>CM042139.1:131041403-131143903 GCA_023376005.1 Doryteuthis pealeii
TATATATATATATATATATATATATATGTGATTACTGCACCTGCACACGCACTCTTGCAAACGCCCATACACACACACATATATATATACAAATATATGTATGCATATACATATATGTACTCAAACACACATATATATTAGATATATTATTGCTGTAAACTTCATAAACACACACACACACACACACACACACACACACACACACACACACACACACACACATATATATATATATATATATATACACGTACACACACAGAGACAAACACTCACACACACACACACCCAAAACACACACACACACACACACACATATATTATATATATATATATATATATATATATATATATATATATATATATTATATATATATATATATATATATACCAACGGGCGTAAAGGTGTCGTGAGGATTGGAGTTATTTTCCTGTCAGGGAAAGTGAAAAGTATTTTCTAAGAAAACTAAAAAGAAAAAATAATTGCGTTGAGTTCGTGAAGGCCGGAATTCAATGTATATTTCACCTTTACAGAACAGAGATGTTATTTTAATATTTACTTATGTTTCCCTCCTCTCTATCCAGCTGGAGATTGTAGGCTTTGCGATGCAGAGTAGAATTTATTGATGCAATATGCGACGGCTTGCTGTATCTTTCATTTGCCTTTATTTCTATTTACATCATTCGCCTTTCCTATTTTTTTGTCTCTGCCCGAGTTTAGCACCAACGGTAGACTTTTTCGCACTACATATTTAGCAAGGGGATGAATGCCATCAGCAGCTGTCGCTTTTTTACACGTTTCGATAGATAGCCAAATAAATATAGAGCATATCTTTATGTATAAAGGAATGTCGTCGTGCGTGCGTGTCGCCCTATAACCTCTAATAGATATGTCATTGAGAATTGAAATCTCACACACACCTTAATATGTCATAATTGATAAAAACGCACAAAATTTAGTTATTGATTTTTATTAACTGATGTAACGTTATAATTAAACAAAAATCAATCGATTTGAGGAACATTTCACAGTTCTTCATGAGTAAGTACAAAAAATCCCGCTGTGCTTTAACCTACTATTATATTTAACCCTGCCAGGTGAATATAGTTCGTCGTACGCTATCTTCAGTTCAGACCCTTTCTAGGCAGCTGCCTGACCTGGCTGGAGATCAAAATTTAGTATCTGCTCCCGGGCCGGAAAGCCGCAGAGGTTTCTCTCTTTATTACAGGGGGCATACTCCCAGGCAGCACCTGTCCCTCAACTAAAAGAGCAGGACTGGCTTTATTGCCAAGTCCCTTAGGTACCCAGAAAGGGGAATGCCGACGAAATGTTACGCAATTTTTTTACATGACTTGGCCTGGTGGGTAGACAAATACCTAGTTGAAGATACTTTACAACTGAATACGGAGTTCGATCGTTGATGTATCTCCCATACTTGTGACACACACTACCTGAGGCAAATAATTTGGCTAGATACCAAGTCTGCCTTCAGTAGCCGTAAGCCAATTTTGTGAAGTACAATATTATTAAACCCGCTATATTCAAATATCACCCCTATGATTTAACCCAGTCAATTACTATTGCCATACACATGTTGGTATTATATTATGCCACATAGGCGTGGTACATTATTAAACAAATATGTGTACCAGCAATACTTTCAAAACTGATGCAATAAAGAAAATATGGCAACGTCACTGAGGAGAAACTGCCATTTGAGTAAACGATGTGTGTGTGTGTGTTTGTCTGTGTGTGTGTGCCTGTGTGTGTGTGTGTGTGTGAGAGAGAGAGAGAGAGAGAGAGAGAGAGAGAGGAGAGAGAGCGAGAGAGAGAGAGAGAGAGAGAGAGAGAGAGTATAACTATAGATTGCATTTTACTCTCTACATAGAGTGTGCTAAAACTTTAACAAAATCCATTACGTTTTAAGAAGGGTAATACATATTTTCAAAATAAGTTCGGGTATCATTAACAAGTGTATTGTTTGGTCTCTATCGCATCAGGTCGTCTTTTCCTTCATAAACAAGCGTCACGACACACTTTATTTACAATAATATCAGATACAGAGGTGCAATCGGTACCTGAGCACAGGCTTGCAATTTTAATTGCGGTGAACGATGTACAAAACTGGGCATACTCGTTTTATTCTTCCTAATTTCCCTCGCCGACCGAGATATGATGATAAATACTTTCACTCGTTGCATTCCACAACCTGCTTTCACCAAAATTCCTCGGGAGCTTCAGGAAACATTAACCTATTACAAAAGACAGCATTTAAAATTTATGAGAGAAAAACATATTAGAATACATAAAACATGAAGCTGCTATTAACGAGGTAAAATATCAGACGAGATTATTCAATAAATATCGAGTACTTATTTCCCTGAGCATTCAGAAAGAAAAACTTAGATAGTATTTAAAATGGATTATTTTCCCCGCACTCGTCACTGAATTAAAATAAGAGTCACTGATTTTGAAATCACTTCGCAATAGGCGCCAAGCCACTTATTCAAATGAAGAAAAATGGGGCAGTATATCTCCATAATTTATCTGTAGACACAGGGCAAGCTCTCTGTCTTCAATCAAAACCGAAAACGCGGAGGAATTTATAAACACTTCCGGTTTAACATCTGGTTCGAGAATTGAAGCCAACTGTCTTTGAAATAGTTTTCTTTGATTTCCTATGTTTTTCCGTGTAAGTGTTCTGTCGTGATATTGGCACACGAATTACTAAGAAAAGTGCTGAAATTTTACTGTTAACTAAAATTACTCTTATATCTGTCAGCGATTTACTTTACTTCCGTGATAGATCTCTACACAGAAAGGGGTTTACTTTGTTGAATATACCAAAATTAGAATCAGTCTTATTCAAATTTAAACCTAATAGAATCCGTTGATTTAAGAATTACTTAAAAGGATTTTGAAAAGGAAAACATTTTGTGTAATAAAAGATGAACAAGGTATTTGCTTGACTCAAGCTTTATTCAGTGGGGTGGCTCTGTGGCATGGTGACGAATGAGCTGACAGCATAGTTCAAGAATTCGGAATCCAGTTCCGCTATTACGTTTAGTTTGAGAAAGGTATGACCCTCTCATTCACCCAGGGTTAAATAGTACCGCTACAGTTGTTCTACAAGGATGATTCTGTCATTAAATAAACCATGGAGATTGATAGGCCATTAGATAAAGAAACCAAACAAATTAAGCTTTATTCAATATAACTTAACTGTGGTACCGTTATGGTGAGGGTATTCAAATTTTTATAGTGAACTGATAAAGGAGGAGACAACTATGCTTTTATTATCTGCGTTATTCGGACTATTGTCCCCATCTTCATTGTTATTTGTAAAACGTTTCGGCCGATATACCCTCCGGCCTTTTTCAGGTATTTCTTGTCGGACTCGGGAACCTTCTTTTCGAACTCGGGAACTTTCTTTATGTATTCGGGAGCCGAGTCCGACAGGTAATACCTGAAGAAGGCCGGAGGGTATATCGGCCGAAACGTTGTATAAATAACAATGAAGATGGGGACAATAGTCCGAATAACGCAGATAATACTAATCTTCAAGCCTCATCTCAAACATTCAGAGAAATAACTATGCTTGTCTTTATTTATTTCTTTAGAATGAATTGAAAGTGCGGCTTATTTTTTTTTACTTGGGTTAATTGTTGAAATTCTATGACATGTCAAACTTTGTTAGGTTATTTTATGACGATGACGTTTTATTTAATTAATTCTTCATCGGCATTCAATTTTTTTAACACTCAATTTTTTTAACACACAATTTTTAAACACATTTTTAAACTCATTTTTTCTATTTAATCCATAGATTGGACCCTAGCAGGTACGACTAATCCGGGTCAGAGAGGACCTGCGAGTAATGTCGATGAAGGGGTATTCCACCTTACCTAGACCTCTAAAATTGGAACTTCACCATTAGATGAAGTTTAATGCCATACCAATTATACTAAGACCCAGAACTACATTCTTCTAGCACATATATGATAAAAAAGTTGGGAGATTGCCATAATAGCCATAGCATTGCGACAATCATATAGCTGCTAGGGCTTGGCATGACCAGCCGACTGATCGGAGGGGGCCTCTTCAACCACCCGTTTACCCTGTAATGACCAAGTGGAGTGTTGCATGTGATAGACTGTTCAGCCACCTGGGTTCCTTCCTTAAACATCATGGAGCTCCAACCACGGTGGCCTCATCTAGTGGGGGGGTCTTCCTCTCAGCAGAGGTGCAGTCGTCGCATTCTAAAGCCCCAGCCTACAAGGCTAAAAACTTCTAGGTAAAACGATCTAATTTCATTAAAAACAGATATAGACCTGTATATTTCAAACATTTATTCTAGCATTAAGAAATAGTACAACACATAGCTTCCTTTGTAACCACGAGTAGGCTACTGCAACGGTTATTACCGTAGGAAATAGAATCGCTCTAGGAAATGGAATCGTCGGCCCGAATTCGAATCCCGGGTGATGCTGCTTACATTTCAAATCATATTACTCGTGGGAGAGGTGTTGAATGCCTGTTACTTAGAAACGTTTAAGTTTAACAGGTGTTTTATGCGTATAGTTATTATTATAAGAAACTACGAAAGATTGTTATTATGAAAGTTGTTGTTAAAGAGGGAAATCAGGAAATTATCGGCACTATTGTTTTAAGAAAGACGAGCTCATCGTGGTTGATTTTATAGGCAGAACCGTGGCTAATCTGCAGAACGAGCTACCTCATCGATGATAATGAGCTGGTGTGCCAATACTATCTCTCGATATTGTAGCTTCTAATCAGTGGTGGAGGTTGACGAGCATCCTGCTCCCTCTTATTGCACCACACTTTTAAGCGATAGTGCACTCTCCGTGTTGTTCCAAAAGCCACCGGTGAATTTCAGCCTCTGACACATCTTTTGACCAGAGAAATCGGGTCACTTTCCAGGTGCTTACTGCTCGTGGGGAAGCAATATTTACTCTGTAAAGACAGTTAGTAACATGGTGCAATCAGGCTCAAACTTCGATCACGTGATTACAACTGTACGTTTGCACAGACCGCAGTATGATGATAATCAATTTATGTTACAGCGAAGTGGGGATACTTTTTTAATCTAGTTTAAGATTCATGAATATTAGAATAAAATAAGAAATAAAGGAAGAGAATAGAAAGAAAGTAAAAAAGAAAGAATAAAAGAAAATGTGTTGTAAAAAAAGAAAAGAAAAAGAAACAAGGATGAAAGACAGAAATAGAGGAAAAAGGAAAAGAAAGAAAATAAAGTAAAAAAAATATTTATGAAGAAACGCAAACTGAATATATTTTTAACACATAGATCCAATAGTATAAAATAAACAATTTAACATTTTTATATCCCACACACGAATATGCCGAGAGTTTTAAACTTAATAACGCTGTTGACTTTCTGCGACGTAATTAACATAACATTTTATCTCGAGTTATATCTCTCCTTCCCATACCCCCATCCCTCTCTGCCTCCCTGTCTTTACCCTTGTCTATCTATCTCGTCTTGGCAATATAATCTTGCTTCAAATCTTGTAAGTGAAATCCCCATGTCCAAGATATTTTGGGAATTAAACTAAATTACACCCACTCGCCAATTTAACACTAGTCAGGAGGTCACATACATCAACGTGGCGTAAGATTCCTGTCAGCTACTTCATTATGTCTTGTCACCGATAGCTATCACTCAAACTGACTGAGCAGCAATGACCGAAGCTCTCAAGGCCCCATTCACTTAATGAGAATGTTATTCTCATCAATAGAGAACGATTCCTATGACTGCGACCTTTATTAAGCATAGACTCCTCTTACGAATCACGAAATGTTTCACGTGTGATGTTGGCAATGAAATGAGCGTTGCATCGTGCACAATCACCTTCGATTGCTGGAGATTTTTTTTCATTCAATATAGTAGATACTCAGAAGTATGATTTCCAATCATCATAATCATCATTATTCTGGTAGAGTTCGATGTGGCCTTTTTTCTTAACTAATTAAAGTTATTCAATGAATTAGAAAATTTTTAATCTTTAATTTCTCATTTGACTCGTAACTATTTGATAAAATAAATATCTATAAAATAGTTACGAGTCAAATGAGAAATTAAAGATTAAAAATTTTATGTTATTTTTAGGCAAAGGTTTTGTTCTAATAAAAGGGAAGAGTACTGACATCATACACTACTTTTCTCATTTTAACTTGTTCTAATAAAATTAAAATTTAAAAAGAAATTGTTTTTAAATTAGGAAAAGAAAAAGCAAACTAAAAAACTGGTCATATTTTTCAAATTGGTACCATTTCATCTTCGTCATTAAATCGGGAAATAGCGTAATGGTTATCAAGCTACTCTCGCAGATCTATTACTATTAAAAAGCGAGTTCGATCCTCGCCACCGAAAAAGTGGTCAATTCGAGGATTTGGAGGAGGCAAGAGGCTTTTACAAAAACAATGTTACCGAAGAAAGTGGTTAATTGGGGGAGATATGAGGCTATAAATTACCCCTGGCATAGTGCTTTGTAAATTACATCTGACAGCACGGATACCCATGACTTTCAACACAGTCCGCTGGGGCTGTAGAATACAACGACTTCAACTCTGCAGATGGATCAGCCCCTGCCCCAAATAGGGTCACCTATTAACTATGTGTGGCGAATCGTGATGTGTAAGGCTGGAATCCTGGTGGCTGTGGGATCCATGACAATAACATTACACTTTGGTCTTTACTTAGGCTAGACGGGTGGTCGGAGTGGCCCTCTACGATCAGGTCACATCAAGCCCTAATGCCTATATGTTTGTCTCAACGTATTTTATAATGACAAGCTCCAACCCTTTTTATCACGTATGCGTTAGAAGGCGGTCACTGAGTGATTTAGTGTCCTGGGTATGACGTTAAACAGCAGCTAATGGCAATATTCCAATTCTGGAGCTCTAGGGATTGTGAAGTATCCCTTCATTCTCAATACTGACTGGTCCAATCTAACCAGGACTGGTAGTACTTGTTAAGGTACCATGTATAGGTTAAATAAATTAAAAATTGTGTTGAAAAATAAATGTTTAAAAACACTTCAGTATAAAAAAAATGCCATAATATCCAACCACCCAACCAACCAACCAACCAACCAACCATCTATCTCTCTCTCTCTCTCTTTCTCTCTCTCTCTCTCTCTCTCCACCCATCCCTATTAGTCATTGCCCCTGACAGATCTTCCGGAGGACATCCAGAATCCGTACAAAGCTGAGTGATATTGTTTTTTGTTACTCTGCCAATTCTGGTGTGTCAATATGTAAGTGCCCACAGAGGAACGCCACATGAGTTTCTCCCTGATTTTAAGGCTGTGTCCAGCATTGCTTGTTCGTCTTATTTGTATGGTCTGTGTGATAGGAATCAAATGGTCGTACAGAGATGTGGGCTGATGCTTCCTAGATTTGCCCCAGACAGTATGTATCATTCTTGTGCCGTTCCCATCTATCTTTTTCTCGTTAGAGTCCAAGTGATGTAGCCATACAGTACTACTGACATGGCTACAGCTTTGAAAATCTTTATCTGTCAGAGAAATCGGATTTCCATATGATTGATAATCTGTCTATAGCAGCCCGTAGATTTCCTATGCGTATATTGACACTAATAACAAATTTAATAGGAAAATTACACAAGGTAATACTGGTGTTCATCTTTGTTGTAGATTAGACTATTTTGTATTTGAACATTTCCAATATTAACAATCTTAATATTATATACGGTGATCCAAAAAGACATACTTTTTTTGAAAGTCAGACCTGTTTTTGGTCACCCTATATATATATATATATATATATATATATATATATATATATGAATAAGATATATATGAAAAACAAACGATGTTTACAACTGAAATAGGCTCATCAGAAGAGAAAGTGTGCAAACCGAGACGGTTTTAAAAAGCAACACTCGATCCTCAACTAATATGAGGACCCTATTGCATTATAATGTATCAACCGCACGTGGGTCGGTCATCAACAAAAACAAGACGGGAAAAAGACCGTTAGTAAAAACAGAACGCAGCTAGTCAAACGTTGGAATTAATAAAAAAAAAAAATAAATAAATAAAATTGTGCTGTCTGCATTAAAAATAATATGAATTTTATTTAAAAATAAAATGAATCTCATTTTCAATTTTGAAAATAATCAGAAGCATTATAGTAATGAAATAAGACTCAAAAAAGTCTGATTTAAAGTTATAGAAAAGTGTAAAATATGTATAAAAAGTGTAAATGGAATATCAAAATTATTGTAATACAATCCAACTGTAAAATAAGTAGAGAGAGAGACCCGCCAAAAACAGGCCTGACTTTTTTTTTAAAAGTCTGTTTTTTTTTATCACCCTGTAGTATGTAACTGAAGTGGGAATTGGAACAATTTAGATTTTTTTTTTGCTTATTTCTGAATTAATATTACGTGATGCGAGTTATTTTTAAAGACATCATAAATAAGAGTAACGAGTCTAAGACGTTAAAAGTCTAGGCCTAAAAGCAATAAATAAGTAAAAGTAAAGTAGGCAGAGTGGCCGACTCTCAGTATCAGCCGGACCAGGAGGGAGTCCATCCTCGTTTCACCAGCACTAGGGAGATTGTTTCTGCGTCTGAAGTGGAGCGCCACACCAACTAACAGCTCCTCACCTTACCGCACAGATTCAAGCTGTGATCCTCATGCATTGAGTTCATGAGAGTCGGTATAGAAACCGGAACCTTACGGTTCCTTAGGCGCATGCTCTAGCCGTTATGCTAAACAAATATGCTTTATCATACACGCACGCGTGAAAGAAAAACAATTAAAGAAAGTTGTTGAAACCACCAAACTCTACCAGTCATCTAAGTGGTTTCTACAAACAGGTCAAGCGTCCCATTTACCCAAGGAGAAATCGAGTTTTACTGTTTTAAGAACACCGAAACAAGAAGCTGGGTTCTTTTGAGTGGCTGTGTATGGCTAGTTATTTGATATTGTGCATAAATGATCTACTATCAGATAGACATACCTAAAACCATATAATTAATGAGATTGGAGGACATTCAAAGAATAGTGATAAAATAATACAAAGAGTAAAATATAATAGTTACAAGGGGCGGGTAGACAAATTAGGATTAACTATGATAGAACGAATTTGAGAGGTAATCTAACTGACACTTTCAAAATGATAAATGTAATTATTAAGTATCGTAAAACTTTTAAAAATATTTCTCCTTCAACTGGAAATTTACTGTCAAGACGGAATTCAAAAACCAAGTTGTTACGATTTTAGTGGCCATCTTTTAGGCTTCAAGCAAGAGCGCTTGTCCAGTGTTAAGCAGAGCGTAGTTTCGATCTACGGGTAAAGAATTATTTGGTTATTCCTTGGTGATCCTCAATCTTGCAAGGCCTTCGTCAGTGATTGCAAATGGACGTCTCTCAGTATCAGTGATTAAGTAGTCAACCAGCCACGCATTCGGGCTGTTGATTGGCTGAGGTTTATAGATTGGCTTAGTCTATAGATTTAAGTGGTGTATTGTAGCACACCTTATATCCCAAAATAATCCAACTATTAACCAATTGGATTCTTTTTTTTTTTTTTTTTTTTGCTAATAGAGTAATATATTTTTGGAATAAACTGCCAAATCAGTTCAGAAATAGTAACAGCGTAAAAAATTGATTTTAATTTGGTTGGTTGGTTGGTTGGATTTAACAGCATGTCAACTATTTGGGTTATTTTATGCTGAAGACTTTTTGCTTTATTCATTCTTGCTGGGTATTCAATTTTTTAAATACCATTTTCAAACACAATTATTTAAACAGATTTTTCAAATCTCATTTTTTAATCTATTTAATACATAGATAGAACCCTAACACGTACTACAATTCTGGGTCACAATGGACCTGGGAGCAATGACAATGAAAGGATACTCCACACTCCCCACAACTCCAGAATCGTAACTTCATGATTAAATATAGTTTAAGGTCATACCCAGAGGACTAAGACCCTCAGCTACCGCCTTCTACTACAAATATGATGAAAAATTTAGGGGGTTGCAATATAGGTGCTAGGGTATGAAGGAATCAACTGATTGATCTGAGGGGGCCTCTCCGACCAACCGTCTTAATTAAAATAAAACAGCGAATGTCCTATATGTAAGGCGATTTGCGTTTTTGCGTTTTCTCCCCTCCAGCAGAAAATCAGTTCATCATTATCATCGACATAGCAGTTATTAATGACAATGACCCATTAAATACTAGAATACAGGAAACAACACTATCACTTTCTGGCCCACAAGATATTAAATTAGATTTAAATTATGTAAAATCAGGTTGTTTTTGTATTGATATAAACAACTCTTGTGATATTACATTGCAAAGGTTTGTTATTTATACAATATGGAATTCAGAGATATCAGCTTTCTCGACAAATGTATTCATGTAATTATTGTTCAATATGAATTTCATCATTCTTTTTTGTAAGAAAACTAAGGATCTTATCTTGCCAATATACTAAACAATAAAACTGTCTCCTTTATAAAGTAGATTCTGTCCAGAAGTCCCCAATATCTTCCACAAATTTTGCGATGTGAGTTTCTCCAAAAACCCAAAATATAAAGTGAGGAATACATTATCATCAGGGCACCCACACTGGAATCAATGCAAAGAATGCATGAAGAATAGTGGCCCGTATGACACTAAACAAACATTGGTTAGGCAACCATTCTAGAAGAAGAAAAACTCTGGATTCAAACCAGTTTTATTTCGTTGAAGAGGAATTGCGTAAATACATATAGATGACAACCCTAAATTCATCATCCGACACTGGCACAAATGCACAGGTAGACAGATGAAGACTAGTCAATACCATGTCTCGGGAAAAACTTATATCTGGTACAAGCAAATATCTGCACTGATTTTTTTATATGTTCATGGACAAGGACCTGGTCATGGAATGACATCGACTTCGCCATTTCCATGTCTCTGACGAAGTACGTACGTAATGGAAACTGACCATCATAGAGCCGAGAGGTATTGGATGGTTATATCTGGCCCTTGTCCATGAACACAAGCATGGTATGAATTTTACTTAAACAGTAATTGTACAAATAGTCAATTTTCTCAAGACCTACGGAGTAGCTACGAACGCAGGACCCTCATTGGTACTAACCACACACAGAAACAACATTTTATGGGTTACAGATAAAGAAACTAAGCGTAACGGCTATCGTCGTCGGAAATGAAATCGGTTACCCGAGTTTATATCCTGGATTAGCCTTTAATCCATATGTTCTCCCAGCTATAAGTAAATAGTAGGGTTGATTGGGCTCTTTAAAATTTGTTTGGCAACCATTCTAGGGAAATGAAAACTCTGAATCCAATCCCCATCTACTGAACGACAACTGACTATATCTACAGACCTGACAGAAAAAGGAGGTTAATTTCGCGGCCGCTTAATTGAATAATGGCGCATATCTTATAGAAAATATATGATAATCTTGCGATACTAATAACTTCCATTAAAATTAAATATTTCATTTGTTGTAGTTAGAACGGATCTGGAAGAAGTCCACGCTGTAATATTCTCTGTATTGGTTGCACGAATTAAATGAAGAGCCTGGACTAAAACGCTAGATAGGAACTGCCCAATGATGCTGGGTGGTAACAGATACTGGAAGCGGTATCCTACCAAACAACAGCTGTACAGCCATTTACGACCATTTACTCACAAACTATTCAGATAAGACGTGCAAGGCATGCTGTGCCCTGCTGGAGAAGTAAAGATGAACTCATAAACAAAGTTCTTCACCGGTATTGGCTAACCAGCAAAAACCTACGTTCACCAGCTCTATGAGAACAAAAACTGCAGTTTAGAGGACTTTCCAAGTGTGATGTCCGATAGGGATAGATAGCAAGGGAGAGTCAAAGCAATCCGTACTGTCGCCACGCCTTGATGATGATGATGATGATGATGATGATGATGATGGTGGTGGTGGTAACTGAAGTTTCGAATTGTACTTCCAGTAGATATTTTCTATTGAGGGAGGCTCGTGGTGTTAGGGTTACCGTCATAAAAAATGAGCACGGTGAGACGAGTTCAAACCCTGACTAATACTCTCGGAAAAGTTATGAATCCAACTATTTTCCTTCCAGCTATTGGTACATAGTATGACCGGCTGGGTTATTTAAATCTGGTTAGGCACCCAGTTTAGGAGAAGGAAAATCTGAATTCAAACCTATTAAACTCCACCTAAGAAATTGACCTTGTGTCACATCCTATTCGTGTGGAGAGGTTGGTAAATATTCTTAATCTATTGAGTTCCCCAAAATAATCCTAAATATAACAGCTTTTAATAATGTTTCTGTACTCTAAATTGCACCGGACATTAAAATCAGGAACAAGTCCTAAGCATGCAATCATGTATGAATCCTTATATAATGTGGATTTCAATTCCTTTTGTTAATTCTCTGCTCACGGAATGACGAATAGATTTTCCTTTTTTTTAATGTGATTTATAGTCAGACCTTAAAAATGAAGAGAGCAGACTTCGTGTATCTTCAGTAAAAGAACGCAACTTCTTACCCGTAGATTACCTCAGGTTATATCAGACAATAAAATACGATTTATCATCGATGCTGGGTGCTATAGTATTGTATTGGCACAGATGTCCTTCAATCAATTTATTTAGCTCAGTATGCGGTTTACACTGTTGTTGATAGTGGTTAATAGCAACAGTTATTGTATGTGTTGTATGTGTATGTAAGTTTCAATCACAAACGCACTACAAACATTTCACACGATGATGGAAATTAAACTGGCATGTTTACCATGGGTGAAAGATATAATTTCAAATCCCTCACCTTTATGAGCGCCTGCTCGGTGGCAATTCTGCCGGGACGTATATCTATTATTATACTAAAGCTGAGATTTTTTCTATTTATGTTATGGACAGGATATTTATACTTAGATATTCCTTGGTTTTAGAACTACTCATTGTTTAAAAAAATCAGTTTAATTGGTTTTAATTGGCCGTAATTAGCAATTAAGTCAACAACAGACCAATCCCTGTCTTCTATTATATACGATTCTCTTCTTCTCCTGTATATAGAGTTAACGTGAGTGGGAGAGTTAACGGGAATAGTCGAGTTAACCGTAGTGGGAGAGCTCACAGTCTGTAATTGTTTTATTACTAAAAATCCAGCAGTCAAACCCCACCCTGTAACTATCCGTAGATTCGCCCCTTCCCTTTCTCCACACCACAGTTGTTTTGTTAATAAAACTCTCTCTCTCTCTTCTCTCTCTCTCTCTCTCTCTCTCTCTCTCTCTCTCTCTTTCTCTCTCTCTGTGATACTTATACTAATACTTAAAATTTATCGAGAAGATAATTGTTTGATTTCTTAAAAAATGTAAATAAGATTCGGACTGACTTCTGAAGACGGTCGGAAAATTAAAACGAAAAGTTTTTTGGTGGTCCCCAATAACAGTTTAACTACAGTCTATGAATTAACATTTTGTGAATTGGGTTACGGTTTTAGGGGATTAAAGTTGTTTTTAATTACGTATTACTTAAAAGAAATAAACAGCCAAAAAAAAACAAAAAAAAACCAACAAATTACTATACATTTAATGAATTATTGAATCTATTATTGAGACAGTTGTTTGTGTTAGTATTGCAGTGTATAATTTCAATTAAACTTAGTTTTAAAAAATATTTTCAACATTAAATGTGTAGTAATTTAAGTTTTTTGTTTATTCTTTAAAGCAATTCGTAATTAAAATCAACCTTAATCCCCTAAAACTGTAGCCCAATTCGCAAAATGATAATTCATAGACTGTAGTTAAACTGTTATTGGGGACCACAAAAAACTTTCCGTTTTAATTTTTGAACCGTTTTAAGAAGTCAGCCAAGATTCGTACACTAGGTGACTTAAAATTGTTTTCCTGGCTGTAAAAAAAATTAAATACAATTTATGTCATGTTTTAATATAGATTTTTTTTAAAAATTACTTTAATTATTGATTTTTAAAACTTATAGGGTCAATAAATGTGAGTGAAAATTTAGGAAGAGTGTTAAGAGTAAACCTACTTTATGCTTATTTTACCAGCTCTGTAAATATTTCTTATTGAATGCAAGTAATTTTAAAATAAAAACACAGATTTAACACAAACGTTTATTTATATTCATTTATATTTATATTTTGTGAATGATAAGGATACCAAAACTTCTTTTGGTATTATTCGCTAAGTTGCATCTCGGCCTCTTGCCTTAGAAAAAAACGCTAGGCGGTGATAGGTAAAAAAAAAAAAACACCTATAAATGAAGTCCCTAGCTGAAGCGGTTCCTGCTGTTATGAAAAAATAATTTGTCGATTGAATTTTTGAAAATATTAAAAAGAAAAAAAAAAAGAAAAAAATAGTGCTTTAGGCGTTTTACCAAAATATTTAATGCTATATTTTACCAGGTCGTTTTTTCTTTTTTACCTATCACCACGTAGGGCTTTTTTAAAGGCAGGAGTCCGGGACTGAACTCTGCGAATAGTACCCTTCTTTTAAATGAAAAATATCAGGCACTAGCAAAGTTGCAGTAAAATCTATATTTTACAACCCCCCCCCCCCGGTTGAAATTTTTTACTAATAATCAGGGAACTATCCGATTAATGAAATGTTCAGTGTTGATTTATCAATGAATGGATTTTATAATGCATCATTTATTTTATTTCAAAACTTTCTGATTTTTTTCAGGTCACTTAACTTTTAGCCCACCACATGTTTTTTGGTGGGGGCGCAAAATATCTAAAGTTGTAAAGTTGAAACTAATTACAGTATGAGTAAAAAGACAAAAGAATGAAGGTATAAATACAAGGGAAAAATTAAGGGAGCTATCCTGGTAGAAAATAAGTATCGAAAATCGGAAAATAAAATGTAAACTAAAAACTAAGAAAATCATTTTTGTAGTTTTTTTTTTACTCTTTTGGATTTAATTGACTATTATCTTATGAAAGAAAAATATAAATCGGTATTTGTTCTGTTTAAAAGGAGGGCGTTCTAAATTTTCAATATAGTGTTTCTACAAAAATTATTAGTTAACAATAATAGACTAAAGTAGTTATTAAATAGATATTTGTTTTCAAAATCTAGAAATAGGAAATTTGAAACTTAAAATTAGGCGTTTCATATTCGAAATGAATTTTAAATATTAATTTACCATAGCAGAAATACCTAATTAAGTCAGAAGGTTTTGAAATAAAATAACTGATGCATTATAAAATTTATTTATTAATAAATCAACACTGAAAACTTCATTAAATTGGAAAATTTTCAGAATTTTGGTAATTTTTTTCAATAGGGAGAGAAGGGTAAAATAATTTTGTAAAATACAGATTTTACATCATCTTAGACAACGTTGATGTCCATGTTTACGATGAATTGGCACAAAATTGACTGAAAAATAGTTTAAAATGTATTAAAAATAAATTACATTATTGTGATTTTTTAACAATCTAATCCAAGCTCAATCGGTGACCCAACGGGTCACATCTTTTCTAGTATATATATATATATATATATATATATATATATATATATATATATATATATATATATATATATATAAAAGAAATACCTCTGAAGGAATTTTCCTTCATCTTCTCATCAGGGAGGACTTGATGACGCAAAGATGAACGAAACGGCCTGCGGTGCTAAGTATTTTTTTCATTTGAATCCATTTATAAATTTTGTTCCACTAAATCTATCTTCCAGATTAAAATATTTGTTTTCTATGAACCAATTATAAACAATGTAGACTTAACATTCACGGAAAAGAATCTGAATTTTTTATTCTATTTTCTTTGGGATTTTAATGTCATATGAAGCTTCATACATTATTTAATGCCAAAGCCATTCTTGTAAAGCATAAAGTACTATTTAACCCATAGCTAGATGAAGTACCCATACCTTGCCCAAGGAATTAATCCGTAACTGAACATAATTGTGCGAATGGATTTAGAACACACTTACTACGATGTTACAGTCCAGCAGGTTTTCCACAACGCTACGAGGACTTCACCTTATTTCATTTTATTTTATCTAAAACAGTTTCCTCTATTCACACACACTACACACAGACACAGACACAGACACAGACACACACAGACACACATACACATACACACACACACACATATATATATATATATATATATATATATATATATATATATATATATATATATATATAAGCAGTTAAAAGGTTTCGTTAAACGCGCAAGAAATTATCATTTTGTCAATTCTTCTCTAAAGTTACATTATAGATATCTTGAATAAGATTCCATTAGATTTTTCCTAAGGAGGAAATGTAATCCAATTTAAAATGCTAATTTGTTATATGTAGATATGAAAGCATCTTAACTTTAAGGATTTACTATGAAAGAATTTCAGCGAGTGAATAATGCGAGTAAATTTATCTCATAACACAACGCAAAGAAATGTACATAATTTAGTGTGGTATTATTATGTACTATCATAATGCTTGAGGGAATTGTGTAACTTGCACATAATAGATATTTTGCAGAACCTCTCAGAAATGCATCAACGCCTGAGTGAACGTTTGTCTACAACATAATATACAGATGGAAGAGGAAGCGTTTGACAATAATTATTAACAGTAAAAAAGGGGGGATTGGTTGGATAATCTGGGTATAAGATGTACAGTAAATCATCACCTTCATTTATGAACTTTACCAACAACTGCAGACACTTCTGGAATACATATATTATGTGATTATTTTAATATTCTTTATTTATATATTCAGTCTCAATATTTTTTACGTATATTCAGCAAACGTTTCTGTCTTGAACTGCCCGACGATGTGAATTTAATATAACTGCCCTCATATTGTTTTACGTGAACTCGATATGTTTATATCTAAAGACCAATGCAGCAGACAAATGATAGACAATGTCGATTTTGTGGCGACAGAAGAAAGAATAGTCTCGATAAACTCACAGCAGTAAGACAACAATATATTAAATGTACAGATTTATGTGAACAGGTATATATATATATATAGTTGTGTGGTGTGTGTGTGTGTGTGTGTGTGCGTGTGTGTGTGTGTGTGTGTGTGTGTATAATTGTAGAAAAATTATGGGTCTATCACGGTTTCGATCTTCGGTATTGAGCACTCTTTAATAAATTATTAATGTCACTGGAACAGAAACGATAAGCGACACTCAGACACTATAGTATATATATATATATATATATATATATATATATATATATATATATATATATATGTGTGTGTGTGTGTGTGTGTGTGTGTGTGTGTGTTTTGAAAAGAGAAATAAAGGAAAGAAAGTATTGAATGGATAAAATATCGAATGGATAAAATATGATTATTTTAACTAATTTAACTTAATTTCGGTCAGGAGTTTATCCATATGTACATTATTCTATCTATTATTATTTTTAAATAACAAAATGAAATAAAATAATAAAATGTTATTTAAAAATGATAATAGATAGAATAATGTACATATGGATAAACTACTGACCGAAACACGTCTAAGTTAAATTAATTAAAATGATCCTATTTTATTCATTCAATATTTTATCCATTCAATACTTTCTTTCCTTTATTTCTCTTTTCCACATATCATCGGATTCACTTCTATTTTCAATTTACATATATATATATATATATATATTATATATATATATATATATATATATGTGTGTGTATATATACATGTATATATATGTATATATATATGTATATATATATGTATGTATATATATTTATATATACTAGCAAATATATGCACCCTCCGGGTGCAAGTATTTTAGTTAAATTTTATAATAAAATATCATATTAAATTAGAAAGGCTAATGAAACTGAATAAGAATGTAGATAAAACGATTTGGAACAGAGGGGGTATGATTGAAAAATAGAACAACTTTGAAACTAACTCTTCCATCATTCTCCATTACTCCCGTCTTTCATTGGTAAATTTTCCTAATTTAACTCTTTAGTTAAAATAGGAAGGAAAGAATAAAATTACAGTTATTTCTTCATGTTAAGGGATTTTTTTAAAGATTTATTGAAGAGATTTTTGCTCATATTCAATAAGATAAAACCAAACAATTAGAAATCAATAATAATAAGCATATATTTGTTAAAATCAAATTCTTAAGATCAATATGCAAATCAGCCTTCCAATTCACACTATAATCTGCTATTTTGTTGTATATATAAATACAATTGAATGTTCTGCGTATGTAGATATGGTCAACAGTCTTAATGATGTAAAACAATTTTATCAATAATTTAGGTTTAAATAAAAATAAAATTATGGAGAATGTGATGTGAATAACGAAGGGAATTGTGATTTGTATAGTAATATAGTTTCGGTTACAGACAGACAAGCACACAATCTCCATTATAATAAGATATATATATATATATGTGTGTGTGTGTGTGTGTGTATTCTAAATGTCACACAAATTAGATATCTAAGGTTTGGTTTAGCCCCTTTTTTAATAGTATATCAACCTTCGTATTTTTTGGGCGGAATGCCGAAGCCATCCTTGAAGAACATTAGTGGTACATTTTAACCTATTGCTGGAGTGTCAATGGGTTCATAACTTTCTCAAGAATATTAGTCCGAAAGTGAACGTAAGGTCATGACGAGCGTTCGAACTCGCTTACTACGAAGTCTTAGTCCATGTATTTAGCCACTGCACCACAGTTCTCCTCCCTAAGTGTCTTAGTAAAATAATTGTAATCTCTGCATGTGCTGTGTGTATTTGACGAGAAAATAAGAGCCACTAGTGTTTTTCTATTCTCTTTTTCATGAATGTGTATGGAAGGAAGCTAACAAAAAGAAGCTGATCAAGATTTGGTAACCAAATCTTCCGAGAGCAAAAGCATAGCTTCAGGGGAAAAATTTGTAATTTCGATTATTTCAAATTAAGGCGGAATTAAATGATGGTTTCACCATATAATCTTTTTTAATTACCAAATGCAAAAAATGAGTACACTCTTGAAACGGTTATTTTCTGTATTCATCACTTAAACGAAATTATTTGCGTTTCTCTTAGTGCTAATGACTTTGGTAGTAATCCATTTATACTCCCCCTGCAGTTATGGGAAAATGAATGGAGAGACTGTGTGCTTGATTCTTGTTTAGCCACCAGTACATGATAAGGAAATGTGAATTCAAATTAACTGTACTCTGCTTAAAATTGACAGTTATCACATACTTTCAACAAGTTTGAGGTTTAACTATTGATTTCACGGTGTTTCTTCCTTTTTATATATATATATATATATATATATATATATATATATATATATATATATATGAATCAATGGATACCTTATTCAGCTATAGATTTATCTTGGCATTTTTTTGTCAGATTTTTCAAATTGATGATTTCATATCCGGTCTTGTTGCTATGATTTCTTGACTTCTTTTTTTTTAATCCTATGAAGGAAACACTCGATACCACACACCACACACACACACACACACGCACATATATATATTATATGTGTGTGTGTATATATATATATTATATATATATATATTCTACCAATACATTTAACAGTTGTAGCGGGAGCTCTAGCGACTGAGGGTTGGCCTTGAACGAATATAGTCGTCTTAGGATACCAAAACTCACGCTAACTTATAAAAGTAACACAACAATGGAGACGAAAGGTGTTTGAATAAAACTATTCTCGTTTGTGCTGGTTCGAGCTCTTGCCGGTTTGTTCCTCCGGGATACGTTGTGTCTCAGTTGTAGTTAGGAAGAACCACGTGATAAACCCACGAGTGAAGAGAGCCTGTGGGTTGAACTACTTTCTTAGAAGTGTTCTCTCTTTGTTGACTGGGTCCTCCTGCCTGCTGGTGTAACGTTGCGGGCTTTTTGCCGGGTCTCACAGTGCCTCAAAATGCACGGCACTATTAAAAGTTATTCACTGGTCGTTAGACGCTTACAAGGCATGTAAACTTCTAGCGTTTGTTTACAACACTCACAGATCTAGTAGTCAGCCTTCAAGCCCAAAATTCTTCCACACTTCCTCGTGTGGTCAAGGAAGTATCACTTTACGCACGCCGCGTACTCTTAGTCACGGTCAATTGACTTTATCTCCACGGGGTATCTTTGGGCAGGGGAGTCGCATTCATAAAAGAACTCGTAGTATTTCCTTGGCGTAGTAAAATAAAGATGTGGAGAGTACTTCTTGCTTTTCATCAATTTATTTTCTTAATGCAAGTTATTGAGAGAGAGAGAAAGATTCGGTTTCATTAACACATATGTTTTTTAGTAATCATTAACTTCGTTCCAACGGTCAGTACCAATTATCAGGCTTCATTAATAGGTATGTTTTTAACTTCGTCCAGTGTAAAATATTAAATCTCATGTTTCACACATCAGCGACACCATATCTCGATTCCAGTAACCCAGTCGCTCGCCTCTCACCAACTCGGTCAAACCAACTCCACGGCCGCAGACCAAACTCTCCACTGGTATCTTACGCTCTCGGTCTCCAGAACTCAACTGTCGCAAAATCTAAGGTTCCCTCATTATATAGAAATCGCTGAGGAACTTTCCAGAATGTGGAATCTTTCGAAGGTTCTAATTGTTCTACCAAATTGTGCGTGTCAATTAAGAGGTCAACGGGTCAACCATCCTTTCTTCTGACAAACGGATTAAACTAAATTTTAATTGCAAAATTCCAGACTCACTGGCTACGAATAGACTCACAGGTGATAACGAGTTTTACATTGCTTGCCCACTCCTGTAAGGTCTGAGAATCGTGCTACATCCTATTAAGGTTTCTGTGTCTGGCAGAAGGCCACAAATATGGTGTTCCCGGGTGGGGCGCGCCATTATTCTACACTGGATCAAATCATCCTTTCTAAGTGCAATGCACTGGAGACTCACAGGCTTTTTGATCGGTTTCTGACTATACGGAAAATATTTTTATGACCCTTTATTTTTCTCTTGCGTTGTAAGTAGGTGCATTGAGCCGGATGAATTTTACTTTCTTTTTTATACGAACGGTTGCTCGCGAGGTGAACAATTCAATTTGGGTTGTTGATAGAAGTCGCGACGGATTGATCTTTTTTTGTAAAAAAGGAATTGTATTCTTTATCAAAATCCGATTGTCATATAAAGATGCATCCATGACTGAATAAATCAAAAATCAATTTGTCTCAAATCTGCCGAGATTTTCTAGTTAACCATTTCGTATCAATAATAATTTTTGTTTGGAAAGTTCCTAACATTAACACGTATGATTTTACCTAATCCCACCACACAAGCAGGATATGACAAAGGGTCTATTTTTAAACGGAGCTTAACATATTTGAATGTTCTTCTCCTTCAGCAGTCAACAAACCAAAGTTAACGAGTTCAGTCTACTCTACTGTTTACCCATCGCTGGGGAAAAATAATTGGATATTGTAGCGAGAGAAATACTTTACCTCGAAGCTCAAAGTGAGTGCCAGCTCTATCTGCTGGGGTTTCAGAATACACTGACTGCACCTCTGCAGAGGGGTAAGGCCCCCACAAATGGG
Source organism: Doryteuthis pealeii (assembly GCA_023376005.1). NCBI lineage: Eukaryota > Metazoa > Mollusca > Cephalopoda > Myopsida > Loliginidae > Doryteuthis > Doryteuthis pealeii. Next base: position 131,062,986 of record CM042139.1, read on the forward strand.
GCCAATTGGTGTTCTTGGGTGGCGACATGACATGCAGTCCATGACATGCAACACCCCACATTAGTCTTTAGTCTAGACAGGCAGACAAGCCCAAGCACCCTATGATTGTTCTGACCCCATTGTCCCAAACCTTTTCATCTTATGGGTGCTAGAAGACGGTGGCTGAGGGTCTTCATGTCATGGGTATGACGTTAAACTCTAACTGGTGGCGAGGTTCCAATTCTGGTCTCGGGAATGTGGAACACCCTTTATCACCATTGCTGTCCCTGAGTGATAGTACCTGTTAGGGTCCCATCTATGGGTTGAATAGAAAATGTGTTTACAAAAGAATTGAGTTTAAAGAATTTTCTTCTAAACTATTTCTACAAATCTTTCAAAACTTTCCCGGCATTAAATGACCAACCGTAGTTGATATGCCGTAAATCAAACACAAACAAACAAAACAAACAAAGCGAGCGCAAATGTTCCTTGGGTGCAAAATAAATGAAGGGCTCAAAAAAGAAAGAAAATATAGTTTAACTCCTTAATTTACGAAAACGGGATCTCGGAGCCAGGAGAATTGGCGAGAATGGTTAGCACGTATGCATGTATTTTTTTTTCATGATCAGATGTGCATAAAACGCCAGGAAATAATTAAAAACAATATTCGAAACGCTCTTTTCTCGCATATGCTAAAATTCGACCACAGTTTAGAGTTCATCCGAGCAACACTCATCAAACGTGTACATTCAGAAATCTCTGTCATCAGTGCGTATCAGTGGTTATTGTAAAATCGAATATCATAAAACAAAGATCTGGATTCTTCTAAAAAAATCAAAATTCGTGAAAACAACATAAGAAAACAAAACATAAAGAACTCAAATTCACAGAAAAACGGAAATTGATAAATATGCAAAAACAAACTGAATCACTGAAATAACATACCCTCTTCCCACACAGACGAAATCAACAAACTGTCTCAACTAAACAGTCAAACGACTAACACTTTCACTAATCCCTTACCGTCTCACTTACCCTAAACACTCTGATCCTCCTATCCACCCACTCGATCATGTTAAACTATCTCCATCTATGCCAAGTCCTTCTACCTCCTTCTCTATCGCCTCCATTATCGCCTCCCCCCGCCTCTTCTTTTTTACCTTTTTATCGTCTATATGTCATTCTGTTCGAACTCCAGTCGCGCTCTTACATTCCATTTCAGGTTATCAACCTTGGGAAATATATGAACCGCCTCGGCCCCATTAATGGGATAATTAGAAGCACCACTCTCCTACAAGAAAAGATGTGGCCCTAGATATCCTATGAATGTTTATATAACATTAAACAAAGAAACCAAACATAAGTATGAAATTTTTAAGGGGTCAGGACAAAATCACCCATCTAAAAAAATAAAAACATAAAATAAAAAAAAAAAATATCCTTACAGTGCAGACTCTAGGATTATAAAAGATGAGGAGTGTTATCTAATAGGTTTGCTTTTAATTTGGTTTTGATGTTTTAACGGCACATCGATTTGTTAAGGGTTATTTAATGCCAAAACTTAATTAATTTGTAAACCTTTTGATGGCAATCATATCTATATTTTCTATGGTATATTACAATCTTGATTGCTTTATTGTTAGTCTATAATCTTGAAGGGAGAAAGAAAGAAAGAAAGAAAGAAAGAAAGAAAGAAAGCGAAGAGTGAAAGAAAGAAAGAAAACAGGGAAAGACAAAGGTGACTGTTTCTTTCATTCTTTCTTTCTTTCACTCTCGCGTTCTTTCTGTCTTCTTCACTTCGTATTTATCTATTTGTTTATTTCTCAGTGAATTATTTTCCAAACTTCACACTTTTTCATTCATTCAACTTTCAATACTTATTTCTTTCTTCTTTCTTTTTCCTTTCTTCTTTCTCTTTCATACTTTCATTCTTCTCATCTACACTATCATCAATTATTTTCATCTGTTTAAATTCTTCATTATCACCCCCTCATAGTCCTATCATTCTTCCCAGATTATATTAAAATACATAATTTCTTTTCTCTTTACGCTTCTTTATCGGATCAATTATCAATAGATAGAAAGATGGATATAATCAGACTTAAATAGATAGATAGATAGATAGATAGATAGAAAGATAGATATGAACAGATAGAAATACACATGAATAGACTGAAATAAATAGATACATGGATAGTTATCTTCAAATACTATTATTACTCTCTTTATTTCCTCTATTTCTTTTTTTTTATCCTCACTAACTTTTATTCTTTTTATCGGTTTAAATTCTTCATTTCCTCTCTTTACCCCCCCCCCACTTCACAATTTTATACTTCTATGTGCTTTTTCTTTCTTTTTTGCCCTTTACCCTCGTCTTTTCGATTTATTCTCCGATCTATTTTTTTCTTATTTTTCTTACTTCATTCCGATAACACATATAAACGTAACCTTTTGCCGAATCACGTCTACGCATTCTAAACATTTTCATATCTCAATTTTTCCTTTCATTATTTTCCTAACAGAAAATAATTATGTTTCCAGCCACAGCTTACTCAAAGGGGGTGGTCACCAACCACTGCGTAGGAACTGATAACCGTCGTAATGATTACCTAGACTGACCTAGTTGAAACTGTTCACATCAAAGACTGATAAGACGTCAGAATCAAATCAATTGACATGTGTACTTTTTTGAGAAGACAGCGCAATGTGATTGAAAAATTCCTATACAGATTTAATTTAGTTCTTTCGTAGACTATTCAATGCATTATAACTCCATTTAATCATTTTAGCATCAAAGCAATAATTTTAGTATTTTCTGCAGCCAAAGTTGAAGATAAAAGCTAAATAAAGAAAGTATTCTTAAAGTTAAAGGATAATTCCTACGTGCAGATAGCAAAATCATCACCATCATCATCAAGGTGTGCTGACAGCACGGATCCGCTTAACTCTCTCTCTCTCTCTCTCTCTCTCTCTCTCTCTCTCTCTCTCTCTCTCTCTCTCTCTCTCTCTCTCTCTATCAGACATCGTTTTTTGGTAAATCCTCTAGACGGTATCCAGAGTTCGCACTTAGCTGATGAACGTAAGTTTTTGCAGGTCGGTCAATACTGGTGTATCTGTGTGTATTTATTCATCTATTACTTCCAAACGAACAGGATGCGACACAAGGTCAATGTTTTAGCGGAATTTATCAGATCTGAATTCAAAATTTTCCTTCTCCCAGACCGGTTGTCATACCAAGGTTAAAGAGCCTCATCTGCTCTAGAATCTACCCATAGTTGGCATGTATTAATGCTATGTGAAATGCAACCAACCTCGACTAGTATTTGGTGCATCCAGTTGTAGGAGTCCACTAGAGAACGTCACTCAGGTTTGTACAGCATGTCTTACTCAAAATGTAAGTAGTTTGGTAGGGTGCTGCTTTCAGGATTTGCTCACAACAGCTGGCAAAATCCTTCTGTAGTTCCCATCTAGCTTTTTTTTTATCCAGGTGTATCATTAAAGTCCAAGTGGCCCAACCGTAAAATATCACTGCCAGAAAAATAAGACGCATACATTCTTTTGACAACGTGAATTTAAATTGTTTTAGCATCTTTTCTGCACAATAAACAGTAGGCAGTCCAATATGTAACGATGGTTTTCTAAGACATTTTCTAGGTGAGCGAGTTAAATGATTCGGAACATCACCATTTCAACAAAGCTGTCTGGTCTGAGCTCATTCCATTCCATACACTTCCAGTCTAGCATAATTTAATAACGCACCTAAGTATTAGACATTTTTTATACGTGTAGCCTTGGGTGATGTCATATTAAATATGTATCTCATAAGGTTGACAGCCTTTTAGATAAAAGTACGCCCAGCCTTGGAAAACGACGTTGTAACACAAAGAAATGGATGCTCGACAGAAGCTAGTGCCTGACGCGGTCAGCTGTTCGAAGCAGATATACTTTTGGGTGGCATTGCTGCGTCTCGGCGAATGTTTACTGAGTCAAAGACGAGAAAAAGAGGGATAACGATGATTTTGCACCAGGAAAAAAAATCAGACGAGATTAAAGAAAACTACCAATTACTTTATTGGTGAGATTCAAATTACATTTATACGTACCTCATATCGGCAAGACGCAAAGTCGAAATTTTGAGTCGGTGAAAGAATTGCTAAATAGTAACCCACTTCCAATAGATAGGGGTGGTGGTCACTAGTTCCTAAATGTAGGCGGTTCCTTGTCTTCTGTCGGGTAAGAAATGAAAATACTAAAATAGATATATTGACAAATAGGATCAGTGTGAGGTAAATAAGAAAAGAATTAAATGGATAGACAAACATGCGGATAGATAGATAGATATATAGATAGATAGATAGATATGGACATTCTAAGATAAACAAAAGCTAACTGATATATATATATATTATATATATATATATATATATATATATATAGAGAGAGAGAGAGAGAGAGAGAGAGAGAGAGAGAGAAAGAAAGACTCAGAGAGATAGAGAGATTTACCAACCCCTCTACACGAGCTGGATGCAACACAAGGTCAATTTCTTAACATAATTTCTTTGATAGATATATGAACAGTCTGCGTTAGATAAGAACATACAGCATAGCTAGATGAATAAGAACATAATACAGGTATTTATGTATGCATGTATGTATATATTATATATATATATGAGAGAGAGAGAGAGAGAGAGAGAGAGAGAGAGAGAGAGAGAATAATATATATATATCAGTCTGAGATGAAGGGCAGCGAAAAATAGGCAAGCAAGCGGATATATATATATATATATATATATATATTATATATATATATATATATATATATATATATATTGATAGATATATATGCGCAGTCTAAGTTAAATATGAACATAGTGAAATTGAAAGACAGACAAAAAGTTAAATATATAAATATGGACAGTCCTAGATAAATAGTATATATATATATATATATATATATATATATTATATATATATATATATATGTGTGTGTGTGTGTGTGTGTGTGTGTGTGTGTGTGTGTTCGCGCACGTGAAACAATGCAGAGAAAATAACTAGTCAGCTATTTTTGTCATTTACGTTTCTCCTATAGCTTGATTCACGAAGCCAGTATTCAGGCCTAAATATAAGTGATTCCCCATCCCGCGACCAGAACATTTCGCTCAATCAGTGCAGCTCATCCCACTAACCGATGAAAATACCATATTTCAGCCGACGCAATCGTCGCCAGTACTAAAGCGAGAGTTAATGATATTATATCTTATCTTCGCTCCATGCACACAAACGCCGCTATTATTCTCGTTCAGAATTGTTTTTTTTTATCTAGCTCTATCAAGGTCACGTGCAAGCTACAGGACTGATCCGAAAAGGCACTCTATTTAGAATGACGTCATATGAAGATACTTGTAAGCCGATGTTATTTTAGAATTGTTGCACGTCTGTTGACGCTGTTAAGGCGTGGACCAACGAAAAAAGAATTATAATATTCTCTATTGTGTTTTTATTTTAAGCTTTTTTCTTTAAAATCAGTGGTCAGCGTTCTCGCCCGGATGACAGCAGTATGGCTAATCAGGATTTTTAAGAAGTCAAGCAGAATCTCCCTATAAAGAAGATTAACGTCATGGATTATGTTTCTTTTATTTTCTCTACTTTAGTTTTCTGCCTCTCGGTTAAGTGTCATTGAAGGCGCGTAGTGTAATGGTTAGATTCGTCTGAAATGGACTCGTTGATGCCAGTTCAAATCCTGGACGAGGCTGTTTACATTTCACATAGCGCTAATACTCTTGGGAAAGGTATGAATCCAACCATTCTCCTTCCAGTAAATATTAGGACTGATGGGCTCTTTAAACTTGGTTAGGCAACTTGTCTAGGAAAAGGAAAACTCCGAATTCAAACATGTTAAACTCCGCTTAATAAATTGACCTTGTGTCACAACTTGCTCGTGCGGGGGGTTGTAAGTGTCCTGTATACGACACTAAACTGAATACGATGTTGCGGCTCCAATTCTTGAGATCTAGTGAGTGTGGAGTAGAATTTTATTGGTATTACTCTAAGGTCTACTCTTACTCGGAATGATAATATTGTGTAAGGGTTCCATATACGAATCAAATGGATTTGTTTGTAAACTATTATATTAGATCAGAATACTTCTTACCATATAACTGTAAATTAGTTGTAATAAGATTAGTTAGTAGAAACTATGATAATTTAATAAGGATTCAGTTTAGCTCAGTCAGTAGAGCACCAAGGTTCCTGGATCGATACCGGTCCCCATCAATTCAGCGAATCAGTAGAACAGCTTAGTGATCTCTGCTGTAAACTGACTGTATATGTATTATCCACTTCAGTAAAACAATCTCCTGTACCGCTAGTGAAAATGGGATAGACCCACATCGTTGTCTGGCTGATACTGACAACACCCGACTCTTCTAATGTTATTACTATTATTATCATAAGTTACATGAAACCATAAAATCGTGTGCAAACACATGTTTATTATCAAAGAGAGATACTTCTGTACAAATTATCACAAGTATGATGTTTAAGTATGATGTATAAGTATATGTAACAGATTGGCCTAAGCAAAAATCTAGCACTCGAATCCAAATTTTCAAGGCACGAATTAGCAGAGTCTGATCATTTGCCAAAAGATTTATAGTGTGTACCCCGTATAGGGTATTTACTGCAAGCGGAAGCCATAATACATTCATCAATATTCTCGTCTAGCCGAGGCGGGAGACAGAACTTTTTAACTTCTTCACAACAACCTTTTTTTTTCGGTAGGGTAAAATACCAAAATAGGACTGTCAAATTTCAAATCTGTCACTCCTCACGTCAGAGTAGAAAAAGGGAAATATATTTCTTTTTGGTGAAGAGGTCGTCTTGAAAAGGGGGATCATTAAAAATAAATAAATTCTACTCTGACGGTAAACTATAATGAGTATGATTGGCTTTGTTATACAAGTATAAATATTGATAAAAAGCGTGTCCTTTTGTTCAATTATAATGAGTATATATCAGTTTTTGTACTTTGTTTAGGTGTGGTGGGAGAGCCGCTTTCAGCGGTTGAGGTAGGTAAAGAGTTAACTTTGGTAAGGTGACCAGGCTTGCAGAATAAAAACTGAGAAATCAAACCAGATGCACTCCGTTTAAAATTTGAGCTTGAGTCGCATCCTACTCTTAGCGGATGGGTTAGTTAAATGCATAAAATAATCTGCAATGCACTCGCTTTACATACAACGTTTTAGAGTCGCTATATATATATAAGTACCCGGTCCATCACCGGACTAAAAAAAATTAGAAATACCAGAGAGTGAGTAGGGAGAAAACAGGAGTAAGGGAGAAAATAAAATGAAAATGATTCATCAAATTAAAAAAAAATCGCCAAGAATTTGTATAATAGAATTTTTGTTTATTTTAGGATTTTTTCTTTTTGTTTACATTTAAGATATTATTTTTTAAAGTGCATTCCTAAACATTAATAAAGATTTAACGATAAACAAAGCCAAGAATTAGTGTATTATAATATTTGTTTATTTTAAGAACAGTCTCTTTATTTTTTTAAGCGAGCTTCCTTCCCTGTTGATTTCAAATGAAATGTACTCGTTTAATTCCTTCTTTTTTTACCGTATTAAAATGTAACAGTAAAATGCTAAGAATTAAATACTTACAATTGTTCGTATTACAATTTATTTTTTTCTTTTATTTTTAAAAAACTATTTTGTACATACGAGAAAATCAAATACTGAATTAGATATATTTTATTCTAAAATGAAAGTATTAATAATAAAAACAAAGTTGAGTTACTAATCGTTAAATTAAATGTTTTCGTTTATTATTGTTATTTACTTTGCTGTAAAAAATAATTCAATCAATAAAACCACATACAAATTACATATTTAGAAGGATTATTTTGATTTTTCTAACCAAATAGATATTTTTAAGATTAGACCGGGAATACCTGAGAAATTCCGAGCTAAAACGATTAGGGCACGCATTTGTCTATTTCAAATTATCAGCTGATACAGGCAGCAGTCAGTGATTTTTTTTATAATAGCAGCAGCAGCCATGCTACGATCATCGCAAATCATTTGATTTTTGTTAAATTAATCAATTATATCCCTTAATCAGTAGAAATCAATAACCAAATTAGGTGTGTTTCTTAGTTACAGGGGTATTAATGTGTATGCACAATTTCGAATCTGAGTGATATATATATATATATATATATATATATATATATATATATATATATATAATATATATGAATAAACTTAAACAAACTTGCTATATAGACATACATATATAGATATATACATTAAAAAAATGAATGCATTTGATAGGTATTTGGTAAACAGGATTTTCAGATGTTTTAACGGAAAGTTCGACTCATCAATACTTTATCAAAGCATTGCACTTACCAAACTGTTTTCATTGCCGGCAGACACGTTTTGAAAAGATAGCTCACAGGTTCTTAATGGAATTGCGATATGCGGAAATTGAAGGACACGCCATAACCTTGATGCCCTTACGTTCAAACCATTACCCCTTGATCTCAGCTATGCGGAGCACTGGGATATCCTAGTGGGATACAAAAGTTCTTCTTTAATGCTGCTCGGAAAATTAGACAAGATTTTACAAACATTTCTATGTACCATTTATAGTTGCATATCATTCAGCTTTCTGCGACAAGGAAAACAGGTTGGGCTTAGGTTTCCCTCCTAGACCGCTTTCCATACCAAGGTTAAAGAGTCCAGTCTGTCCTACTATGTACCTATGTCTGGAAGGAGTTGAATTCCTACATTCATCGAGAATATTAGGATTATGTTAAATGAAGCCTGCCATGTCCATATCATACGACGATAACCATTGTACACGGGTACATCTACATTCAGGACTGTAGCGCGGTTATATAGAGTATGTTTTAACGAAAAAAAAAACGCTATTTAAAAACAAACAATATCAGTTATTGTAAATTATTACGACCATTAGTTTTAATACATATAACCTTTCTTGCTTGGGCATCCCAAGAGTTATAATAGTTAGCAAGCTAGATTAGCAGACCATTGTTAGAGAGGTCGGTTCGCAAATCTATCTCTTCTTACTTGTCATTCACCGATTATCGTTAAAAAGTGAGGAAATGTAAAGTATAATGTTAATTCAAATGTCAGTGTGTCACCTTTTTTCAACTATACTCCTGGAGGTCATAGCCCAACATATGATACCATTTTGGAATCAGGCCGACGCCGTGAGTCAAAAGTTGAAAATATGTATAAACAAAAACGACTTTTATATACTCGTTCTAATATTCTAATATTCCGACACTTACGATTAAACTGATGATTATTTCCCTCTCTTAACTTATCTAGTACGTGGAGTACTGACATTCTTTTTTCACAATGCCGAGAAAGCCTTAATACACAAAGAAAATTTTCTATCAACTTTCTTTGAGGAAACCAATTTATTTTGAGCTTTAAGGTCAATGAAGTATACTACACACACACACACGGTGACACACACACACACAAACACACATACACACGTGTGACACACACACACACACACACACACACACACACACACACGGTGACACACACACACACACACACACACACCACACACATATATATATTAATATATTATATATATATATATATATAGATAGATAGATAGATAGATAGATAGATAATCATCAGATATGTCTTTTGGAGTACTTTGGAGTAAGTCCGTTATATGCAACTAGAAAATAATGAATACATAGCAGGGCATATTTTTTCTATAACCTCTTATTTGTTATAATAATCATATAAAGATGGAGTCCAATGGAGTTTTCTACAATATGCACTTAGAACATTACGTTTCGACAGCAAGAGAATTGAAAAGATTCCATCACTTCAAAGGCAAATGCTACGAGTTAAATAAATGATTTTGCTTTGATCTTCTTTCATACATAATACATACACATATATATATATATATATATATATATATATATATATATATATATATATATATATCAAAAGGCTTTCAACAGTTCCTGTGAACCAATATGGAAACATTCGTAGTGCCATGAGAAATAAGAATGAATTAAATCATGCCCAAATGTTAAATCCATTTCGAAAGAAGAAAATTCTTACACACATATAAGTAGGACTACTTAGCGTAACGGTTATCGTCTTAGGAATGAAATTGGTGACCTCACTTCAAAGCAGTTCATGTTCCAGATATTTTGGCGACACAATCTTATATCGCATTTGAACAAACAGTTAGACAACGCATAACGTAGCGTCGCAGCAAATGGAATCGGGGATCCAAGTTCTAATCTTAGTCGAAACTGTTTGCGTTTCCCTTCACACTTATGCTTTTTGTAAATCCATTATTCCATTTGGCGATATTTTGATGACACAATCTTATATTGCATGTGAACAAACAAAGAGATACACAGCGATTAGCGTAACGGTTATTGTAGTGGGAAATGGAATCGGAGACCTGAGTTCAAATCCTTGACAAGACTCTTTGCTTTTCCCGTCACACTTATGCCTTTGGTAAAGGCATGGTTCCACTTTTCGATATTTTGAGGATACAATTGTATATCACATTAGAGCAAAGAGCCAGATACACAGCACTTTTGGTGTAAGGGTTATCGTCGAGGAAAATGGAATCGGAGAGCCGTGATAAAATCTGGGACGAAGTTGTTTTGCCTTTGGAACGGCACTATTCTATCTGTTCTTACCCTAGTTATGAGTAAATAGTACGGTTATTTAGCCTTGGTAAGTTCAACAGTTAAAAAGAAGGAATTAAATCCAGCCATAATCGAATAAAAATTGAGCTTTTTCTCCATCCTGTCCGTAGCGGACTGGTTGCGTAAATACATACATATATACATAAATATATGAACCTATATTCAAGCATATGTTTGAGTTTGGGTGGTGGTTGTTGTTGTTGTTGTTGTTGTTGTTGTTGTGTGTGTGTGTGTGTGTGAGAGCGTATGCAATGTATACATTCTTGTATACTGCATTCGTTCACATTTTGCATATATACATATATTGAACTTTAAAACCATCAGATTAAAATTAATCCATAATATGTATTGCACACACGTTGATTGGCAGAGTTGCTAAATCTTATTAGGATTGACTAAATTTCGTCCTTCTGTCCGTACAGCTAAGGCCCGCCATTTTTTACTCCATTTTACCTAAACTTTGCACGCCTGGAAATATATTGAGCTATATAAAGAGATAAGGTTCAGACTTAGTTTTAGGTGTAATCTCCTTCTCAACGTCTGTGTCTTACTGTCTACCTCACCAAAAATGAGTAAATGTGAATCCATTTACATTTACTAGAAGACTTTGTCTATAATGGGGCCACTTTCGTTTATTCGTTGGTTATACTTCTAAGTATGTTACGTAATCCAATATCCAAGAAAATAAATATACTAAAAGATGAATTATTTCTAAATAAATGTGATTATTCTTGAAGTTTTGACTTTAAAAAAAAGCATTTTCTGTGGTTTAGCATATATTTGGAATTCATTCACTTTATGTTTTATATATAAAACTATATATACCTATACATGAACCCCTCCATACGAGTAGCATGTGACACAAGATCAATTTCTTAAGTGGATTTTAACAGGTTTGAATTCAGAGTTTTCCATCTCTAAGACTGGCTTGCCTAACCAATGTTAAATAGCCTAGTCTGCTCTTCTATTTACTCATAGCCAGAGAGAGTATAGTTGGATTCAGATCTTTCCCAATGGTGTTAGCTCTATATGAAATGCAAACAGCCCCATCCAGTATTTGAACTCGTCTCACCGTGTCCGTTTTCTCCGACGGTAAAATTACACCATGCGCCTATAAAACTATATATGAACTTGATTTAATAACATACCAATAACATAATTAGATATGTGTAGATCTGTGGGTTAATGTAGTCTTGATTAAACAATAATATTGTTTGAAACTTTAAGATGCGATATTGATATTACTTGACTATTTATTTTTTATTTTTCAGATTAATTTTCTCTTAATTGTTGCTTGTCTTCAAAAAGTGTATAAGCAATCGGATTAGATTTGTTTTGGTCTGTTTAGCTGTGTGATCTAATGAATTTTGCTGTTCGCATTAATAAACAATGAGGAAAAACAAAATCAAAAATCAAAAGAAGAACAATAACAATAAGACGGATTAAAACCAGAAATATCATACCAAAATACTACTACTACTACTACTACTACTACTACTATAATAATAATAATAATGATGAAATTACTGTATAAAGAAAGACTAATTGCAACAGCCAGTAACAACATTAAAACTATTGACAAACAGAAACACGACCAAAAAACATAACAAAAATCATAAATGGAAAGAACAACTACATCGATACTTCAGATGACCAGCTGGAAAGATTTCTCACGAGAAGATATGGACAGAGAAACCTCAAAAGAGAAACCAAATCTCTTATAATAGAAGCACAAAACAATGTCATAAATACCAATTATATCAAAGCGAAATTAGATAAGTCGCAACGGAATATCAAATGTAGGATGTGAGAACACAGAGACGAAAATTTTAATCACATAATAAACGACTGCAGAAAACTAGCGCAAAGACTAGGCACGACTTGGTGAGAAAGGCCATCCAAATGGAATTATGCAAGAAAATAAATATCACCATACAATGAAATTGTATATGCACAAACAACAACAACAACAACAACAATAATAATAATAATAATAATAATAATAATAATAATAATCAACTGGAGGACAATCCCTAGCAGAAGTAAAAATCCAAAGAGTCATTTCACAAGGAGACTCATTATCACCACTACTCCGCAATTTTATACTTAGAAAATGTATAGGGGACTGCAAGTTCACTAAATCACAAGAGAAAATAAACCACCTTATGTATATGGATGATATCATGTTTTTGCAAACGAAAATGAACTGGAAACCCTTGTAAAAAAACATAAGTATAGATAAGACACAACCGAAAAGCAAAAAGGGGTGGGTGGAGTATTGATTAACAACTAGTAGATTTTACAGTCCCAGCAGATCACTGGGTCAATATGAAAGAAAATGAAAAGATAGACAAATACTTGGACCTTGATAGAGAATTGAAAAAAAATTGAATATGAAGGTGAAAGTGATACGTATTTTAGTTGGTGCACTTGGAACGATTCCCAAAAGTTTAGAAAACAAACCAGAGGAAATGGAAATCAGCCCATCCATTGTTGAGATCGGATAGAATACTCAGTCCTGGAGATCTGGGGTGACTTGTTGTCACTCAGATTCCAATGAAAGACCATCAGTTATTACTGGTGCTACAAACTCACAAGGAGTGAAATAATAATACACGAGTATATACGAGTGATGCTCGGAAAGTTATCTGCCAAACCAAGAAAGACAACTGTTTTTCCATTCATACGTTTTTAAGGATTGAATGCACTTGAAGGCGCGCTCAGCGTAACCGTTTATCGTCGTAGGAAATTGACTCGACGACCCGAGTTCTAATCCTAAACGGACACTGTTTGCTTTTCATTTCGTGTTCATACCATAGGAAAAGGAGCGAATTTATCTATTATCGCTAAGTTATGGGTTAAATAGTAGGGAAATACTAAGTTCTTTATCCTTAGTAAAACACTGGATCTAGGAAAAGGAAACACTGAATTCAAAACAGCTTTACTCAGCTTAAAAATTGACCTTATGTCACATCCTGCTCTTGGCGGATGTTTTGGGTATATGCAATGCATTTAAGAAATGTTCCACGAGCGTGAGTCATATTTGGAATATCACGTAAGTTTCATGGCTCAAGTTAGTTGAATCGAAGGAGTTGGATAAATGCAATACATTAAGAGAAGACTCTCGCGCGTAGGTAATATCTGGAATATCCTGTAAGTTTAATGGCTCACGAAAGTTGGACCGATAACTTTTCAGCAACCATTCATACAACCGTTAATCTAATATACTCAAATGTGATGTACTGTTATCATTTGTATTATTCCTTTGTTACGCATACAAAAATGGTGAAATAGATAGAAGAGATCTGTACATATTGGACATATCCTGATTTTGTTTCTTATTGTAGAATTATTACACATATTGTAAATGCCTTCCGCATATCTTTATTCTAAGACCGTTTTTCTTCTTCCCTTGCCAGACAAGAGGTCTCCCAAAGTTTCTCATAGGAGTTGATTGGCTGGCAATATTTTCCACTTTTATTGACTTTTCAGCAGTATTGACGCCAGAAAATGTTGGCTCTTCTATGCCAAAGCCATAATGAAGATATATAGGACACTTTTTCAAATGTAGAAGCCAAGCTTTTTTGGTAAGTTTTCCAGAGAGTCGACCTGGATGGAAATCATGATGACAGTTTATATTGTTACTTTCTTCAATTTTGAGACGCGGCATTAACGTCCTAAAAGTTGAGTAGACTGATTGATAGATATTAACGGCATGTTAAACCGTCTAGACGTATTTTATGCCTAGATGTTATGGAAATAGAACGTATGTATTTGCATTTTTTGTTTAGTTATTTCTAAACATGTTATCAAGTATTTTTATAGAACAGATCTATTTGAAACATAGATGAGACGAGAGATGTATTCTTTCGGTCGAAAATGAAACAAGAACACAGGGAAATAATATATTTCAGGTTAAGACGATGGAACGCGATTTTAAATTTTAATGAAGGTTTTTGAGATAATAAAATAATTTTTTTTCGTATTCTCGCTCTTTTTTTCTTCTTTTAAATAACAAAGAATAATTTTTTTTTTTCAAGTTGAAGGCAAAAATTGCTGTGGATGTGGCTTGTTTCTGAGAGCACTTCAGCATTGGCCCATGGATTGAGTTCATCCCTATATATATATATATATATATATATATATATATTATATATATATATATATATATGTGTGTATGTATCTCTCTTTCTCTCTCTCTCTCTCTCTCTCTCTCTCTCTCTCTCTCTCTCTCTGTATGTGTGTGCCTATTTATAAAATAACTATTTTTAACTAACTCTAAGAACTATTTAAAATTTGGATACTAAAATTTACAGTTTTGTAGAGGAAAGACTGAAAACATTGTTTAACTTACAGTTGTACTTCGAGTCACACGTGCGTATATCAAGTCGGATGTCATTTCCTTGCCAAACACGAGTGAACGTATCTCCGTTTCCTTTAGCAACAGTTGTTGTGATACGTTGATTCAGATCATCCAAATTAACAGGAATAGGAAGGACAGATACGTTGTCTATGACGCATCTGCAAACGGAAAAAAATAGATCTTAAGCAGTTAGATCTGCAATTGGCAGTGGATAATGCATCAATGACGGGCTGGTGACTGTCAGGCTGCTAATCCTGCACCGAGGGAGATTTGTTTCGAGATAACTGCAAATTCAGTCAGACTCTGCGGACGGCGTTCCATACAGCTGAAAAAGAAACTTGTCGCGGACTTCCTGAATTAATTCTGTAGCTTCCCGACAAAAGCAGCATACCACTACAGTTTGTGGCATCCTGACTGACAATGTGACACTTGATGTTGCAGAAGTCTTTAATTAAATCCTTCATGTACTCTTCGTCAAAACTATGTATTGTGAATGTCAGTACTTTAAAGAAAATGTACTACTGCTATTACTAGTTGTAAAAGCAACACTAATAAGCAGAAAGAAATACTAATAAAAAATTAATAATAATTGACAATAATTTATCTGAGAAATTCATACGACTTAAGACTATTACTACTAGGTGTAAAAACAAGAGAAATAAGAGAAACGAAATACTTGACAAAAATTGATAATGATTAACAATAAGATAAGTGACATAAGATGAGAGAACTATTAGTCAAAAATTAAGAGTAATTAACAATGCGTTATCTAAGAAAATTATTAAAACTTAAGACTATTACTATCAGGTGTAAAAGCGAGTGAAATAAAATGAAATAGATACTTGTAAAAATTGATAACATCTTGCAATCTTTAGGGATTGTAATTGAGGAATGCAAATATTTATGATATAATTGGTCGATTTAGAATTTTATTTATAACATTTTGAACCAATGCCAGAATATATATATATATATATATATATATATATATATATATATATATATATATATATATACCAATCCCTGCTCACGGATAGGATGTGATCAATTTCTTAAGCGGAGTTTGAATTTAGAGTTTTCTTTCTCCTAGAATGGTTGCCTAACCAATATCAAAGAGCCCATACTGTCCTAATATTTAACTATAACTGGTAATAGTAGGATTTATACCTTCCCCAAGGGTATAAGCGTCAAGTGAAATGCAAACAGCCTTCCCTTGAATTTGAAGTCGAGTTCATTTCCTATGACAATAACCATTACACCATCCGCCTACATAATTAATAATATATTTACAACTTGAATTGCTGAATACTTTTGCAAACGACTTGTTAAGTAGTGTATAATTGGTTTGAATTCAGAATCTTTCCTTCTCCTAGACTGCTTGCCATACCATGGTTAAAAAAAAAGCACGTCTGTCTTACTAGCATAGTTGTGTGTAATGGATTTATGCCTTCTCCAAATGTATTAGAGTGAAATGGAACGCAAACAGCCTCATCCAGATACACACACGGACACACACATAAAGGATTCTATACACTGCCCTAATATATATATATATATATATATATATATATATATATATATATATATCAAATGTTGGGTCGTGAATGGAACCGATCGTCATCGGCGCCAAGGTCAATGAGGTATTAGGATTTGGACTGGTATTATTGGAAATATCATATTTGAACCGGGAAGAGTGCCCAACGGTACAAAAATAGCCGTTGATGCTTTATAGCCTTCCTCAAAGAGTACCAGGAATTTTGGCTGAAAAAAGCAAAGAATTGCGTTCAGGAGAATCATCATAGTTATGAAAGATAATGCTGCTTCGCATTAAGAGCATAAAACTACAGAGTACGTATAAAACTTAGACGTTTGTGGACCCCGGAAAATGAACTGGCCGACCAATTCTCCAGACTTAAACCCAACTAATAACTTGTAGAGTGTTCTGACTGGACGTGTTTATGAGAATTGAAGCCGATTTACAAGCAATGATAACTTGTGGCAGGAATTAATAAACTTATTACGGGAAATTACACCAGGGGAAATCCAGAAATTAACATGTTCAAAGAAGCAGGGCCTTTTCCAAGTCATTTTAAAAAAGGATCACATATCTCATATTAACCAACTCTACTATCATTTTTGAAAATTGTTTATTCGTTTTTATTTCTATCAAATTTTCATTTTTACTGAGGAGGTGTATATACATATTGTCATCATTCTCTGGTAATTTCGTCAAATTCCAGTATATTTTGGATTTGATCAAAAAGTGTCACTTTGTTAATAATTTGAAACGGAGTGTATATATATAATATATATATATATATATATATATATATATATATATATATATATATATATATAGCTCTAAAAGATATACTTATATATATATATATATATATATATATATATATATATATATAAGTATATCTTTTTAGAGCTACGTCACGGGAAGAGATGTTGAATATTAACAATTTTTTTTTTTACTTCCGGGTTCTGGCTTTTTTGACAACTTATCTATTCGAAAGAATTTGCTTGCAATGGAAAATATTCAGTAAAAATTCAATATCAATGACAATGCTGTTAGAGATGCTGCCACAAAAGAAAGATTTTCTTTTAAAAGAGTTTTGATGTGTGAAATAAGACGATATCCCAAGCCTCCAGATTAAAAGACATTTATTTCGCACAATGATTTTTCTTTTTAATATAATCATCTTCTTTGTTAATGCACTTGTTTCAGTTGTGAATAACAAAAAGAAACATAGATAAGATATAATTCAACAAAAAATTAAATCCATTTTCAACCGATATCCAAGTGTCACGCAGCACATTTATTGACCAATATCCTCATACAAGGGTAAGTAAAATATTTTGCAATATTCTGGTACGAGTTAGTTTGCGGCGCGAGTATCACGTGACCGAGAAGCTTGGTGTAATGGTTATATATATGTGTGCGTGTGCGTGTGTGTGCGCGTGTGCGCGCGCGCGTTTTATCTTGGATATAACAAATAGACACAACGACACGAGTTCAAATTGTGGACGAAACTCTTTGCATTTCACGTAGCACTAATACTCTTGAGAAAGATGTGAATCCAATTATCCTACCCCCAGCTATGAATAAATAGTAATGTGAACTTGGCTCTTTAACCTTGGTTCGACAACCATTCTAGGAGAGTGAAAACACTGAATTCAGACCTGTTAAACTCCACTTAAGAAATTGACCTTGTGTCACAGGCTAGTCGTGGTGAATATCTATCTATATATATATACCGAAGCAGTTTTAGTCGTGGGATGTACCAATTGTAGTTGGTAGCATAATAGTAGTAGGTGCGCTGACAAGTTGTTCATTGCTTCGCTTCGTGTGTGATTTGAAAACCGCACAGATGAACGTGCAACGTAATCTAAATGGGTAATTTATGATTTTTGAGTTCGAACTTGCTCATACGTCAGCTGAAGAAACCCGAAAATCGTTGTTCGATAGGTGAATGCGTAGTTGATTACAATACAGTTACCAAATGTTTCAAGAAAATTTCGCTCGGGTTGCTAAAATCTCGACGATTATGTAAGGTTAGGCAGTCCTAAAACCTTTGATTCCGAGGCCTTGTTTCACGCTTATCACACAAGTCCAGCAAATAGGACACGAAGAGTAACAGGTGAGCACAAAGTTTCGCAATTCAGTGTAGATCGTTAACCTCATCAAAAACATCCAGCGCTACCGAAGTGCGCCTAATGTTACCAAATATTCGCCGCGGGTAGGATGTGAAAAAGGTTGCAACTCGGTATTTATCCAACCCGTTGGTTACCCGCAATTCCAGCTGAGGCTTTAGTATCCATCGAGTGCATCTCTGCAAAGGGGTAAGAAACCCGCCACCACCCAAAAAATGACCACCTGTTAGCCGTGGGTGGTGACCCATGGTGCTTAAGTACAGATTCCAGGTAGCTGAGCAGTTCTTTTCATTTTAGCACTCGACTTTGGTCCTTATTTAGTCTAGATGAGATGCCGGAGAGACCCCTTCCCATCAATCGGCTGATCATGTCAAGCCCAAGCACCAATATGATTTTCCAACCCTATTGCCCGTATGGCAACCCCCAACCCTGTTTTATCATATATGTGTTAGAAGGCAGAAGGTCTTAGTGTCCTAGGTATGACATTTAACTGCATCTAGTGGCGAAGTTTCAATTGTGGAGACGTCGGGATTATGAAGTACCTCTTCATTGCCATTAGCCCCTGGTCCACTCTGACCCGGAGTGGTAATTGCCGGTAGGGTCCCCAATCATCCAACCAACCAATTCGCCACAGGTATAATGTAACACAACTTCGAAAGTATTGGACATACAGCGAAAGTATTGGACATACGCATGTAAGTAACACTTAATCTGCGAGACTAGATTTTGTAACCATTACACCACGATGGGACGCCTCCTTTACCCAATCCGTTCACCACGGTTGTATGTGATACAAGGTCGAAATTATGGGACATCCTGCGCGGATCGAACTTGCTATTCAGTAGGGATGAATCTGCGAGACTACCTTACTAACCATTCCACTACGGTGGGACGCTCGGAGGTTTTGAACGGTATGCATCTAGCTATTCGTTTTCAAGTTATATGTAAATATTAAGGCGAGCAGGGCTCTTTAACCTTGGTTACACCATGACGAGACTCACTTTGAACTTACTCTCTTATATTCCCAGTCAAATCATCTAGTTTTTAATGATTCTTTGTGATTAATATATTGAATTAACATATTGTTACTTAATTGACCCTTTGTCAAATACAATTATATATCAGCCATTTCTATACACATCTGTGTTGAGCATAGTTCTACTGAACTGGATATATTTAAATATCGATAGAAACACTTGTGCAGATGAAAATAAAGTTTAAATGATCTGTTCTTATTTCTTTTTCTTTTTTTAGTCAAACGTTCAAATTCATTTAATTGGCATCGACAATTTAGCTAATTAGACAGAAATATTTTGTGAGGAGAAATTTCCATTCAAATACATTCCATTCCAAATCCGAATGTTGCGTGAATAAATGATCATTTTTAGTAAACTTTCAAAGAAAACTTTTTTTTTATGAAGCCAACATGAACTTGTATCAATGGTTGCTTTCTAAATTTCTATTTTATTTACTCAATCAGCTAAAGGCAAGTTTTGAGAGGAAATTATTTTAAAGGTTTGCAAGTTAATTGATCAGCCGATTTTACAAAATATGAAAAATAAATTACCCATTACAATAGAGACGAATAGAAATCTAAATGAAATAACAGCCCAGTCGGCGAAGATTAGAATATGCTGACTGGATTTTCTGCATAGGAGATAAGACCCCACCCCTAGGGTTTCCAGATTATGTCACTAAACATCATCTGATGGTATGACATTAATTTTGGAAATCTGGAGAATATATATATATAATATATATATATATATATATATATATATATATATATAGTATGATATGAAAAGAGGAGAGAAAAAGAAAGATAGAGAGAGAGTGGGAGGGAGAGGGAGTGAGATACCAAGGCCTCCGCACGAACAGTATGCGACAAAATATCAATTTCTAAAGGGGTTTAACAGGCCTGAATTCAGTTTTACTTCTCCTAGACTAGTGGCCTAATCAAAGAGCCCATTCTGACCTATTATTTATCCATGGCCATAGGGAAAATAATTGGACTCATACGTTTTCCAAGGATATTTCCAAGCGCTTCATCCAGGATTTGAACTCCAGTTGTCGAGTCAATTTCCTACGCCGATAAACAATTGACCATTTTATCTATTTGTATACTTATCTCATGAGATCCTATGAGTGCTTTAAGGTACCTCTGCCCCGCAGTGCTAGTACCTATCAAAGTTCTATCAATTGGTCGAATAAACGTGTTTAAAATTTTTCTTGTTTGATAAGAATACTTGATGTCATATAACTAAATTATTTGTATTAAGGATAGTTACTTGAAGTTAGATTTATTTAATAAGAATTATTATTAGATACTCAAAATCATATAACAGTGTGCAAATAAATGACTATTATTAGATAGAAATAATTATTTGAAAGCATATAGCGGGGGGGGGTCTCGTCGCGTACTGACAAACCTGCTGGACCACAACATCGTAGTACGCGATTTCGAACTGCAGTTGCAGAATTATTTTCTCTTTCTGACTAATATCCAATGGTTTAAATAGTACCACTACTGTTCTTCTACAACGCTCTGGCATTAGATAACCCACGTTGTTGATTTACGAGTAAATAAAGAGAACAAAACCAAAATATGGTAACCATATAATAATTAATATTAGATAGGAATACATGATACCATATAACTGTGTGCATATGGTATTAAGAAACAAAAGAACAAAAGGTATTAATAATACAAAAAAAGTAAATATAAATATGCAATGAGCGCATTTACATAACCTCTAGGTATAAAACACTACTAGATTGGTTAATACGCCGTTAAAATCAATCAATTAATCTCCATTTAAACAAAAGCATGTACTTCAAGAAATATGATATCAAATGACTTGATTCGGCATTAAATGACCTGAAAAAGGTTGATATATCGTAAGACAAAACTCCCAACGAAAACCACCAATCTAAATGAAATATATAATAGTTTCTGTTGATTAGTGAAAGCACCAGCTACTTCGATTTTGGTCAAGATGTCCGTAAATGTGTACGTCAAAACCTGCACTTTGAAATCACAAGCCGACTGCTATGCTGGTCAATGACAGCGCGGAATTCAATTCGGAGAATGGAGGCAATCTACTAGTTTAAACTAGATTCAAATTAGATTTACTAGAATAAACCCCGAAAACAAATCAGGAGCCGAAATCCCTAAGATGGTGTAACGCTAAACTTCAGCTTTTACACAGCAACTCCTGTGACACTGCCATTGCCTAACTTCATTGGTTTCTTACCTTTTCTTTGTATCACAGCGGCAGTGTGGAGAGGGGGGGTCTGCTGCTTCGACAACAGCACCTCCTCCGTATCAACATGACCAGGCTATGTAGTTAAAAAAAACTTTTGGACACTACTCCATCGTCTATCGCAGACGGAAGGATGCCAACCAATTAGATATCATTTTTTGCAAATAGATAAAAGTATATTTCCTTTGACAAGATCTTATAACACAGAAGATAAAATGATTGATTTTTTATGTGTCAGACTCCTCTGCATCACCCTGTTTATCTCCTATAAGATAATGGTTAGAGATTGTGATTCTCAATGAGCTGCCTGAATTTGAGGTGATCTAGTTAAAAAAACCCTGGATGCTTATGAATCGATTTATCTTGGGGATATGGGATTATACTTATTTCTATTTTGCTTATCGTCCTTTGAATCTGTTGAGTGGTGGAAGCAACAGCTACTTCCATGTTGGTCATGGTGTTAGAGAATGTGTACGCCAAAAACAGCAGTTTGGAGCCACAAAGAGTTGAATGTCATGTCGGTATAGCTTATACATTTCTTTGGAAGAAGGAAATTCATGTCTTTGACGTTTTCCCTACTCAACAGAAATAAGCGAATCGAAATGCACTTCTGCAAAAAGACCTGTGAACAAGTACATGTCAGAAACAATTCTCTGTGATACTGTTTTACCTTTCACTACCCGAGACAGAGACAGAGACTTGCAGTAGAGTTCATTTCTTGATGGGGTGTATATTACATATGCCGAAGGCGGGTAAATATACCGGATAAAATATAGTGTCGGTAAAAGGTCGGCTATGAAATCTTAGGTCTACTGGAAATCAGACTGAAGAAGAAAACGACGCGGAAATAAATTTATATTTGATCAAAGGTATCCATCTACTTATTTATTTATGATACTCCCTATAGGTAAACATATATACACTAATCTTTATATGTAGGATTGAGTTCTCAATTTTGTTGAACCATATCAAAGAAACACATGATATCACACACACACACACACACACACACATATATATATATATATATATATATATATATATAGTATATTAGGAAAAATTGAAAAAACACATCTTTAAATTAGTTAAGTGGTAAGTTTATTGGCCGACGCTGCAGTGTTTCAATCTATTAATTAGATAATCTTCAGGGCATTTGTTGGTATATGGAAGGTGATAATAAAAATTCATCACAGAATAACGAGAAAAGCAAGTGATAGTCCTTGTTTATCAGTCTGTTTAAAATTTGAAGTCTGAAAAAAGAACGCTGAAAAAAGTGGACGGTTTGAAATATGACGTCAAATATTCTCTTTTATGGTGTGAGTATTAGAGTGTGTAAGTGTGTGTATCGATAAAAGCATTCTGCATTTTTTATGTGTTTTTGAATGTGTGGTTGTGCATGTATGTATAAATCTTTTGCGATAAATGGAATGGAAACAAACCTCAAGGTTGTGTGTGTGTGTGTGTGTGTGTGTGTGTGTGTGTGTGTGTGTGTGTCATGAGAAAAGATGTTTGTTTCAAATGGTGAGAGAATATTCTTTTAACTTTTAACTCTCTCACCATTTGAAACAAACATCTTTTCTCAATGAAAATCATGCTCAAAAACACATAAAAAATGCACAATGCTTTTTTCGATACACACACTTACACACTCTAATACTCACACCGCAAAAGAGAATATTTGACGTCATATTTCAAACCGTCCACTTTTTTCAGCGTTCTTTTTTCAGACTTCAAATTTTAAACAGACTGATGAGCAAGGACTATTTCTCGTTATTCTGTGATATAAATTTTTTAATCACCTTCCATATACCAACAAATGCCCTGAAGATGATCTAATTAATAGATCGAAACACTGCAGCGTCGGTCAATAAACTTACCACTTAACTCATTTAAACCTGTGTTTTTTCAATTTTTCTTAATATACTACATACCGTCGGATTCACTTCCTTTTCTTCACACACACACACACACACACACACACACACACACACACACACATATTAAACCTCGATTGCCCCACTCGAGGAAAATGTTAAGCCCTTTCATTCCAATATGAAGTTGAATAATAAGTATATAGGTACACGAAGCAATTAGTTTATTTCTTCTGTTAACTAACGTTCATTACAATCCAAAATGAAAAATCTAATATTTTTTTCATTTGAGTCGTAAACATTTTCTTTCAGAAAAAGTGAAGTTTTATTTGAATTAAATGTCAGTGGAATTAATGTTTAAACCTATTGGGGGGATCAAGAATAATGTTAAAACTAGTGGGGTGTTCGAGGAAAATGATAAGTTCTTTCATCCTAATATGTGACCACTAAGAAGATAGACGTTGTCCCTCGGGGCAAGCATCAATAAGCGGGTAAACGAAACTTGTTATAATTTTTGTTGGAATGTTTGTTAATTAAGGTGTGCTGTAGTCCACCACCTAAACTTATAGACTCTACGTGAGCGCGTGGATTAAAGCCAGCCAATCAATACGCTTGAATACGTGCGAATACGTACCTTACTTTTGAATAGCTCGCATGTACTTTATTATAAGAAATATTAGAATAACTTCCTTTCTGTATACCCCCACAGGAGAGAAAAAGAAGGAGAAAACACCTAGACCGAGGTATATTTTCTCTATACTAAAATTGGACGGGGTATGTGGACTTAAATTTGGTTAAAACTTAGAAATCTCCAATTACCCTCTTTTTTCTATTTTTTCACTCTGCTTGACAATATGCAAGGAAGAGCAAGGTACTTGTCATGAGAACGTGTAACACCGGAAACCATAGGTAGCAGCGTGATGGATATGAAAATCGATAGATGAACCTAAAGCGGGTCAATGGCCTGCTTCACAAGAAGCTGGGCGCATGAATCCAAAACGGTCAACGACCAGGATCAAAGAGTTCAGTGAGGAAACTACTGCTCCTCATCTCTAAATCTAGCATCTATTGATGAGATAAAAAAAAAAACAGCCACCGATATCGACCCATCCCAAACTTGTTATGACAGTACACAAAGCCGAGGATGCATGCAGCATTTTCCTTCCCGCTATCACAAAAGCGCACGTTCTGTTGAGGTTCGAGCTCTGGCCCTGTGTTTGAAAAATCAGCTACGGAACCTCAAACTACATCACACCACAAACCACATTAGCACAGATAAACAAACAAAACACACACTACTGAGGACATACCTCTGGCCACAATATCTGAAAATGTAGGCACAGAAACTAAAACACAAAATACACCTACTTACCTGCAAAAAAATTTAATTGGCAACATTTAACGTCAGGAGGCTAAAAACGATAATCCAACTACCTGAGCTAACGGCGTAGGCGGCAGATAAAAATATAGACATTATATGCGTACAGGAACATAGATTTGATCATAGCGAATCAGAATTAAAATTCTATGAAACTGGTAACTGATGGACTTTTGTGTCGGCATCTACATGGAAAAACTCTTCCAATGCCACTATAAAAGGCCTCGAGCAGTAAAATCGATTAACAGCTTAGAAAAAATCCAACCGAGTATACCTGCTTTATAGCCTGGAGAAGGCTGCAGGGATCATTGGCATCAATGTGAACTACGATAAAACCGTATTTATGTCTTTTAAAAAGGAAGAAGGCATCTCTACACTCGACGGTAAGCCTCTAAAGCCGGTAGAACAAATTCACGTATCTAGGTAGTAATATCCCATCAACAAAAAGCAATGTTAATGCACACGTAGGGAACACATGGTCTGCTATAAACAGATTATCATTCATATGGAAATCAGGGTTCACTGAAAAGTAAAAGCGACAATTCTTCCAAGCCGTAGTCGTATCAATTTTACTGTATGGCTGCACCAGCTGGACCCTAACGAAACGCCTAGAAAGAAGCTAGTTGGGTGCCTGACAATAATGCTGCGTGCGATATTAAATTAAACGTGGAAACTACATCCGACAAGAAAGCAGCTGTATGTCCAGTTGCCCCCTATCACACAAAGCATCTGAGTGAGACTTAAGAGTACCCCAAATTACTAATGTTCCGACTTACGAGCTGTAAGCCCAACCGTTTTGTTTTGTTTGTTTGTTTTTTGTTTTTTTGTGTTTTTTTGCTTTGTGTTGAAAGCAAAATTTTAAGGTAACGATCTTACCTTAAAATTTTGCTTTCAGCTTCAGATACGTTTATTTTATTAAGTTTACTAAAAAAGATTTCCGCAAAAAATTTTCAAAATAAATATATCATTCATAAATAAATTAACATTAATAAATTTTATAGCATGTAATTCATTACATTCTCTTTTATAATGTTTTATACAATACAGTGTTCTTTTAAACAAACGTTACAAGAATAGGGTTTTTGGGAATGGAATGAATTAATGGCATTTCAAATTATTTCATTGGGGAAAATTGATTTGATATACTAGAAAATTGAATTACGAGTGGAACAAATCAAAGTCAAAATACCACTATATATATATATATATATATATATATATATATATATATATATATATATATATATGTGTGTGTGTGTGTGTGTGTGTGTGTAGTTGGCATCCTTCCGTCTACTAGAGGTGATGGTGTAGTATCCAAAAACAATTGGAACTTCTTAGCCTACGTGTGTTGATATGGAGGATGAGCTGTCGCCTAAGCAGCATGCCCCTTCTCCCTATACTGCCGTTGTGGTCCAAAGGAAAGGCAAAAAATGCTATTTATCAATGATAGTGTAGAATTAGTTGCACAAATTACGACGTCACAATATTCGACACGCGCAAAACATGAAATTTATCATTATAAAATTATAAAAATCGCGACTTTGTGCCTGCCCATTAAACTGGCGGACCTATCAAACGCAGAATTAGAAAAAAAGGGAAAAAAACATCAGTAAAATCGACGGTGAAATAATTAGAAAAACAGAATGATGCGACGATAAATGTCGAAATAAATTTATCTTCTGAAAATATTTCTCCTTTATTTATTTAATTATTTATCATATTCCGTATATATATATATATATATATATATATATATATATATATATATATATATATATATATATATCCTAAAATAAATTGTTATCTTTCTTCACGACTAATTAATTTCACGACTAATGGATTTAAATCATGGTTTTACCATATTTTATTAAAATAGCCGGACGTTTTAGTAACGGGGCCGATATAAGGAGATTATATCAGAATTTTTTTCGGTTTTATTCTGTTTACCGACCAGTACTTGACTATTTCACTGATTTAAGAAAAATATATTTCAGTTAGGAAACATGATAATTAATTGGTTAATTTATTTGTTCAATGGAATTTCAACCTTCGTGCGTTATTTAAAGCCAATGGCATTTTTGCAGAAGAACATTAATGGTAATATTTAACCCATAGCTGTCGGAATGAAGGAGTTTATATTTTTTCCAAGTGTATTAACCCGAAAGTGAATGCAATAACGGGAGTACGAACTCGATTAGTAAATTGTCGTAGTCCGGCACTTTTCCCATTACGCCAGGTTGGCAATTAATAATTCCATAAATTGCGGTAATGTCATAATTATATAGTGTAAATCAATGATTCTCACCCAGTTTTACCTATGGATCCCTTTGATTTCTATTTCACTCTGGTCTACCCCCATGGTCATTCAATTTTTTAAAAATCCTATTGGGTAATTCCATGTCAGATCATCCAGAAAAAAAAAAGGAAAATTGTCACCCATCCCATTCAATTTTTCTGAGCAAATATCAAACTATCTTTTTGGTACAAATATTGTTCAATATATGTGACATAGTAATAGAAAAAATTGTTGTCATAGACGCAGTGCCACATCGGAATTGTGATCTTGCTATGAAATAATCAGAAATCACCAATAACTTAAACTTAAAATTGGTTAACTTTAAGAATTTTTTGATAGCATTTCAGAATTTCATGGACATAAATGCTTTTATAAACCAATTTTTAGTTGTAGGGAAGCTCTTGAGCACATTTTACCAACAAAAATAGTTTACAAAAAGTCATCATTTTTCGCGAACCCCCTCAAATGTAGAGAGATAAAGATTGACATAACTCCGCCAATTTTTGAAATTGAAAGCTAAAATTCTGGGGATTGGCTAACCTTATCATAATCTACACTTGTACAACATTTCAGAAAAATTGAAGATGGTGGGTGATATGGCCTGGAGGATTTGACATGGAATTACCCAATTGTATTTTTATGATTAAACATTTTTTGTTAACTAGACACAAAGATTGCTATATGATCCCCGGGGCAAGGCATATGGCCGCGATTGAGAACAAATGATCTAAATAACTAAGAAATACTAAAACAAATCGTTCATGTTTTCCTAACTAAAAGTATCTGGACAGCTGTTAAATCCGGACCGAATCAGGTTCACGGAGTGTTATTTTAAGTGTTAAAATTTATTTAACATTCAACATATTTGTTCGTTAGATTCGATGCCATGGAACAAACATTTCCCACTTCTTGAATATGTGATACTATTAACATAACATGGTATTTCTCATTTTTAATTATATGAAGACCATCATCATTTTTTCATCATCTAATTAAGAAAACGATACTCTTGCTGCACTTTCCTCAAAACATTGACAATTTTTTCTCGTAAATTTACAGAACATTGTTGAACATTGAAATTGAACAAAGGTTTTATTAATTTTTCATGATTGTATTCAGCTTGGATATAATGACTCTCTCTCTCTCTCTCTCTCTCTCTCTCTCTCTCTCTCTATCTCTATCTCTATCTCTATCTCTATCTCTGTGTGTGTTTGCTTACAGACTTTGCGTTAAAAAAGTTTTTGAAATTCACATTATAAAAAAAAATTATCCATGTATGTTATTATACTTCGGGAAATATTCATACCCCATTTTTCGATCGACATGCGATACACTGGATATTACAACGCGTTTATCCTCATGGCAAACATTATATTTTTTTTTTTTTTGCCTTTTCGTTTGTTCTTTATTTTTATTCATTTTTTGTGATCGGAATGAAAATTAAAAAGAGAAAAGAAATGGCGTTTACGTTTGACTTCGATCCGATGTATAAACTGAATGCTATCACTATTTTCAAAATGAAAGACGCCCAAAGTAATGACATTATTTCTGTAACTCAAAACTTCTTTCATTGATTTGCTTTTTTGTGGTCTTGTTTAATTATTATTCTTTCTGTATTTTGTTGTTTTTTGTGTTCTTTTCAAATTTGATTTTATCTTTCCTTGTGTAAACTACATGACATAACACAACACGGATTCAATGAAGAAAAAATGTAATAATTCGAAGTACAACGTGGACATCAGTTTAGAGTCGGTTTCGCCAGAAAGAAAAGAAGGAAGACGACAAAGAAGAAATATTCGAAAATATGAATGTTGAAATTTTGCCAAAAAGGAAAATAATTGAAAACGGTCGTTTTACATTTCATCTAAATTTTTCAGTTTTTTTTTTCTTTCTTTTTTCTTGAAATTTCTTATTTAATTTCAACACTGTTACTTCACATTTCTTTCTCTCTCTCTCTCTTTCCCTCGTTCCTTATTTTTTCAATTTCTGATTACTTTTTAACACTGTCTATCTCATATTTCCTTCTTTCTTTCTTTTTTTCTTTTATAATTGCTGATTCATTTTCAACATTATATTTACTAGCAAATATATGCACCCTCCGGGTGCAAGTATTTAAGTTTAAATATAATAAAATATCATGTTAAATTAGAAAGGCTAATGAAACTGAATAAGAATTCAGATAAAAATATTTGGAACAGAGGGGGTATAATCGGAAAATAGAACAACTTTGAAACTAACTGTTCCACCATTTTCCCTTACTCCCGTCTTTCAGTGGTAAATTTCCCTAATTTAACTATTTAGTTAAAATAGGAAGAAAAGAATAAAATTACAGTTATTTCTTTATGTTAATAGATTTCTGTTAAGATTTATCCCCGAGATTTTTGCTCATATTTATTAAGATAAAACCAAACCATTAGAAATCAATAATACTAAGCATATATTTATTAAAATCAATTTTTTAAGATCAATATGCAAATTAGCCTTCCCATTCACACTGTAAACCGCTATTTCGTTGAATATATAAATATAATTGCATGTTATTAGTATGTAGATATTGTTAACAGTCTTAATGATGTAAAACAATTTTACTAATAATTGAGGTTTAAATAAAAAATAAAAGCATGGAGAATGTGTGTAAATAACAAAGGGAATTGTGACTTGTGTAGTTTCGGTTACAGACAGACAAACCCACAATCTCCATTATAATAAGATTTATGTAATCTTTTATACGTTTTCAAATCTCTCTACATTATTTTGCCTCTTTCCTTCTTTGCTTTTTGTTTTGTTTTTCTTTCTTTCTTTATCCTTTGCATGTTTCTTCGTTTGTTTGTTTGTTTGTTTCTTTCTTTTTTTCTTTAATTTCTGATTCGTTTATCACAGCATCTATATTGTATATCTTCTCTCTTGGCCTGTTTCTTTCTTTCTTCAATTTCTGATTCGTTTTTAACACATTCGAAGTATAATTTCTTTCTTTCTTTTTTTCTTTCTTTCTTTCTTTCTTTCTTTCATTCCTTCTTTCTTTCATCATTTTCTGATTTTTTTTCAAAACTGTTTACCTAATATTTTTCTTTCTTTTTTCTTTTTCTTTGTTTCTTTCTCTATTCATCGGTTATTGTTTTGTTTTTAAAATTTTCAACTCTTTCTATCTTATTTTTCCTTTCTTATCTTTATTTCTTTCTCTCTTTCTCTTTCTTGAATTTCAGATTGGTTTTCAATGCATTCGATCTTATTTACCTTCTTTCCTTCTCTCTTTTTTCATTCTTTCTTTAATTTTTGTTTTATTTTCAACATTGTCTACCTCGAATTTCCTTTCTTCTCTTTTTCTCTTTCTTTAATTTCTGATTCGTTTTCAAAACGTTCGACCTTAGATTTCCTTTCTTCTTTCTTTCTTTCTTTCTTTCTTTATTTATTTATTTATTTATTGTTATTATTGTTTGTTTTATTTTCAACATTGTCTACCTCGTATTTCTTTCCTGTCTCTTTCTTAAATCTTTTATTCGTTTTCGAATTTATTTTCCTTCTGTCTTTTTTCTTTCTTTAATTTTTGCTTTATTTTCAACATTTTCTACCGCGTATTTCATTCCTCCTCTTGTTCGCTTTTTTGAATTTCTGTTTCGCTTTCAATACATTCAACCTCATTTTTCATTCTTTTTTCTTTCTTTTTTCTTTCTTTATTTCTTTATTCAGTGACTAATTCATCTCCAATACTATACCTTATTTTTCTATTTCTTTTTTATCTCTCCATTTTTCTTTCATTTTCTTACATTTTGCAATAAATCCTATTTTCTTTGCTTAACCCTTTTTTGAATTCTTTATTTTCTTTTTTATTTCTTCAAATTCAGTGTTCTTTTTCTTTCTTTATTTTTTTACCTTTCGCATTATTTATTTCATTTCATTCTACAATATTGTCCTTCTTCTATACTTCTTTTTTTCTTTATTCACGTCCCGCTTTCTTTCTTTCTTTCCTTCGTTTCTTTGGATTTCGCTATACATCTTTTCTTTAATTTCTGCTCTCTTCGTTTTCCTTTTATTTCTTCAAATGTTGCGTTCTTTCTTTCTTTCTTTCTTTCTTCTTTCTTTCTTTCTTTCTTTCTTCAATTTCCGTATTATTTCTTCCATTTCATTTCCCTTTCCCCAAGTTCCATCTCTTTCTTTTTTTTTTTTTCTTCCTTTTTCGGCTTTGGCTTTCTTTCTTTCATTCGTTTACTTGGTTTTAGTAAACAACTTATCCTTTCATTATGACTTCTTCACCTTCTTTTTTTTCTATTTCTTCATTTTCTGCTTTTTTTTTCTTTCTTTCTTTCTTCTTCACTTTCCACATTAATTATTTAATTTCTTTCTACCCCATTTTTCTTCTTCATTACTTCATTTTCTCCCAAGTTCCATTGTTTTTTATTCATTTCTTCACTTGCCACCTTCTTTTTTTCCATCATTTCCTTGGGTTTTACTATAATTTATTTCTTCACTTGATGGCTTCATCCTTTCTTTTTCATTGTTTTTTTTTTCGACTTCTGCATCCTTTCTTTCTCTTCTTTCATTCCACTCTATTCTTTCATTCGTTTTCGTTTTTCCTCACTGCCTGTCAGGCAAAATACGCTCTCTTCTCAAGACATTAACTGATTTCATTCTGGGTGTCGGTCGGTATAGACGACCTTCGATTATTGATCGAACAATATCCCCAGGATAAGGATATGTTCTGAAATATTTGGCTTTCACACACATTCATTTCGAAATAATACAGTCATGGCTTCATCTATTTCTATTTCCCTCCATAATCCCACCAATGTTAATTCCATTGAGCTTTTAAAATATGATTATAAAATATTCTAAGAAAATAATGCCAATATATTGAAACGGTATCTTCGAGATTTAATAATGAAATAATCAACAGAAGATAAGAATGACAGTTTTAACGTTCATAAATATTATCGAAGAGAAATTAGGTGCTGGAATAAGAATTAGTGAGTATTGATTAAAACCAATACAACGTCCTTATAATGCATTAGAATGTATAGGGATAACCACACATTGAATATTTCAGTAAGTAAAGACTTATTCATATCATCAAAGGCCAATAACAATATTTAGTTACATACATGTAAACACAGACACAGGATATCTGGCTCAAACTATAAAAAAGTACAATTATCTTCAATTGAACAAAATAGAGTATAATAAGACAAGATTTAGTACAGACCTTCAGTGTCTTCCACGCTTATTCTTGAGGTGTGTATCAATTCTGTTCTATGAACAGAGCTGGGATAAATATTTCCTTTGTTCGCTTAAAGTGAGCATAGAAAACGGATGTGTTAACCTTTCAAAGTCAGCTCTCTAAAAGGAGAACGAGTCAAAGGGCTGAAGCCCCATATAAAATCTCAGGGAAGATAATTATGTTTTTCTCCCTACACTGGGATTAAAGGATCAAAGTTTTTGTTATCAACCTAGAGTTATTCAGTTGGTAACATAGTCATCTTGTTGAGTGCCGGGTTTGCTTTATTTGGGTTTCTGATATTCGTATCTGTGTCTCTGCTTCTGTTTTGGGTTGGCTTCTCTGTTCTTTGTATCAGAGTTGGTGTTTCTCATTGCTTGTTGGGGTGTCTCTCTTCACGTTCCATCTTGCATTTTTTTTATTAGGTACAAACACAGAAACATATGTTTATATGTATAAAACTTAATTACTTGCCTTTTCAGCCGTTTGAAAAATTCCAATGTTCCATATACCTATCAAACCCTCTGAACGAATGGAATGCGACACAAGGGCTATTTCCAAGCAAAGTTTACCGGGTATGAATTCAGAGTTTCCTTCTCCTAGACAAATTTTCTCATCAAGGGTAAAGAACCTTGTGCGCCCTACTATTTTATCCTTAGCTGGAGGGTCACTAGTTGGATGCATACCTTTCCCAAGGGTATTAGCGCAATGTGAAATGCAAACAACCTCGTTCAGGATTTGAAATCGGGTCACCGTGTCTATTTCTTACGACGATAACTATTACACAACGTGCGTCCATATAAAAACAGCAGTGGTACTTTTCCAACTATAGCTGGGCTTGTCTGAAGGAATTCATAATTTCTTCACGGGTATTAGCCCGTAAGTGAACGTAATAGTGAGAATGGAGCTCGAACTCGTTTACTAAGATGTCCCAGTCCAGTACGCTAGCAATTATACTTTCTACCTCTAGACTGGTTGCATAACCAAGGTTAAAGAGCCTAATATGTCCAACCATTTACCCATAGCTAGAAGGAGAATAGTTGGATGTATAAAATTCCTATATTTTAGCGGGTAGTAAAACATGCATAAGGTTTGTTGGCATATCCTACGTTTAATATATACGCAAAATCGTCACTTCTATTTATTGAGTCTACCTAGCGGTTGAAAGTGGCCTATGGGAAGAGAGGACAAAAAAGCATTTAAGATAGTTTGTACTGTGCTCAATATCACTTACTGGGAGGAACCTTCTATCAGAAAAAATATCCTTGTATTAATACCGGGACGAATACAGACTTTGGATTAGCCCCAGAACTTATTACAGACGTTGGACTTATATATCACCAGAAAGACAACCTTGGATTAACACCATAAGGACTACAGACTTAAGATTAACACCAGAAAGATTACAGACTTTGCATTAACAACAGGATTCTTTGAATAACAACAACAACAATAGCAACATAATCCCTACAATGGCTTCACGGATTCTAACAAGGAGTCTGGCCCACAGTGTTGTTTAAATGGAAAATATTCCTGTAGAGAGAACAGATACTGTTCACTCGAGAGAACAAAACGAGATCCTGCTAAAATCACTGGAATACGACTGATATAAACATTTTCCAAATTGAGTTTATTATTATGCTGATCGTCACTTTTGATTATTTTTAAAGTCTCTATGTACGAAAGATATCTCTGAACTTTTAGTCATAATCTTTCTTTATAAATCATTATTATAAGATTAAAAAAAGTAATCCCACTAAAATAAAAGTAGTCTGAATAATTTAGCAATTGTGGCGTTGTAGCTTAGACCATTCACGTGGTTGGCTTACATATGCAGGTTCTTAGATTGACGCTTGTAACGGGATAAATCCTCAGATGAAATAGCCAAAATCTCCTAGAAAAGCCCCATTCAAAATAACGTCTTGCAACGACAAATTATAGCAAATACAGTTTTATTTTCATTATTAGTGGCGCTCTGAGTTAACAGACTTAGAGTAGAGAGGGGGTAGGCAATTGTTTAAAGCAAGAACCTTGAGGCTAATCCGGGCTACCCGGCGTATGTATCGATTCTGCTCCAATATGAAACGACGTGTCTCTTTTATGTGGATTTATTCTTTTTGTCTAGACAGAATCACCCAAAAGTCATCAATCATACGTAGTTTCCGCTTGATCGAGTCAGAGTGTATTTAGTCTCGGTCTAATAACTGACGCCATCTCGCATCGCTCCACAATTAATGTTTCAATGGGAAGTTGAGCCAGTAACACGATGATCGTATGACCACACAGCCTCCTGTATTTACCGGTGTTGAAGATGATGCCCGCCACCCAATATAAATCTAGAAATGTTATCTCATGTCTTAGAGTTTAAAGGTTCCCCATAGGAAAATCATTTCCGATACTAGAGTGCAATTATAACTTCTCTGAATCGACTCAGAACGTAATCTATAAAGTACTTTGCACGAAATAACAAATAAACAAATTAAAAATAACATAAGTTCAATTTCTAAGCGAAGTATAATAGGTATGAGTTTTTTTTACCTCAACCAATTACCATACCAAAATTAAAGAACCCATCTGCCCTACTATTTGCCCATTGCTGGAGGAAGAATAATGCATGCATGCTTTCCCCAACGATATTAACACTATGTGAAATGCAATCAGTCTGGTCCAACTCAAGTCGCTGATTCCATTTCCTACGAAGATAAATATTACACCATGGGACTCAACAAAAAGGTATATAAAACTACTGAACCTTTAACGAAACATTGGATATTTACCGAAAACATCATTAAAGCATGAACATATATTATAGATATATGTCAAAAGGTATCGATGTGGTGTAAGATCTACTTCACATTGTATTTTCCTTCCTTGAAAAGTGTTACTTCTAAAACATAAATGATAACCAGGAAACAGTTGGCACCAAACCATTAGGCTAAAATTTTAATCAACAATTTGTGGTAGTGCCAATGAATAAAGTGAAATATATGTGGACCAATTCTCAATGATACGATGATTTTTGACAGAGGTCAGTCGTAGGTTAAATCACACCCTTCACACACACACACACGCACACACACACATACACACACACACACATACACATACACACAAACACGCGCCCCCACACGCGCGTTCCCACTTATATATATATATATATATATATATATATATATATAAAAGTCTGTGTGTGTGTGTGTGTGTGTGTGTGTGTGTGTGTGTATTTACCAACCCGTCCGCTGGAATAGTATGTGAAAAATGGTCAATTTCTTAAGCAGAATTTAAGAAGTTTGAAATCTGAGTTTTCCATTTCCTAGACTGGTTGCTTAACCAAGGTTAAAGAACCCATCCTGCTCTACTATTTACCCATATCTGAGAACAGTTGGGTGTATACCTTTCCCAAGAGTATTAGCTCTATACAAAATGCAAATGGCCTCGTTCATGATTATATATATATATATATATATATATATATATATATATATATATATATATATATGGTAAATAGTAGAGAAGTTTGTGTTTTTTAACCTTGGTTAAGCAACGTTCCCCCACAATCAACCACTTATGTTAATGCAACACATTAACAGAGTAAAATTACAAGAGTAAACATTATGTTATACTATATTTATGTTGTCTCTGTCAACCTATCTATCTATATGTCATCGTTAGAATTTTACGAGGAATCCAGTGGTGGTATTTATATTTACCCCCGAAATAATTTGGAGTAATTTGAGATCAAATCAACGTCTGCATTATGAGAAAATAGAAAAAAGATAAATAATCTAAGGAGAATGACTCCAATAAATTTGTAAATTTAAGGAGTTAAGGTATCGAAGATTATCTTTATTACTTGCATTAATGATAATAGTGTTGATATTGAATTTCATTCCCTTTCAAAAAGTAGTGTGATTTGAAAAATATGTGATTTGAAAATTTCATAGTAAAATTTAGAAGGATACTGTATAACAAGAAATGAACATAACATTAATGTATAAAATTGCAAAGATTTCAGTTTGTAACATTTTCCCAATAAGCACATTGAGCGATATGTACTGGTATCCAATAGTGAGCATTATGAGATTTGAAAAGTGTATATTTAAATTTAGCGAGATATTATATAACCAGGGAAACGACGAGAACATACAGCTAGTAAAATATAAATTGCCAAATGTTGCAGTATATGAAGGTGCTATTGATTAAAAACATTAAAAATTTCTAAAGAAATATTTTAAAGAAATTATCTCATTTTCGAAAATATCTTATCGCAGATATTTTTGTGAATCATGCAAGTTTTGCTTTTTAGTGATTATCGCGAAAATAAATTCATAAATTTATTTTTTCTTTCGATCTTTGAGTAAAAAAAATTGGATAATTCAATTATTCATCATTCAGTAATATTGGCAAATCAAGGAATTAAATTTTGAAAAAACAAACAAAAACAATTATTTGATTTTTTTCTTAATTCTATCATACTCTTAATCAGAACTGACATCTTTAATGAAGACATCTAAAAAAGTTAATTAATCAGATAAGATTTTTTCAGGATTATTCTAATTGATTTTATTTGAGAAATAAGTAAAACTATATATCTCTTAAACTGTGCTAAATTAGGCGTATTTAATCTGATTTTAAGACCTGAACTGGTTTTGCACTCTTAGATCTTATGGTTCACTGTGTCTACATTGTAAAATATATAAAATCATATAATTCCAAACCGTGTACAGTGTACAACCATATTCATCAAAAATATGGAGTGTATTTCTATAGGGTTTGTGTCTCGCAGATCCTTTACTACTCGTAATATACTAGGGTAAGTTCAAGGAGCGTCTCACCATGGTTTAACCAAGATTAAAGAGACCAGTCCGTTTTAGTATTTAACCATAAACAGAAAGAGAATAGCTAGATGTATACCTCTCCAAGCCTCCAGACATCCCATCGTGATGTAATGGTTAGCATACTAGTCTCACAAATTCATTACTATTGAATACTGAGTTTTATCGTTACTAAATATCCCATAATTGGAACCTTGTGTAACATCATACACGTGGTGAATGGGTCGGATAAATACCTATATGCAACCTGTGATTACATCCAAACAATGGCGAACTGGTTGGGTAAATACCTACCTTTCCTAGCATCCAGGCGTCCCATCTTGGTAATGGGTTACAAGCTAGTCCCACAGATCCATTTCTACTGTGTTTTGAGTTCAATACTCGCTGGATACCCCATACTTGCGATTTCGTGTCACATCCTACATATGGCGAACGGATTTGGTATATAATTGCCTGTGTATAGATTGATGTGTGTTCATTGATGGTGCATTTAATCCTGAGTAAATCAAAACACATATTCAGTGTGTTGCAGAGTCCCTATCGCCTGGACTGAAATATCGTACTAAACGCATTTGAATTCCAATAGAACTATTGCTTTCACTTTCGGAATGATAACGTTGGGCAAATATATGGACCTACTGATCACCCCAGCTATGGGATATATAGTACCACTACTCTTTTTCTACAAGGATGGCTTGGCATAACATTAGCCACGAAGAATGAAATGCCATTAAACAAACAAATCATATCATTCTAGATTGTTTCCACGGCCTTTTATATTTTTCTTTTAGTTCTCGGATTAATTCGAAATTTTGTTTTCATTTTTGTAATCATCTTAACATCTTTTCTGTAATATTTAATATTTGAATATTCTACAGCTTTCGTATGTAAAATATATCCAACAATATTCTTGATTTTTAAATTTTCGGAATCTTATGGCGACACATCTTGGACTCTAACGAAATGCATTAAGTAAAATCGAGATTGGAACTGTACAAGCATGATACATGATGTCTGGAACAAATCCAGGAAGCAGCTGCTCTCAAAAGAGCATATGTATGACCACTTGCCACCTATTGCACAAACCATCGGATAAAACGAACATGATATTCTGGACATTGCTGGAGAAGCAACGACGAACTCATACGTGACTTTCTCCTCTGGGTTCATGAACACATCAGTGTGCGTCGACCAGCAGAAACCTCCATATATCAGCTTTGTGTGGATACTGGATGTTGTGCAGAGGCAACAAGGAGTCATCTTATCTTGGGTTTGAGGTGTGGTGTTCTTTGATCCCTTGAAACATAGATTCTCTCATATCGTGATGGTTGATCACGTGAGACACGAGACACTTTTCACATCCTCTCTTTGGTCAGGACTTCGGTGAATATTCTTATTTCTCTCCAACGAGATGAATACACATTGTTGGCATTGAAAACCATTCAGTTGTAAATGGGATGAACCTCTACAAGGTTTAGTTGCTGTGTAAAACATTGTCTCCAGTTTATCTGTTTGGTATATATATATATATATATATATATATATATATATATATATATATATATATATATTAATAATGGAGATTTGCTTCCGGTTTTTGTCTGTAACAAAAATTACATCCCTGCTTACGTCACACTACCCAAAATCATTATGACATAGAATAAATACACTCAAGATTTGAACATGCAACATTAGACGGTCCTCATTGTTTTTTAAAACAAGTTTTAATAAATACATGACTGGTATTATATACCTATATATATTTTTTTTATTTTAATACATATTTAAAGTTTACATTTCAAATTGTTTTATTTTTTAATCCTTTAATGAATCTGATGATTTTACTTACTTGGGGTACAAACTCGCTGACATTGAATATTTACTCCCACCCCTCAGGCAATATGTTTCAAAAATCTACTTTTACATCGCCCGGAGGCCGTTTTTATTTTGTACGAGTATATATAATGTTGTTATGTTATCACATGTTGTGTGTACTAAACATCAATATATTCATTTTTCATGCAAGTTAATTTCTTTACCACTTTTAATGAATCCATATAGGCACTAATGCATTACAATAGTGTCGGTTATATACTAGACCAGAAGAACGGAGAACCACCCCAGATAGCCAGGCAGAGAATAGCATTGTACCACATAAGAAAAATATGAACGGAACACAAGCATCGAAACTTATTATCACGTGTGCACATATATTCATAACATATTCCTTTGATCCCATGTCGTAAAGCCCTGTAAGTTGCTAGAGTCTATGTAACGTATGTATTCAACTCTTTTTTTTACAGCAGGTTCTCTATCTTTAGAAGTTGCCTTCTGAAATGTTAACACTTCAATCCTGTTAACTGAATAATGATGTAATGCAATGCAAAGCATCTTAAACTTGCCGATGTCTAAAAAGAGAATATCCTGCAATATCTAAACATAACCATGAGCTATCTGTAAATCCTCAAGGGAAATATGGAACCACACGTTGTTATAATAAAAAAGAAAGTAGAAAGAGTAGACTACTGTTGGTATCAGCCAGACAACTAATGAGCCTATTACTATCACTAGACCAGCAATATTGTTTTTACATCTCTGGTGGAGCGCATCACTTACCGTCAGCTCCCATTTTACTGCACATATCCAAGTTGTGCTACTATTGCGCTATGTTGGCGATAACTTAAATCGATCCTGGTAACTTGTGGTTTTGAGCTGGATGCTCTACCGACAGAGCTAAACAGGTCCTACGGAAAATGTCTATGTATCTATTAGCAACATTCTAATGACGTTTGTATGGAGGTGTAATCCAGCTAAACACTCTCATCAAAAATGCAGTTAAATAAGAATGTAAACGTTGAACATAATTAACCTCAAAATTCAATGTAACGGAGTTAACCATGAAATGTTAATTAGATTGCTTAACTACTTTTTAAATAGAAATGTACACTGTTTCATGATCCGTT
This sequence comes from Doryteuthis pealeii, assembly GCA_023376005.1. NCBI lineage: Eukaryota > Metazoa > Mollusca > Cephalopoda > Myopsida > Loliginidae > Doryteuthis > Doryteuthis pealeii. The sequence goes on from CM042139.1 coordinate 131,103,544, forward strand.
GCCAACTTCATGTTTTGAATTCTTTCTGTGTGTTAACCATTGCTTGTTATTTCTAAATTGTAAGAACATTAAACAAACTGTCAAACGCCTGACCGTACACGTAATTGATATCCTATATATTAATGACCTACCACACATTTAGAATTCTGCAATATGTATGAAAATAAAATTGAATAAAAAATATAGTTAATTTCAAAATTGTAAGAACATGAAACAAACTTACATGAGCCAGAACGTACAAAATAACTGACATTAGAATATATATATATATATATATATATATATATATATATATATATATATATATATATTAAGAAATTTGAAAAAACAAGTGTTCCGAAAATAGGATGAATTTATTCATCAACGTTTAAACGTTTCGGTTTCATTGAACCTTCATCAGGATGTGTCTTGGGGTGAAAAAATTTCTTCACCCCAAGACACATCCTGATGAAGGTTCAAGGAAACCGAAACGTTTAAACGTTGATAAATAAATTCATCCTATTTTCGGAACACTTGTTTTTTCAAATTTCGTAATATATATATATATATATATATATATATATATATATATATATATAATTATGTGTGTATATATGTGTGTTTCGGTGAGGAGTACGTCGTAAATTTTTTTTATTTATCTTTTTCTACGTGCAGAATGTAATCCTATAGTCCAAAAGGATACGTATTAGCGCAACTGGAGTTCAAACTCTATTAATATCACATTCCAGCAAATTAGACACTACTCCTATTTTATGAACAATCAACTGAATCAGACTTAATTATTCGAACAGCATTTGATTATCAAATTTATCTAATAATCGGCTGGTGTCATTTCTTCGTCTGTTGGCCACTCGAACAATCTTTCTTCACAACTTATCAGCAGATCTTTAACAGTTCTCTCTTTCTCTATTCTGTTGGAATCCATTTTTGAAGGTAGATTTTCAGATTTTGTGAAAGGCCGACTCTAATCAACGGAGTTACCATCTTCTAATTTTATTAAGAAATGTGATTGTTATAATCTATTTCTGGCCAATTCATTCACCATATAATTGTTTAATTCAATATCCATGATATTGTGTCGTCATCTGGTGACTGTTTTTGCTAGTCTTCGCAGGCAAAACCTGTCTTGTTTACCATATTGGAAACATAGAACTTGAACTTTAATAACTTTCCCGGGAAATGTCTTGCTTTTCCAAAATCTGATGCCTTTCAAAACTTGACCACAAATTTGCATTTGTAGGCAAGATCATAAACGTTGCTGACGGAACTGCCAAGTTATGAAAGGTTATCCATGTCCTCAATATATTGGCACATATTGTTACTAGCATGTACTTGACCCTTTTGGCAGTGATAAAAATACTTCCTGTATAATATATACTAGGAGATTTGTTTGGATTGGTTTGGTTTGTTTTTTTGTTTAATGGCATATTAATCTCCATGAGCTATCTAATGCCAAAATCATCCTGGTAGAACAGTAGTAGTACTATTTAACCTATGGGAGGCGGGATGAGGGGAAGTTTTTGGTATCAGCATTACACCAACACACAACCTTTGCTGTTGGAGACAATTTGATATTTTAAATAAAGTTAAAAATCGACATATCCTAATATTCAATTAACAAAATGAGTTTTGGTTTTGGCTGAAGAATTCGGTTTCAGAATTCACCATGGAATTTCTGTAAACAATGCTTCTTCTCCCACCCCAGCCACTCTCTTCTGAAATGAGTATGACAGCAAAAATATATGACCCATTGGTAAATATTTTATTTTGTAATACCAGGTTTGTTTTGTGAATTGTCAACCACGCAAAATACACGTTTATTTCTTTATGTTGTATTTGCCTTTATTTATTTTTCCCAGGATGAGGGAATCTAATCTTTTTCCAAGGGTATTATTCCAAAAGTGCATGTAATAGCCTAACCGAAGTTCAAAATTGCTTACTATGATGTCACAATCCAGCTCGTTAACCACTACGCCATGAGGCACATCATCAGTTATATTTATCTTATCAAACTCTAATATTTTAAGTTCATTTTATTCTACTTTTTTAATCTGTTTTTATGCACCTTACCATAACACTAAAGCAATGGTTCGTTCAGCTGATGGGGACACATATATCTCCACACTTGATGTTAAATCCCTAAAATCGGTGACCCAGTTCACATACCTAGGTTGTAATATCTCCTCCACGGAAAGCGATGTGAATGCAAGCATCGAACAAACATGGACTGCTATAGACAGATTATCAATCATATGCAAGTCAAGTCTGACGTCATTGACATGTCAAAGCGGCAGTTCTTCCTAGCTATAGTTGTATCAGTGCTATTTTACGGCTGTAGCACTTGGACCATAATAAAACGCCTAGAGAATAAGCTAGGTGGGGGCTGTACAAGAATTCTGCGTGCTGTTTTAAACAAATCGTGGAAAAATCAGTTACTTATGGAACACCAGTGTTGGTTCGTCTAGCAAAGACCTACATAGATCAGTTCTGTGCGGATTCTGGATACTGAGACAGATAGGGACGATTGGCGAGAGATTGTCATGGATATACGTGCTGCCAGCGCGACATGATGATGATGATGATGATGATGATGAGGAGGAGGAGGAGGAGGAGGAGGAGGAGGATGGGGATAATAATAATGATGATGACTTCAGGGTTTAACCAATAAAATAAACTAAATGGCTGAAGTGTTCTATACTCTTTTAAGTTGTTGTTGTTGTTGTTGTTCTTCTTCTTCTTCTTCTTCTTCTTCTTCTTCTTCAATTGTTCTCCTTGTTCCATATTTCATCATCCATTGGGAGGTTCCTTTTCCCAGAGTTCTCTTTCGTTTGACGGTGTCTGTTTCTTCATATCGGGATGTTGTTTCTTCTCCCATTGGCGTTTCTCTGTATGTTCCATGTTGCTAGCTTTTTAGTCATGGAAATAACACAATATATTTTTTGTTACCCTGAATCGCATATTTCGCGATACATTCTTTGTTGACTCGCGCGCACAATGGAGAAAGACACCAAACCACGGCTGCCCGAAGCGAGCGCTCAGTCTCCAACTGATTAAATTATAATCTATTTTACAGAAACACCTGATCAAGCGACCCTTTAGTTCAATGAGTGCAGCGCTTCCAAATAACCCCAGGGTGACACATTGTCTATCAAACTCTGTGACTGTTTTATTTTTACATTCGATTCATCCTTATTTTCAATTCTTCTCTATATTTAAAAAATGATAAACGCCATCCGTTATGCTCAGAAGTAGAGCAGTGACTCCCGATCTTTTTTTCTGCGACGCATTTTCGGAATTAAGATGTGTTAGTTCATTAACATTTTTGTAATAAAAAGTACTTTGATATACAAAAGTGCATTATATATATTATATGCCTTAGAATATGATTAAAGGACACACATCTAATGAGAGAAGAGAGCTTTTTTCACGAGTAATCTTCTTTATATTAAGCCTAACGCCTCGTCATCAACACAAATAAGTCTTTTTTTCTTCTTTTTTTTCATATTTGTCAGATTAAAACATCCTTTGTCAAAGAAATATGTTCTGGAGAACTCTAAAAGAATGGATAATTGTTAAGTTTTAAGGGGCATCCTGGGCCAGTTGATTCTAGGTAGAGAGTCCTCCGATTTGAATCCTTTGGTAATCCTCTCAGGTAGATAATTCTAGGTTCCTTCGTCGATGGTCGCAAGTAGACTGAGAAAGAATCAGCGCTTAAGTAATATATTATCCACGCAGTATGGCCAGCGATTGGCTAAAGAATAGACCACATAATCTCGCCTAGTCTATAAGTATAGGCGGAGAACTAGCACACATCTTATATCACGAGAAATCCAACAATAATGCTTTTGAAAACAGTCATGGATATCCCAAAAAACATAACATATATTTATCATCATTCATAAATCTCTTCTCTAATTTGAGGATCTTAATTATTATATCCATAAAACATCCTTCCTTTCATCATATGAATTATTTATTTGTGTGCTCAACCTATTTTAACATTTATATTTTGAAATTAATAAATAATTTTCAATCTTGATGTTCATATTTTTCCTTTTTAGAGTGCCAGATAGTTGACAACTATACAGGATCTAACTGATGTGGGTCCATTCAAGGTGCTGATCAAAAACTACATGAGTTATCTGTTCAGTAAACAAAAAAAAACTTTAAATATTTGATAAGGTTTTAGTTTGACATAAGAAACACTGCTTATTTTCATGCCCTGTCGGTGAGGCTTAGAATACACTGATTGAATCCACTGCAGAGGGTTGTTCTGGGTATGATACTAAACTGCATTTGATGGTAAGGCTCCAGTTTATGAGTACCCTTTTATTCTGATTACTTCCAGATTCACTTTGACTCGAGTGGTATTTAAGGGCCCCTGTTTATGAGTAATATAGATATATTCAAAAATTATTTGTATTTGATAGGATTGTGTGCAAATGGAAAACAATAAAAACATTTTAATAACCTACGCAATGAATATAAATATGAAGGAAAGAATGTTTATATGAAGCATAATTCCCTAACCTCTAGGTATAAAATAACCCTGGAATTGTTAATATCCCGTTAAAATCAATCCATCAATCAATTAATCATCGGCTTTACCTTCTGTTCCTAGCAATTAAGTATTCGTTTTCTTTTTCTTTTTTCTTCTTTCTTTTATTTTGTTTTAATAATTATAATAACACGAAAGCATTTATTTACCGCAAAATCTATCAAATCTACAATGATATCTTTGAATTTTCAATTTCCAATTTAATGACATATCAGCCCTTGTGCTTTATCTAATGCCAAATCCTTCCCTGTAGAACGATAGTAGTACTATTTAACCTATAACTGGGGTGTATGAGTTCGAACCCGTTTACTACGTTGTCGAAGTGCATCACGTTAGTCCCCACCAGGACTGTACTGATGTGATCAATAGCAATGATGATAGTTTTAATCCCCATGGCGTGGTGGCTTACGTTCGGGGCTATGACGTCTTAGTAAACGATTTCGAAATCCAGTTGCGCTATTATATTCACTTTGGGAATAATACCCTAATATATTTGTATATGCTGGTAACTGATCAGTGATTAAAATATAATGTAAATTTTATATCAACGTTATGCTGATAAATATATGTCAGGTTACAAACTTATTGATCTGCTATTTCAGAGAGCAAGTGAAATCATAAAGAAACAACAAACCAAAAATCGATGCAAGGGAAGGAGCGGGAAACCAAAAAAAAAAAAAAAAAAAAGAAAAGAAAACAGTTCATATTTCATATTTTGAATCCTTGACGTTACTTCCAACAACTTTTTTGATTATTCAATATTATCTGGTGACAGCAATAGTTGCCAAGAAGAAAATAAAGGTTCAGCATTGTTATGGATAATAGTTCCTTTCCAATTCAACAAATAATATTATAAGCAGGAAACAATCATATTAAATAGAACTCTCCTGGCTCAGATGTACAAATATAACAACATTCTAGTTTAAAACATTTATCTTAGTTTGTGGGTTGAGTGATCTTGTTCTTCATTTGCCTTTCACTTAGGAATACCCAGGTCTCCTAAATTCACGGATTTTCTTTTTCCTACTCGACTGTAGAATTATTGTTTTAGGAGAAGCTAGATAAATCTTTAAGCTAAAATAGTCCCCGTGGCGTAGTGACTAACGTTGTGGGCTGCAACATCGTAGCAAGCACTTTCGAACTATATTCATATTATTACGTTCACTTTCGGTTTAATACCCTTATTTTCCTGATCTCTTAATAGGCCAGCTTAACATAAGGTATTTTTAACGTGGGGAGCCACGCACAAACCAAAGCTCATGTGGTGACCAGTGCAAAAAAGGCATGACCCTGTCGGTATTCCCTTTTGGGATGCCTCAGGCACTGGGCAATAATCCCGGCCCATTTTAGACGAAGCATGAATGTGCTGACTTATAGAAGCCTTCCTGGGACTACACGATTGAATACGCTTTGGAAAGGCTTAGGTCTCACTTATCCCCCAACTATGGATTAAATTGTAGCATTACTGTTCTTCTACAAGGATGTTTACATTTACAACATCATAACAAAGCACGGGATCAATTGTATATTTACTTAATTTCAACTTTAGTTTGATATTCATAAAACAATAATTGATTGATTGATTAATAGATTTTAACGGCGTGTTCACTCATCTCGCGTTATTTCATCACCTTCCCTGTATGTTCATATTTGCACAGTTCCGTAAACGTTTATATCTACATAGTTCTATTTGATCGACGGTCCAATCAAACAGGAATAATTCTAACAGTTTAATAAGTTTAATAAGTTTAACAATTTTAATAATTTAATAATAAATTTTACCCACGAATGGGACTTTGACTGATACCACCACTCTGGGTTAAATTGGACCTAAATAACAGCAATCAAGGAGTTACTCAACAAGCCCAAGATCTCAACAACTGGAGGCTCAGCACCATATGCAGTTTATTGTCATACGTATAATCCCCATCTCTTTTAGGGGGAAATACAGAGAAACATATTTGTTGTATATTTTCAAGGGTATGTATTATATTCCTGTATACAGCTTGGAATCTCATTGAATCTTATGAACCTCATAATAGGTATCATCGTCAGGTCACGCTGACTCTCTCTCTCTCTCTCTCTCTCTCTCTCTCTCTCTCTCTCTCTCTCTCTCTATCTATATCTTTCTCTCTGTGTCTGTCTCGACAACCGTCCCTATCGGTCATCGCCCCTGCCAGGTCTTCAGCACGTCATCCAGAATACGCGCAATGCTGATTGGTATAGGTTTTAGCTGGTTTACTTATACTGGTTTGTTCATGTGACGGCGTTTACAGGAGAACGTCATCCAGCACGGCGCAACATGTCATGTTCTTCTTATTTGGATGGTTTGTGAAATACGTGGTAAGTATTAGTACTTTTTTGTGGGATATTATTTCCAGGGTTTGTTCAATACAATGCACAACATCCTTGTGTAATTCCCATTTAGCAGCCATACAGTAGTAATGACACGACTACAGCTTGGAAGAATTCTCGCTTTATCTTATCAGAAAAATAATATTTCTATGGGATCGATAATCTGTATGTCTTTTTTCCTATGCGTCTTTCTTGTGCGTATATTGACATCGCTTTCTGTAGATGAGATATTTCTACCTAAGTATGTGAACTAGTCTACTAATTTAGACATTTACCATCCAGTGTATCCAGGTGTCTCCATCTTATTTAAAGCATATTAAATCCGTTTTATCTGCGTTAACTGTTGTGATGTTAGTCCCAACAGTAAAAAGAAGTCAAGTCGAGATAGGGTAAAATAAGACAAGTGTATTTACAATCAATGGTACATGTACGACTAGCTTGTCGTTAACGGGAACAGTTCTACCTTTCCACTCGGTGTCTCACTATTTATAGTGAGAATCGGTGCATGTTCTCCACTGTAGGAACGGCCGGTACAACATTAACAAATGAGTCAATGCCTACGTTCGTCTTCTCCTGCCTACTCAGCTGTGATTCTGCTTGTTCAGGAGTATTTACGGGAAGGGCTAGATAATCTGTGTAGACCGCATCTGTAATAGTTTCTCTGGGATATCACCGGGTTCTTGACTTTTTTAGGATGAAGCCTTTTTCTTTTTCCTTTAATCTCATTAGAGATTAAAGGACGTTTGTATTACGTAATCTATGCACAGTTAACTATCAAAATTGTGCATCATGAATACACCCTGTTTATACCGAATAATAAAGAATATGACCGCCTTTATTAAATACTATACTATGAGCTATTTCTAAAACCGCAAAAAATGTGATAGTCAGAGCTGAATTCTTTTGTATATTTCACTTAACTGCGTTGGCGATATGCTTTGTTAATATTAAAGGAATAAGAATATTGTAAAATATGTCGTGCTTTTACAGACAAAAGAGTCGCCACAGAAAAATGAAATAAAGTTTATTACGACAAAGGAAGATGCAACAAAGTAGCGAGCAAACTGTAAATTTAAGAGCTGCAAGAATAGCCACAGAAATACATTATACATGCAGGAGATTAAATTGCAAATCTTAAAACGAGGCTGAATCGAAAAGACTAAATGAAAAATAAGCCAAGCAGAAATATAGGAGAATGAAACTGAAAGATGTCGAGTAGATAGAGAGAAAATAAAAGAATTACAAATTAAAATTTAAAAAAGAAAAAAAAAAAGAAAAAGAACAATAAGCACTGAATGAAAGCGAGTAGATTTGTAAAGGAGACAGGCAGAATATACTGTGTCTATTCTTTGGGTTGATGTTAATAAAGCTATGGCGCCGAAACCATGCCTTGCTCCAGAGTCATCATTTGATGAATACTTTCTTGGCCGCACAGCTGTTGTTTTAAACTCGATTAATTTAAAAGTAACCCTGAAGAATCTATCGATGAAACTCGAGTAGGTTACTCATTTCCATTCTTAAATAAATTTATGCTCTACATTGTATTGAGCTCTTTGTATTTGTTTTTTCTCAACCTTAACCTCTGGATATTGTGCGCTTCCAACGATCGTTCTTATACCCACCGGTAAGTTAATACTTATACATATACAAATATATATATATATATATATATATATATATATATATATATATTATAATTTAATATTCACTTCCATGAAGGTTCGAAAAAATAAAAATTATTTCTACCTATTTAGTGTTCTAGGCATGACCTTAAAATGCATCTAGTGGTGAGGTTCCAATTTTTCAGATCTGGCAGGTGTGGAATACCCCTTAATTTCCATTACTCCTGGGTCCACTTTGACCTAAAATGGAAGTACCTGTTCGGGTCTCATTAATGGTGAAAGAGTTCTGCTTGGAAAATAATGAAAATTATTTCTGTTCATTTATTGATATATATGAAGTTAATAAAAGAAGCACGAGGTGTAATGGTTAAAGTCATGGGAAATGGACTCGTCACCCCGAGTTCAAATCGTGGATGTAGTAATTGCATTTCACTTAGCGCTAATACCATTGGGAAAGGTGTGAATCATACTCTCCCTCCAGCTATGGATAAATAACCTTGGTTAGGCAACCGTTCTAGGAGCAGGACAACTCTGAATTCAAACCTGTTCAACTCCGCTTAAGAAATTGATCTTGTGTCACATCCTGCTCGTGTGGAAGGGTTGGTAAATATATATATGAAGTTGATAAAAATTATTTCTTAGGGGATACACTTTTCTTACTTTTTCTTTAATCTCTGCTTGTTTGATGGTGTACGCGTCCAATATTCCCAAATATTTATAATTCACTTTATCATTGAGTGTACTTATATTTTCCTGATTTGGTAGTTAATTCCTTCCTTTGTTTTTCTTTTTTACTTTTTCATTACGAGCATAGCACACTTTTCGATCAGAAATACCATTCCTATATCATGGCTGTATTTTCTGATAGCCTTACCAGGGTTTCCATTTTTTTCTAATTTTGCAAATATTTTCATGTGCATAAATTATTATTATTATTATTATTATTATTATTATTATTATTATTATAATTGTTGTTGTTGTAGTTGTTGTTGTTTTTAGTCTTTGGAGTCATTATATTTGCATTGGCTAAGTAGGAATTTGGATATGAGATTTAATCTTCTATTAATACACATATACACACACGAACACACACATATATGTATATATAAGTACACATACATTCACATATATACATGTGTGTGTATGCATGTATGCGTGTGTGTTAGTATGTTAGCATTATCCTGAAGATCCTCCTTGGTGTGACCTGGGTAGGTAACAATATATATATATATATATATATATATATATATATATATATATATATATATATATATATATTAGAACAGTATATGGTTATTACGATTTCAGTTGGTGAGTCAAAGGTGGGCCAATATTTGCAGTATTATTAGGAGAGTGCTCAATATTTGTGATAGAGCTATTATAATAATAATGAATAAATATAAATTAGATTGTATTTATATATTTAATTACATGCACATTTTATCTGCAACATCTATTTTCAGCCAAAATTCCAAAAAAACGGAAAAAAATCGGAAAAATATGGTAAAAAAATATGGTAAAATACTATTTTTGAACATATTTTTTCGATGTTTTTTAAAAATTCACCAAAACATTTTCTCTATTCTGCCTGAAGATTGCCTGATGATTTCCAAAAAGTATGGGCATGAGATCTGATGTCGCAGATGATATATCTATGCAATTATACATACTAGCAAAATCAAATAAGAACGACGATAAAAAAATACACTTATCTTAATTATATTTCAATTGGTTTCTAAATAGAATCATTTATAGGATCGATTTTAATATGTAGGAGAATAAAACAATAATATTAAAGTTCACTAACTACTAGAAATTATTTATTAAACCCGGTTTTCTTAAAACCAGTATGCAAATTAACCACACCAACTATTATTAAACCATTATTTCTCAGTGATATATAAGACACATTGGAGGGTTTTATAAGGACTAACAACATGACCTGTTTTGAAGCAAACGTGACTTATATTTTCATGGATACATTGTTAAAAAATCTGATTTATTAATTAAAGATTTTGAGTACAAATGAAATATTCATTGATTAACTTACCTTATTCCTGAGGTTATTTTGACGAAAGCAGTGGCTTTGTCTCGGTTACAGACAGACAGGTATGGACTCTCCATTATAGTAACATATACATAAACTAATATATATATATATATATATATATATATATATATATATATATACTATGCAAATAATATATATATATATATATATATATATATATATATATATATATATATATGATGCTGCAAATTATATTTTACTCCTGAATAACTTCCTAATATACATTTTTTTTTTCTCGAAAACTTTTAGTAGTGTATCGGGTGGGCCAGTGTAAGAATACAGTCTTTCTGTTTCTTTTCTTCCTTTCTTGCATTTCTTCTTTCGTGTCGTTATATAAATACAATTACTTGTTTTACCTGTGGGACACACTTAAACAAGAGTTACCAGTGTATTACTATATAAATAGTTTTATTTGTACTTCTACAAAGTATGATCAAATCTTATCGAGACTGACTCTTAAAATTCCACACCGTAACAGAACACGAGTTTCAGAAATGTTTCAGCGAATGATAAATTATTGGAATAAGTCTACTGAATGCCAAGGGGAAGTAAATGCAAAGAAAATGTATAAATCATTACGGCTGGAATAATAAGATTATTCCTCTTATATAAAAATTGGCTTTCAACTTTTCATAGAATAGAAGTATTGATCAGTTCGAGTGGTGAATATTTCAACGACTATATAAACATCACCTGAGAAATTGCTTCTGCTCATATATGTTTATTTACTCTGATTTCGCTCTATCAGTAGGGCTTAGAATACGGTACCCCTTCATTATCGTCAGCTTGTGTTGGTAGCATGAATATATATGACTCCTTTTCGTCAACCGTCCCTAGCGTTCACCGCTCCTGGGGAAGTCATCTGCACAGCATCCGGAATCCACACAGGGCTGATTGATAAAAGTCTTTGCTGGTCGGCCTTTACTGGCGAGTTCATGTGTAGGCGACCACGAGGGAACATCACTTATGAGTTCGTCCTTGCTTCTCCAGCTGTGTCCAGCATGTATTATTCGTCTTGGGCTTAGTTCTATTTTAGGGAACAATTGACTATAGAGCTGCTTATTTTTGGGGTGCTATTTACAAAATTTGTTCAAGACAGAACACAGCATCATTGTGTAACATACATCTAACTTTTTCTCTATGTGCTTTTTAGGGTACGAATGTTTGTTTAATCTGATCAGGGAGATCAGTAAGCATGCTAAACGCCCCCAAAAGGGGTATCTCTTGAGAATAACTCTAAACCTGATCTAATTGTGAGATTCCAGTTCTAGAAGCTGGAGAGTGTGGAGTATATTTTGTTACCATTGCTTCCAGGTTAACTCTGAGTGGTAGTATCTGTTAGTGTCCCATCTATAGTTAAAATAGATGTATACCAAATTATTAGTTTTATATAGGAACATTTGATGCCGTACAACTGTGGTTTTATATAATTATAATTGTTTACTCAGGATTATTGTGAATTAATTGAAACCTTAAACTATTTGCAAACAAATGATTATTATTAAATAGAAACACACTCTTAAACCGTATTATTATTATTATTACTAGCAAATATATGCACCCTCCGGGTGCAAATATTTAAGTTTTAATATAATAAAATATCATGTTAAATTAGAAAGGCTAATGAAACTGAATAAGAATGCAGATATAAAGATTTGGAACAGAGGGGGTATGATTAAAAAATAGAACAACTTTGAAATTAACTCTTCCATCATTTTCCATTACTCCCGTCTTTCATTGGTAAATTTTCCTAATTTAACTATTTAGTTAAAATAGGAATTAAAGAATAATATTACAGTTACTTATTCTTGTTAATGGATTTCTTTTAAGATTTATCCCCGAGATTTTTGCTCATATTCAATAAAATAAAACCAAACAATTAGAAATCAATAATACTAAACACATATTTATTAAAATCAAATTTTAAGATCAATATGCAAATTAGCCTTCCCATTCACACTATAAACCGCTATTTTGTTGTATATATAAATACAATTGCATGCTATTAGTATGTAGATATGGTCAACAGTCTTAATGATGTAAAACAATTTTATTAATAATTGAGGTTTAAATAAAAAATAAAATCATGAAGAATGTGACGTTAATAACTAAGGGAATTGTGTCTTGTATAGTAATATAGTATCGGTTACAGACAGACAAGCCCACAATCTCCATTATAATAAGATTATTATTATTATTAAATAAGCATATTTGAAACCATATATATATATATATATATAATATATATATATATATATATATATTGTGGGCAAATTACTTATATTAACATGAATACATGATATCATATGTAAATTATTTGTATGAAGAATAGTTATTTGAAACTCTCGGTAGAGCGTTCGACTAGAAACCACAAGGTTCCTAGTTCGATACTGGCCCTCGTATGAGTATCACAGGGACATGTGTGATAAAGTAATGAGCTGGTGGTAGGAGTGGCTCTCCACCTCAGACGCTTAAATAAACTCCTTGGTCTAGCGCTACTGAAAAGGGGATAGATTCCCTCGCTGATTGGCTGATAGTGACTTTAGGCCACCCCGACGACTTTACTTTTTTTATAATTGTTTACGAAGAATTAGTATCAGTTGGCTGGTTTATCTCAATTCGTAGAGCATCCCGCATAGGAACCACAGAGCATAAGTATCACAACTAGGGTAATCTGATACGTGCGTTAAAGCATATGGGAGATGACAGTAGGTGTGGCACTCACTTCAGCAAAAACAATTTCTCTGATTTAACGCTAGTGAAAAGTTAATAGACTCCCTCTTTTACTTTCGTTACTAATTGAACGCTAGAACTGTTTGTAAACAAATAAATATTATTAAATCGAAATAATCACTTAAGATCATATTATTAGTATTAGAGGAACATTTGAAATAGTTTCAAATGTTCCTCTAATACTAATAATATGATCTTAAGTGATTATTTCGATTTAATAATATTTATTCATGTGAAATATTTGTATTAGATAAGAATACTTGATATCATATAATTGTGTGCAAAAGACACGAAACAACTAAAGTAAGGAAAGTAATTGTACAATGTACCCGATTCCCTAACCTCTAGGGATGGCATTAAAATCAATCAATCAATCAATAATATAAATGCCAATGAAGATATGTACTTAGAGTGACGAAGTAGAATAATGTAACAGGAGACAAGAACTCACTTACAAATTCTTGTGTTATTACATTAAAATCCAGAACACGCTAACTCGGTTTAAAAGTGTTTAATAATTTAATAAAATCAGCTAAAGATTAAGTGTTACCAGATAAGATACCGTCAGTACTCCATACTAAAAACCTGGACATCTCTCTAAAAGATATTGAAATTTTAAAATGGAAAAAAATCATTTTCTTTATTGCATAGTCTATTTTGAATTTCCAATTCCAACTTAGCCGTACTTTTTTCGTTTTTCATTTTTTCCCCCTTTTTTTAGTGAGGGAATGATTTTCGTTTCAAATTTTAGATTGTTTATGACAGAAACATTCTTTTTGAGATTTTTTTTTTAATTCCGTAGTCCAGGCGGAGTGGAGTAGACGTTATTTTTTTTTTTCAATTTTTCCCCTCTCAAATTTATGGAATTTTTAAAAAAGAATTTTTAAAAATTCCGGTTTCATTATCTAAAGTGGAAACAACTTAGATACTTATGTCGAAATCTATCTATCTATCTATCGATCTATCTATATATCAATCTATCTATCTATCTATTTATCTATGTGCAACGTGCTAAGTATAAGTGTAGTACATACGTAAAGAATTTGAGGTCGCAGAGCCCATACACACACATACACATACAAACGTACACACACACTTCTCTATATCTATTATCTGTTCTAAAATCAGATACTTACATTATATATATATATATATATATATATATATATATATATAATATATATATAGGATAATGTGTGTACGTGTGCCTTTTTATGTGTGTACGTCTGCGCGTAAGCATATACGTTTACCTGTTCCGGTGTACATATGCCCAAATCAATAAAATTCTACTTAAGTGAGAATAGAGGGAAAACAATGTACGCGTTTTACACATTCCAACAACTATCAAAATTTACAAGTTCATGTAATACGCATTACCGCCTACATATACGTACATAAAGTGCGACTTTTACTTGAAATATCTATTCGAATACTTTATGCAAAGTTAATATCTTTTTCTATTTCCCATCAGATTTTCGTGATGTACAGAATACCGGGAAAATGAAAATACGTAGTAGCAACAGACAATTGGCAGGACACACACACACACACACATACACACACACACACATAAACACACACAAACACACACACACACACACACACACACACACACATATATATATATATATTATATTATATTATATTCACCTATATATGTATATGTATATATATATGTATATATATATAAAGACATATATGCATATATATGTGTGTGTGTGTGTTTGTATGTGAGTGTGCGCGTGTGTGGGGGGTGCGTGTGTGTGTCTGTGTTTGTGTATTATTGTATTATAAAACCTCCCATAGTGCGTGAAGTTCGTGAAGTCGCGGAACTGGCAGTTTGTTTCTGTATGTTTGTATTCCAAAATCCCTTTTCAAAGCCATATTTGAATTCGAGTCTTATTCATTTTTAAAGTTATTTTACCATCCGCGTAACTATATCCTAGATAATATCAATAGTTTCAAAAACCTACAATATATTAATATATATATACATATATGTATATATATATATATATATGTGTGTGGGTGTGTGTGTGTGTATGTTTTTGTGTGTTTATGTGTGTTTGTCGGTTTATATATATATATGTATATATATACACAAACAAACACATGCATATATGTATATAAATACGATATATATATATATATAAAAATATGAATATATCTATACGCATATGTTTGAGTGTGTTTGTGTATGTCACTTTATATATATATAGTTTTTGTGTGTTTGTCTGTGTACCTTTGTGTATGCATTTGTGTGCATGTTTTTTGAGTGTATATATTTGTGTGTGTGTATATATATATATATATATATATATATATATATATATATATGCGTGTGCCTTTTTGTGTGTGTTGTTGTTAACGTGATTGTGTATTATATATATATATATGTATGTATTTGTGTGTGTATATGTTTGTTTGTTTATATATCTGTGATTTTATGTGTTTGTCAATTTAAATGTATATATATATATTATATATGTATATATATATATGTATATATGTATATATATATGTATATGTATATATATATATGTACATATATATATATATGTATATATATGTATATGTATATATATATATGTATATATGTATGTATACATATGTATACACACACACACACACATATATATATATAATATATATATATATATATATATATATATATTTGTGCGTAACGCTTGGGTGGGCGTAAGTGTGTCTGTGTCAGTGTCTGTGGATTTTCGCTTGCCTATGCGCATCTGTAGACTGAGAAATTCACAAAAGTTCAGGAGAAATAAATCCCTGAGATAAATATGGTGTTCTATCCATTTAACTTCATAACCCCAACACGAGGAAAATATTAATTTGAGATTATTTTACCGCATCAATTCACATCTTGCAATTTGTTTTCTCCCCAGGTAAAGCCAAAATATAAATTACGTGACACGAAAATGTCATAATGGATTTCATCTTTCCCAAATTTTATGAACGCAAAATGCAAACAAAATCAAGTTCCTGTTTGTTCGTATATAACAATTTTAATCGTATGCCCATCAAATACAGTTGAGGCCAAGTCGTTGAAGACACACACATTCAGGGTAGTCCCCATGGCGTAGTGGTTAAAGTGTTGGACTGCAACATTATAGTAAGCGAGTTCGAATACCAGTAATGTTATCATGTTCATTTTCGGACAAATACTCTCAGGAAAAGTATGAATAATATTATCCCCTTGTTATGGGTTAAATAGTACCACTACTGTTCTTCTACAAGGATGGATTTGGCATTCAATAAGCTGCAAAGATTAGTATGCCATTAGACACAGAAACCAAACCAAATACACATACACACACATACACGCATACACCATATATAATTACCTGTAGACAGGTATGATCACACTCATCAAACGCTTCCTACTGATGCAAATAAGGACTCCCTAAATTTTCCTGAATAGAAATTACCACATGTTCTACCGTTGATGATATGCTGAGACCGAATTGTCTAAACTCGCGTTGTGAAATAGTTAGCAAGATCTGATTAGCAGACCATTGTTAGTGAGTTCGAACTCACTGAGAGACCTTTACTTATGGCCTTGTGCCACATCTAAGCTAAATAACTTCAATCATTTACTTAGCTTTTCTTTCTCATTTGTGGTTTAATTTTTCTCCTAGACACGACATCAATTGTAAATAAGAATTACAGTCAAGTCACGTTGAAATAATCAGTTTCCGCGAGTTAACCAAATTTAATTAGCCTGTTCTTTATTTATATGGGTGGCCATTTAAGTAACTACACGTACTGTAAGAACTTGAATCTCAAAATAACTCGATTCAACATAAAATACCGTAAAACAAAACAACTATCAAATTTTCATAAGTGTTGTTTTAATCAGTAGGATAGTCCACAGAAAAGTTGAGGTATTTTCACACAATTATTTCAGATGATCGTGTGAATGAATTATTATAAGTCTGAATAGGTTACGAATGTTTCTA
This sequence comes from Doryteuthis pealeii, assembly GCA_023376005.1. NCBI lineage: Eukaryota > Metazoa > Mollusca > Cephalopoda > Myopsida > Loliginidae > Doryteuthis > Doryteuthis pealeii. The sequence continues at coordinate 131,120,863 of CM042139.1, forward strand.
ACTAAGGTTATTCTTTAGTAGATTGATACTAATAGCACATACTTTGGAGAGTAGGTTAGTTGGTTAGATTTTACGGCATGTTGAAACGTGGATTATTTTATGCCGAGTACGTTTGTTTTATACATTCTTATTGGGTATCTAAGTTTTTAAATTAATTTTTTAAACATTTTTCTAAAACTAATTTTTGCATCTATTTAACCAATAGATGGTATCCTAACAGGCACTACCACTCTGCCCAAAGTGGATTTGGGAGTAATGGCAAAGGAATACTCTACAACCACCAGAGTCAGTAAAAGGTCAGTCATGGTGAAATCACACTGCAAATAATTTTACTATTTTACACAGAATTTCCGGATATGTAATGTAATTACAAACGTACACTCAATGAAAAAGTATAGATTAATATATAGGTAGTTTAACACATCTGCGCATGTGTAAGACTAGATATGCATTGTCTCGATATACTTCCGGCAAATCTATCTACAATTATTCATCTACTCTAAAGCAGACGGAGTGGTGTATTGTCGGTATCAACCGCACTGTGAGGGAGTCTATCTCCTTTTCCCTAGTGCTAGACCAGGTAGATTGTATGGATGAGGTGGAGCGATACACCTACCGTCAACTTCCTACGTTACCCAGGAGTTGAGATTACCTAAGCTGTGCTACTCATGCGCTGAGTTGGTCAGGAACGGTATCAAACTCGGAACATTGTGATTCCTAGGCGAATGCACTACTGACATAGCTAATCCAACCCTTCATCTACTGTGACATCTACATCTACTATGTATCAACAATAATCTATTTAGAAATATGATTTATCTACGGCTCTATATAAAGATAATTTAATAAATATACGATAGGCTTATGTTTAGTTTATAAAATTAAAGTTCGTTGATTTAAACTGTGTCGTTTGTGTTTATCTACGATTAAAGCTAAAAATAATTTGTAAATGAATTATATCTGTAGATAGGTGGTTGTAGTTAAATTGTATCGATCGACACGTTGTTTTAGATGAGTGGTAATCGTACCTAAATCGTTTAGATCAATTTCTGGAAACAAATAGCTGTAGAGAAAGTCACCTCGAATCATATTTAGATAATTAAGTGAATAACAAAGATCTTGTACTTATAGCATAGCGCATCTAAATTATTCAACGCGGTTTCTTCTCTTCTGCTTATTTCTGTCCCAAGAATGTCGTTAATGCTTTTGTAGCTAATTAAATACGATAGAAATAGAAACATCTTCGGTCAAGGTTCTTAAGCACTTGACCCTTTAAGTTTACATCAATTATTCCGTTTGTCCGCTCACTCGACATTCAATTTTAGGTCTGCAAATTAAAGCAATGGCGTTTTTTTGGCAACCCTCACTAACTCTCAATGTTAATCTTATAATGATAACCTAATAAATATTAGACAAAGAACAGAAGATTTTTTTGCATCTGAACACTGAATTCTGTGTTGGATTCTATAGGACGCATATAAGTACTAGCAAGATGTGTTAATGTAGCGAATTCCCTTGGAAAGTAAAGTTACATGTGTGGAGGAAAGTTTAGTAAAAGAAGTGAAATAGTAAAATGAAAATTACCCCCAAACCAAACAACGGTACGTCACAGTGATAGAAAAGAAAAACACCTTGCCTGGATTTAGCAGAGGTAGATTTGCAACAAATTGTCGGTGTTGCTGACTTGGTTAGGAAATCCTGGTACTTAGGTCTAATAATCGAGGATCAACATAGATCTAAGGTAGGTCTATAAGCACGGTTAGACGTAATTACAAAGTTGTCTTTCGAAACTTGCTCTGATACGTAGCGAATCCCATCAAAATTCACGCTAAGGATGAGGGAGTAACCTTAGTAAAAGAAAGTAGAAGAAAAATTACTACCAAACCAACAAACGAAAACTGACAAATATATAAAGAAAAAGACCGTGCCTTTAGAATTAACCGACTGCACCTCTTCAGAGGAGTAAGACACCCCAATGAAACCATCTGTTAGTCGTAGGTAGAGACCCATGATGCTTAAGAATGGAACCCTGGTGGCTGAGCAACACTCCTCTTTAGCCCTTACATGGGCTAGACGGCCACCTTAGATCAACCGGCTGGTTACATCAAGCTCTAGCACCAATATAATTTTCCCAGCCCTATTGACCTCATGGTAAGACCCGACCCTTTTATATATGCTAGAATGCGGTGGGTGGGGGTCTTAATGCCCTGGGTATGACGTTAAACTCTCTGATATTGATGTTCCAATGCTGGAGCTTTGGAAAATGTAGAGTAACTCTTCATCACCATTACTCCCAGATACACCCTGACCCGAAGTAGTAGTACCTGTTATGGTCTCATCTATGGATTAAATAGAAAAAATGAGTCTAAAAGAATTGAGTATCAATCAAGAATAAATTAAACAAAAACATCTTCATTATAAAAAATCCAATGGATTGACATGCCGTAAAACCCAACCAACCAACCAAACCTTGCCTTTATGTATTTGGATTTGGTAGTCGAAGATTTGAAACTGACTGCCTGTTTTGCGACTTTGATTTAGAAATCCCGGTCCTTAGGTTTAATAATTAAGCATCAATGTAGATCTCAGATAAGAACACATCAACTTTTTGCTATTAAAAATGGGGCGAGATTGTACGCGTATTTATTTGAAGAAAAATAAAAAAAAGGATGAAAGTAATTTTTTTAAAATTAATTCTATCTTCAGTTAATCGAAACACTCATGAAACTTCTTTTTTTGATATACTGGGAAGCTCTGTCATCGTACTTCGTCTACGTATACAAGGTTTTTAAACTTTGTTATTTGTGCAAATCTTCTGTTTAGGAAACAAGAAAAAGTCACTCGAATTAAATTTTGTGAGTATGGCTGCACTTGAACGAAAACGTGTTTAGCCAAACAAATGCTGATTTAAAATATCGCGACTGCTGATCAAGAAGTACCGAAAGTTGCCACTGACTCATCTAGACATTATCATTTTCTGTCATAATTTATGCAGCTATATATACGTCTTCAAGAGGCGCGAGGAAAATGGACTTGGCGATTCAAGTCCGATATACATTTCACATAGCGCTAATACCGTTGGGTCAAACTGTTATCTCTGCCTTTTAGTAAATACTTAGTATTACTAAAACGCTTATATGACAACCATTGTAGAAGAAGGAAAACTTTGAATTACAACATGTTAATAACCGCTTAAGAAATTGACCTTGTGTCACATCTTACTCCTGATTAGTGGTTGGTAAATAAACAAATAAATATATATATATATATATATGTGTGTGTGTGTGTGTGTGTGTGTGTGTGTGTGTTCATTTGAATTTTTACGTATTGATGGGCATATCGTCGGTTTTGAACGGTAAGTGTAGAAATAGATTTGAATTTGACTATTATTTTAATTCAGATCTGGATTGTTAGATTGAGTGACATTTAATAACCTTAGTCTAACCCGGACATACTGCGAGGCAAACGATGGGAAGTGATAGAAAAAAGTTTTTTTGTTAGGTCAGTCGGCAGCTGGATGACATAGTGCAAGGTCGTATCCAGCAGCGCTCATCATCCCCGTGTGATTTAAGGTATGGAGTTTAAGAATTAATAAAATGTGATTCACAAAAATGTATGCCTTTCGTACCTAAAAACAACGACAACCAAGGCTTAATCAACATTGTAGAAGAAGCCGGAACCAGAGACTATCGAAGAAGTTAGAACTAAGAATAAAGACAAAGTAATGAAAATGGCAACTTATAACTGAGAATGAAACTACACACTCACAAGTAAGAAGTAAGTACAGATGAAGATAGCTACTCCAGACAATAGACCACAAGAAGGATAAGAGGTACCAAAAACTACAGAAGTAAGAAAGTGCTACTCAAAAGTAAGTACACAAGTAAGAGAAGATTAAGTATCAGGACACAACCACGAGTGTCCCTCGTACGAGAATGCATATCAAGATGGGTATCCCCTCATAAAATATATACACAGAAATAAGTGTGTATATAACAGAGTACTAAATTTCAAAATGAACAAAAAATACAGATAATTTCGATTTCACTATGAACATAAAATTTGAAACATACACAAACAATAATAAACCGAAGGCCCCGCTTGTTATTTTTATCCTTAGGGAAATAATTTTCCACAATACACGAATAGCAATATCTTACTTTAACCTAATTCATAAAATGTCTAGGAAGAGATAAACTTCTTAATGACAGAAACAAAGAAAATCGCATCAAAATATACGAAAATTTCTCCTCTTATCGTAACATCCTGTGTTTGTTATATTTTTTGAAATATTTTTCTTCACACACACACACACACACACATATATATATATATATATATATATATATATATATATATATATATATATATATATATATATATATATTGAAGTTTAGGGGATAACCTAACAGTTTAAGAATAAATGAATGAGTGACAATTTAGACAAAAAGAATCAGAATGTATAGGATTATACATATTATAAAGTGCTCAATGCATATATGCAGAGCAGGTTTAGGGAACCAAATCAGTTACCATTATATATATATATATATATATATATATATATATATATATAATATATATATGTGTGTGTGTGTTTGTGTGTGTGTGTGTGTGTGTGTTTAGCTGTTGAGTTCATTTCAACGGCTAAATTTCCTGTGTCGTTTGGTTTGATTTGTTTCTTTTGTTTTAACCACGTTTGGGTCTTTTAAGCCGAATCATGTCATTTTTATATCATGTTTTATGCAACATTTAATTTACAAGGGCTGTTGTTATTGAGCTCTCAAAATATGAGTTACATGGACTCAAAAGAAACTCTTGGAGAAAATGGTAGATAGGAACTGTAAAAGGATGCTGCGTACTGTTTGAACAAATCCTTGAAGCAGTATCTCAACAAAAGAGCAGCTGTACGGCCACTTGTCTCCTATCATAGAACCACTCCGGTAAGACGAACAAGACATGCTTGACACTATTGGAGAAACATACACCCACACACCCCTACACACAAACACACACACACACACACACACACATATATATATATATATATATATATATATATATAATGATAAACCTAATGAGTCAGATATACCTACTAAAAGTTTCGCTTAGTGCTATTCAGGGCTAAGATCTGACTCTTAGCCCTGAAGAGCACTAAGCGAAACTTTTAGTAGGTATATCTGACTCATTATATTTATCTTTATTATTTGCTCTACTTAGGTATTGAGCACTCTTTACTTATTAGCTTTAGTATATACTGGCGTTTTTATATGTATATATATTCTTCATATATATATACATATAAATTGTTTTACTTTTGGCCATGTATTATAGTATCAACCGATTATTTTCGGTTGGTACGACTATCTTGGTCTTTTCTTTTTTCCCTCAAAATGTTTTGCTCCCCAGGTGAAGTTTGGTAGTATATTTTTACAATCAAAATATTTCCGGGTTTTTTCTTACTGCAAGGGTTTATCAACAAGTTTGGTACATAATATATATATATATATATATATATATATATATATATTGTTTTGGTGGTTGGTTTTTAAGCCTATCACAATCTAAGTGTAAGAAAAAATATAGTAACTATGGTGTTGTTTGTTAACCTGCATTTTATTCTTAATATTTCCAGATAAAATCTCTTCGAGAGAAGATTTCTTAGACTGAAGCTGTTGTTAGTGACCGTCGATTCTGTTTTTGTGTCTTATATCTTCCAAATTCACTGCGTGGTGTGTGTGTTGTGTGGAGGGGGTTATGTGTGTATTTATGTGCGTGTGTGTGTGTTATATGTGTATGTTTATGTGTGTGTGACTGTTCAACAATGTCTGATTTTAATTCCAGTTTTGGCCTGCCCGTTTTGTTTATTATTAAGCAGTTTATTCCAGGCACATCTGATACTGTTTTTTTTTTGTTTTTTTTGTTGTGTGTGTGTGTGTGTGGTATGTGTATGTGTGTGTGTGTGCGTGTGTTTATGTGTGTGTTAAGTGCGTGTGAGCATGTATGGATCAGAAAACCCTTACTGTTTTTAAGTAAGGTTTTCCTTCCTGTTGATTAGTAAGTTGCTACAACTATAGATCAGTTTTGCATTAAATATGATCAAAGCATCTTTGGTGATATTCATGGGGATAACTAATATTGAGTTTTTTTATCATTAGATGATGATGTTAAGTGGGATTGATTTAAAATCTAGCATTAAGTGTAATGTTAAAAACACTTGTTTAATACCAGTGACTGCGATATTTTTCTCTTTAAATATCTATTTAACTCACTGATTCAATTCGGTTTTGTTTGTTTTTAGAAATCGACGTAATGTTGATTATTTTCACAAAATATTATCTTTTACTTAAAAAATAAAAGAAAAAGAATATCATTCAAAGAAAGTTGTCCTGTTTTTTTCCTCGACAAAAATACTAGTTGTTTGTATGTGTGAGAATACAGCATGATTCCAAAATAGAATCAATCCATTATGAACCCACCCCCAACAACATGAATAAAGAAACAAAAGGTAAATTTCCATTGAAAGATTTCTGGATAAAAATACAAATTTAGCATTTCTTGCTTTGTGAAAAGAAAGCAGTTTAGATAAGTGGTTTCGATATATATCTGTTCCATGGCCCTGTTAGTAAAACCCTCAAGGCACAAATCTAAAATTGGGAAAATAGAATCGGCTTTAAGTAAATATAAAGCAATGTGCATAATAGTTAACCAAGAATGTGAATGGTAGAAACGGGAAAATCAAATCAAAGCAGAAATAGGAACACATTACAAAATGTAACTTGCTAAATTCTATTTCCTTTACACCCACATACATCTCTCAATATTTCTCTTTCTCTCCCCCCTCTCCCTATATATGCAGTGGGAAAATAAGTTCACGCCCTGCTGATTTTCTGAGTTTGCCACCTTATAATATAGGAATGGTGTATCATTTTCAGGGTAGGTCCGTCTTGATAGTAAGAGATAGAATATAAAAAATTTTTTTTAGAAAATTACATTATATCAATTTTTTAACATTTATTTGTATGTTATTGAAAGAATAAGTAATTCACTCATAGCACAATATAACTCAGTACTTGGTGAAGAAAATTCTTGTTGGCAAGCACAGCAGCCAGGCGTTTCCTATAGCTGGTTAGCAAGTTTTTACAGATGTCAGAGGGGATTTTGGCCCACGCGTCTTTGCAGATCCTCTTCAAATATTTAAGGTTTATAAGTTGTCGTTCGGAAACTCGAAGCTTTAGCCCCCTCCCCGGATTCTCCAAAGAATTAAGGTCCGGAGACTGACTAGGCTACTCCATTACCTTAATGTGTTTCTTCTTGAGCCACCCCATTGTTGCCTTAGCATGGTTCATGGTTGCTATTCCAGCATGAGCTGGAATACCCAACCACGACCCATCTTCAGTGTCTTGGCTTAGGCAATGAGGTTTTCACTCAAGATTTCCCTGTACTTAGCCCCATCCATCTTCCCTCGACCTGATGTAGTCGTCCTGTTCCCTTATCAAAGAAACAGTCCCAAATCGAGATGTTTCCATAACCATGGTTAATTGTTGGTATGGTGTTTTGGGGATCCAAGTCAACTTGTTTTTCCTCCAAACTAATTCGTATGGGACTGAAATCATGTAGTGCCCGCAAGATCTTCCTAGTCAAAAGGCACATGAACAGACCCGTCTCAAGTTTGCATGAACACATGGATGATTCTGAAGGGAGGGGGGTGATAGAAATTGCTCTGGTCAGATGAGATTAAATTGAGCTGTTTGTCATCAACTAAATTTGCCGAGTATATCTAACTTAGAATACCGTGGACATGAAGCCAACGAAACTTGTTTACGGACAGTTTCTCTCCTATTCGATTTGTAGACCAATTGTTTTGAAAATCACATGGGAGAAACTTAGCAAGAACCGTTGACTTCATGTCCACGCTTCCCTGAATAGTATATATATATATATATATATATATATATATATATATATATATATATATTATATATATATATATATTTATATTATATATTAGGGAAGCGTGGACATGAAGTCAACGGCTCTTGCTTAGTTTCTCGCCCATGGTATTTTCAAAACAATTGGTCTGCAAATTATATATAATATATATATATATATATATATATATATATATATAATATATATATTTATATTTACATTAATATATATAATTTTATACGTATACAAATGTATATATATAAATACATATTTATGTATATATATATATTTATATAAATATATTTAATCAATATATATATATATATGCATATATGTATAATATATATATATGTGTGTGTGTGTGTGTACGTGTGTGTGTGTACATGTGTGTGTGTGCGTTGTGTTATAAGTTAGCCAAGACATAAAGTCAACTGCGCTTGCTAATTATGAGTTATTTACAAGTAATTTACATACGACCAATTTGCTAGCATCTAAATAAATAATAATAATAATAATAATAATAATAATAATAATAATAATAATAATAATAATAAATAATATATCATCTAATATCTTAATTAGAATTTGTATAAAAAGATTTGAAAATATTTTTAAAATATTTTAAACAATCAACAAAAGCAGATTGTGAATTTATTTCTATGAATTATTACTGTCACGTTTCGTGAATCTATGGTTAGAGTAAAATTATAACACTTTCAAATTCCATTTGAAATTCTGGAAAATTTTTAATAAGCATCATTTCAAGATCTAGTGATTTTTTTCTTTTTATTCTACTACATGTTATTAGACGAAATATCTTAAGGCTATCGAACACGTACTTTAACTACTTGGTTATCTTTCTGGATATTCGTAATGCATGACTTGAAATTGCATATTTATGTCTGATTTGATAAAACAATCTCATTGTTCTTATCCTATAAATCATTCGAAGTTCATTTCCTACATAAAATGAAGGAAATGCATATATAATGAACATTATTTCTCAAACTACTGGAGTAAAAAAATATATAGAAAGACTTAATATTGAGGAAACTTATGGAATTCATTGACAAAAAAAATAGAATACATAATTGCTCCTCCTGAGCCTTTTTGTCAGTCTTAATTCTTTCGGAATGGGTTTTACTAATTTAAAGCAATATTCTACATCGGCGCAGTTCCAACTTTCCCAAATGGCGGGTGATAATGTTTTTAAATGTTCCCTGCAAGGATCTTGCCAGGGAACATTTAAAAACATTTCAACATAAATGTTCAATTGGATTTATACCTGGCCGGACATATCAATGATGTTCTGTCTTTCATGAAGAAAAAAATTAAACCCCTTTGTTCTGTGGCAATATGCATTATTGTACTGAAAAGATTACTTTTTCATAACCCAAAATCATTTCACATTGATTATATGTGCATATTGAAATTATATATAATATAAAGGACTTTTTGGGTGTTTATAAAACACATGTACTTTCACAGTGACAAAATGGTCTTCTTGATAGTCTTATTTAGGCTTCAGTGTATTGATAGACAGATCTACTGTCCTATGGACAAAATTGTATTTTTGATGTTCTTGAGCTTTAGGATGTGAGAGACACATGTAATTTTGTTGGATAGTCCTTTACTTCTTGTCACCATATTTTAATACTTATCTTATTCTGTCCTCAGCATGTGTACTTCGTTCCATTCATTTCCCTTCTAATTAGGTTTTCCTTTTTCTTCTAAGCCATATAGTATTGATAGCTTCTAGTCATATATTATTGATAGCAAGATACCCATGTACAATTAAATGGATAAATAAATAATATTCTATTTATACAATAAAAAAGATAGACAAATACTTATCATTTTTTAAAATTTAAACATTATTCAACATTTCAAAATCATCTATGCTCTTACAGTTATAGAAAAAATATTTCTATTAAAAATAGTCAGGTGCAACTTGACAAAGAGAAAAAAGAAAAAGATAAAACTTTGAAAGAATTTAAATTATACTTAGTATAGAAAATTGTCAAAATGCTTTAACTCTTTATTTTAAGACACAACTGCGATCCTACCGTAAGACGATTGCAGCAGCCTTAGCACCTGCCATTATAACTGAGCGGAAGATCACATATTACAATAATAAAAGGACATTATTTGAACTGAAGGAGTCTGAATTGAATAGATAGTGGAATTTGAAATATCCCACCGTACAGGTAAAATATACGAAGAGAAATTGGTACAACTGTGGGCGAAATTTAATAATCAAAGTGGTGAATAAGCAAAATTAATATGAAAAAAAAATAAGTAAATGAAAATTTGAAACATAGAAATAAGTGTTAGAAGAATAAATACAATTGTAAACCATTATTCAAATATGTAAAATCAAAAACTAAAAATCACAAAAAAACGTTGATACGTTAAATAAAGCGATAAGACACTTGAAGTAACTGACATACAAGCTGGAACGGCAAATGTACTAGAAAGATAATTTAATCTGTTTATTACTTGGAAGAGTTTAGTTCATGACAGGAAACGTTATTATGAGGTTAGAAACAAATTATGAAGAAGCACATAACAAAATTTGTCTAACTGAATAGAAAAACGGAATTCATAAATAAGAACCAAACCACGTCTTTTGTTCTTATAAAACATGGCTACAGATAATACACACACAACACACACACACACACACACACACCACACACACATAATATATATATATTATATATATATATGTATACATATAGTACTATATTTATAATTAATAGTAGTCAATATCGTTGATAGACCATGTATATCTATGTTCGGTTAGCGTGGACATAGAATCAACGGCACTTACTAACAGTTGGCTATGCAATTTTTGGTTTGAGAATTTCATAGGCAAGAAACCGTCAATAACCAAACGCCGTAGATTCCATGTCCCCTTAAGCCTAAATAAATAGATAATAATATTTATAATAAATATAATGTAAATAATATGTATGTATGTGTGTATATTTATATATATATATATATATATATATATATATATATATATATATTATATATATATATATATATATATGCGGGTGTATATGCGTGTGTATATGCGTGTGTACTAATCAGTTGTGTGGTTTGGCTTGTTTCTTTTTTAATGGCATATCGAACTTTGCGCGTTATTTAATGACAAAGCCATTGTAGAAAATAAACTTTGTGGTACTATTAACTCATAGTTGGGGTTGAGGTGCTCACATCTTACCCAATGATATTAGTTGGAAAGTGAACGTAATAGTACGACTGGAATTCGAACTCGTTTACAACAATATGGCCGTCCTGTGCTTCACAAACTGCACCACGAGGACTCCAATATATATATATATATATTATATATATATATATATATGTGTGTGTTGTGTGTGTGTATGTGTGTGTGTGTGTGTGTGTGTGTGTGTGGGTAGTGTGTGTGGTAATATGCTGCATTATAAACAGAAAGTATAGCACATAATTACGAAATTACATATGCGTAAGCTGAAAATATATGCATAGGAATTGCGAAAATATGAAAAACTATAATAGAATTTTCAATTTAGATATTTTGTGAATTATGCTATTTTTTATTCCTATTTTAACTTTTTTCTAATGAAAATAGACTTTAGTGTTTTGCTGTAACAGACAACCGATCTGAACTTGTGTCAATTTCTAATAAAAGAAATGAGACCATATTGACGTATATATTTTTGGTTTCTAAAATGTTCCCGAATCAGACACAAATATAAGAATAGTGGATATAAGTGTAAAACCACCAAAAAGTCTTTATAATGCATTACTGCATCGATAGTTTCACCAACAACTGAACAGTTGGTAAGGAAATACAAACAACTAACTCCCATGAACAATGTCCATATAAATGTTTAATATCGATAACATGTAACAACAAATTAACATAATACATACGTCCCCAAACAAGATAATTCAACATAACGTTTCATGAACAGAGTCTAATGAAAAGATTCCAAGTGTAGTTAGAAAAGAATTACTGTGTCTTCAATGATATTAATAGCGAGGTGTAATAAATGCTACAACAGAAATTGGAGATTAATTGTCGGACAGAAAACCAGGGATAAAAAAGATTTTTAAGTGGCTGACTTACGGACTTATGACATGGGAAGCCAGGTCAATAATCAAAGAGAAAACGATTATTTTTGTCTTGCAATACAAAGAATTGCTTGGTTTGTCTTTGTTTTACCTGCCAACACATATCGGGTTATTTAATGCCGAATCAAGTCATTTTTGATAAACAAAGGACTCAGGTTGCTTTCAGAACAGGCTTTTAATATATGATCTGCCCATTAATTATTGAACAAGCTGATCTCTGCTTAACTTCGGTGATCAATTGGGAACCGGGGCTTTCAGCGTGACCTGACTGTAATACAAGGATTTAAGCTTATGTGGAGTACCTGATATTTTGTAATATTATTGTCACGACATATCTGGGGTGAAAAAAAATCATGAACCCTTAACTCAATTAGTGTTGTTAATTAAAAAAAATGTATTGTAAATAGACTAGCAAGTTGGAATTTTAAAAAGTTAGAATATAAATTATGTGGTCTTGTTCGGCGAAATTAAATTTTCGACACCATGGGCAGTCCAAAAGTTAAATATCAAGGGATTTGACGCATAAGTAATATTTCATGTAATTTTTATGTCATGTAATTTAATTATTGTGAACTGGGGAGGGATATATTTTATCAAAGTTGACTCAATCAGACATGTATAATCGAAATAAGGTATCACATGGAAATATAATGGCATGCAATAGGATATCGAATATATAAGAGACGCCTCTTGAAAATATATGGGTATCTATTTGGCTAAGCTACAAAGTTATATTTGGCACACTGCCTGAGTTGGAGGGCACTCACCGAGGTTGGATAATCATTTGGGACATTAGAATGTCAACTACTTCATACGGTTTACTCCCTCTTTCTCTCTCTCTCTCCATATATATATATATATATATATATATATATATATATATATATATAATGGAAATAGATGAAATGCTAAGTAAAAAATTATTTTTTAAAAACATAGTCAGAGGATGTATTTATTTATGAATAAATAGTATGCCAACGTACGCGCGTTTCGATTTTTCATATTAAACAATCATCAGTTGCGATGTAGACTAGCTATCTTATGATGCTTCATCTAGAATGTTATTTTCAAATTAAAAATGAAACGAAAAACACGAAAAATTCTTAGCGACCTATTATCTTAAATAGCGTTCCGATTTAAAATTTTGTGTTTACCCTAAAGTATTCGAAATATTTTTAAGGATATCTTTCATTGCTAATGATTCTTAAAACATTATTAAAACGTTTTAAGAATTAGGAATTCAAACATAAATTCTACAAATTAACGTATAGTTTTGTAGTTTTTAATTTTTTTTAAATTCCTTTCCAGTTGAAATTATTTGATATTATTTGTATATACTTGAAATAAAATCACATCTTTTGTTGCATTTTGTAATCAAAATATTTGAATATTTGTTTTTTCGTGTTTTTTATCAAACTAATAGGAAAAAGATATATATATATATATTTATATATATATGTATATATATATATATATATATTGGTTTGGAGGTTGGTTTTGAAGGCTCAATGCTGGTGTAAAGAAAAAATAAGGTAACAATGGTGTTGTTTGTTAACCTGTGATTTATTCTTAATATTAATATTTCGAGATAATAATATCGCGAAATATTAATATTAAGAATAAATCACAGATTATCAAACAACACCATTGTTACCTTATTTTTTTCTTTACAACTGCATTGTGATAGCCTTCAAAACCAACCTCCAAACCAATATATACACAATGCTTCACGCAAATTATAAATCCCTTATATATATATATATATATATATATATATATATATATATATATATATATATACACACACACACACACACACACACACACACATATATATATATATGTATATATATATATATATGTATAAGATATTACTTCCAAATGTCACCATGAAGGTAAATAATCACTATTTGTAATTTGAAGCCAGATTAAAAGTAGTGATACAAACAAATGGTAGACACGTAATATATATAATGGTTTAACATTATCCATATATAATCGGTTTAACATATCCGGTGCAACATCTGCCTCGGAACGCTTCAGTCAATGAATATCACAGCTTGGATCTCTGCAGTAAACTGGCGAGCGGATGGTAGGTGTGATGCTCCACCTCACACGGAAATAAAACTTCCTTGGTATAACGCTACTGAATAGGGAATAGACTCCCTCGCTGTACAGCTGATAGTGACAAAAGCCACCTCGTCTAATTTACATTTACTAAATATATATATATATACACACACACACACACACACACATATATATATATATATATATATATATATATATATATATATATATAGTGCTATACATAAATCAAAACGGCATATGGCCAATAACATTTAGCCGTTATCAAATTGCCTAATAAACGTGAAAGCTCCGTGCTTTGATTTCTGTGTGACACTACTTATAACACATATATCAAACACTCTCATTATAGTTATGGCAACTTTTCAATTTACCAGAATCTATATTACTCGATTAACTATACTAGTCTGTGCTCCTAAACATCTCCCAGTTATATATATATATATATATATATATAATATATATATATATATATATAATAGAAAAGCCTAAAATCAGAAACTATCCACCTAGGTTTCATTTAAGAGATCATTAGGATAGTTCTGATTCTGTCAGAGTTATCCTGATGATCCGTTAGGTGAAACCTAGGTAAATAGTTTCTGTATCTTTAAGTTTTATCATTGTTATTGGTTCTACGTAGTGTATTGAGCACTTTAGCATATTTAACTGAGGCAACTCTTTCGGTATTATTTTCTTTTGACCATTACACTAGTTTTGGTTGATCTTTTTCAGTTGGTGGCTATATTTTGGTATTTTCTCTTTTTTCTTTATTTCTCCAGCCAAACATTCTTATTTTCTACTTAAAATTGTAGTGGCGGAATTTTTCCCACGACGTATATATATATATATATATACATATATATATATATATATATATATATATATATATATATATGGTGTTTCACAAATACATTTTTCTTTTTAAAGGTAGTGATTGAACACACCATAGAAAACATTTTTTATTACAAAAATATATATATATACAAAATTTAAATTTCTTAAAATCAATATATTGATTAGAATGGCTGCATTGAAAGAGATATATGATACGAAAGGTTAGACTGACGAACAACTTAAGTGATAAATTTTCTATGTCTCTCATTTAACACCTGAAACATATGCGGTATCCTTATATTTTGAAATATGTATGCGTTTAGATAATGAAAAGTAATCTCCGCAAAATGGCTTTTTATCAGCGTCAACTGGGCAGAGAGTGAGTCTAACCCCTTTTCAAAGCATTTTTTAATTTTCTGTCCATCTCATAGTTTATTGATCGTCAACAGCGATTAACAAAACCCGGGCAGCTTTCCATTCTGCAAGTGTCGGGGAGATCTACTTTGCGTATAACTGATTCACAGTAAAAATTATAGCCAGGTACAGAATAATCTTGCGGTAGTAATTTGACTTATTAGCTATGACTTTTTGTTATCAAAGAAGTAACCTTCAAAATATACGTTCGAATCTGTGCAGTATGTATTTTTTATAAGATAAAGTACGTGCCACAATTTACTGACTTAGAACCTTTTGAAAGATGAGAGCTTGGGCGTGTTTAATGGTATCGAGAGAGAAAATAAATCAAAAGAGACATTGTCGCTATAAATTTAAAATCTCTGAAACATTATTCATTTACTCAAATCCTCCACAAGGACCAAGATATAGGACATGCACACTCACACACACACACATACACATATTTATATATATGTGTGTATGTGTGTGTATATGTGTGTGTGAATCATCAGGAATATATCTATAAGTATAAGTAGATAAATGTCTATAATATATATATATATATATATATATATATATGTGTGTGTGTGTGTGTGTGTGTGTGTGTGTGTGTATGAGGTGGGTAAGAGCACCTTTCACATTTGTTATCTGCTGACTAAGTTTTTGCGAAATAAATTCAATTTGTTATAAAGCTATCCTTCTAATAAAACACTTAATCTTCGTATTTTCGTCCTTTCCCCAACAACGAAACTAATCGTACTCCCATCAATTCTGAAATATTTCTATCCATTTCTCAGAATCTAATGCCCCTAGGATGCAAGGGTTTTTTAGATGTTAACAAGTACCAATTAAGGAATATAATACTCAATTATCAGAACAATAGGTTCGATACAACAGATTTCACAGGCGAATTATGTAAAGTTATAAAATCCAAAATTATTCGTACAGTAGAAAGTATAGTTTTAAATCTATTGATTCTACACGAATCAATAGATTTAAAACTATACTTTCTACTGTTTAAGTAATTTGCAAAAGTATTTAACCGGTGAAGCCTTCTATACTATTTATTTAGTAAAATATTTGGGATAATTCCAGCAAAGAAATCAGGTAGTGCATAGAGTGAAAACACGATGGGGAAGACAAAGGATCATAGCGTTGATTTGAGACAGAGAATTATTAACTTCCACAAGTCGGGAAATAATTACAGTCCGTAATAAAGAAGTTCAAACAGTTTGGTCCGACAGAGAATTTGCCTGAGCTTGAACGAAAACCCAAATTGTTATTGAGAAATGCACGAGAATCTCACGAGGTTTATATAAACCCAAGTGTTGTTTTAAAAGACATCGCCAAAGGTTTGGATACAATGGTTATCAGTGTAAGTACTCGCACAATACAATGCTCTTTAAATAGACAAGGGTTGTATGTAAATCAACCCCGACAAACCCCTCTTCACATGTCACATTGCTGCCCGGTTTAATTTGCTAAAGGATAATTGTTTTCGGGAAAAAGTAATATGGATTGAGGAAACAAAAATTGAGCTTTTTGGACATAATGACGTACACAAGATCTGGCTCAAGAAAGGTGCTACTTTGCCAACATTAAACCATGGAGGCGGCCCGATAATGTTTGGGTTTGTTTTAGTTCAAGAGGGACTGGACAATTAATTGCAATGAGAGGAATAATGAAATCTGAAGACTAGATTCAAATTCTGGATGAAACTCTACAACTATCAGTACAAAACATTGATGTAGGTCGGCGATTTACTTTCCAGCAAGATAATGATTCCAAATATACGACTATAATCAGTGCCTGCGTGGTTTCAGAAAAAGATTACAGACCTTCAATGAGTCATGACTTGTATCCTATTGAAAATCTATTGCAATAATTGTGAGTTCGAATAAATCGTCGGACACTAGAAAACCTCCAGGAATTAGAATATGTAACGATTGAAGAATTGAAAATATCCCAGAAACTATTGATCAAATCTCATCAAAACTTTAGAAATCAGTGGCAACAAGTTATAAATAAGAGAGGGAATGCTATTGACTGTTACTATTGTACAATTTGTTCAATTTGTTCAAATTTTCCGGCTGTACTGTACGAATAATTTTGTATTTTCCTCTTATCTTTATTTTCTGGTCATATTTTGTAAGTTTAACCTATCCTTCTGAAAATTATGTTTTATATTCTTTTTTTTTTTTTGTACTTAATAACATAAAAAGTATGGCATCGTACGCGTATTAAATTCTAAGAAATGGTTCAAAATATTCAATATTCATGGGCGTACGAATAATTCCGTCGTTGACTATATATATATATATATATATATATATATATATATATATATATATATATATATATTTAGAGGATGTAATTATTCATAGATAGTTAGTTTTGCCAGGGTTTGAAAAATGCTTCTTTTTTTTTAAATATCAAACCATCATCAGGGCAATATTGCGGATAGATGTTATGGAGCTCCACCAATAATATTTTTTGTAAATAATAGAAAATTATATATTTTTACTTGAAAAAAGTTTCTCGATGAGGGTAATTCATAAAATCAGTCCGTCATATTGCCCTATATACAAAACAGAACTGTCGAATATGGGAAATACTATTAATTCATGAATAGATAGATCCTCTGAATATTTGTTTATTGATATTTTATATTTACGTACCGTCGGATTTATTTCCATTTTCTTTTTTTTGGTGAAATGAAATCCAATTTCTCATGAAGCTATTATATTGAAAAATGTTAATCTCATTTTCTGAATTTTCTTAGCTCCATCTAGGCGATTGAAAACCCCAAATTCAACCCGCTTCAAAATTGCCCTTGTGTCGTATCTGAAAAAAATGTTTGTCAATTTTAAAGCGGAGAATGACTGGTTTAAATTCAGTGTTTTAGTTCTAGTTTGACAAATATTGATATACTAGTCTGTCCTACAGCCTACCTATATCAGGGGGATGAGATCATCGGATTCATACCCTGTCGAAGGGTATTAGGGCTATCTAAAAAATATATTTAAAAAAAAAAGAAAACATGGCTTAAATGATGTTCTCAAAGTCTGTTAATGTAAATGGCAGAATACTAAATATATTGATATTTGGAATAATTCTTTGGAGATTTTTCCATTATTCAGATATTTTTATCTTATGTTGATTAAGATACATTTCGTTTTTCTTGAATGATGTCCCCTTTTTTAAACTCTTACAAACAAGCCATACACGAACAATAGATGTTTGTTCAATAACTATTCAGTACTACTTTCTATGGCGTATGGGGCTCTAGACATATGAACAATCATAAAAGCGTGCTTTTTCATTTTGTTTAATTCTTAGTATTGCAGGATCCATTAAGGAATTATTTCAAGGAGGATTCGAATTAACTTGCTAATTTTGCTACTTTACAAATAGCAATGTGATTTCTTTTCAATCTTCTTGGTTGATTTCGAACAAGATTTTAGAAGGATAGAAAACACGGTTCTTTTTATTTAACAATTTCATTTTATTCCTCTATAAGAATACAGAAATTTAGCGTTCAGAAGCAAACACATTACTTAATGCATGCCGTGTTGTGTTGATTGAAATGAGATTTAGTGTTTGTTTGTTTTTTTTATGGAGGGGGCGTAATGTTTTCGTTTGTAATTCAGGTTGTAAGAAGCACACTATTATGACAAGAATTCGATAAATATTTATACACACGTACACACAAACAGACACAGACACAAACACCGATACACACAGACACACATACACACACATATAATCACACACAGGCACACACACACAGATACACACATATACACACACACAGAGAAACATACAGATACATACACACAGAAACACATACAAATACACAGATACATACATAAACACAGACACGCAAACATACTTACACATACACATTCATAGACACAGATACATGCACACATATATTTGCATACACACATGCATAGACACACACATACACAGACACACACAAATACAAATACGCACAGTGAAACATACACAGATAGATACAGATACAGACAAAGATACAGAGACACAAACACATACACACACACAAAGAGAGAAACACACAGATACACACATGCACACAAATACACTGACACGTATGCACACACATGCACACACATACACACACTAAACTCATATATATATTGTAGCAATGAAAATTGATGTGTGCATTCGGCTTACGTAGAATTAGCGGCCCTTATATATATATATATATATATATATATATATATATATATATATGTGTGTTTCCTAGTTCGATACCAGCCCTCGCCAACTCATCGTAAGAGTAGCACAGGGACCTGTGCGTTGAAGTGAGGAGCTGGTGGTAGGTGCGGCGCTCCACCTCATATGTTAAAATAATCTCCTTGGTCTAGCGCTAGTGAAAAGGGGTAGACTCCCTCGCTGTCTGGCTGATACCGACTTTAGGCCGACCTGACATATATATATATATATATATATATATATATATATATATATATATATATATATATTCGTAGTATTTTTTTCTGTATGATGAGAAATGTTCGCAATCTATTTACCTCCAGATTCGTTGTATTCAAATAAAGTCCTATTATTAATATAATAATCTGTGCTGGGGCACCGTCTCACTGTATGTATGTTATGTATGTATGCGATGTATGTTATAGAGAACGATGCCCCGGCACAGTATTACAGTCGTCGAAACTGTCCGTTCCAACCTCCCGTTCTTATGTTGTCTGTTGATTTACAGGAAGGCTGAAAAAGAGCTGGTTTCGTTCCTTTTACCAACTCGGCTGAAATAAGATTAAATAACCAAAAGCTGTTAACGGATCAACAAAACAATTGAACACAACGCCTTTTTTATGCTTATGTATAAAATATATACATTTATTTTACAAAGGAGCGAGGTGATTTCTTGTCCAGCTGATTGGCGATCTACAGCTAGTTTTTGGCTAAGTTATCAATTTTGTACCGAGTGGCAAGGCATCAGAGTGTATCGGTAAAGTTGTATCAAGAGCCCCGGGCCATGGCGACTCTGCGGTCTCTCCTCTTTCTTCGGTCTCTCCTCTCTCGCTTCTGACACCTAACGGTCTGTTATTTATGGGATCCAGACCTCCCCACCCCTAACATATGTCTCTGATTGGCCAGCCACTCGATACTATTACCTACGTGTCTAAATGTCCTTGTGCCAGCCTAGCTTGTATCTTTCCATTTGGAGTCAAGGCCAACCATTGTCTTATTCATCTAAGTTTTTGAAATTGTTGACGAACTTTTCAAAAGATGGAATCTTATTTGTTAAATTTATTATTTTATTTTGTGAACATTTTAAATTCCGATTATATATATTAAATTCCATAATTTAAAGAATTTATGCCTACGTGATGATTTTTCGTTTAGATAAATATATACCTCCAATATAAACATTATTATTATTATAATTATTATTATTATTATTACTTTTAATTTTAACAAACCACCATAATTAATAATTAGGGTAGTTTTAATTAATTGGTAATTAATTAATAGATTGCCAATCAACCCATAACACAATAGTGTTACATTAATATTATTATTTTAATCTGATTCTTTTTGAGTGCAAACCAGTCACACGTGCGGGAGCAGCTACCAGCAACTTACGGTAGGGGTACAGTGGTGGGAGAGCCATTGTGAACGGATTGATCCAGAAAAAGATTTAAATTAATTTGCAATAGAAAAATCATTGTTGAAATTTAAATTTAAATATTAATGCAATACTTAAATGCAGCTTAATTCTGATTTCTGTACTTTATTCTTCCCTATCACAGGAGCTAGATTAATTGACACTTGATTAGGGAGCTTTTAAGCTAGTTGAAAAATAAAACGTTAAATTTCTTCTAAATTTGTAACCAAAAATACAATTTCAAATACATATTTCAATTCAATTTTTTGGTAAATCTTTAAAAAATCCAATTTTTTCCTGCCCTGTCGACTGGGGCGTTAGAATGCACCGATTGCACCTCTGCAGAGGGGTAAGACTCCCCCAATGGGGCCACCTGTTGGCCGTGGGTGGCGACCCGTGATGCTTAAGGATAGAGCCCAGGTGGATGAGCACTTCATGACATGCAATACTCCACTTTGGCCCTATCTTGGGCTAGACGGGCGGTCGGAGAGGCTCCTTCCGATCAATCGGCTGGTCACGTCAAGCCCTAGCACCTATATGATTTTCCCAACCCTATTGCCCTTATAGCAAGCCCCAACCCCTTTTTATCATATGGGTGCTAGAAGGCGGTGGCTGCGGGTCTACATGTCCTGGGAATGACGTTAAACTCTATCTGATGGTGAGGTTCCAGTTTTGGAGGTTTGGGGAATGTGGAGCACCCCTTCATCACCATTGCTCCCTGATCCACTCTGACCCGGAGTGGTAGTACCTGTTAGGGTCCCATCTATGGGTTAAATAGAAAAATGTGTTTATAAAAAAAAATTGTATTATCCATTAAGAATTGATTTATTTCAAAACTTTATCGGCATTAAATGACCCACTGAGGTTGATATGCCGTAAAACAAAACAAACCAAAACCAAAAAAAAACAACATTTTTTTCAGATAGTTATTGTTTAATAATAAAATCGTATTTTATTATCCACTTTGTTTACCATTCAGAGAAGCTTTATATATTGGAAGGAAAAATCTAGGAATAGCGAATTGATAAACTCACCGCTCACATTATTATTTTTTTAACGTTAAAACATATTTTTGTTCTTCAAAGATAATTACAAAGAAGCAATAAAGATTTTTTTATATATATAATATCTTCAAATTGTTGAATCATTTAAACAATGTAAACAGTTTACAGCTTGTGGAAATGAGTTGAAACTTAATATCCACATATCTTTCATCTCAGAAATATGACCGACATACAATTTCACGGTGAGAATAGTAGGAATTATTTGGCTAAAAGGTTATTTTTACATATATCTGATTGTACTACCACATAGTGACAACAAGGGAGTGAATTGATCTGATATATTTTAAAGGGAACGGTTTAGCTCAGTCGGTAGAACATTCCAATAGGAACCACAAGAATGAAAGAGTACTGACTTGTATCCAGATCTCCAGATCTCCAGCCTCCCCATCAGCATTGAAATGCTGTAATAAAAAAAATATGAATGTGTATGAATTCACCAACCAATCCGCACAAGCAGGTTGTAACACAAGGTCATTTTTTTTAAGTGGGGTTACCGGGTTTGAATTAAGAGTTTTCTTTCTCTTAGACTGCTTATCTAAAACCGGATGAAGAACCGCGTCAGCGTTGCTGTTTATCCATAGCTAAGGGTATTAGTGTATGCTTACTGCAAACAACCTTGTCCAGGATTTGAACACGGTTCGTCTCTAGATCCTAATGCCATCATTCACATCATCATCATCAGGTTGCACTGGCAACACGGATATCCATGACAATCTCTCGCCAACCGTTCCTGTTGTCCATCGCCTCCGGGTGGTCCTCAGCGCAGCATCCGGAATCTGCACAGAGCTGATCGATGTAGATCTTCACTAAACGACCCACACTGGCATGCCCATGTGCAGCTTTCCACTCTTACTCGAACGGGTTGTTTGATAGGGGACAGTTGAGTGTATAGCAGGTTTCTTCTGGGGTGTTGCTTCCACTATTTGTTCAAAACAGCACGCAG
>CM042139.1:131148903-131151403 GCA_023376005.1 Doryteuthis pealeii
TAAGGTAATATTAAATTGAACAGAAAATCAAGTAAAATTATGAGTTGACTAGTATAAACTGCAAAAGATAATTCTTACTAGCACCCATGATAAGCATTATTTATAGAGTCTTTCAATTATAAAATATATTTACTTACTTACATCGTTACAATTGAGCGTGTGCGTCCTACGTATAATTAGTTTTAATATATATATATATATATATATATATATATATATATATATATATATATATATATATATATATATATATATATATATATATCAGAGAGTTTTATAATTTGCTTGAAGCATTGTGTATATATTGGTTTGGAGGTTGATTTTGAAGGCTATCACAATGCAGGTGTAAAGAAAAAATGGTAAGGTAACAATGGTGTTGTGTGTTAACCAGTAATTTATTCTTGAATTTTCGAGATAAAATCACTTTTTCAGAAGATCACTGCAACTGAAGTCGTGCTGTTATGGCATTTCTAGTTAAATGAATTACTGTATTCACGTGGTGCATGTTTACGTGAATGCGTGTTTTTTTTTTGTTTTTTTTTACGTATGCGTATGTTGTCATGCACGTGTGCATGAAAATGCGTGTTTATTTACTTATTTATATCTAATCCAATTTATTTTTTATTTTATAATATATATATTTTTTCTAAATATATATATATATGTATATATATATATATATATATATTAATCTTTCATATTTACCTTGTCCATAAGTGTGTATGTGTGTGTATGTTTGTGTATTTGTGTGTGTTAGATAATATATATATATATATATATATATATATATATATATATATATATATAAAGAGAAAGCGATTGTAAGAAATACATACATAGATATTGTGTATAAGGTTCCGTTATTTATGGACAAAAAGCGCTCAATATCAACTACATTTATGTAAAAATAAACCGCGTGCACAGAATTACGTTAACTGGCATTTACAACATTTGTGAATGTATTCTAATTTGCTATTTTATATCTACTCTTTCTTTATTACCGTTTATATCCTCTATGTTTTTTTTTCTCTCACTATTTCTGTCTGTTCGATCAGCAATAAAGTTTTATAAACAATGTAGAATAAGAATATGCACAAAAATGATTATTAAAACTGTCTGTTTTCGTCTCAGTAGAAATGTAAAAAACAAAACAAAACAGAATTAATAGTATTTGTATTTTGTTTAAATCACAAGAGAAAATTTTTTCAGCGGGAATAAATGAAAATTGTGAAAATTAAAAACAGAAATTTGATGTCAATACAATTCTATAGTTTTGTGGTCAAAGTTTTCTTTTTGCCTAGCAAGTGTCTTGTGTAGTGGGAAGCGTCATATATATATATATATATATATATATATATATATATATATATATATATATCAAGAAAAATGAAAAAAACACAGGTTTAAATGGGTTAGGGGATGAGTTTATTGGCCGACGCTGCAGTGTTTCGATCTATTAATTAGATCATCTTCAGAGCATAAGATAAGAAATTATTTATCACAGAATAATGAGAAAAGCGAGTGGTAATCCGTTATTCAGTCTGTTTAAAAAATTTTTGAAGTTTGAAAAAAGGAGACGGTTTTGAAATATGACATCAAATATTCTATTTTATGGCGTGAGTATGTGGCGCTGTAAGTGTGTGTATTGAAAGGAAACATTGTGCATTTTTTTAGGTATGTGGTTGTGTGTGTGTGTGTATAAATTTTTTCTGTTGCGATAAACGACAGTGGAAGTGAAAACTCAAGGTTGTGTGTGTGTGTGTGTGTGTGTGTGTGTGTATTGGTAAGAGGTAGGGGAGAGATGTCATGAAAAGAAATTTTCATGTTTTATATTAAGAGAAGAGAGGGGAGTTTGGGTGGGTGGGTGTGGGGTTGGGGATTTAAAAAATGAACAGTTTTTATTTTATTTTATTTTATTTTTTTTATTAGAAAGAGTTTTGTATTGTTGTTTTATAGTTGGTACTGATTATTTGACGATTAATATATATTAATATTACAATTATGTATAAGTGAATGAATTATTGTTATTATTATTGTTATTATTATTATTATTATTATAGTTTTTTATATTTAAATACATTATTATAATTTTATATATATTTTTAAATATTATTGCTATAATGATAATTATTGTTATAGTATATTATATTTATTATTTTATTATAATTTTTATTGAAATTTTGTTATTATTGTTATTGTAATTTATATTATTATAATTATTGTTATTATTAATATTATTTTATTATAATTATTATTTATATTTTTATTATTGTTATTATTATTATTATAATTATTAGTATTATTGTTATTGTTATTATAATTTTTATTATTATTAAATGATTGTTATTATTATTATGTTATTATTATTATCATTCTGATGACAATTGTGGGCTAGTGAATGTTTATGCAAATAGTGTTAGTGTGGTTATAATTATGTGAAAATAATTATTGGTTAATAAGGATGTATATTATTGATTATTATTTTTATCAGTAGTTATAT
>CM042139.1:131153903-131205403 GCA_023376005.1 Doryteuthis pealeii
ATATCGTTTCTCATACGTCTTCACAAGCTGCATTCTTGTTACATAGAGAAGACAGCACGGAACATCCGCCTATATATGAACCTATACGTGAACATGTATTTTAAAGATGAAGGAAACATCTCCCCGCTCGATGTTACTTAAACCCAGTGGAAAAATTCACATACCTAGGTAGAAATGTCTCATCCACAAAAAAGAGATTTTAATGCACGCATGAGGAAGGCATGGTCTGCCATAGACAGATTGTCAGTCATATGGAATTCTGATCTCACTTACAAGTTAAATCGATAATTCTTCCAGGTCGTAGCTGTGTCAGTTCTACTGTATGGCTGAACCACATGGACTCTAATGAAGCGCCTTGTGTATAAGCTAGATGAGAGCTGTACAAGAATGCAAGGTGCAACACGTCGTGGAAACAACTCTCCACGAGAGAGCAGCTGAAAAACCATATGTTACTTATCACACATACCATTAAAGTAAGACAAACAATATATTCTGGACAGCGCTTGCGCAGCAATGACGGACTCATAAGTGACGTTCTCCTATGGAAGTTAAATCGATAATTCTTCCAGGTCGTAGCTGTGTCAGTTCTACTGTATGGCTGAACCACATGGACTCTAATGAAGCGCCTTGTGTATAAGCTAGATGAGAGCTGTACAAGAATGCAAGGTGCAACACGTCGTGGAAACAACTCTCCACGAGAGAGCAGCTGAAAAACCATATGTTACTTATCACACATACCATTAAAGTAAGACAAACAATATATTCTGGACAGCGCTTGCGCAGCAAGGACGGACTCATAAGTGACGTTCTCCTATGGAAGCTAGCCCATGGTCACGCCAGTGTGGGCCGTCCAGCAAAGACGTATATTGAGCAGCTCTGCACGGAAACTGGATGCTGTGCAGAGGACCTATATATATAGAGGTGGAAATAAATTTATAACAGCTAATTTGTTCCTTATTTAAGCCTTTTTCTTTACTAAATTTTATATATATATAATATATATATATATATATATATATATATATATATATATATAATGTATATATATATATAATGTATATATATATTTATGTCTGTGTGTGTGCATATATATATATATATATATATATATATATATATATTATTCCATTATTATAAGAGGATTGAGTGTTTGTTTGTCTGTAACCGAAACTATATCAAGTCAATATTCCTTTAGTTATTTATGTCACATTTACAATGATTTTATTTTTATTTAATAAAATTGTTTTACATTATTAATACTCTTGGCCACATATACATAAAAATACTCCAATTGTATTTATATATACAACGAAATAGCGGTTTACAGGGTGAACGGGAAGGCTGATTTGCATATTGATATTAATAATTTGATTTTAATAAATATGTGCTTGGTTACATTGATTTCTAATTGTTTGGTTTTATCTTAATGAATATGAGAGAAATTTACTTCCTATTCTAACTACATAGTTAAATTAGGAAAATTTAGCATTGAAAGACTGGAGTGATGGAAGAGTAAGTTTGGGTTGTTCTATTTTTTTTTATAACCCCGTCTGTTTCGCTTCTTTTTATTTGCATTCTTATTTAGTTACATTAGCCTTTCTAATTTAATATAAGTTTATATTACATTAAAATCTAATACTTGCACCAGGAATGGCAATATATTTGCTAGTATATATAAGTATTATGTATATCTCTATTTAATCGTTGTCCTAGCGAAGAAAGATGGCTTGATCACAAGACTTTTCATATTTAGTTAATATTTTTAAAGCTATGAATACCATTTTTAATTCGGGCATGTATCTTTTATATATATATATATATATATATATATATATATATATATATGTGTGTGTGTGTGTGTGTGTGTGTGTGTCTTTGTCTCTGTCTCTATCTGTGTGTGTGTGTGAGAGCCTCTCTCACTGTTCCTTTCTCACTCTATCCATATATATATATATATATATATATATATATATATATTTTATTTTTTAATTTTTTTTTTTTTCGGAAATACATATGTATATTTTTTTTTCGGAAATACATATGTATATTTTTTTCGGAAAATATACTTTTTTTTAATTAGCTGGTGCTTTGTCTGAGAATAAAAGCTGAGTATCCAACCGCTCTGATCCTGGTATGTGGCATTCAAAGCAGAACGTCTCGTCTTTTTTCTTTTTCTCTTCAGACTGATCTTCCATGACATTTTATTAATATGGTTTCTTTGCATTTCATGGCGTAAGTAAAAGCAGAAAAAACCACTCAAAGGACTAAATCATAAAGTCTTTGCGATATCTCCCCTTTCATTTTTTTTCTTCCACCGGCTTATAATAAAAGATTTTATTAGTATCTCCGTACATTAAACATGAACGCTCATTTCTATAGTCAAAATGGAATATAGTGACTTGGGGATGGAAACATTTTGAAGTAACTGTACGTGAATGACTGCTAAATGCTGGAAGAACTATCAAAGGGTGTAATCTAGGATATAGCAAACTAACATTATTTGGTTTGGTTGCTTCGTTAACGGCCTATCGTTATTTATTTAATGGGTAAACTCATCCTTGTATATATATATATATATATATATATATTATATATATATATATATGTATATATATATATATATATATATATATATATATATGTGTGTGTGTGTATGTGTGTGTGTATGTGTGTGTCTCTGTGTGTGTGTTTGGGCAGAGTTTTTTCATTCAACCAAATTTTGTTGAAAATAACGGAATCCTTGTTGTTCGAAAGGATTTGAAAGGATTTTTAAAAATTCAGGATCCAGCTGCTCAACACGATAATTCAACCACGGACTTCAGATTATTTATCACTTGAAATGATCATTGGGAGTATTTATCTCCAACAATAATAATAAAAATGACGATTTACATTAGGTATAAGTAAATAATTAAATTCGACGGGATGGCCTAATAATTGTATCAGCCAGACAGCGAGGGGGTCTATCCCCTTTTAACTAGCGCTAGTCAAAGGAGATTGCTTTTGCGTCTGCAGTAGAGCGCCATACCTACCATCAGCCCCTCACTTTACAGCAGTAAAAACACAACAATAATTTCGTTATTTTCAACAAAATTTGTTTTCGGAAAAGAACCCAAAGTAAATGATCTGCGAATAATGGTTCATTTGGACAAATCATTTCAAGATTGTAACATCAAAATAATTGTTAGGAAGCTTGAACGAAGAAATAAAAAAAAATGAAAATAATAAGGATTCTGCTTTGTTTATTCAATGTTATTTTTAATGAAAAGACGCTGACCAAATATGACTATTTCATATATATATATATATATATATATATATATATATATATATATATATATATATGAAATAGGCATATTTGGCATATTTGGGCACCGTCTTTTCATTAAAGATAAAAGTTAATTTTCAACTAAGATGATGATAATAGTTTTCATAAAAAAACATTTCAGGTATGTCTAAAACCGTAGATTCCGAGGCAAGTCCGGTGAGTACAACTCTGAGATTTGGGCACGGCATTTTACAATCCAAGATGTGGTTAAGACAGCACGCAGAAATTAAGGTTTCTTTTCATTTTACTATTCGTTATGCGTGACATAAGTATATTTCTTGGGCTCTCAATCTACACATGTACATACAGTTAGATAGATAGATAGAGTAGAGTGAGAAAGGAACAGTGAAAGGCACAAACATATATATATATATATATATATATAATATATATATATATATATATATATATATATAACCTTAATTGATCAGAAATACATTCATCATGTTCAAGTCTGATTCGTTCATTGACAACATTTATATATCAGGTATATTTAATATGATTTTCTCTTTTCTTAACTAGGAAAATGCTGCCGAAATAAATAATTCATATAAATTAAGATTTTCATATATTTTTTTATTGATAATAAACTCCGAAATATTCCCATGTTTATACGCAGAATTTTTATATGTACGTTTGAGTTCTCAATTTTGGCTGAATTCTATCACGGACACTCATGATACAATTCATCTCCATATATTTGTATCTTTACTCATGATGTTAAAAACGAAAATATACTGAACATTAACAATGTTCATAATACAAAAAGTCACGTTTTATTTCTGAAGAATATAAGAACAAAAGGACAAAAAAATCCATCAATAATTGCTACACTTATAGAAAGCAACTTATATGTACAACAAAAGACTAATTAACTTCCCTATAATTTAGTGAATGTTAGAAATAATATTTATGTACGAAAATATAAAAGATTTTACTTACAGGTATAAATATTATTAATGTGTTGTAAATGTTTTTGTAAACTCAAAACATTAATTCAAAATCGATTCAAATTCGGTGCTATCTTATCATGAAGTACCATAGATACCTAGTGTTTCCAGGAATTTCAAAGGATGAAAATAAATCTCTTATATATGTTTATATATAAATTAATAAAATTATTTTTCTATATATTTGTTTTATTATCTTTTTTACTTTATATATTCTTATTTTTACGTTGTTTATTTTATTATTGTTATTTTTTGTATTAGTTCTAATTGTTTTTATTTGCTTTTTATTTTTTATTCTTTATATTTTTTTTGTTTTCTAATCATTTTGTAAATTAATTTTCTTATATATAATTTATTAATATTTATACCTTAATATTTTTATTTAGCATTTCTAATGGAAAATGAGGAATACATTTTTTAATCATCCTTCCGGACAAAAAATAGAGTGTGGATATTATTATTATCATTAGTCTTTGATGGTCTCCAATTTTCCTATATAAAAGGACGTGTGCTCGGTTGTTATACAAACCTACCGTCATACATACAGAATATTTCTTTTATTTGCATGATTTTCATGCTCCGACTAAACCGATGAATATGTGGGCACTTAATCACAAAACCTCAAGATGTGTAGGGACGCTAAATCATCACACTACAATGTTTAGGTAGTAATCCGGAAAATATTTTTATTTATTTATGTGTATTTTCTATTAATTTAAAAAATTTAAAAAATTGATTATTATATAATTGTGCGGAGTGGCCTATTGTCGATACCAGGGAGTCTATACTCTTTTCTCTGGCGTTAGACCGGGATATATTTTTGTTAACGTGTTAGCGTCAGCCCCAAATACTTTACCGCATAGGCCAGATAACCCAAGCTGAGTTTGCGAGGCCCGGTATCTGATACCGAACCTTGCGATTCCCAGGCGAATGCGCTACTGAGTGTGCTAACCGGCCTTATTTTTTATTAATTCATAATAAATTATATTTTTAACTAAAACGTACACCACATACTCCAACAAACAAAAAATTTGGCAACGATCTTATTCATTACAACAGGCAAGATAAGGGAAATACATATAACATTATTACTAACAAAAACCTCAAAAATTACTTAAATAATTATTTGACTTACATATATTTTCCGTGGTTTTGACAATCATGTGATTTTAAAAGTAATATTGAATTTCCTTCATTAGAGATGGATTGTGCATGAGCAATTTTATTCCTTCTGGCAAATCAATTCGAATCGGAAAATAAATCATGTGCAAATTACATGAATAACAAAGTAACTAAATTCTTCGCTTGCGTGTTTTTCATCTTGAATTATTCATTATATATTATTTATTCTAGTGTTATTATTTTCTAATTTCTTTTTTATGTGTGCGTGAATCTCAGATTTAATCTTCATTTATCGATATTCAATATCAAATAGAATGCTAAGATCTTCCTTAATGAATGGATAATTATTTATGAAGAAAAAAAAGTGTGGATCTGAATTATTAAATAAACTCCGATGCTCCCCGTTTGCAATGATTTCTTCAATATTGAATAATCCAATTATCGATTTATGACAAGTATTTTTTTATACCTTATCAGATATTTTTGTCACAACTCCCAGCTCGTCATTCTGAGCAACGCATACCAGCGTGTGTAGCCTTGTGTGAGTGACACACAGGGTTCATCCGATGCGCAATTGACATTTCTGGTATCCAGTTAAGAACCTGTATTTGTATTCTGTGTTATTATTGCTACCTCAATAGTATAAAGGGTTGTGTTCGAAGTTCCGATAAGCCTTCCGATTACGAGTGCATATCGATTGAAACTTTATGTATATATAACATGGAGATGAGAACAACAGACCGAAAAATCTAAATATACACATTATCAATCCTCATCTAAAAAAATTAATACAAATAATCTTCCTGGTCAAGCGCTAGCGAAAAGGAGATAGACCCCCTCTCTACTGACTATGGGCAACTCCAAAGATAGACAAAAGGTTTGAATTCCGAGTTTTCCTCCTAGAACGGTTTCTGCACCGAGGTTAAAGAGCCCAATCTGCCCTATAATTTAACTCGGGTGGAATAATTAGCGCTATGTGAAATGCAACCAGTATCGTTCAGGATTTGAACTTGTGTCGCCTTGTCCATTTACTACCACAATTACCATTACACCACGGGCACCTGATTGCGTATTCAGTAATACTCCGATTTGTGCAAGTTTTCTAGACTAAATTTCACTTCAGCGAATGTCATTAATTTCGACGTTATTTCACTCAGTTAGTTACATCAACTACTTCATAATATAGGCGAAATAAATACTTAAAAAGTATATCTAAAATAAATAAAATACATAAAAATGTACGATAAAAGATTTTCAAAAGTATTTTAAAAGGACTTTTAAATGCATTAAAAACACATTAAAAATGTATATACAGTATAATAAAGTATTTACATCGAAGATTGTAAACAAATGTAAGCCATTACGTAGTTCTACCGCCTTTATCAACTTTATTTAATATTCTTTACAAACGAAAACTAAGATATTCTTTAAATTCTTTAAGGATGTATAGTTGTTTACGCTAATTATAAGTTAATTGTTGTCATATTTAAGGAATTTTAAAGGGCAAGAAGATAAATAACATAATTGTATTGTGCTTATTATTCGTTAAAACATATAACTAAAATGTGTTTTACGTATTCTTACAGTTTAGCCATAGGTATAGTCTATTTCCGTTAGCTTTTCTTCTCATTTTAAGGCATCCTTAAGATATTACGACCAATTTACATCAAAATACGGTTTACATCATAACTTTTGGAGGCGTCCGTTGTGTAATGGTTATATGTGTAGGAAATGGACACGTTAACATGAGTTGAAATACGAGACGAACCTTGTTGACTTTCATTTAGCGCTAATACCAATGGGAAAGTTACGAATCCAACTATTCTCCCACCAGCTATGGGTAAATAGTAGGGAAGAATGGGCGCTTTAATTTTGAAAACTTTAAAACCTATTAAACTACGCTTAAAATTGATCTTTGTACCACACACTGCTCGTGTGGAAGGGATAGTAAATACATAGATCATAGCTTTTGGAAAAAATTAATGATATAGGGTGGGGTCGGACAGTACTGGCAAACTTGTTTTTTTTTTTTGCGTGCAGATTTCTGGTTATTTGACCCATAGATGGAACTGTAACAGATACTATCATTCGCGATCAGAACGAATTAGTAGTAACGGCAATAAAAGGGGCATTCCTTATATCCCATATCTCAAGATCTGGACCCTCACCACCAAATGCAGTTTGGTGTCATACCTAGGGCACTATAATAAAGAGAGTATTATAAAAGGTTTATAAATATTTTTTTAGAAAGAATAGTCTGAACAACGCATTATCTGTGCTCTAACAGATCTCAGATGATTTCTAAGTAATTTGATCAGAGATGCAGCTCCAAGATGTGAATTATAACATCATTTATGCAAAGTGTGGGAATATTTCTTTGATTCTGGCCAGAGTCTTTGAGAGAGAGAGAGAGAGAGAGAGAGAGAGAGAGAGAGAGAGAGAGAGAGAGAGAGAGAGAGAGAGAGAGAGAGACTGGTAGATGTATACCAGGAATTACTTTACTGATGATCTATGAACCTTATTAATGAGAACGGAAGAGAAAAACATGAATACGGCGGGAGACTGCGTAAGGAAATATGGAACCCGTACGTCTTTTCGTCAGGCCTTTATGGCTGGTATTTGCGCCGATGTTTTCTTATATATGTAAACCCCATCTGTTTTGGATTTCATACTAAAAGGTAAATTTCAAATTCCTGGTGGCGAAGATGTCTAAAGAATGGCCAATAATCAAATATTACCCACTTAACATACGCATACAAGCAAACAAATACAAGGGTATCAAACATCAAAATGTTGGTACGTGTTAGTTCACAGCGTGTATTTCACGTAACTGAAGCTTCACGTATCGGGGTAGGTGGTGTACGAACACATTGTACATTTATTTACTCAGTATGTGATTTAAACGGGAACGTGCAACGCAGTCTTATTCGGAAACTTATGCTTTACGAGTTCAAACTGGGCCATAACACTGCAGAAGCAAACACAAATATGCGTTGTGCAAAAGGTGAACGCGCAGTAGATCAAAATACAGTAGCTAGATGGTTCATAAAATTTCTATCGGACTGCAAGAACTGCAACGGTCAGGCAAAGTCAAGTCGGTCTAACATCGTGGATTCCGCGGCCGTGTCCACAGGCACAGAGGCAAATCCGGTGAGAAGCACTCGGAGAGTATAAGTCCAAGATGTGCTCAAGACAGCACACAGCATTCTTGGGCAGTTCCCATCTAGCTTTTACTACTCGTTATTAACATTCTACGTTTCTTTTCAATCTTATAAGCGACTTAAATAAATTTCTCAGGCGCACACGCACCCACGCACACCCACACCCATATATATATATATATATATAATATATAAAAGTAAAGTCGTCGGGGTGGCCTAAAGTCGGTATGAGCCAATCAGCAAGGGAGTCTATCCCCTTTTCATAGCAAAAGACCAAGAGATGTTTTTTTGCGTCTGAGGAGGTGAGCCACACCAACCATCAGCTCTTCACTTTTCGCACATATCTGTGTGCTACTAATACAGTGAGTTGGCGAGAGCCGGTTTCGAACTAGGAACCTTGTGGTTTCTAGCTGAAAGTGAGTGAGTGAATGAGTGACACAAACAGATTAAGATAGATAGATAGTGTGACTGAGTGACTGAGTGAGTGTGAAAGTGACTGTGAGAGACTCAACAAAACTAAGATAGATAGATAGATAGATAGATGCTTTAGCACACATCCCATGTGACATAGGTTTACGGAAAATAATTGGTCATATTAGGCCTATATTTTCAAAAGAAAAATACAATGTATATTAGATGTGTTTATACGAGGTATATCTATATTCTGAATAAATAAATATACATTATTTTTTTCTATTTTCAATATTAGCAACATATAAGGCTATTAATCACAGAGATGCTTTTTTTCGTTTTCTGATGATGGAAGAAAAAGGAGGTGCGAATACAAGACAATTCGAAAATCTGTTACCTTTTGATGACAATTATTTGAAGTATGTATAGAAAGTATTGAAGCTGGCTTTTTTCTTTCAGGTTGATATCCCTGATTGAATCTTATCAGATCTATGTTGGCCTTGAACAGGTATTTACATATTCGGTTCAATTTTTATTCTCATAATTCAAAGTCAGCTGATTCATCTAGGATTATTAAAATCATTTTGGTCACGTGTCAACCGTGATGAAAAAGAGGATCAAATTATGTGTGAAAATTCAGTACATTGCACACAGAATCATTTGACAACTGAGAAATGGTTCATGGAGATCATGTTCTAAAACAATTTTTTTTTTTTTGGGGGGGGGCTTTTTCATGACAGAGACATTGTGTAATTTGAACTATTTCCTAGACAACATGACTATTTACGAAAAAAAAGTTTCATCAGATCAATTCATTATGGCACATCAACCACAGTGGTTCATTTAATGTCGACATGAATAAAAATAGTATAATCATTATTTGTCATCATCATCCTATTAGCACGGATATCCATGACAATCTCTCGTTCATTTCCCAGGGAGATCCTCTGTGCAGCAACCTGCATCTTTGCTTAGTTGGTCAATGTAGGTCCTTGCTGGGCGGCCCACACTAGCATGTCCGTGTGTTGGCTTCCACAGGAGAACGTCACTTATGAGCTCATCCTTGCTTCTCCAGCAGTGCCCGGCATGTCTTGTCCGTCTCACTCGAATGGTTTGTGAGATGGGGGGCAGGTGGCCATATAGCTGTTTAAAGATGATTTAGTTGAAAGATCTGGTTTTGTCGGCATTCTTTGTAGAAGAACAGTTCCTAGATATGACCAAGTTTGGTTATTGTCCATTTGTAAAAGAACAGTCTGTAAAGGCCGGTCGAGTATTTATATTTTTTGCAATTCTACCTCCTTCAGGAATCAAAAACGTCGTTCTAATTAGCCTGTTTAAAATAGTCTTTCAGGTAATCCACTTGGTAATGTCTATAACGGATTTCATTGAAATTGATATATTTAATAAATTTCCTTTGACAATGGAGAATGACAGCCAACACAGAATGGATATTATCCTTTAAGCAAATATGAATACGTTACGTATGTGTGGAGCCGAAAAGGATTAACTTTACTCACTCTTCTCTAACTCTTGTTGTTCTTTTTGATTGCATCAATGATTGAGAATGAAATAATATTAATCAAGTGATCTTCTTCTTCTTCTTCTTCTTCTTCTTCTTCTTCTTCTTCTTCTTCTTCTTCTTCTTTAACTACCATTACCATGTTGATATGACATATACTTTTAACTCTTTGCCTACCAAATTTTCCTCAGAGCTGTACCAAATTTTCCTGGTATTTTTTTACCTGTATGATGGGATATTTTAAAGGTAACTATCTATTCACCTCAGAACACGTTCTATTAAAAAAAAGTCCTATTTTTATTATTATTGCAGTCCTTCTACTCAATTTTATTAACTAACCGTCAGTTTTTGTAGGTAGGATCGCATATGTGGGAGAGCTGCTGTGAGTGGTTAAAGTAGGCAAAGTGTTTTGATTTTAGATTTCTAGAAATCATAGATCATTTTTTTTAGATAATAATCATTGGAACATATTATTCAGTCTCATAATATACAAAACCCTCATTAGAATATTTAGAGATTCGGGGAATAATAGAAATGGCGGTGTTGTCGGGAAGGTATAGTTAGTTATTTCAGAAAATTCTTTATTAAATGATCTCCGAATATTACTACCAGGAATTATTTGTTTGAATATATAAATTATATAAAATATAATGATAATAATAATAATAGTGAAATGGAATTAATTTCATTATAATCAATCCGCCAAAAAATTATTCGCTAATTTGTACCGTATATTTGTTCCTTGATTAGGAAGATATTATATTAAATGAAGCGTCATGACAAATTTAGCTGGAGGGAAGATTCTAATTTGATATAAATTTGGACTTTCATGCGTGAAGAAATTATTTTCTATTTTAATGATAATCACTTTTTCTTTTCTTTCTTTTTATACAGGAGATTTTGCGTAAGTCTACATTTTACAAGTCTATGATTTACCGTTTACATTTATGATAAATAATGAAATATTTTTTAAAAGAATGACAATCAAATATTCATTCTTCAATTATATATATATATATATATATATGTGTGTGTGTGTGTGTGTGTGTGTGTGTACGTACACACAGACACGCGCACGCACACACAGACACACCCACACACTTATATATATATATATATATATATATATATATATATATATATATACACCAACCCGTCCTCGCAAGTAGGATGTGACACATGGTCAATTTTTTATGCGGAGTTTCAACACGTTTGAATTCAGTTTTTCTTCTAACAGACTGGTTGTCTAAGCAGGGTTAAACTGCCCAGTTCCCTCTACTATTTACCCGTCGCTAGAGGGAGAATAGTTGGATGCATACCTTTTCCAAGGGTAGAGCGTCCGATCATGGTGTAATAGTTAGCAAGCTAGTCTCAGACACGCATTACTACTGTATAGCGAGTTCGATCCTCGGTGGATGTCTCATACTGGCAACATTGTCTCACATCGTACACGTAGTAAACGGGTTTAGGAAAAATAGTGTCCGATTGTGGTGTAATGCTTATGAAGTTAGTCTTGCATATCAATTACTACAGTATTCGAACCTCAGTGATTTTCCATACTAACAACCCAGTGTCCCATCCTACCCATGGCAAGCAATTTGGTTAAAAATTGGCTTCCATTGTGGGGTACTAGTTAGGAAGTTAGTCTCACAGATCAATTACTACTGGATAGCGATTTTGATCCTCGCTGGATGCCCCCTACTTACAAGCTTGTGTCACATCCTACCCGTGGAGAATGGGTTTCGTAAATAACTACATTTCCCAATGGTATTAACGTTACGTGAAATGCACACAGCCTAGTCGATAATTTGCCGAGTGTTGCCGAGTCCATTTTCTTCGATGATAACCATAACACGACAAGCGTATCCGATTCAATCAAACTGACACAAAACATCCTTGCTTTTGATCATCGGATTTTCGTCGATTTCTCCGACTACTGTTCTTATCACGAGGTAATAGCTTGAGGTTTCTTTCTTCATCTTATGAAGATTTTCACAGAATAGACCATCTTGAATTTATTTACAAACTTTCGAAGTGTTATAACTGGCACTTTGAATTAATTGGAAATAGCATTGTGACCTTTATTCTTATAGGAGAAGGGACTGTCAAATAATCAGTAAATCCTTTAATATTTACTGTAGCAACTGATTTTCTTCTAACTATTTTCTTCTTCTGATGAAAATTGCATACGCCACCCTCGAAAAGGATTGAACTTGAAGTACACTGGCATATATTTGTATGTACATTTATAAGATGAGGCTTGATAGGAATAATTATGATATTTCGGACTGTTGTCCATATCTTTAGCGTGTATAAACCCAATGTTCAGACCACTGTATCTTCGACCTACTATATGCCCGTAGCTTGATGGAGAATGCTTGGATGTGTACCTTTCCCAGGGGTAGGGCGTCTGAACCTGGTGTAATAGTTAGCAAGCTATTCTCACAGACTCATTACTAACCGTATAGCGGGTTCGATCCTCGTTGGATGTCTCATACCTGTTTTAGGTGTTTTTAGATTTTTAGTGAGTAAAGTGGTCTTAAAATGAGGGTTCGATTTACTATGTATAAGTAAAGTAAAGTCGTCGGGGCGGTCTAAAGTCGGTATCAGCCAGTCAGCGAGGGAGTCTATCCCCTTTTCAATAGCGCTAGACCAAGGAGATTGTTTTAGCATCTGAGGTGGAGCGCCACACCTACCATCAGCTCCTTACTTTACCGCACAGATCCCTGTGCTACTCATACGCTGAGTTGGCGAGGACCGGTATCGAACTAGGAACCTTGTGGTTTCTACCCGAACGCTCTACCGACTGATCTAACCTGGCCCCTTATAGCTAATGTTAAAATGTTAAAACTTAATTTTTTAAAAACTTAATTCTTCCTAAATGGAAAAAATAATCTTCCACATAGGAACACCAGACAAAAGAAATACGTAGAAAAATGCATTTCTTTTTTCTGCTAAAAAAATCCCCGGTTTAGTAATTTGAATCTTATCCAATTTTAATATCGATATTGATTAGAACCTGTCGATTTGACGTTTTAACTATTGCCTATCGAAAAGACTGACTTCAAATCAATATTATTAATCTCTAATTAATCTTCGAATCAGCTCCCGGCTGGCAAGACAACTGACGCAGCAGTAAATTAAAAACATTTCCTGTTGTTGCTTACAACGATTATCGCAATTATCAGCAGTTTGTTGTTATATGCCGATATTTAAGTGACACAGAAAACATTTTTCCGAATATCTAATTATTAAAACTAGAGAAAATGCATACACATTCTTTTCTCAGAAGAATTGTTTTCATATTTTTGTAGAAATGTGTTAATAGCTAATGAGTTGCAACGTAGCGTAATGGCTAACGTGCTGGGCTATGTCATCTTAGTAAGCGAATTCGAACTCCAGTGGCGTTATTACGTTTATTTCGGAATAATTAGCTGCGGAATGGTATGAATCCTCTTCTTTCCTCGGCTCTCGGTTAAATCGTAACTTTACGGTTCTTCAAAGCTGCCGAGTTCCCGTGGCGTAGTGGCTAAGTACGGGAACGCGTAGTAAGCGAGTTCGAACTCCAGTCGCGCTATTTCGGTCATATTCGGGCTAATACCGTTGAGAAGATTTGAACCCACATATACCTCACCTGCTATGTGTTAAATAGCACCACTAATGGTCTTTTAAAAAGAAGGCTTTGGCATTACATAACTCACCAAGGTTGATATGTCATTAAACAAAGATACCTAAACCTGATATGGGTTATGTTAAATTTACGACGGCACATTTCTATCTATTTTGACGGCGTATATGCATATCTGTTATCGACTCCGGAAATGTAAACTCGCGAAACGAGTTCAAGTCTTGTGCTAGGTTGTTTGCTTGTCCCTTCATGATTATGTTCTTGTGTTGGTTGGTCGGTTGTGACTTACGGCATGTCAAACCTCATTGGGTTATTTTATGCCGAATACATTTTGCCTTATTTATTCCAGATGGGTATTCAAATTTGTTATACTCAATTTTTTTAAACACATTTTTTCAACTCATTTTTTCCTATTTAACCCATAAATGGGACCCTGACAGCTACTAACACTCCGGGTCAGGGTTGATCTGTGATTAATGGGGATGAACAAAACTGGAACTTCACCCCTAGATGCAGTTAACCATGACACTGAGACCATCGGCCACCGCTTTCTTGCTTTTGTGCGATGAAAAGGGTTGGGTTCTTACAATAGGTACAATAGGGTCGAGACAATCATATAGGTACTAGAGCTTGAAGTGACTGGAGGAGGCCTCTAGGACCTTCCATCTAGCCTAAGTAAGGTGCAAAGTGGATTGTTTTATGTCATGGACTGTTCAGCGACTAAGATTCCGTTCTTAAGCATCACGGGTCGCCATTCACGGCAAAGAGGTGGCCTCATTAGGGGTATTTTACCTCTCTGCAGAGATGCAGTGGCGACATTCTTCTGTCCCAGCCGACTGGGTCACATGCTTTTAGGGTATATATAATCTATCTATTCTTTCAATCTTTTGTCATGTCCTACTCTTGAATACCTACATCTATTATAACATATCATATATATTCAAGCGCAAATTGAAATCGCGTATCGTACCACCCCTCAGATTTCAAATCCAAGCATATTACCGAAGTTAAGCAACGATGAGCGGGTTCAATACTTATTTGGGTGACAACCTAATCAACAGCATGCACTGTAAGTAACGCGAGTCCTTTGTTATAAGAAAAATGATATGATTCAGCATTAAATGATCCGAAAAGTGTTGATATGCTGTAAAAAAACATAAGCACAAAAAGATGATTTCATTATATATCCAGTGTATTATGCGAGTTCCATTTATGGTAGACTAGGCTAAGGATCATATATGTTTGTGAAAATATATTTTCTCTTTGACTTCCCTGGGTGTTCTTATTTACGGGTATTTTAGCAAAAATATCGCTCTGTTTTCAAAAATTGTATTAAAAAGACAATAGGTTGTGAAATTGATTCGTCTAATTTCTTTCTTCAACTGCAATTTGAGACGACAAACTTTCTCGACTCGCAACAATCTTCTTGCAGTTCTCCATACATGGCTCATCCACTACTTTGAAGCATCTCATCCCTTCTCAGTTGTGTCTCGTTTACTGCACGGCGATCTGAGAGAAATTTGCATACGTGCAGATTTACTATCGCCATGTCTCTTTGCTTAGAAATTGCGCGTATGTAAATTGTAGCGCCAAAGCAGCCATATTTTTCGTTTCCACTCATCCTGTAAGTGGGGCAGGTTCGCACCCGCTTTGCTCCACAAGGTAAGTCTCCCCTTTCGCTACAAAGAGACTCACCTTCATCTAACAGTATATTTCTTTTCTAGCAGAGCTGAAATAGGCTCATGGCATTCGTTGATGACCCTGTGACAGAGAAATTTACGATGGGATTTGAATCGTTTCAACTATTCTCGAAATTCCCATTTTGATTATCAAAGGGTAATAGTTTAGGTGTAGCTAAATTCTTGCATTAAAGTGCGGGAAGATAATTCCGTAGCGGTTCAAAATAAGAAAACTGAGATCAAGTAAATAAAACAAAGAATTGAAATTAAATCAAAACTCAAATACAAAAATACTAAAAGTAATTAAAGAAAACAATTTGATAAAGAAAGACAGAAAATCTGTATAAACGTATTTGACGGTAAAGAACACACACTTAAGTAAAGGACAAAACAAACAAAAATAGAAAATGACAAATGACAAAATGAATAATTCGACTGGTTTATCTGAAAAATAAAAATACAAAATATACAAAGAAAGAAATAAAAACAAACACTTCGTTTTATCTCATCCACTTGGGCAATTTTAAACTCAATTAACAGAGCTTTTAAAAACATTGCTTTCACTTTAAACACCACTGACTTATCTCAACAAAAGCATTAAATAGAAAATGATAGAGAAAAAAGAATTTGAAAAAGAGGTGCCAGGTAACAACAAAAGAACATAGAAAGAAAGAAAGAACGAAATGCATAAGAACGATAACAGATTTAAAAAAAAATAAATAAAATAAACAAAAAATTCTTTCTAAAATAGAAATGAAAAAACGCACCAAATAAAAGCGCGGGGAATCTAACACTTGCAATTGAAAGCCATTATGGGTGAAGAATTTAATGAAGACTTTAATTGTTGAACATCAGATAATGTTATATTGATACACATTATTTCCGATAGCGTACCGTGGCGTTAGAATAGAATTCGCGGCGCAGATTAAAAAAAATAAAATAAAACAATAAAATGGAAATAGAAAAATAACTAATCAGATATACGAATTAAAAGAGAATTTGAAAACCTATTATCTTAGAGACTCCACTTATTTTATTCTATTAAGAACTTCATTGTTTTGTGCTTACTTTTTGTTTCGTCAATAGATGTTAAGTCAGGTTTTCACTCATCAAATGCCCAGAGACTGATGGATTACGCATATTACATTAATCAAATTATTTTCTTTTACCTCTTTTAGTGTTTGATTATTCTAATTTTCTAGTAAACTAGACGACACGTAACCCTGTTGGGTCCAAGTTGTAAAAGAAAAAAGCAGTTCATGATAATATTGATGCATCCACTTAAGAAGTTTGGTTTGTTAGAATTTAAGGGCATGTCAACACTTGGGTTATTTTATGCTGAAGACGTCTGTTTATTTATTTTTTGTTGGGTATACAATTTTATCTTTAACCTCATTAAAAAAATCGAGCTTGTTTAAAACCGAAATATTGAAATTATGTTTACACAGACTACAAGTTACTCTTAATTTCATGTGTAGCATATAATTGTCAGGAATATATATATATATATATATATATATATATATATATATGTGTGTGTGTGTGTGTGTGTGTGTGTGTGTGTGTAATAAGTAATTGAGAGTTACCTCCGCTTTGTGTAACTCTTTAGCTTTGGGAAACTATATAAACTCCCAAGAAAACTGCAAATGAATTCTAAGTAGAATAAATCCTACACAAGTCTGACCGTGTATGTTAACTTATTATTACAATATATAATGTAGATAACGTGGGTGCTATATTTGGAAGTAAACAATTCTCAAAATCATTCATATAGAATTTATATTTAAATTAAAGAAGCATGGACATGAAGTTAGCGGCGCCTGGTTACTGGTCTGAACGCAAGAAAATGTCAGTAACCAGGCGACGTTGACTCCGTTCACGCTAACTTAGGTTAGAGGGAGCTGTTAAAAAAAAAGTCGAGCCGCACTGATGAGAAGTAAACTTCAAAACACGTGTCTGTGGATGACTGATATATATGCTTCCCACTCCCATGGTTGAGCACTGTGGGGGACATTAATTGTAACTTCACCGTTTGGCATTAACCGTGACCCGTCTGTTTAC
The DNA here is from genome assembly GCA_023376005.1 of Doryteuthis pealeii. Taxonomy (NCBI): domain Eukaryota; kingdom Metazoa; phylum Mollusca; class Cephalopoda; order Myopsida; family Loliginidae; genus Doryteuthis; species Doryteuthis pealeii. The sequence continues at coordinate 131,171,763 of CM042139.1, forward strand.
AGATTTGAGTTCTCTGGTGATTGTAAAAACATACCGCCATAAAGTATGTAGCAATTAATTGTTCATCCTAGACTAACGGCCCGCTGATAGCCGCAAAGGTAAGGAACTTGGCAGACGAAAATACTGTCGGGTTTCGATCCTGACTAGAGGTAACTATTAAAACATAATCGAGCCGCACTGATGAGAAGTAAACTTCGAAACGTGTCTGTGGATGACTGATATATATATATATATATATATATATATATATATATACTTCGTTGATGTTGAGTCCACGTATACACAAATTTACACGCATATACATATGTAAATTGAAAAACATTTTGATAGCATCGCTTCGTAATACGCCCTGATGATCCTTAATATATATATATATATATATATATATATATATATATATATATATATATATAAACCGAAACGCTTTAATTTATAAATAAGTACATACTCGGAATATTTTTTTCATATTTCTATATTTACGCACACACACAGACACAGACACACACACATACACACACACACAAACACACATATATATATATAATTTTACTAACACACTAGATGATTTGAGAAGCCGTTTCGGTTAGATGTAAACGCTTTCAAACAGATTCTAATGGTTATATTTAAGAAAAAGCAAACTATTCTCATTATTATGTTATAGTTATCTGCGCAGTCATGAATTAGCCTCATGAACAAAGATTAACGCGTTTTCCACGTTGAACGCAGTCATTCTTGTGTCTGATATGTCAATGTGGGATAGGCAGACACAGTCGCAGCGGCTGCAGCTGAAGATCTGGTCAGGGTTTTATTTCATTGTGTTGTGGTTCTTCCTTCGGTTCTTTTGGTCTTCGAGGGTGGCCCTGTGGGTGTTATAAAAAGAGGACCAACATGGTTAATGGTAAGATGCTTTTCAGTCGCGGTGAACTCTCAGTGATGGTTGATGTGACATGCAACAGAGTATTTATTCAAGCTGTCCTTGTTTTGCTCACAGAATCCTACCAGAAATTTGAAAACATGGGGGGCCCGGGTTACATACAAAACTCCACGAGCTTTTCGTTTGTTGCTGGTAGCATGGTAAACTAACAAAAGATTTCCGGTATACTAACATTATAAATGACACAATTATCTTTCTGTTGCAAAATCAACAGGGGGTTGTTTTATTTTCTGAATTAGAACATAGGGCCAGGTTATTTCAGTCAGTAGAGCATTTGAGTAGGAATCAAAAGGTTCTGGGTTCGATACCGGCCCTCGCCAACTCAGCGTATGAGTAGCACATAGATCTGTGCGGTAAAGTGAGGACCTGATGGTAGGTTTAGTGCTCCTCGTCAGATGCTAAAAAATAATGTCCTTGGTCTAGCGCTAGTGAAAAGGAGATAGACTCGTTGTCTGGTTGATACCGACAAGCGTGCAACCGTGCCGTTTTTTTTTCTGGCTTACAATCACATAGAGCCATAAGGCAAATTTTAGCAATAATAAATTCTCCCAAAATCTTTTCTCATTTTATTCTATCATTCCTTTATTATTTTTTGTGTTTAAGGTTTGGTTTTGCGTCAGTAAACGTTAGATTATGTTCCTGCTCATCAACCACAGAAGGTTTTATTTATGTATCCGATTATTTAATGTTTCTACTTCTCCGTTAAATATTCAACGTTCATCCCTCTGACAGATGAGAAGTCAGATTAGTTCTTAGAATTGCCTCAGTCTTTCTTCGACAGAAACACGGACTCTGTTGTTTCGAAATGGTTAAAGCTGCTTAAGTTCCTTGATTCAGTGGGAACTGGTGTCTTAAACATGAATTGACTGTAAGTCTTGTCAGCTTATTTTTCTCTATGAATCCTGTTTCTTTCTTTTTTTTCTAAAACTAGCAGAAAAGTGGGCGAAGAAAGGAGGTGTTTTCTGAAAATATATATTGTTGTTTATTTAAGCTCCAGTTCGCATGTACTCAAAATTCTAGCCTTACACAAAAAAGCGCATGACGGCAATTTTTCCGTCTGCAAAGAAGTTTTTTTCTTAAAATGTATGTTGGTGTTTTGGGGTTGTTTTTTTCCGACTGGCAATCTTGCAAGTCGGAAAAAAATCTTTCTCTCTCTGTATCTGTCTCTCTCTTTCTTTCTCTATCGAGTACCACACTTCGCAGGTCCTCTGTACAGTATCCGGTGTTCGCTCAGAGCTGATCAATGAAAGTTTTTCTTTTTTGTCGGCCGACACTGGTGTAGCCATGTGTAGGTGTCCGCAAGAGACCATCACTTATGAGTTCGGGTTAACATTTCCAGCAGTGTCATGTGTGTCTTGTCGGCTTACTTAGGTAGTAGGAGGTAAGTGGTCGTACGGCTGTTTTTCAATTGAGTGTTGTGTACAGGATTTGTTCAAGACATCACACAGCATCCTTGTGTTATTATCATCTTGGAATATATATCTTAATATTTGGCGCGTTGAGAGGAAGTGGGATTTTTACGGATGAAATTTGGAAAATTTGCAAAACTAATATAACTGTTTTGATCATTACCTTCTACTGGTCCCTGATAGATCACCGAAGTTAAATAAAAACGAGCCTGTTCAATACTTAATTGAGTGACCAGTTAAGCAAAAGCTGGTACTGTAAGCAACCTGACTCGTTTGTCTATCAAAATGAAATTATTCGGACCCGAAAAGTGTTTATATGCCGTAAAACAAAACATCCAATCATCATCACTTTCTTAAGATTGTTGTTTATAGACATGACAGTTCTTAAAGAAAACTTTTGGCTTGTTGTCCTATAGACAGATATCTACATTTGAAATTGTGTTTTAAACGCTGTTATGCGTTCATCTCTTCTGATGATATAAGCACTAGTCAATGGGAGCTGGAAAGCAGATGTGTATTTTCTGATGTTCTGAAAAAGATATCTTGATTCCTCTGCACTCACAATACAAATTTGTCTTAAAAACTCTGGTCGATGAGCAAGGACTACAAGATGTTGCTAACAAAACTGCATATTGTTCATGTCCCTTGTTCTCCGTCAGAGACATTTGACATAGTGCCAATTGAAATACTTCTTTCAGTAGCATTTTTGTCCAGGATTATATTCGATGATCACACCTCCCTTCCATTGGGTATTGCCCTTTGCGTAGTGGCTAATTCGGTCTGTGATTTCATAATAAGAGAGTTAGACCTCTAGTCATACTACTACATTCATATTCAAATTAATAACCTTGGGAAAGTTATGACCCCCATCTCCCAGCCATTGGCTCAATAGCACTACTACTATTATTCTATAATGATAGCTTTGGAATTAAATAACCGAGAAAGGTTGATATGCCCTTAAACAAAGAAATCAAACAAACCTCCCTTCCCTTCTACTGCCCATATATTAGGACTGAGATTTAACATATTTGTCTGTCTTTGAGAATAATTACTGGAAGCTATAATTGTTACCTGTAGATTATTATTATCAGTTACTTGAGATGATATAACTGTGTGCCAAAAAATAGTATTATTAAACAGAAATCCTTAAATTTTTAGTATTAGAGATAAATACTTGAAACCATACAACCGTGAAAATTACTTGCATTAAATAGGAATACTTGATATCTCATAACGACGTGTTAAAAGAAAATTCTTAAAAAATAACTACATAAGCAAGGTAAATATGAACGTACACTGAACACTATTCACTAACATATAGGCTTAAAATAACGCTAGACAGTTTGGCATACAGTTAAAATCAATCAATCAATTGTATGACCATTCATGATCAGGAAAATAATTTCTCAAAAAATAAGAACAATTTCGTTAAAAAATTACAAATGTTATCCTAATTCACTGAAAGTTATTTAAAATTATCTGATCTCTAAAAAAGTGTAACCAGAAAATGTTACAACGCTAACAAACTTGAGAAAAGATGAAGAAAACCTTCGTATTCGAAAAAAAAAAAAACAATATCAGATAATTTGATTTACCTAAATATTCCATCCTATCATTCTTCAATTGAAATATAGTGAAAATACTTGAAAAATATCCATAAAAATATTTTAGTTTCAATTTTTAGTTAAATTAATTTTTGTACTGCTCAGAATATTATAAAAGAATATTTAATGCTAAAATCATTTTTAATAATCTTAAGATGAAAATGTAATTATATTTTTAAATATTTTCTTAAGTATCAATGTATATTTGCCGCACAAATAACAAACTAAAATGAAAATACTTACAAAACATCTTTTCCATACATGAAAAAATATTGATTGAATAACCTTTTTCTTTTTTCTCTTCTTTTAAATAGTTTAAGGTATCGTAGTAGAGAAAAAAACATGTCTATCTCACCTTGAAACTAAGTGATGTTTTATGTTATAAAAGATGAAGAATATTAATATTTTCTGTTCTTAATATCGATCTTCGCTTTACAGAATTTTATAACTAATGTGAATACTAACAAAATTGTACACGATCTAAGAAGGGAAATGAAAAACAAAAATTATTGGCCATTTGGATTTGATATGAAACTAAAATATAGGTGTCACATGAACAAATCATTCCCTGGTCACTCACGGAAGAACTGATATACACTAACCTGACCAAATCTAATAAAACAACGCATTAGCTAGTTGCTTTCATCACGGAGACATATGTATATGAAAACAATTGTAGATATTCTAATCATCAACAAATACTTATGCCGCGCCATCAGTAAACCATTCGTTGCTTCGCTTAAAGCATTTTAAATCCCTTGAAAACTTTTTTTTAAATTCTAAAAAAAATTATCTTCAAAAATACATTTCTCCCGACGAATATCTAAGATCTAAACTAGTTGTGAATAATCAAAAAGTAAATAACATAAAGGAAACGTTCCTATTTGTCTAATAACTTTTGTCCATCTTATATATATATATATATATATATATATAAATGTTTATTTATATATATACTAGCAAATATATGCACCCTTCGGGTGCAAGTATTCAAGTTTTAATATAATAAAATATCATGTTAAATTAGAAAGGCTAATGAAACTGAATAAAAATGCAGATAAAAAGATTTGGAACATGATTGAAAAATAGAACAACTTTGAAACTAACACTTCCATCATTTTCCATTACTCCCATCTTTCATTGGTAAATTTTCCTAATTTAACTATTTAGTGAAAATAGGAAGTAAAGAATAAAATTACAGTTATTTCTTCTTGTTAATGGATTTCTTTTAAGATTCATCCCCGAGATTTTTGCTCTCATTCATTAAGATAAAACCAAAAAATTAGAAATCAATAATACTAAGCACATATTTATTAAAATCAAATTTTAAAGATCAATATGCAAATTAAACTTCCCGTTCACACTGTAAACCTATTTTGTTGTATATATAAATACAGTTGCATATTGTTAGTATGTAGATATGGTCAACAGTATTAATAATGTAAAAACAATTTTATCAATAATTGAGGTTTAAATAAAAATAAAATCATGGAGAATGTGACGTAAATAACTAAGGGAATTGTGACTTGAGTAGTAATATAGTTTCGGTTACAGACAAAAAGACACACAATCTCCATTATAATAAGATATTTATATATATATATATATTTAATTAAATATTTATATATATATATATTCATTTAAATATTTAAATATATATATGTATGACTTATATATATATAAATATTTATATATATATATAAGTATATATATATATATATATATATATATATATATATATATATATATATATATGAATATTTATATATATATATAAATATATATATTTGTATATACATATAATTAATTAAATATTTTTATGTATATTTATTTAAATATTTAAATATATACATATGACTTATATATATATATAAATATTATATATATATAAATATTTATATATATATATTATATATACATATAATTAATTAAATATCTATATATATATTTAGTTAAATATTTAAACACATATATATATATATATATATATATATATATATATATATATATATAATTAGAGCTGTTAATATGATGAAAAAAACACTTTGACCTTTGTAATTTACATATTTTATTTATAATATTTAATCTATTTGAAATTTCAAAATACTCATAAAATATCATTTTCTAAAATTATTCATCAATCTTTCTAATATATAATTAAAGATAATCTTTTTATTTATTTACTGATCTATCTAATTAAATTAATATATTTTATTTTATTTTACAACTGAGAAAAATATAAGTAAATAAATTCTTCTATTTTACCGTTTTTATTTTGAATTCAAGATAGTTACAATGTAGCAATATTCACTGGAAGTTAACCAAACAAGATTAGATATATATACATATAAAATTCAAACCCATTCTCAACAGATGTTTCAAAGGTAAGAGATCAATTTTATCTTCTCTAATAACTTATAAAATAATTATATTAACTTGATGCTTCAAAGGAGTCTAATAATAGATGAGAAAAACTTTCTATCAGGGACCCAACTCTCAAAAAGAGTTTTAATACTTTTGAGAGGGGTCCTTTTGAAAGGATTTTTCATTTATCCCCCTCATTTCATTCATTTTTGTTTCATTCATTTTGCCATTGATTTTAAACTATATATATATATATATATATATATATATATATATATATATATATATATATATATATATATATATATATATATATATAAAATATATATATATATAGATGAGGGTGGTTTGAAAGCTTGATAGGTTGAAAAGTGTATATAATGAAGTTGTATGTGACTGATGACTTTTCCCCTATGTAATCCAAAGACTGCAATACCGATTGAATAATGTGTGGACTGCAAGGCGTGCTGTGTTGACAATATATATATATATATATATATATATATATATATATATATATTTTTTTTCAAATGAACAAACGGTTGAATTTTCAGCTCAGTATATCGAGACATTTGAGGTAAATGATTAATTTTGTTGAATTAATTTTAAAGGCTTACTATCAAATTACATGTGTTTCGTATATTAATACAAAGTTTGAAATTCTGATTTTTTACGATAACCATTTGAACTAACATGAAATAATAATTTGCAAATCATGGTATCGGATATCGGCGCTTAGCTCCCTGACTAGGTCACTATATGTGTCTCTCTCTTTCTCTCTCTCCCTCTCTGCCCCCCTCTATATCTCACTTTCTTTATTTATGGTATTATTTTATTAGTTATTTTCCTTCCTCAACCACCACCACCGAATGCAAGAATAGAAAATGCCTAAATCCTATTCTTTATAAAACTGACCATATTTGTGATGTTTTTTTTCAAATGAAACAGGTCACTGTCTCTCCCTCTCTCTCTCTCTCTCTCTCTCTCTCTCTCTCTCTCTCTCCCTCTCTCTGCCACTTGCTTCACCCTCATTAACGCTAATCTAGGAGGGGACATGTGGACTTATACTAAGTTAAAACTTACATCCCTATCTTTTCACTCTCCTCTTCTCCTCTTCCTCGCCTGCTTCCTATTTCTCTTTCTTCATCTTCATTCAAAAATCTACATGCTACTTCGGCATGTAAAACAAAACCATGGGTAGCAGCGTGGTGGATGTGAGAGACGGCGGAAGAGCCTAAATAGGCCAACGACGTATATCATAAGATGCTGGGTCAACGGCCAGGATCAACCAGTTCAGTCAGGTAACTACTGCTCCTCATCTCTAAGACTAGCGCCTATTGATGAGTCAATACAGAATAGATAAATGGACGAAAGGATGCATCCTCCCATTCCCCAAAAAAGGAGACCTAGGAATAGCTAAAAACTACAGAGGCATAACTCTTACTGCCATTGCAGCTAAGGTATATAATGCCCTTCTTCTAAATCGAATCCGACCCGAAATAGAGAAAACTCTCAGGAAAAACCAAAATGGATTCCGCAGAAATAGATCCACAACCTCTCAGATCCTGACAGTACGACGGATCATAGAAGGGGTTCGAGCGAAGAATTTGGAGGCAACACTACTATTCGTAGATTTTTCCAAAGCATTCGATTCCATACACAGAGGGAAAATGGAATAAATATTACTGGCATATGGTCTCCCCAAAGAAACGGTTGTCGCTATAATGATGCTATACAAAGACACTAAGGCAATGGTACGCTCACCTGATGGAGATACGGATTTCTTTGACATCGCTGCAGGAGTCCTACAAGGAGACACATTAGCACCATATATATTTATAATATGTCTAGACTATGTACTCCGAACATCATTAGATACCATAAAAGAAAAAGGTTTCACATTAAGAAAGGCAAGAAGCAGGAGATACCCTGCACAAACAGTCACAGATGCAGACTACGCGGATGACCTCGCACTTTTTGCAGATACGCCGGCACAGGCTGAGTCACTGCTACATAGCCTGGAGGAGGCAGCAAAAAATATCGGCCTCTTTGTGAACTCCGATAAAACAGAGTTCATGAGCTTCAAAAAGAAAGGAGATCTCCACACTAGACGGTAAGCCCCTTAAGCCTGTAAAACAATTCCCATACCTAGGTAGTAATATCTCATCCACAGATTACGATATTAATGCACGAATAGGAAAGGCATGGCTGGCCACAAACAAACTGTCAGGCATATGGAAATCTGATCTTACTGACAAGCTGAAGCGACATTTCTTCCAGGCTGTAGTCATATCAGTACTGCTGTATGGCTGCACCACCTGGACCCTGACGAGGCGCCTTGAGAGTAAGCTAGATGGGACCTGCACAAGAATGTTGCGTGCAGTATGGAACAAGTCGTGGAAACAGCACCCCACTAGGGAACAGCTGTATGGTCACCTGCCCCCTATCTCACAGAGCATCCGAGTGAGACGGACTAGACATGCAGGACACTGCTGGAGAAGCAGGGACGAACTCATAAGCGATGTTCTCCTGTGGAAGCCAACACATGGACATGCTAGTGTGGGACGCCCAGCAAGGACCTACATTGACCAGCTATGTAAAGATGGCTGCAGCGAGGAGGAACTCCCAGGTGCAATGAATGATAGGGAAGGCTGGCGAGAGATTGTCATGGATATCCGTGCAGCCTGCGCGACATGATGATGACGATGATATATATATATATATATATATATATATATATATATATATATATATATATATATATATATATAGAGAGAGAGAGAGAGAGAGAGAGAGAAAGAGAGAGAGAAAGAGAGAGAGAGGGAGAGAGAAATACATAGATATGATCAAAATGTATTATCAATCATATGAATGCAAAAGTAAGGAAAGACCAAAACTCACTACTCCAAGTTTCATGGTTACGTTCCCCAGATAAACTGATAAGGCACCCCCATGACGTGTATTAGTTTTCTTTTCATGTATAACAATCCCATTAACATGATAAAAAGGCATTTAAACTTTAAGCATAAAATATGGTGTTATTTCTGCACCCACTCTTAAAATTTGACAGCATTTGAAAGGGAATTGGTCAAGTTATTAGATTACGAATTTATATCAATATTTCTAAAACACCCTGTAGCTCCCTTTTTTAACACTGTATGATCTGACAATTTTTCTGTCCATTCTTTAAGTAATCTCAATGTTATTGGAATTCTTACAATGATAAACATAAACATTTACTGCATATTGTAACATTACTAGACAACAAGCAGAAATCGTTAAAATTCACGACACTTATGAACGCTTCCTCTATTTCCAAACGTATTAATATTCCGTATTCATTTAAGAAAACATTTATTTCAAATTAATATTCTCTCGTCTGTTAAATTACCGAATTATAAATAATTGAAAACATGCAATACTCAACATGCAATCATCAAAAAAGAACAATATTATTTAAAAACTATATTCTTAAATTATATTTTTCTCTGTCGTAATGATAATATCATTTGAGAAGAAAAGTTTTCATTTCATTCATTTCACACTAGAGCTATATTTCTTGAAAACAGCCATTAACGCTTTTATTGGTAATTACATCAATTACGCCATTGTTTATTGAAATTAATAATTATTTAATATCTGATATTAATATGTATTTGTTATTGAAATTAAAATAAGAAATTTTAAAATGTTGTAATTAAAAATTTATAACAATAACTAAGGTAGAACCTGATTCTTAAAATAAAGTAGTTATTGCTGGATGAATTAAGAATTAAAAACTAATTATATTTGGTTCAAATCACCAAATGGTTATATCGATGGACAGAGCATGTTAAATGTGGATGAAAAAACATTTCCAGATTTCAAAGTATGGATGCTAAAATGAACATAATTATCAGGTTTTACTTTTGTAAATAGCTGTCTCTTCTCACCGGAATTATGAGAACATTACATGCATTTCCTTTAGTTTATACATTTTCCCAGGGAATACAGAATTGTAAGTTGATTGTAATTTGGTATGAGAAGCACAAATAAAAAAAAACACAAAAAGCAGCTGTAATGCCTCCTTCCTCCCATCACAGAAATCAAGTAAGACGAACAAAGCATGCCGAAGACTGCTGCAGAAGCAAGGAGAAAGTCATAAATGATGTTCTTCTGTGAACAGCTATAGATGGACACACCAGAAACAACTTACATCAATGAGGACTATGTGGATTCTGGATGCTACGAGGAGGACTTCCCTAGAACGATAGCCGATAGAAATGGTTGAAGAGAGAGAGAGAGAGAGAGAGAGAGAGAGAGAGAGAGAGAGAGAGAGAGATGTGGGGAGAAAGAAACATGGGTGTCAGTGCTATCAGACCAATCTAATCTTAAGGATGTACCCCATGGTGTAATGCAGTACTATTTTTTTCAGATTGACTAATAGATTGATTTTAACATTTCAACCTGTCTGGTGTTACTTTATTCCTAGGAGTTAGGTAATTTCATATATTGTATGTTTATATTCATATTTTTGTGTAGTTTCTTAAGACTTTTTTTCACATGACTATATGATATCATTCATTCTTATCTAAAACTAGCCCTATCTTCTGGGGCTGTAGAATACATCGGCTGCATCTCTGCAGAGGGATAAGATCCTTCCAATGAGGAAACCTGCTGGTCGTGTGTGGCAACCCGTGATTTTTAAGGACGGAATTCTGGTGGCTGAGCAGTCCATGAGATGTAATACTCCACTTTGGCTATTGTTTAGGCTGTCGAAGAAGTCCTCTATTCTCAATCAGCTGGTCACGTCAAACCAGAGTACCGAAATGATTGTCTTGACACTTATGCTCTTATAGCAAAACCCCAAAACATATCATCATATGTGCTAGAAGGTGGTGGATGAGGGCCATAGTGTCCTGGGTATTGTGAGGTATTATTTCGGATCCCTGGAGAGTGTGGAGTATGATAATGAGTTACAGTGGACCGGGGAGTAATGACAATGGTCCACTGTCCACTGTAACTCATCATCATCATCATCATCATCATCATGTCGCGCTGGAGCACGGATATCCATGACAATCGATCGCCAGCCGTCCCTATCATTCATTGTCCTAGGGAAGACCTCCGTTGAGCATCCAGTATCTTCGCAGAGCTGGTCAATGTAAATGTTTGCTGGACGACCTCACTGGCATGTCCATGTACTGGTTTCCATGGGAGAATGTCGCTAATAAATTCGTCCTTGCGTCTCCAGCAATGCCCACCTTGTTCGTTTCAATAGCATGGCTTCTGTGATAGGAGGCAAGTAGCCGTACGGCTGCTTTCTTGTGGGACGTTGTTTCCACGATTTGTTCAAAATTGTACGCATCATTCTTGTTTAGCTCCCCTCCCATCGTGGATGAGATATTACTACCTTGGTACGTGAATTGTTCTACTGGTTCTTGAGGCTCGGCGTCGAGTGTTTCTTTTTAAAACATACGAACTCAGTTTAATCGGAGTTCACATAGAGGTCTATGTTCCGCGCTTCTTTGATATGGTCGTTGGAGTCATACAAGAAAATAGGTTAGCACCATATATATTCATAATATGCCTAAACTACGTACTTTGAACATCATCAGATACCACTAAAAAATGTATGACACTAAAAAAGGCAAGAATCGGGTGATATCCCACCAGACTATTACGGATGCCGACTACCCAGATGATTTGGCACTTCTTGCAAATACAACATCACAAACCGAATCCTTGCTACATAGCCTGGCAAAGGCAGCGCTCTGACTTATATTCAAATATATGTTTGCAAATTATTTGTATTAGATAGATTGTTTGGTTGGATTTTACGACATATCAACTGTTGTATTATCTTATGCTGGCGATGTTTTTATTTATTGATTCTTTGGTGCTCAGTTTTGACTAAATTTTTAAACACATTTTAGGCTCATTTTCTGGTCTATCTAACCAATTGAAGGGACCCTAATGTACTATCCCTCCAGATCCGGTTAGACCTGGGAGTAATGGAAACATCTAAAATCTCTGCAGGGGATAGTCAGCATATTCTAAGCCCCGCCATGAGAGCTTGTTTTGTCATGGTAAGATGAAGAAATACAGCTAGAGAATGAATGCGAAAAGCGTCGATGGTATTACTTCAACATATGGACAAGCAGGAAGACAAATAACACAAGAACAGAAATGGGAAGAAAAACAAATATATGGCTACTTCAAGCGAGGATTTTGGGTGATAGCAAAACAAAAGAAAACCTTAAGAGAGAAACCCAATCACACATAATTGCAGTACAAAACAATGTCATAAGAACAGATTATATATAAGCAAAAATAGATAAGACACAATAGATGAGCAAATGTAGGATGTGTGGAGACAGAGATGAGACAATGAACTATGTGTTAAGCAAACTACGACAACAAGAATACAAGACTATACATAACTGGGCTGGAAAGGTTAACCCCTGGGATTAGTGTAAGAAATGATATATGCATAAATTATAATCTGTTCTTGAATATGAAACGCATAGACTTCTTTGGAACTTTGAGATAAAGACGGATCACCTTCTCCCAGCCAGAAAACCGGACCTAATGTTGATTAACAAGAAAAAGAGAACTTGTGATCTGGTAGATTTTGCATTCCCAGCAGATTCCAGGGTGAAAATGAAAGAAAACGAAAAGATAGACAAATTCCTGGACCTTGTAAGAGCATTGAAAACAACTGTCTATTATGAGGGACAAAGTGATACCAATTGTAGTTTGTGCACTTGGAACGGTCTGCAAAAATTTAGAAAACAGACTAGAGGAACTGGAAATCAGAGGAAGAATAGAGACCATCGAGACAACAGCATTGTTGACATGAACTAGAATACTCAGAAGAGTCCTGGAGACATGTGAAGAAGAAGAAGAAGAAGAAGAAGAAGAAGCAGCGGAGAAAAAGGGTAACAATCACTGGTCGACGGTCAAATCTTTCCACCTGAGAACTCAGTCCCTGTGTCCGGTTTCAGCTGAAGGAAAAACAACATTCAAAGTTCAAAATTAGATGATGAATTAACTGAGACAAATATTCCAAAACATAGAGAGCGTATTGAGAACAATGTCCCCCGTGGATTGAATAAAAAGTTCGGTTCGAGATTCCTTGTAGTTTAGTGTCTACCATGAAAGACGCTCCCTGAAGAATAAAAAACTAACCAAGGTGAAGAGAAAAAAAGAGTATGCGACATGTAAATAATGTAATTAGCAAAAACTGTAATTTGTCAAGAAAGAATGGCACTAATAAATTATTTAAATAAAGTTAAATTGCTGATTTTCAATATATATGTTTACCATGAATTGGAATATGTATAACAGTGAATTTTCCCTTATCTTACTATATATATATATATATATATATATATATATATTCTAATGTTTATATATATAGAGATATATATATATTCTAATGTTTAAATATATATATATATATATATATATATATATATATATTATATATATATATATATATATATATTCTAATGTTTAAATATTAATTTTTTTTATTTACTTCTCTATTTATATTTTAATATAATATTGTTTTTTTCTGTCCTTGTCCTTATTTGTCTGTCTGACTACCATACCATAAGAAGCCACACTTGAGATGTATCTCTTTTTTCTCATTCGACTTCCTGTCACCATGGTGACAATCTTATATTGTTAAAAAAATTTTACTTTTTGTTTGAATTTATTTTTTTAAATTCTACTTTTTGTATTTTGAGAAGTGCAATTTCAAAAGTAAATTGATACCCATCTGATGAGATTGAATTTTGGGGAGCTTTATTAAATCAACTTAGATTTATAAAGACCCCAATTTTGGTCGAAATAAATTTATTATGGAATTACGGTGTTGAGTTCTTCCTTCCTTTCTATAATAAATATTGCTCTGTATATAATATAAAAAGTTTATTATACATTGGGCTCTCTTTAGTAATTTAAAGATTCGCTGTATTTATACATACTGGATCATAAAATATGAATACAGTGTATCTTAGAAATCACATATAGAATCATCCCTTACTACCAAGTTTTGTATAAATCACTTATATATATATATATATATATATATATATATATATATATATATATATATATATATATATATATATAAACAAAGCAAAGAGTTAAAATGTTTATTTCTGTCGAAAAGGTTTTGTTATATAGTAAAATATTTTAGTTGAATAAGAAGGAAGTGTTTTAGCTTTGAAAAAAATCAATTTTAGCTACATCCACAACTCTCAGAGGATGGTAAAATTCAAAGAAATTTAACCTCATCAATTCATTTTGAAATGGACTACCTAATCCATTTCAAAGAATTTTTTTCTCTTTTCTTGCAACCTTACAATACCACAGTTTTCCCCTAAACCTTGGCCCTTTGAGCTATCACTACTATCCAGCTAGATTATGTTTCTTTTTTCCCCTTTCTTTGTCTTTCTATTTCCCAACGCTTGTTGAGATACCTACCTCAACCCATAGGGAGCATTTTTGATGAATAACTTTCTATCCTTTGGTCACTTTACCCTTGCCCCCAATACTAAAAACAACTCTCTCTCTCTCTCTCTCTATCTATCTATCTATCTAACTATCTAACTATCTATATATCCCCCTCCCACCCACTCTCTCTCTCTCTCTCTCTCTCTCTCTCTCTCTCTCTGTATGGGTGTTTGCGTCTCTGTCGCTCTCGTACTCTTTCAATAGTCTTACTTCCCTTTTGGAATTAAAGCACCACTTACAGTCTACCACTCCTGTTGACACCCATATGATCATACCACCACATTAAGAGTTAATTGGGTGCGCTGGTGCCCCTGTTGAGAATCACTGCACTAGCTCAGTGTTACGTTGGAAATCTTACATTCATTTGATAGCACTACTGAATTTGGTACACATTTCTCGTTCTCTCTATTACCGGCTCCTAAGATGCGTTAATCTCTCTGCTTGATTTATTTAGCCGATTTCAGGGCCTATGGTCGTCACTGCTTACTGAAATCGTCAGATCCTCTAGTGGTCTTCTCAATCAATTATGTAAACTTTTCTTGATACTGATGGCCACCTTGCTTTTCCCTCAATATATTAGATAAGGAATAGGCATAGCCTCTCATTTTTGTTATAAAAATGTAGATTTAAATTTAACAGTAAACTCATGGAAAAACACCAAAAGACAATCTTTAACTTCAAGTTGACCCAGAACAGGATTCTTATTGGCTTATGAAGTCACGTAACCTGGTAACTTCTAGGAAAAGAGAATTTAGTTCAGAATCGAGATAGCAAACGTAAGGGCCAGACGTCATTCGTTTGTGATTAACTGATTTTCTTCGCACGTGAGTTATGGTATCGGGGTTTAATAAAACTAGGTGTACAACAAAAATTTTCTTCGCGTTACTGATTTAATAAAACACAAATGAAACGTAGAGCAAGTGAGTCAACGTCCCGATGAAGAACCCCTAGACAACTGGATACGGTCCAAGATAGTAGAAGACCCTGAAAATTAATAAAAAGAAGCAGTATTTAACATGCTCGACATTCATATCTCCCTGAAAACTACGGTTGTCCAATGTTCCTGTAACCTTGCCTTCTAGACGATTTCCATATGTTATACAATTATTAAAAAAGTGTTTACATTGTAATTAATGAACTTATAAAATCGTAATAAAATAAAAATCAGTAATAGAAGTAGTCAATGCTCTAAATTGTATTTACGTTTTTTAATAACAACACAGTCAAAATTAAAATTGCAAATACTAATGAAATTTGTACAATTTGATAAACAGTTTTAAATTAAAAGTATGATTAAAAATTAAATTAAATTTCTCTAATGAATTTCCATTTATTTCATCGAACATCAATTATTCTTGTACAATTTGAGAGATAAAGAATATTATTCACCTGCATTCTGTATATACAGCTCATTTTATGCGTTTTAGTATTTTACTCCATATGGGGTTTCCACACAAGTAGTAACTGGTAGTTTTCACTAAGGACCGACTGACAGCTAATTTCCGCCACTCAGCAGGTCATTTCTCAGTATTCTAGCCGATTTTAGCAGTGGTCTAAAAAGTTTCAATTTTTTCTAAGTTTTCCACTTCCCCAAGTTTATTTTCTAGCTTCTTTAGCTTGTTTCAAGGGTTCCAAATGCGATCACTATTACTGTCATCTTGTCTCATTATGACAAGAGGGTGATCATCATCATCATGTCGCGCATGTAGCACGGGTATCGACAACAATCTTACGCCAACCCTCCCTATCATTCATTGCACCTGGAAGATCCTCTGCAGAACAGCCAGCATCTTCACATAGCTGATCAATGTAGGTCCTTGCTGGTCGCCCCACACTTGCATTACCATGTGTTGGCTTCCACAGGAGAACGTCGCTTATGAGTTCACCCTTACTTCTCCAGCAGTGTCCTGTATGCCTTGTCCGTCTCACTCGGATAGTTTGTGAGATGGGGGGCAGGTGACCGTATAGCTGTTTCTACCTCCATATGACCGATAATCTATTTGTTGCCGACCATGCCTTTGCTATCCGCGTATTAACATCGCTCTCTGTGGAGGAGATATTACCTCCCAGGTAGGTGAATTGTTCCACTGGCTTAAGAGGCTTGCCATTGAGTGTGGAGATGTTTCCTTTATTTTGGAAGCTCATGAACTCTGTTTTACCGGAGTTCACATAGAGGCCTATATTATTTGCTGCCTCCTCTAGGCTATGTAGCAGTGTTTCAGCCTGTGCCGGTGTATCTGCGAAAAGTGCAAGGTCATCAGCATAGTCCGCATCTGTGATTGTTTGTGCGGGATATCGCCTGCTTCTTGCCCTTTTCAATGTGAAACCTTTTTCTTTTATGGTATCTAATGATGTTCGGAGTACGTAGTCTAGGCATATTATGAATATATATGGTGCCAATGTGTCTCCTTGAAGGACTCCAGCGGTGATGTCAAAGAAATCTGTGTCGCCATCAGGCGAGCGTACCATCGCTTTAGTGTATTTGTATAGCATCATTATAGCTGAAACCGTTTCTTTGGGGATACCATATGCTAATAGTATTTGTTCCATTTTTCCTCTATGTATGGAATCAAATGCCTTGGAGAAATCTACGAATAATAGCGTTGCCTCTAGATTCTTTGCTCGTACCCCTTCTATAATCCTTCGAATAGTCAGGATCTGAGAGGTTGTGGATCGATTTCTGCGGAATCCATTTTGGTTTCTCCTAAGGATTTTCTCTATTTCAGGCCGGATGCGATTAAGTAGAAGTGTATTATAGATCTTGGCTGCAATGTCAGTGAGAGTTTTAGGGAATGGGAGGATGCAGCCCTTCGTCCATTTCTCTATTCTTTTTTGTCTATATACTGCATTGCATAGCCTAAGCAGTATGTCATTGAACTTTCCTATCTTCCACACCTCTGGGGGTATTTCGTCAAGTCCTGCTGCGTTTCCACCTTTTAGCTTCTTTAAAGCTTGGTTAATTTCATCTGTTGTGAAATCCCCTAGCTTGATATTTAGTTGTTTATCTACGATCTTTTGGATATTATTTTCTATAATTTTGGGGGGTTTCCCAGCAGTTTCTGGAAGGGGTCTTTCCATTTTAGAAGCCTATCTTTTTGGCTGGTTGCCTTTAGTTTTGACTTAAAGGTACTTTTCCTACCCCTAATTTCGTTTACTGTTTGCCATGCTAATCGCGACTGTCTGTCTTCTACCGATTGTCTGATATCATTTATTTGTATTTGTATGTATTCTATTTGTTCCTTTTCATAAGTTTTGGTTAGGTCTGTCTGGGCTTTCTTAAGGTTGCATAGGTTGGTGCTAGTTGGGCTTGTTTTATTAATTTGGGCTGCTTCTTTGATGTTATTTCTCTTTTCTCTAACTGCTTCTGTCTCCCAGGGGACAGAGCGTTTGGCTCTTAGTTCGGTCGGTACGCATTCGGATGCTGCTTCTAGGTGTGCGCTGACAAAGTTTTCATATTCGTCGTTTGGACTGGGGCTTTCAGATGTCTCCTGTAGGATATTGAATCTGTTTCTCACTGCCACAGCGTAGCGATTGCATATGTCACTGTTGGCAAGTGTTTACCAGTTGTATAGTACAGACTTACTGGTTTGCTTTTTATTTCTACGTAGGCTAAGTCATAATTTTGCAGTGACTATTCTATGGTCGAAGGATACTCCTTCAAAAGAGGAGTATGCTTCGCAGTTCATTGCACTGTTTATACATTTTTTATTTATTAGGATATAGTCTAATTGGCCTCTTGTTTTGTTTGGGTATGTGTAGGTCCATAGTTTGCCTTTTCTTTTTTGGTATTTTGTATTTAGTAAAATATGAATGAACCGGTCAACCAAAGTCTTAAGTGCAATTTAACGTATAAATAAATAACTTGATCCCACACCGATGGGGAAAAGCATTAAAATTCAAGAACACTGTGGCGGCCATCCCCCCCAAGAGTTCCCCATGAAATTGATGAGTTCTGTCGAATAAAATAAAATCTAAGGATGTTTAGGTCGAATACGAATAATTATTAGAAACTATTAAATTTGAAATGTTATAGGAACAACGAGAATTAATATTAATTAATTTTAATTACTTTCTGGGGTAAATAAATGATCACATTTCGATACAGGAAAGTGGAATCGAGTCCAACAAGAGGCACCAACCCCGATACAAACAAGCAGAAACCTCGATGCAGCCCGATAGAAGAACTTTGGGAGACCGGACTACGCTACAATCTGTATGTTCCGCAACTTTATTCTTAGTTCTCTGGCAATGTCCTGGTACTAATCTGATTTTTATCCTTCCTTTACTTGAACACAGAAATCTTCTGTACCGACAATGTCTACTAATTTTCAAGATTTGTTTTCTTTTCATGAACTGGAATTGATCTCACCTGGCCTGGAAAATACTAAGTATTTAATGTCCTTTATCAGATGCTGAGCTATAAAAAATGTTACATAATGAATAGGTTAGCCTATTCATTTTGTAAGGTATGTGTAGAATTAAAATTTAACGGTTAGTATTAAAACCATGGCAAATCCCTCGGATTTGACAGACAGACCTTCACCCCTAGTTGACCTGTGAAAGTTCATTCTCATTGGTTGAGGATGTCACGTGGGAAAGTTAGTGGAATTGAATTGAGTTAAAGACGAATTTCGGGCTCGACGTAAAATGGCGTCCTCTGAATTTTATAATAATAATAATAATAATAATAATAATAATAATAATGATAATAATAATGTTTTAGAAACTGATTAGAATAATCGCTTTACCAAACTGACAACAAAAGTCTGACAACAAAATCTTCCTTCCTGCAACAATATTCCAGCAGTCTTCAGCGTAAAACTCGATAATAGCTCCAAAGCGTCTCGTTCTGTTCTCGGTCCCGCTTGGTTTTATAAACAGCGCGATTTCGAAAAGATTTGCATACATGCAAATTTACATTTGCTTAATCTCCTGAATTCAAAATTGCACTTCTTTAAATTACCGTGCCAAAGCAGCCATATTGTCCTTTCTCTCGAGCTCTCCACTCATCTGGCAAGCAAGACATGTTCGGGCCCACTTTGCTCCACAAGGTAAGTGTACACTCTCACTAATAATAATAATAATAATAATAATAATAATAATAATAATAATAATGATAATAATAATAATAATAATAAGCAAAAATACATATGTATTCACTTAAAGTTACACTCAAGTAGTTTGAAATTTGAAGTCATCAGAAATGGATACATTGGTCCAAAAGATTCGCATCTTTCACGAGATATTAGCTACGTATATGCCGACGATACACAAGAATTCCAGACTAGATTATATACGTGAAAACCTCTCTGATCCAGAAATAACCTCTAGGAGACTTGAAGAAACTTGCTGACATTCAAACTTCAGAAAGAAAAAAACACTAGTTAATGCAAGTTTCCAAAACTTGCTGCTGGATACAGTTCGTTTGTACTATTACGATTAAATCCCCATTTCCACCAAATCATATCGACTTTTGCTTAATCGTCTGAAGATTTTTTTAGATGAGGCTTAATAATCAGTATGATTTAGATTTTTCAGACTGTTGTCCAAATATTTACTGTTCTATCCATAAAGTTTTGTGCACAGCAAACACCTTAAGAAGTCTGGGTGGATCATCGACCGAAATATTTCATATATAACAATAAAGATATAGACAATAGTTGGAAAAATATAAATGATACAAACTTTTGTTTAATATGGCACATGTCTATGACTTTGTTTACAATGACTAGATCTGGTCTAGTGGCCTACAAAGATTTATCTGTTTGAATGTCAATGTCTATAAGAATTCCATTACTTTTGAAAAATCTACTGTATATTTCTATCCAGTCGAATCCAATTTGTTTTCTCAATTCCACCGCTTCTTTTCATTAATGTCTATTTTTGTATTCCACCAGGTTCAACTTTCTACACCCTCTTCTAATACGATTCACAGTCTCCTGGCTGTTTGTACACAAGTGATATTTGTTGTATTGAATTTGATACTAATTGTTCTAATTCGTTTTGTTCTGAGCTTCTATTAAATATTCCATTATATCTTTCTTCGTTTGCTTATACACTTCTCATTGTTTCGATTCTCTTATCCTGTCTATCATTTTTCATCTGCTCTTTCTCCTCTGTTTCTCTTTTTCTTGTGTTGCTGTCATTCGATGACGGTGATGTCTACCTATTCAATAATCTGCCAATCACGTCTCAACAGAACAATACAGATCGACCTCCCCATATCTAGTCTCTCTTAAGTTTGTATATCGTTGCATCTTGTTCCTTTATATAGGCTTAATGACGTCTTGTTTCTACTTTCATTTCTTCTTAATACCTAAATTCTTCGTACTAGTCTGTTTGGCTTTTCTCTTCTTTGCTACGAACACTTACTTCATTTATGCTCGCTTTCGTTTTGATCATGTAATCAATATTTACTTTCACTTTTCGTTTCTCTTTCTTTATTACGTTTGTCTTCTTTATTTATTTTCCCCTATTCCACCTTTTCATTCATTATTTAACAATTACCAACATTTTTAATTTCACTTTTATCACAGAAGATTTTTTTCTACATTACTTTTTCTTTTTATCTCTATTTTCTTCTTGATATATTTATGTCCAGTTGCCAGTTTTTAACATCTTTATATTCGTCTTTTTCTTTCTTTCATTCATTCTTTTTTCCTTTCCTTCGTTCTTTTCTTTTTGTCAGTTTTTCGATCCTTCGTTTTTCTGCTTTTTCATGTTTTCTATTCCCATTTGATTTCTTTGTTTCTTTCTGTTCCTCTTTTTCTTTGTTTGTTTGTTTCTGTTTTTCTTTTTTTTTCTATGTCCCCCTTTTCTTTCTTTCTTTCTTTTTTGTGTTTTCTATCTATCCACATCCTTTTCCCTTTTTGTTGCTTTCCTTTTTTTTGTTTCTTTTTACTCTTTCTTTTTTGTCTTTATTTATTTTCTACCATTTCTAGTTGTATCTATCGTTTTTCTTTCTATTATTCGTTTTTCGATCTTTTACCCTCTCTATTCCCTATATCATATAACTTATTCTTTTCTGTCCCGTTCCTCCATTCTCCTATTTTTCTCCTTCCATACTTTTGTTTGTTTCAATCGTTCTTATTTTTTATTTTTTTCATTTTTCATAATTTCATTCTTTCTATTTCCCATTTCTATTCATTTTTATAACTCTTTATAGTTCCCATAAATTCAGATTTCTTCCTTTCTTTTTCATCTTCCATTTTTCCTATATGTCTTTCTATTTCTTTTTTCTCCATATTTTTGTATGCTTCTTTCATTATTCTTGCTGTCTTCGTTTTTCTTACTTTTTTTGTTTGTTTCTTTCATTACTTTTTTCTTTTTATATTTTTTATCATTTATTTCTATTGCGTTTTTCAGTCTTTTTCTTTTTCATTCGCGCTGTTTCGTATATCCTTTGATTTATATTTTCCTCTCTTTCTTTCTTTCTTTCTTTCTTTCTTTCTTTCTTTCTTCCTTCCTCCCTTCCTTTTCCTTCTATGACTTTCGTTTGTTTATTTGTTTTTTTTTCTCTTTTTTTCTATCTTTTTTTCTCTTTCATTCCCTACTTTTGTATGTTTCTTTCGTTCTTCTCTCTTTTTTCTTTCTATTTCCTATTTCTTTCTAATTCTTTTTAGTTCTTTTTCTTCTTTTTCCTTCATGTTATTCCCTATATCCTTTGATTTCTTTTATTCTTTAAATAAATTACCTTTTTCTTTCATTTCTATTTCTCTATATATCTTCTATCTCTTCTACACATATATTCATATTTTTCTATCCATCTACTTCTAATATCACCTCGTTTCTCATCCTTACACTCCATTTATTTCTCTCCCTTTCCATTGTATTTAATGTCCATAGTAATATTCCTTTTTTCTTTGCACTGAGAAACTCAACAGTTTAGGAAATGTATCTCTTTATATTTTATGTTTCTTTCGTTCATCTTTCTTTCCTTCTTTCTTTCTTTCTTTCTTTTTTCTTTATTAATTTATATTACCCTTTGAATTAATTACATTCATTTCTATTTGTCTATATCTCCTTTATATTTACACATATATTCAGATATTTCTATCCATCTCTTTCTAATATCTCTTACTCTACCTTTCTTTCTTTCTGTCCCTCCCTTTCCGTTTTATTTTATTTTCTTAGTAATAATCCTTTTTTTTCTTTGTGCTGTTAGACTCCACAGTTTATTAAATATCATAGCATAGAAACAAAGATAAGTTAGAGAAAAATAATAAAAAGGAAAACTCAAGTGATTGGAAAGGAAAACTGTATTTTATCAATCGCTGAAATCTAATTATTTTGTTATTCCCAAAGAGACATTGATTCTATGCATTTAAGAGTTTTCTAATTAAGATATTTAATTTTGAATACCTATTAATTAAAAACATAACGACCTGATAGCGTAAATATAAATTTAGGAACATGAATTTAAGAGCTTGTATCTATGCGCTTGAATATAAGAACTTTTCCACTGCCTATACTCTTGTGTTCGACGTCACATTTGTAAAGGTCTTTCATTGTGTTTGCATTTAAACACATTGATATAATAAGTATCTTTTTAGATAGATTCGAACAGCGTATTCATTTTCATTGAATGAAAGATGTATTTAGTTGAGAAGTTGAACACAAATGTCTGCCTTCTGAAAGGAAAATGTGTTTGTAAACCCCTATATGTCATTTTCAATTAGAGTAATTTGTTTCAAACTTGTTTTGATGAATAACTAGTGAAATATTTATTATATACATTTCTAGCAACATGAACATAAGCCGTCTATTTCAGTTGAAAGCCTTTACTGATTGGTTTTAATGCGTAATGACAACAACCTTTGGTACTTGCCTACAATAACCACTAAAAACTCATGAGTTTATTATATTCATGTCTAGCTACATGCATATCGTCTACATTACTTTGAAATCTATTATGCTTGCATTTCTTTAATACGAATTTAGTATGTAACGACTTCGACCTATGGTAGTTTCCCAGATACGTATTTTTGCACAATAATATGATGATTTAATAAATGCGTCTTATCAGAACGAAATCGTTAGCATGTAAAATTCTTCGTTGAATAGGTATAGCAGAATGAGGATGCCGCTTTCATCATCCACAAGTCATGCGGGTAGCACGGATTTCCTTGAGTCTTTTCTGTTATCCATCCTTATCGTTCATTCCTCTCGTAAGATCCTCTACACGACATCCAGTATCAGCAGAGATGATGTATGTAGGTTTTTGCTAGTCAACCATAAGCAGGTGAGTCCATGTTGTAGGAGTACACAGGAGAACGTCGCTTATAAATTCGTCACTGTACTTGAGATCAAGTCTTTAAGGTACTTTTATTGTAACGCTTATCGTAGGAAATTGAATCGTCTACCCGAGTTCAAATACTGGATAAGCCTATCTGCTTTTCACTTTGCGCTAATGTACATGAGCAAATCACGAACCCGTCTCTTTTCCATCCAGCTACGGGTAAATAGTATGGTAAACTGGGTTCTCTAGTCTTGGTAAGGCAACCTGTCTAGGAAAACTACACTCTTAATTCAAAACAACTGTACTCCACTAAAAACGACGTTGTGTTACGGAGAGATTGAGTATATACATTTTCAAGGTCAAGTCCGGCTTTAGGCTTGGGTTCTTACTCCCTTGCTAAGGTTAAGCAGCGATGAAGTATGATCTGTACGATACATTTGAGAGCTGTGCAACTAAGCAGTGCTTAGTAAATTTTATAAAGAGCAGGCGTAACGTAATGACTTTCAGACTAATTTCATTGGAAAACGTATGAATTCGTCTCTTCTTCCTCACTTAAGTTAAGAGTAATTAGTTGGACAGACTTGGCTCTTAAGATTTTGTCTGGCAACCGGTCAATGTGAAGAATTCAAACCCATACTACTTTGCTAACAAAGGGATCTTTTTCGCATTTATACGCTTGGTGGAATTATATACATGGTTGGCGTCAACTGACAGACGGAAAGAGGCCAACTAGCAGTGCCACAAATACTAACCAATCGCTGAAGGTCTCATGTATTGACATGCTAGAAAGCGGGAAAATCATATAATGCCACGTAGTTGCTTCTGTAGACCCTTCGGAGCAGAGTACATTTTAAGTAGAACGTATATACTATTCCTAAGACGCATAATGTATAGGTAAGAGTCATAGTAAATGGGCTCGTCGACGCGATTTCAAATCCTGGACGAAGATGTTTGCATTTCACATAGCGCTAATACTCTTGGGAAACGTATTCATCCACCTACTCTCCCTCCAGCTATGGAAAAATTGTAGGATGGTCTGTGCTTTTTAACCTTGGTTTAGCAACTTGTCTAGGAGAAGTGACTCTGAATTCGAACCTGTTAAACTCCGCTTAAGTAATTGGACCGCTGGCGCATCCTACACGCGCGGATGGGTTGGTAAATATGTATATACAATTCCTAATAAAATATACTGAATTTTATTGATTATTGATTATTGGTTTTGATAAGAATTTATACAAAATTACCCGCCCTGTCGTTGGCGCTTAGAATACGATGACTGTATCTCCTACAAAGGAGTAATATCCCCTCAAAAAGGGGTTTTCTGAATATAGTTTAATGGACGACTTAGCGAAAATTTAAATTGAAGGAAAAGAAATGTGAACCTAATTTCTGGGGAAAGTAAAGAGAAAAAAAAAGAAAGAAAATAATATTTTTAGGAGACAGGGTTGTGAGTGACCCTTATAAAAGTTAACGTCGTGTTGTTTTTTTATGTCTGTTTGCCTTCGACTTTGTTCTCCCCGACTTGAGCCTAAGTGATCCTAAGACATATATAGTCCTGGTAGTGGCAATGCGACAATAGCATTAAACTGCATCTGATTGTAAAGCTCCAATTCTGGAGATCGGAAAATGTGGAGTATCTCTGGGGCGGTAGCACCTGCTAGGACTCAATCAATAGATCAAATAGATCCGTTTAAAAAAAGTTTCATTCGATAGGAATACAACATTATTTATATTAAGCTGAGTTACTTGATGTTATAATTGTATACGGAGGATTATTAGTTACTTGAAATCATACAAATGTATGTAAACAAGTGACTATTAATAAATAAAAATACTTACTTAAAGACATATAATTATTAGTATTAGATAGGAATCCTTTAAACATACAACTATGTGCAAATTATGTTCATTAGATAGAGATGTTTGATATCCTATAACTGTGCAAAAGATAAAAGACATTAAGAAACAACTAGGCATAAAATATAAACATAACTGTTCAATGAACACAATTCTTTCACCTCTAGGCATAAAATGACCCAAGACGGGGTGACATGTTGTTAAAATCAATCATATACAAAAGTAATTGAGGTGTCTTGGTTTAGTATTCGTATTACGGACAAGTCACTGTGAAAGCACCTATTCCTGATACAACAGCAACGTTAAGCAGCGATGATTCAATAGTTAATTGGATGTCACTAAGCACTAGCAGCTACAATGAGTCCGTTGCTTAACAAAATGACTCCATTCGGCATTAAATGACCCGAAAAGGGTTGCTATGCCGTAAAACAACCAACCATCGTGAGTTATTTAATGACAAAGCCACCCTTGTTGAAGAACAGTAGTTGTAGATAGCATGAGTATGATACGGCCTATACATTTCCTAAGTCAGAAATTGAACATAATAGCGTGACGGGATTTTAAACTCGCTTACTACGATAAAGCAGTCCAGCACGTTAGCCAATATGCCATGGTAAATAAAATATAGTGTACTAAACACATAATTATTCAATGTCAATTCAACAGCGCAGTCCTTTCTGTGTATTTCACGATTGTGTCAGTAGGTTAGACTATGATAAATATATAAATAAATATATTAATAAATGCCTCAAACAGATATTGCATGACATGTTCGCCAAATCAAACTATTGTTGTCACTTTCGATATCATACCCTGCCATGTTCCCGATTTGGTCACTTCTTGTCGTGATGTCAAATTATTGACGTTTGACGATAATTACGGAGTATTTCAAGAGAATTGCTGTGAAATGTCATTTGTGAGTGATGCATCGTGTTCGCTGAACAAAACAAAAACATAATCTTCGGAATTTAACGTCTACAACTGAAGTCGAGAAAAGGACTGTAAATGAAATTGGTTTGTAAGCCACGGATAGAATCTTTTCATATACGCCTACATGAATTACAATGCAGACACATCTCATAACACTACAGATGAACTTTGGATTATTCAGTGTCAACTAAGAAGAACTATATTTCAAAAGATGAAAAAATAAAGTGTTGGTTGGCTTAACGTCATATAAACACTTGTGAGTTATCTAATGCCAATTTTTCCTTTTTACATATGTATGATTTATTTAGAAATAATTTTCCTTAAATTCATGTGTATTGATAAATTAGTAGGAAATCTCTTCATTAACTTCATGCATATGTGTATGTGGGGAGATTATGCCTTATAGGGGATATATTTATCGTATTCTCTAAGTCCTACCGACCCAGGAATTGAGCATACAGAATCACAAAATAAGACTCAATGTATGAATTGATCTCCTGATTACAATAAGATTATGTTTTTTCGGTGGCAGCAATCACACATGAATTTTTCACTTCCCTCATCTGATAGTCGTAGACCGTTTTCAGAACGACTGTATTATGAAGTGTAGTGGCATAAAGTTGAAAATATTAGACAACCAGTGAGAATGAAACTCACTAACAATCCATCTTGCTAACTATTACACCGCGTGAATTGCTACAGTTTAGTTGGTACATCAACTGGTTCGTTCAACCGGGGGCCAAAGGGAATTTAGGTTCATGTCTTACCGGGAGTTTAGCTGTTATAATTTAGTGGACAATGTAAAGAAAATTATACCAATCTATAGTAACTTATTTCTTTTCATTAACATGCAAATCTTGAAAGTAGCGCCCTATAGAAAACAAAGATTTGTACTGCCTCTTATCACACAAATCAAGCAAGTGAGTCAAACAAGACATGTTCGACACGGCTGGAAAAGCAAGAACGAACTCATAAATAACGTTCCCATGTAGACATCCACACATGAACACATCAGTTTAGACTGACCTACAAAAACCTACATAAAGCAGCAATGGCCTGGATGGCGTGCGGAAGACCTGCAAGGAGCGATGACCTATAGGAACGGGTTGTGCGGGAGAACCATGGGATTATTTGCTATCAGCACGACCTAATGATGATGAAGATGATATCTATCATGAAGATAAAGGTATGCGTTTCAGAGTGAGAGAGGGGGAAGAGGGAGAGACAGAGCGTATGTGTAATTGTGAGAGAGATAGTGTGGGTGAGAGAGAAATAGAAAGAGAGAGAGAGAGAGAGAGAGAGAGAGAGAGAGAGGGGGAGTGAGAAACTCCCGGTATAGCTATGGGCTGGTGTAATGTTTCTGCGGAAAAATAAACTGCAAACTGAGTTCAAATTCTGCCTAAGTCTATAAAAGTTCTCTATGTACGATTGCCCACGGGAAATACATGATTACAAATTCTCTCCTCACCCTCCCGTATCTACTCGCCGGAGGTACTGATATTCCACGATTTTCCCACGGAAACATGTGGACGAACATCACCTTGGCCACGGATCGTGCCATTAACCTCTGACATTTCGTCTTTTTACACAACAAATATTAATCATTATTATATCATAATTACTTTCCTACATGTTAGTAGTGCTTACAATACGCTAAGTGTATCACCTACAGAGGGGGTAAGAATCTCCAAAAAAGAGATGCTCTTGGTATGACATTAAACGGCATCTTATTGTGAGGTTGCAGTGCTGAAAATATGGGGATTATTGAATATCCCTTCATTGCCATTACTCCTTGTTTCACTGTGACCTAGAGCGATAATATCCGTTAGGGTCCAATCTAACGGTCAATTAGATGTGTTTGAAAATTATTATTAAATAGAAATATACTATACCATATAACCGTACTTCATATTGAAATAGTTATTTGAATCCTTTTTTTTTCTTTACTAACGATTATTATTATTTTCTTTCCGTGAGATTTTTTCCCGGCCGCCCAAGCTGGTGGTTCACTGGAGGCTGAGGGGCAGCATGCCTCCTCAGATCTCCAGGCTAGTCATGTCAAGCCCTAGCGCCTATGTGATTGTCCCGACCCTACTGCTCTTATCCAAAATTTCCCACCACCAACTCCTTTTATCAAATAAGTGCTAGAAGGCGGTGACTGAGGGTCTTAGTGTCCTGGGTATGACGTTAAACTGCATCTAATTGTGAAGTTTAAATTTGGACCTATGGGGAATGTGGGGTACCACATAATCGCCATTAATCCCAATTACACTCTGACCTGGAGTGGTAGTAGTTGTCAGTGTCCCATTTATGGTTTATATAGGAAAATATGAGTTTAAAAAATGAGTTAAAAAAATAACCCAACAAGGATTGACATGCCGAAACTCTATGTTTTTTTATTATGTACGAACGTATGTGGCTCTGGGTATGTAGTTAGAGATGACAGTGGCTTATCTCAACATAGCTGTCTTGGCTAATTCACATGTTTGCATTCGATGCGTTCGATTGACGATAGGATAGTAGACATTCTGTCCCTATTACAATTTGTCTTTCTGCCTTGAAACAAACGTAAAGGATGTATACATATTTGTATATTATATATATTATATATATATATATATATATATATATATATATATATATATATATATAGTGTGTGTGTGTGTGTGTGTGTGTGTGTGCTGACAATATAGTTTCCTATATTTCTAAGTAAAGAGGGATCAATATCATTGATAGACCCTGTATATCCACATGATTTGAAAATCGTATAGGTGAGAAATGATCACTTACCTTTACTTCATAGTTTGGATATCCTAATATATTTATTTCTATTGTGACCCTGTTGGATTTTGAAAATAAGCGTTCTCATAGTTTTGTTTTGTTAATTAAATAATTTGCATTCTGATGACGTCAGAAATCTAGCAAAACATATCAATCTCAATTAATATATATATATATATATGTATATATATACATATATATATTAGGGACAGGTTTAGCACACTACTAGGGATCACAAGGTTCCTTGTTCGATAGCGGTCACAGCCAAATCAGCTCATGAGTAGCACTGATTAGTAATATGATCTGGGCGGTAAATTGAGGACCTGACGATACGTGTGGTGCTCCACCTCAGAAACAAAAACAATCTCCCTGGTCCAGCGAAACGATATGGGGATACCCTTTACTTATATATATATATTAAACTCTCTAGACGAGTAACATGTCACAAAAGATTAATTCCTTAAACGGAATTTAACAGGTTCGAATTCGGATATCTCCTTCTAGACTGGTTGTATAACCAAGGTTGAAGAGTCAAAACTTGGTTTGAAAATTGCATAGACGAGAAACTCATTAGCTTCATATATTCGCT
Organism: Doryteuthis pealeii; assembly: GCA_023376005.1. Lineage (NCBI taxonomy): Eukaryota > Metazoa > Mollusca > Cephalopoda > Myopsida > Loliginidae > Doryteuthis > Doryteuthis pealeii. The sequence continues at coordinate 131,201,974 of CM042139.1, forward strand.
ACCTTAACTTAGATACACATACTCTATCAATTATATTGACCACTCTTTACCACACACACACACACACACACACACACACACACACACACACACCTATATATATATATATATATATTTATATATATATATATATATATATATATATATGCCAACATACAGTGGCCTGACAATATTCATCAGACACCTCAATTTTTCCAATTTCCGTTATTATAGAATGCCATTACCTTTGCCGTATTTTATTGATAAATGAAATATATTTCAATAATACAAATTAAAGAAAAGAACTTAGGTTTTGATGATTTTTTTTAAAATTCAAATTTTGCATTACTTTCGCGATTATTTATTTTCTGACGGACAATGTGCAAAAACACATTACACATAATAACAGCATCGCTTTTTTCCTTCAATAGATGCATTTTTTTAAATAAAGGACTTGCTTCTTAACGTTCGAGAAGTGATAATTAGACTTTTTAATATTCTCCTTTGCTATCTATTGATTTTGTGAACCTATTTTCTAAATTTGAATATGGATCTTTTCTGCACCATTTTAGAGTAGTTATTCATGCCTGGCATATTCAGTATTTTCAAGTTAATCAAAGTGGATATTGTAGTTATCTTCCTGCAGATCATTAAATCATTTCCTATATCCTCTTTCATGTAATATCGTAATGTACCTTTTTAAAAAATTTACGATATTTCTTCTGCTGCCACTTGATTTAAAGACAATTTTATGTACGTAGTTCCTTACTTTCCGAACAAACATTTGTTCCTATTTGATTGGGGACTTTCGATGGATTTCGAAAATAACGTCGATTATTCCGAAATTCATTTCCAAGTTATGAAAATTGCTATTGTATAAAAGAATTTGTTGTAAAGAATGACGTAAAAATCTCCGAAAACAATCACAGTAATTAAAAGTCGGGCATCTAAAATATAAGGAGTTCGGAGTAAGCCTGATTCCAAAATTCTGTTATAGGACGGGCTACGGCTTCTAGGAACAAAGTTTTAAAAAATATGACACACTGACATACTGACATTCACATTCATTATCAGTGTATGCGTCTGTGTGTGTGGCGTATGTGCATATATATGTGTGTATATATGTGTGTTTTTGTGTATATGTGTGTCATAAGTGTATTTTTCTGTGTATATAAGTATTTATATAATAAATTCACAAACATCACAATACCTCAAACCATATAAACCTGAATGTAGGCCTTTTAGGCTGGTTAGTTGGTTTGTTGAACTTCACGGCATGTCAGCCCTTGTTGGGTTATTTTATCCCGAATACGTTTTGTTTTATTCATGTTTGATGGGTATTCAAACTTTGAGGAGAATAACTCAATTTTTAAACACATATCAATAAGTACTACCACTTTGTAACAAAGTGGACCTGGGAGTAATTGCGATGAAGGGGTACTACTCAGACCTCCAAAATTGGAACTTTATCCTGTTAGTCATGTTAGACAATATTCCATTGTTTAATTGATTAATCTAATCATTTGTTAAATTTAGTTAATATCTCTCTTCGTTCATATTTAAGATACTGCATAAATATTCCCCAAAAGTTCTTGGTAGCTACAGTTTATCTGACATCCTTTCAAAAAGCTACCTTTTTCTCTTAGGAATAACTGTAGACATGAATTTTAAACAAGATAAAGGCACTCCACACTTGATCGTCTTGTTTGGTTTGTTTTCTTTGGCATATCAACAGTAGTGATATCATTTAACCAATATCCATGAAGATGTAGGGGTTCATACTTTTCCCAATGGTATTAGTTTGACAGTGAACGTACTGACACGACTGGTGTTTGAACTCGCTTAGTACAATGCCGCAACCAAACAGGTTAGCTATTTTTGCCAGTGTGACATCCCCTCCACACTGGACGTTAAGCCGCTGAAATTTGTAGACCAGTTCACATACCTAGGCAGTAATATCTTAACTCCAGACAGTTGTAGCATAATGGTCGGGCTTTACCCGGGAACACCATATTTGTGGCCTTGTGCCAGTCACAGAGAGAGCTCAATAGATGTAGTATGATTCTCTGACCTTACCGGGTGGCCTCTTTGAAGAATCGGCCCGAAAAGCAATAAAAAACATAAACGAGATTTTTAGTGACATGATGGCGGGTTTTTGAAGGATTCCAGTCTTCTTGACTGTTAATTGTTCTTCGATCCAAACGGCCGCGAACTCACAGTGACCGTAGAGGGAATCAAATGATTAGAACGAATCGAACATTCTTTTCTTTCTAGGAAGGAATAGATTATCCGAGAAAAAGATCCTTCTAGCGTGGTTCTGTTGAGATAATATATAAGGCTGGATGGACCCTGGCTATGTGTAGTTGGTCTGGGAGTCAGAGTAGAGTTGGTCTGACAGTTGGAGCTGGAGTTGGAGTTGGTTTGGGCTGAGATCGGGGAACGATCTGTTGTTGCTGAAACGAAAAAAGCTGTCATGATAATTGCCGACTAGAAGAAGCTTGTCATCTAAAGTTTACTCAAAGTACTGAAACTCTAAGGACCATATAAAGATGCTATTTACTAAATAAGCTCTCTCTCTCTCTCTCTCTCTCTCTCTCTCTCTCTCTCTCAAAGTTAAGAAGCCGAAATTGAATTTATTCTAATAAACCCCTGAAAAATAAACTCGGTATCATAGTCATCATTTACTACGAAGAAAATACTACGGACAGTATTATGAAGGAAAACAAACAACGATATTCCCCTGACCACTAGACACCCGTGGAGATAAAGTCAATTGGCCGTAACGAGAACCACTTGACTTGTAAGGTGATACCTTTCCCTGACCACGCGAAGGGGTGTGGAATAATTCTTTTGGGGGTCAACTGACTAGCGAGCAAAGGACTGCTAGATCTCTGTGTGTGACCAACAAGCCAACGTACCGACTCCGTATATACGACTGGTGTAGAACCCTGATAGAAATCCCTGATTGAGAGTTTTGAAGACACGGTGTGAAAAGGCCGCCACGTTACACAGTGTTGTTAATATATGCATATCAAAAGCATCTAATGCTGTTTACAGAATATCAATCATGGTAATCCGATCACTTTGATAAGATAAATCAAGAATTCTTCCAAGCTGTAGCCGTGTCCGTGCTACATCAATGGATGCACCTCTTGTACTTTAACGAAACGATTGAAGAAAAAACTAGATACGACTTATACAAGGATGCTGCTTCTGATCTTAATCAAATCGTGGACAGTGCACCACAGAAGACAGCGAGTGTACAGCCACTTGGCTCCCATTTCACAAATCATCCAAGTAACATGAACAAGACATGTTGCACACTAATGGAAAAGTAAAGACCAACTCATAAGTGACTTTCTCATATGGACAACTACACAAGGACACACCAGTGTTGACCGGCCATCGAAGACTTACATAGATCAGCTCTGTACGGATCTCTCTCTTTTTT
>CM042139.1:131205503-131228003 GCA_023376005.1 Doryteuthis pealeii
GAGAGAGATCTGCACAGGCGGGATTATTTAATTATCAACTATAATTTCAATTAGGTATGACTTCAATTAAGCACTTATTCTCCAAATTGTCGGCTATCGCCATCTCAAACAGACTTAAGCCTGTTGTTACTTTCATATATATATATATATTATATATATATATATATACAGATATAATCGTCAGTTTTTTTGCGCATTTTCTAACGTACAATCAAGTAATTCCTGATGAACGCAAAAAAGAAAACAAAAAATAAAGATAAAAGAGTCTAAAGTTATCTTAACATCAGTGTTTTTTTCATCTACCCTGGATGATAAAAATACTTTAGATATAATGCATTCAGGCTACTTCTTCACTATCTATAAATTTCTGTATAATCCGCAATCGTAGAAGACCATTGCTTTGAAAGAATTGCTCATTAATAGAGAAATAAAGTATCTGTGGCAGCCGCATAGCAATCTAAATATTAATTATGTAAAATTACATTAGTTTGCATTTTTATAATCAAATAAACAAGTTCGTCAATAATTCAAACTTTAGGGAATCAATAAAGGGACTTAAATATTTTATTCTATTTTTAATTAATTCTCGTTTAAATCAAAATAATTTATCGGTTTCCAAAGAAAATGGGTCATTAAAAAAGTGCGTGAATTATTCTTGTCATTTTTTTTCTTAAAAAACAAAATCTTCCAATAAAGAATTGCATTATGTCATCGGGAAGCTACTTTGAGGGTCCATAATTACTAAGAACATTTTGACCGAGTGATGAACGGAGTAGCCTTTCTCGATTTCAATATTAAGTATTATGAGTTTGAATGAAAGTGATCAAAATCTTTACTACACAAGGAGTATAAGAATATTTTCTTGTTGGAATAAGCACATTCAAAGACATGAAAATGCTAATAATTCAGCTTTAAAGATCAGATCAACTCAAATATATACGCCTAAATTTTTTTTATCGGATATTGTGAAATCATTCAAAAACCTACGGCACGCACACACACACACCCAACACACACATACACACAACACACAGATAACACACACACACCCACTCACTCACTCAACCTCGCTCACGTTCACTCACTTCGCTCATCACTTACTCGCTCACACCATTGGGTTCGTTTGAAGTCTATTACAATGCAATTGTTGAAGAAAAATGAGCTAACTATGATGATGTTCCTTTACTTTCAGGATCAAAATCCCTTCGCCAGAACATTTCTGAAAGCAGAAGTCCTCGAGCTGTTTAACCTGTGGTTAGAACCTACTCTTTTTGTGAAACTTGGTAATACCTGCTCCGAATGCATGCGCCGGCGTGTGTGGTTGTGTGTGTGTGTGCGAGTGTGTGTGTATTTGTGTATGGTGTTTTGTTTCTGTCAACAATGTCTTATATCAAGGACGCTAAAGTAGGCTTCGACACTGCACATAGGACAATTGATATATATATATATATATATATATATAATTATATATATATATTATATATAATATATATATGAAGGTATTTTTTTTTTCATTTATCTTTATTTGATTTGAATATCCATACTGAGATCTTAAGAAGTTTAAAAAGTTTTTTTAAATAGGAAAGTAACCCCCCTACTTTTTACGATGTGAATCGGACAGCGACCCTAATTGATCCCTGAATTTTCGCTCTCCTTTTATTTATTTTAAAAAAAAAACTTTCATCTGAACACCGCGTGCATTAACACCAATGCAATTTGTTTTGATTATAATGTTTTTTAAATACAATTTAACGTCATGACATAAGATCACGTGAATACATCCAGTCACATAAACGTTAAACAAGCCACAGTTTAAAAAAAAAACAATTTTTAGCTTTACATTTCCCATCGCGTGAAAAACGCTCATAAAACGCTAAAAAAAATTTGGTTTTAACATCTCAAACTATTTCGACTGGTTTTTGACACTCAACCATTGATCTCATCTGATGATTGATTACCATGAAATTTTAAGTTATGAGTGTGAAACCATAATATTACCATTGATTATATATATATATATATATATATAATATAATATATATATATATATAATATAATCAGAATTTAATGCTAGAAGCATTTTTAATCTGTAAAATCTATGCACAGTAATATTTTGAATCAAGAATTGGAATATAATAAAAAAAGGTTCACAGGGTTTTATAAAAGGTTTGCATATAGATTTTCTAATTGGGTAATCAATAGTTAGATTGGAAAATCATATATGGAAATATATCAATCCATGAATATTTTAGTGTTAGACAACAGCTTTAACAGGATAATATATATATATATATATATATATATATATATATATATTATATATATATATTCTATATATATATATATTCATCGTGCGCAAGCAGTACGGATATCTATGCCAATCTCTCGCAACCTTTTTCCTATACTCATTGCCCTGGGAGGTCTTCTGTGCTGCAACCAGCATCCTTGCATGTTGGTTATGTAGGTCCTTGTGGGCGACCCACGTTTAGCATGTTCATGTGTTGGCTTCCACAGAGAACGTCGCTTATGAAAACTCATACTTGCTTTCTCCAGCAGTGTCCGTCTCATATATAATATATATATATATTATATATATATATATATAATATATATAATAATATATCTAGTCTTCCATACAGACACGTGATTGGAAGTTTACTTGTCATATATCATATATATATATATATATATATATATTATATAATAAATAAATATATAAAGGTATTAATACCTATTATTTGATGTCACTAAAACAGTCCACACAACCTTAGGTTCATACATGCAAAATTACATGCATTCATCACGGTGACGTTGATTCGAATTAAACGTCACCTGATGAATCATTAATTTTGCATGTAGAAACCTAAGTTGTGACTGTTCTAATCATCAAATAAATAGGTAAGTAAACCTTTATAATATTTATTTTATTATATTATATAATAGCTCTATTCTTTATATGAGCACTCTCTTAATACTACTGCATTTGGCACACCATTCCAGTGAAATCTGAAGCGGTGACTATCCCAGCTATATTTTTTATATATATATGTATATTTATATATGTGATAGTACACATATATATATATGTGTATATGTGTAAGTTACACTGGGTATGTGTATGTATGCATATATTATGTATATGTATGCATGTTAGTATTGGGTATGTGGACCTCATGAGCGTATCCTTGTGTGTATAATGTTATATATGGGTGTGTATAAACATGTATACATATATTTAAGTGGGAGAATAATTTTAATTAAATTAATCTAATGTTGTATATATAGGGCTTAGAGAACTTGAATTATTATTTAAATTACCGTAGTAAATTTGGGAACTTAAGTTATTATATATATATATATATATATAATATATATATATTATATATATATATATATATATATATACTTGAATGTACTCAAAAAGACTTTATAAGGTAATAGATGAGTCATTTGATAAGAAACATAGGAAGTGAAATAAATAAAAGAGAAATTTGAATTGGAAATGACCAGTTGGAAAAAAAACACCAAGGTACTAGCACCCAAGATAATGGAATGCTTCAAGCCGCCAGATAAACATCTTCCACGAGATCAAAAGCACCTAAAAAGATAAGATTAATTGAAACCCGATACCATCACGGGATCAATGGAGAATGTATAAAAGCAAGCTGAATTTATCTATATAGCATTTCAATACAGAATGCGGTCCGACAAAGCTCAAAGGTGTATTTCAGATACATGTGGGTGGAAATGGTACCATCATCGCATAATACGCAATACTTAAACTTTTGTCTTTACTAATTATATTACTCTGTTTATAAAATTAAACATTGAGCTCTCAAATCGAACCTGAACTCTCTAACATCGTACCGTTGGAATAAAGTACCAGGTTCGAATTATTCTAATACCAAATTACCTGGTAACCACCTAACGAATATATATATATATATATATATATTATATATATATATATATATATATATATATATATTATCCTATACATCCTACAAACATCCGAATAGGCTGATATATATATATATATATATATATATATATATATGTATAAATACGATGATAATGTATAAATACGATGATATATATATATATATATATATATATATATATATATATATATATATATATATATATATATAGAGAGAGAGAGAGAGAGAGAGATAGATAGATAGATAGATCATCAAATTGGTCCGATGATATATATATATTGTGTGTGTGTGTGTGTGCGTGTGTCTATGTGTGTGTGTGTACATTAAGTTAGGATAGCATGCATGGGAAGTCAACGACATTGTAGACAGGAAAATAAATACTTTTTTGTGAGCTGTGTAGTCTGCCGTATTTTTATTTGGCGGGGTGGGGTATCTTTTTTTTGCGATTTTGATTTTATGTGTACTTTTCAACTTTTGATTTTATTTTATTAAGAAACAGCAACAGAAAAAAAAACACAGGCAGAATCAGAAAACAAACAAAAAGCCAAACAACGGACAGAAAACCAAATGACACCCTCTTACAACACACCTTATTGAACCACTCACCCAACATAAATTTTCAAATCCACAATTCATAAGGTATAGGTTATCAGACGACTCCATCAACGGAAGCTATTTTCAAGAACGGAAAAGATGAATACGATTCAGGCATTAGCAAATATTGAATTTTTTTAAAACTAATTTTCTCTCCAAATAGAAAAAAATACGAAAGACAAATAGATTCAGAAGAATAATCTGGTTTAACCAACCATATAACAAGAACGTTAAAATAAATGTAGATAAAATATTCATAACAAACACTTCCCTAAATCAAACAAACTACACAGCATATTCAAGAGAAACCGATTAAAACTCAGCTACAGATGACGGAAAACACGTAATAAACAAGTAATAACGAAGATATATAACACAAAACAGACAAATAATAAAACAACATGCAATTGGCAAAACAAAATTTATTATATTTATATAACCAGCTGCTATTTAAATATTGAGCACTCTAACCAATAATACTGCTTCGGTACGCCATTCCAGCAAAAGCTAAACAGTGCCCATCTCACACATTATATATATATATATATATATATATATATAATATATATATATATATATATATATATATGCATGTATGTATATAATGAAACAGGCAAATCATCTAATTACTAAGTATAACAGAGTTTATTTATGAATTTCTAATTAGGAATGTCACCCTGTCTGAATAGAAGTATCAATATCATCATGGACGGCTTTTACAACGAGAAATCAATGGTTTCTCGTATCATCGAAAAAATGTTGCGCGCGCGCCCCACGGTATATCTGTGCACGTGAGCGTGACGTAATGCGTCCATGCGTGCGCGTGTGTGTGTGAGTTATATTGAGCATTGTAAATTAATTCATCACAAATTTCTTTAAAAAATGACACTTGCCAATTACGAAAATATCACTACTTGCGTTATTTTTTACAATCCAGGCAGAAAAGAAAGAAAATCCACCCCACACATAAACGCTGATCCATTTTTCACACATAGATGTGGTATATATTTATCTAACCAAAGAATGAAACATTGGCACACGTGCGCACACTACACATACACACACACAAAACACCCACATACATATATACATATATACAAGGCTCACTTGGGTAACTGTTATCCTCGTAGCAAATGGAATCGACGACCCGAGTCCAAATACTGGATGCGGCTTTTTGTAATTTTCTTTGCGATAATATCCATGGGAAGGCATGAATACATTTTCTCTCCCAGCTTTGGGTAAATATTAGAGAAGAGTGCGTTCTTTCGCCTTGGTTAGGAACCGGTCAGGAAAAAGAATGTTCCGAATGTAAACAGCTTTACCCCCGCTTTAACATACATACATGGGCGTCCCTTCAGGGTATAATGGTTAGCAAGCTAGTCTCGCAGATCAATTACTTCTAGAACGCCCTGAGCACCTCACGTAGTTTAATCTTAAGCAAGCTGGATTGGCAAAACATTGTTTGTGTGTCCGATAATCCCTGCGGTCCATAAGTCCAGACTTGTGCCACAACTAAGCTAAGTTTCGTAAAAAAGGACTTTCCAGCCTGTTCAGGCTATCTGAGCCGCTGGATACCACTGGGACCGGGTTACGGTCAAATCAGGCTGCCTGTGACGTCATGTGACGCCTGACATTGATTCATAACCCTCGAACCATCACAGCGTAGATATGGGGGCGCATTATATTCGCCCACCCACCCATAGCTCCTGGACAGGCTATCTGAGCCGCTGGATACCACTGGGACCGGGTTAAGGTCAAATCAGGCTGCCTGTGACGTCATGTGACGCCTGACATTGATTCATAACCTCGAACCATCCACTGCGTAGATATGGGGGGCGCATTATATTTGCCACCCACCCAGCTCCCGCACAGGCTATCTGAGCCGCTGGATACCACTAGGACCGGGTTACGGTCTAATCAGGCTGCCAGTGATGTCAGGTGACGCCTGACATTGATTCATAGCCCTCGAACCATCCATTTCCTAGATATGGGGGGCGCATTATATTTGCCCCCACCCTGTAGCTCCTGGACAGGCTATCTAAGCCGCTGGATACCACTGGGACCGGGTTAAGGTCAAATCAGGCTGCCTGTGACGTCAGGTGAAGCCTGACATTGATTCATAACCCTCGAACCATCCACAGCGTAGATATGGGGGGCGCATTTAAGCCTCTAAATTGAATTATACAAAAAAACATAATTTTGTTACACCTAAATTTAATAAATTCAAACAATTTACTTAATTAAATTTTATTTAGAAAATTCTTTCCGAGAAATATATATAAAATTGTGAACTCTTTGAACCGTGGAAATCAGAAAGTTCAACATGAAAGATTGTATAAAGATTTGATATTTAACATATTACAAATGACAAAAGTTTAAGATTTATTATAGATTAAAATTGAATATCCAGGATTTTCTAAGATTTCGTAAAGTAAAACACATTTTAGCATTTCTTTAAGATATTTATCTTGTCCATGTGAATTCTGAACAACTAATTAGTTACGATCCTGTCATAAATGCATTTTGAAAAAAGTGATATATGTATTGTTACGAACGCGTATTAGTCCTCTCTGTTTACACACATTGACGAGACTACTATATGCTGGAGGAAGAGTGAGAACCGTTTTGGGAAGTCTATATATTCTATCACACACACACACACACATATATACACACACGCGCGCGCGCACACACACACAAACACATATATATATATATACTTGAAAAATATATTATATCATAATACTCGATACTCTGATACTCAAGTTAAAATACACACACGCACATAATATATATATATATATATAATATATATATATTATATGTGTGTGTGTGTTGTGTTGTGTGTGTGTGTTCATGAAAAATTTTTGGTAATAAACTCTTTAGTTAATTAGAGTCATTGTTCAACCCATTATACTTTAAAGCTCCGATATGTTCTAAAACTTGTAATGTATTTTATTTACAACGCATAAATGTTCAATATATTTGGATTGTTGACTGACTGAAGTGCTTATTTTCGTTTTTCAACAGAATTCCGCTAATTTTAAAGCGTCAGTACTAACACTTTGGCCAATCTGGTTTTATTTAATTGTCCTAGTTCTTACTAAAAGAAAGCGGACGGTTCACCGGAATAAAAAAAAAACGTTCATTTTAGGAATAGTACAAGATAGTGGATCGCTGAGATGAACAAAAAAAGAGATGTTATTTAACGGACTTTTTGGGATGAAGCTTGATATGAATTATTTTGATTTTTGGGACGTTTTCCCCATAGTCGTGGCGCAGTCTACCCAAATAGATTAAAAGAAACACCTGAAGAAAGCTGGTTAATCCAACGTTCGAAACGTTGTCTATGTATATTTCACAATAGAGATGAGAAGAACAGTCTGAAAAATCAAAATCATACAGAAGATATAATTCTATAAAAATAGAGTTTAAGACTCGAAGTAATGTCCTCCTTTTGACGTGTTTTAAGGAAATCATGTTTTTTTTTTCTGTGTTTTTCTATACCACTTGTTTAGAATCTACCTGCAGGTCTACATAATTCTGCGTTTGTCTTTTTTTGAATTCTTGCTGCCAGCAGCCTATTGGACTGTCGAATAGCGTTTTCCCCTTTTTGAATAATGACAGGGGAAATTCTTTCCTTCCTATTCGTAAACTTTATTTGTCAGGTCACCATGTTTCTGTTTTTGTTATTGCTCGTCATTGCTTTTAATTTTGCCTGATCGTTATTGTTTTTTTAGTTACAAAATCCAGCCAACCGAATTGTCACATATGGGGCGTCGCATCACAATGTAATGGTTAGCTAGCTAGTCTCCCAGATCATTACAACTAAATAGTGAGTTCAATAATCGCTGAATTCCCATACTTTTGACCTTTTGTCACAACATAGTCGTGATGAACGGAGCGAATAAGTACTTACTGAGCGCACTACTTGAGAATTCAGTAAGCAGTATAACTTTGAAAGGTGGATTAGCACTGGAACCGGTTCATGACAGTATGTACTTATTTTCTATAGGTAGAAACATCATGCAAACACACACAATCACGTACACACACACACACACAAACACACACGCACATATGCACACACACACACACACATATATATATATAATATATATATGATATATATATGTATATTATATATATAGGAGAGAAGAGACAGATAGACAGACAGACAGACTATTTAGGAAAATATCTTAAGATAAAAGTTGTCACTGCACTGTGGCAGAATTCGAACTGTGACGTGTCACATTTCTCAGAATCTACACACCCCTTCATGGAATCTTTCCGACACATGTCACCGCTGCCAATATGATAACTTCCCATGCTATTATTGTAATGGAAATTATTATATTGTTGTCTGACCCTGCAACCTGTCAGGAATCATTTGTTGTTTTAGTCCGCGGTGTGATCAGGGTTAAATCCATTGGCAGTTTTCACTGCGGCGTTTTTCCATGAAATTATTTGTTGAGGATTGGTTTGGAAATATTAATAAACGACACAGAATGTGTAGTTGTGCATCTCCTGCAATCACTAATGCATATGTTTCATAATTAATAGGTAGCCTATTAATATATATGGTAGGTTAGAACACAAAAGTTAATTTGTAATTCTGTTGGAGAAGAAGAATCCTGGGAAATGCCAGATTGTCACCTTTTGCTGACGTTATTAGCTGCTCTTTGATTGTCAATCCCATTTTCCCGAAGGAAGATTAGAATAATTGAGAGATACGGCTCAGATAGCAGCTAAGAGATATGTATGGTACGAAAGAATTAAGAATCTATCCAACACATACCTATTCATTTTGTTGAAATAACTTGTGGTATAAGCCAAAACCTGTTCCTGAACAAGATAGCAATTAACGTGCATTCTGGGGAAGTGAATATTTAATTACTATAAAATACGTAACCCATTTAAGCATTTAATTCAAGTTCACCAGTCAGAAAGATCATATTTTTCATCATGCTGAAAATGGTTTTGAAGTAATCTTTATTAACTCGGACTTGATACCAACCATTTGTGAGTTACAAATATATTCACAATGCTGCTGTTTAGAATATCAAACCTTCAAATAGTTTACTATCGCCGAACTGATAAATACGAAGGCTACGGCTACGGATGAAGTTATATTTGTTGGAATTAAATCTTCTACGCTAATAAAAGACATAAGACGTAATTACCTCCTATGTTTTTACATCTACTGGGTAGATTGGCTAGCAGCATTATAAAAGGAAAAAGTACAATGTCAAAAACAGCTTTCACTCTTCCGGCCTCGGGAGAAGTAACACTAGTTGCGTTTCTGTGCACGGAGGGGTCTTTGCGCCCGAGTAACTTTTTGTTGCATAAACTCGATGATATGTTTATAATATAAGTCTTTACAACTGTCTTTTCTACCAGCTACATATCAGGAACTGAATACTTTTTTCAATAACGACTCCTTTTTAATTTTAGGAGATTTGCTCATACAACACTATAAGGTCTTTCCTTGTATCTCATTGTCCAGTTCGTATTCTACTCTGTTAATTTGCTCACGCATGAATATTCTCGTTATTACTTTTGTTCGTGAATTGTTCTCACGTTTATCTGTACGACGAAACAATATTAACCAACCATCGTTCATTGATATAGTCCTTCAGCATAACGAGTTGCCCATATTTGGAATGTTCCGCTTGTATTCATGACTCTCAATAAAGTTATTTTGTATCTAGACAATGTCCTCTGAGTAGTTTCCAAGAACAGTTTCTTCTTTTTCTCTTCTCTGCCTTTCTGTGCCGTCTTCCTCTTCTCCCCCTGCTTTCATTTCCACTCCTCTCCTTTCTCTTCTCCATTCTTTCTTTCTTTCATCTCTGCTTACTCGTTTCTCACTGGCGTATGTACACTAAATGACCAGTTCTTTCTTTTCAGGTATGCGATTCCTTTTATCCTCAACCACTCAGCCAACATGCATTACATTTCCTTAAAAACGTATCTTCTATCTATTCTTGCTTCCGTTATTTACTGCACGTCAGTAAGTATTTTCGACCGCATTGTGTAAGACAAATTTCCTTCATACCGTTTCAATTCACTCTAATCGGATATCTCTACGTACATATTTAACTTTTTTTATTCATAGCATTTACGAAAGCGGTTTCAAATAGAATTAACTCTGAGTTTCGACAGTGACATTTTCTATGTCTATAAAAGTACACATAATATGACTGTCAATCTCGCGGAAACGATTTATATTCGAATCGAATTATCAATATGTGTAATTATTGAAACCTGTTCGAGATCTTGGTGAAAGCCAAGATCGGCTAAAATTTGATTTGGATCAATTTTCTACAACCGGAATTTATTATTGGCACTTTGAATGCGATCAGCAAAAATCGTTGATTTCGGTAGGTATTCCTTTCATCGATTTGCTTCCGACTCTTGTAATATGCGCTAATTTCATAGATATAAATTAGTGACTTGTCGGAAAAGGCGCCAATGTTATTTTGTACAATATTATTATCTTAATTAAGTAATTAATTCTATTAGATCTTGAACCGACAAATAAATGGCACACTTATCTGAAGCGAATAACTGCAAAATCATTCTTCTATGTGCATTAAATTCATTCTACTGTGTATATGATTTTCTTACTGTCTCTCTCTATCCATATTTTCCTATATCTTTGTTTTATTCTCTCTCTCTCTCTCTCTCTCACTCGCTCTCTTCTCTCTCTCTCTCTCTCTCTCTCTCTCTCTCTCTCTCTCTCCTCTCACACCACAACACATTCAGCACACACACACACGGTCGGCTGGGCTGTGGAATATATGGACTGCATCTTTGCAGAGTGTAAGCGACCCACCAAAGAAGACAAATATTGACCGTGACTGTTGATCCGGGTTACTTAATCGACGGAATCCTGGTGGCTGAGTAGTCCATGACATCCAACACTTCACTGTTCGGCCCACCGCATTGCTTCCTCGATACTACCAATCGTATAGTATACGTGACGTTGTGGATTGGGGCCCATCGCGTCTTCAAACACACGGTACTTAGCCTCGTACAGTCGTGTATCAGAGGTTGGCACGTTGTCTTGTTTATTCTAGTAGTCGCCGTTTCTTTTAGGCAAATTCTTCCACACTTCATCGAGTGGTCAGGTAAAGGTATCAACTTACAAGACAATGGTTCTTCGTTGCGGCAATTAACTTTATCTCCACTGGTGTCTGTTCATTCATAACATTCATAGTATTTCTTGTAGTAGAGTAAAGTTGACAACAAACTTTTTGTTTCTTTTTTAATGACTTGATTTATTCAATTTCGGCTTCTAACTCTGAGAGAGAGAGAGAGATTCGGTTACATTAACACCTATGTTTGTAGTAATGTCTTAACTTCGTTCCAACGGTCAGTACCCATTATTCAGCGCTTCATTAATAGGTATGTTTATAACTTCGTCAATGTAAATAATAAAATCTCAGGTTTCAAACATCAGGCACCATTTCTTGATTCCCAGGACCCCAGTCGCTCACCTCTACCCTCGGCCCAAACGGTTCCATCAATCCGACTGTCAAACCAACTCCAGCTCCAGACCAACTCAACTGTCGCAAAATCTAAGGTTCCCTCATTATATAGAAAACGGTGGTGAACTTTCTAGAATGTCGTGGAATCTTCGCAGGTTCTAACTGTTCTAACCAAATTGCACGCGTCAATTAAGAGGTCAACGGCCAACCATCCCTTCTTCTGACAAACCGATTAAAAATAAATTTTACTAGCAAAATCCTAGATTTCTTGGTAATGTAAAACTCGTTATCACCTTGGTCGATTCAACTCAAGGTGATAACGAGTTTTACATTACCCTCTTGCCCTATCCACTCCCGTAAAGTCTGAGAATCGTGCTACTCCTATTAAGGTTTTTATGTTGTCTGGCCACAAGGCCACAAATATGGTGTTCCCGGGTGGGAAACGCGCCATTATGCTACAGAGGGAACCTCACCAAATCGCCCTTCTAGCCGTCTTATTTTTCATAATAAAAGCTAAATAGAAATATAATATGGCTATAATCAATGATTACATTAAAAATTATTAAAAGGATTAAATAAAAACAAATAAAAGCTGAAAATAATAAAAATCAATAAGTCAAATAAAGAAAAAATAAAAGAACAAGAATAGAAATAACAAAAATATATAAAGAATAAAATATAATAAAACAAATATATAGAAACATAATTCTTATTAATCTTATATAAATAGAAAAGAAATTTACTTTTTTTACTTTTTAAATTTCCGATAACCCGGATATCTCTACTAGTAATATAATATTTACCACCAAATTTAATCTAACAAACTTCAAAAGTGAATTGATATTAAAGAGTGTCTGCAAACGAATATATTTCTAAGATTATTAATTTTGTTTGAAGATATTTGCAAAACATTTTTATTGATGTAAATCAAAAGATTAATATTCGTTTGCAGACGACTCTTTAATATCAATTCACTTTTGAAGTTTGTGACTTAAATTTGGTGGTAAATATTATATCTATAGAGATATCCGGGTTATCGGAAATTTAAACAGTAAAAAAGTAAAATCTCTTTTCTATTTTATATATAAGATTAAAAGAATTATGTTTCTATATATTTGTTTTTATTATTTTTATTCTTTATATATTTTGTTTATTTCATTCTTGTTTTTTTGTATTTTTTTCTTTTATTTGAACTTATTTGATTTTTATTTATTTTCATCTTTATTTGTTTATTTTAATCGCTTTTTAGATTAATTTTAATGTATCATTGATTTATAGCCATATTTATATTTCTATTTAGCTTATTATGAAATGAGACGCTAAGGGCGATTGGTGAGTTCCCTCTTGTAGATAATGGCGCGTCCACCCGGGACACCATATTTGTGCCTTGTGCAGACACATAAAAACCTTAATAGGATGTAGACGATTTCAGACCTTACGGGTGGATAGCAAGAGGGTAATGTAAAACTCGTTATCACCTGAAGTTGAATCGACTTCAAAGGTGATAACGAGTTTTACATTACCCAAGAATCTAGATTTTGCTGTAACAATTTATTTTAAACTCGTTTGTTCAGAAGAAAGGACTGGTTGGCCGTTGAATACGCGTGCAATTTGTAAACAGTTAGAACCTTCGGAAAGATTCCACGACATTCTAGAAAGTTCACGCACCGATTTCTATATAATGAGGGAACCTTAGATTTTGCGACAGTTGAGTTGGTCTGGACGTGAGTTGGTTTGACAGTCGGTTGATGGAACCTTTTGGCCGAGCTGGTGAGAGGTGAGCGACTGGGTCCTGGAATCAAGAAATGGTGTGCTGATGTTTGAAACCTGAGATTTATATTTTACATTGGACGAAGTTATAAACATACTATTAAATGAAGCCTGATAATTGGTAGCTGACCGTTGGAACGAAGTTAAGGACATCTATACAAACATAGGTGTTAATGTAACCGAATCTCTCTCTCTCTCAGAGTTAAGAAGCCGAAATTGAATAAATCAAGTCATTAAAAAAGAAAACGAAAAGTTTGTTGTCAACTTTACTCTACTACAAGAACTACTATGAATGTTATGAATAAACAGACACCAGTGGAGATAAAGTTAATTGGCCGCAACGAAGAACACTTGTCTTGTAAGTTGATACCTTTACCTGACCACTCGATGAAGTGTGGAAGAATTTGCTAAATAGAAACGGCGACTACTAGATAACAAGACAACGTGCCAACCTCTGAATACACGACTGTACGAAGGCTTAATAGTACCGTGTGTTTTGAAGACGCGATGGGCCCCAATCCACAACGTCACGTATACTATACGATTGGTAGTATCGAGAAAAGGCAATGCGTTGGCCGAAGTGAAGTTTGGATGTCATGGACTACTCAGCCACCAGATTCCGTCGTTAAGTAACCCGGATCAACAGTCACGGTCAATATTTGTCTTCTTTGGTGGGGTCTTACACTTCTGCAAAGATGCAGTCCCATATATTCCACAGCCCCAGCCGACCGTGTGTGTGTGTGCTTGAATGTGTGTGTGTGTGAGAGAGAGAGAGAGAGAGAG
Source organism: Doryteuthis pealeii (assembly GCA_023376005.1). Classification (NCBI taxonomy): domain Eukaryota; kingdom Metazoa; phylum Mollusca; class Cephalopoda; order Myopsida; family Loliginidae; genus Doryteuthis; species Doryteuthis pealeii. The sequence goes on from CM042139.1 coordinate 131,220,082, forward strand.
AGAGAGAGAGAGAGAGAGAGAGAGAGAGAGCGAGAAGAGAGAGAGAGAGAGGAGAGATAACAAAGATATAGGAAAATATGGATAGAGAGAGACAGTAAGAAATCATATACACAGTAGAATGAATTTAATGCCACATAAGAAGAATGATTTTGCAGTTATTCGCTTCAGATAAGTTGCCATTTATTTGTCGGTTCAAGATCTAATAGAATTAATTACTTAATTAAGATAATAATATTGTACAAAAATAACATTGGCCCTTTTCCGACAAGTCACTAATATATCTATGAAATTAGCGCATATTACAAGAGTCGGAAGCAAATCGATGAAGAATACCTACCGAATCAACGATTTTGCTGATCGCATTCAAAGTGCCAAGATAATAAATTCTGTTGTAGAAAATTGATCCCAATCAAATTTTAGCCGATCTTGCTTTCACCAAGATCTCGAACAGGTTTCAATAATTACACATATTGATAATTCGATCGAATATAAATCGTTCTCCGGAGATTGACAGTCATATTATGTGTACTTTATAGACATAGAAAAATGTCACTGTCGAAACTCAGAGTTAATTCTATTTGAAACCGCTTTCGTAAATGCTATGAATAAAAAAGTTAAATATGTACGTAGAGATAATCCGATAGAGTGAATTGAAACGGATGAAGGAAATTTGTCTTACACAATGCGGTCGAAAAATACTTACTGACGTGCAGTAAATAACGAGAAGCAAGAAGATAGATAGAAGATACGTTTTTTAAGGAAATGTAATGCATGTTGGCTGAGTGGTTGAGGATAAAAGGAATCGCATACCTGAAAAGAAAGAACTGGTCATTTAGTGTACATACGCCAGTGAGAAACGAGGTAAGCAGAGATGAAAGAAAAGAAAGAATGGAGAAGAGAAAGGAGAGGAGTGGAATGAAGCAGGGGGGAGAAGAGGAATACGGCACAGAAAGGCAGAGAAGAGAAAAAGAAGAAACTGTTCTTGGAAACTACTCAGAGACATTGTCTAGATACAAAATAACTTTATTGAGAGTCATGAATTCAAGCGGAACATTCCAATATGGGCAACTCGTTATGCTGAAGGACTATATCAATGAACGATGGTTGGTTTAATATTGTTTCGTCGTACAGAATAAACGTGAGAACAATTCACGAACAAGTAATAACGAGAATATTTCATTGCGTGAGCAAATTTAACAGAGTAGAATACGAACTGGACAATGAGATACAAGGAAGACCTTATAGTGTTGTATGAGCAAAATCTCCTAAAATTAAAAAGGAGTCGTTATTGAAAAAGTATTCAGTTCCTGATATGTAGCTGGTAGAAAAGACAGTTGTAAAGACTTATATTATAAACATATCATCGAGTTTATGCAACAAAAAGTTACTCGGGCGCAAAGACCCCTCCGTGCACAGAAACGCAACTAGTGTTACTTCTCCCGAGGCCGGAAGAGTGAAAGCTGTTTTTTGACATTGGTACTTTTTCCTTTTATAATGCTGCTAGCCAATCTACCCAGTAGATGTAAAACATAGGAGGTAATTACGTCTTATGTCTTTTATTAGCGTAGAGATTTAATTCAACAAATATAACTTCATCCGTAGCCGTAGCCTTCGTATTTAATCAGTTCGGCGATAGTAAACTATTTGAAGGTTTGATATTCTAAACAGCAGCATTGTGAATATATTTGTAAACTCACAAATGGTTGGTATCAAGTCCCGAGTTAATAAAGATTACTTCAAACCATTTTTCAGCATGATGAAAAATATGATCTTTCTGACTGGTGAACTTGAATTTAAATGGCTTAAATGGGTTACGTATTTTATAGTAATTAAAATATTCACATTCCCAGAATGCAACGTTAATTGCTATCTTGTTCAGGAACAGGTTTTTGGCTTATACCACAAGTTATTTCAACAAAATGAATAGGTATGTGTTGGATAGACTTCTTAATTCTTTTCGTACCATACATATCTTCTTAGCTGCTATCTGAGCCGTATCTCTCAATTATTCTAATCTTCCTTCCGGGAAAATGGGATTGACAATCAAAGAGCAGCTAATAACGTCAGCAAAAGGTGACAATCTGGCATTTCCCAGGATTCTTCTTCCAACAGAATTACAAATTAACTTTGTGTTCTAACCTACCATATATATTTAATAGGCTACCTATTAATTATGTAACATATGCATTAGTGATTGCAGGAGATGCACAACTACACATTCTGTGTCGTTTATTAATATTTCCAAACCAATCCTCAACAAATAAAATTTCATGGAAAAAACGCGCAGTGAAAACTGCCAATGGATTTAACCCTGATCACACCGCGGACTAAAACACAAATGATTCCCTGACAGGTTGCAGGGTCAGACAACAATATAATAATTTCCATTACAATAATAAGCATGGGAAGTTATCATATTGGCAGCGGTGACATGTGTCGGAAAGATTCCATGAAGGGGTGTGTAGATTCTTGAGAAATGTGACACGTCACAGTTCGGAAATTCTGCCACAGTGCAGTGGACAACTTTTATCTTAAGATATTTTCCTAAATAGTCTGTCTGTCTGTCTATCTGTCTCTCTCTCTCTATATATATATATATACATATATATATACATATATATATATATATATAATATGTGTGTGTGTGTGTGTGCATATGTGCGTGTGTGTTTGTGTGTGTGTGTGTGTGTACGTGTGTGTGTGGTGTGTGCATGATGTTTCTACCTATAGAAAATAAGTACATACTGTCATGAACCGGTTCCAGTGCTAATCCACCTTTCAAAGTTATACTGCTTACTGAATTCTCAAGTAGTGCGCTCAGTAAGTACTTATTCGCTCCGTTCATCACGACTATGTTGTGACAAAAGGTCAAAAGTATGGGAATTCAGCGATTATTGAACTCACTATTTAGTTGTAATGGATCTGGGAGACTAGCTAGCTAACCATTACATTGTGATGCGACGCCCATATGCTGACAATTCGGTGGCTGGATTTTGTAACTAAAAAACAATAACGATCAGGCAAAATTAAAAGCAATGACGAGCAATAACAAAAACAGAAACATGGTGACCTGAAATAAAGTTTACGAATAGGAAGGAAAGAATTTCCCCTGTCATTATTCAAAAGGGGAAAAACGCTATTCGACAGTCCAATAGGCTGCTGGCAGCAAGAATTCAAAAAGACAAACGCAGGAATTATGTAGACCTGCAGGTAGATTTCTAAACAAGTGGTATAGAAAAACACAGAAAAAAAAACATGATTTCCTTAAAACACGTCAAAAGGAGGACATTACTTCGAGTCTTAAACTCTATTTTTTGTAGAATTATATCTTCTGTATGATTTTGATTTTTCAGACTGTTCTTCTCATCTCTATTGTGAAATATACATAGACAACGTTTCGAACGTTTGGATTAACCAGCTTTCTTCAGGTGTTTCTTTAATCTATTTGGGTAGACTGCTCCACGACTATGGGGAAAACAGTCCCAAAAATCAAAATAATTCATATCAAGCTTCATCCCAAAAAGTCCGTTAAATAACATCTCTTTTTTTGTTTCACCTCAGCGATCCACTATCTTGTACTATTCCTAAAATGAACGTTTTTTTTTATTCCGGTGAACCGTCCGCTTTCTTTTAGTAAGAACTAGGACAATTAAATAAAACCAGATTGGCCAAAGTGTTAGTACTGACGCTTTAAAATTAGCCGGAATTCTGTTGAAAACGAAATAAGCACTTCAGTCAGTCAACAATCCAAATATATTGAACATTTATGCGTTGTAAATAAAATACATTACAAGTTTTAGAACATATCGGAGCTTTAAAGTATAATGGGTTGAAACAATGACTCTAATTAACTAAAGAGTTTTATTACCAAAAATTTTTCATGAACACACACACACACACACACACACACACATATATATATATATATATATATAATATATATATAATTATGTGCGTGTGTGTATTTTAACTTGAGTATCAGAGTATCGAGTATTATGATATAATATATTTTTCAAGTATATATATATATATGTGTTTGTGTGTGTGTGCGCGCGCGCGTGTGTGTATATATGTGTGTGTGTGTGTGTGATAGAATATATAGACTTCCCAAAACGGTTCTCACTCTTCCTCCAGCATAGTAGTTCTCGTCAATGTGTGTAAACAGAGAGGACTAATACGCGTTCGTAACAATACATATATCACTTTTTTCAAAATGCATTTATGACAGGATCGTAACTAATTAGTTGTTCAGAATTCACATGGACAAGATAATATTCTTAAAGAAATGCTAAAATGTGTTTTACTTTACGAAATCTTAGAAAATCCTGGATATTCAATTTTAATCTATAATATAATCTTAAACTTTTGTCATTTGTAATATGTTAAATATCAAATCTTTATACAATATTTCATGTTGAACTTTCTGATTTCCACGGTTCAAAGAGTTCACAATTTTATATAATATTTCTCGGAAAGAATTTTCTAAATAAAATTTAATTAAGTAAATTGTTTGAATTTATTAAATTTAGGTGTAACAAAATTATGTTTTTTTGTATAATTCAATTTAGAGGCTTAAATGCGCCCCCCATATCTACGCTGTGGATGGTTCGAGGGTTATGAATCAATGTCAGGCTTCACCTGACGTCACAGGCAGCCTGATTTGACCTTAAACCGGTCCCAGTGGTATCCAGCGGCTTAGATAGCCTGTCCAGGAGCTACAGGGGGGGGCAAATATAATGCGCCCCCCATATCTAGGAAATGGATGGTTCGAGGGCTATGAATCAATGTCAGGCGTCACCTGACATCACTGGCAGCCTGATTAGACCGTAACCCGGTCCTAGTGGTATCCAGCGGCTCAGATAGCCTGTGCGGGAGCTGGGTGGGTGGGCAAATATAATGCGCCCCCATATCTACGCAGTGGATGGTTCGAGGGTTATGAATCAATGTCAGGCGTCACATGACGTCACAGGCAGCCTGATTTGACCTTAACCCGGTCCCAGTGGTATCCAGCGGCTCAGATAGCCTGTCCAGGAGCTATGGGTGGGTGGGCAATATAATGCGCCCCCCATATCTACGCTGTGGATGGTTCGAGGGTTATGAATCAATGTCAGGCGTCACATGACGTCACAGGCAGCCTGATTTGACCTTAACCCGGTCCCAGTGGTATCCAGCGGCTCAGATAGCCTGAACAGGCTGGAAAGTCCTTTTTTTACGAAACTTAGCTTAGTTGTGGCACAAGTCTGGACTTATGGACCGCAGGGATTATCGGACACACAAACAATGTTTTGCCAATCCAGCTTGCTTAAGATTAAACTACGTGAGGTGCTCAGGGCGTTCTAGAAGTAATTGATCTGCGAGACTAGCTTGCTAACCATTATACCCTGAAGGGACGCCCATGTATGTATGTAAAGCGGGGTAAAGCTGGTTTACATTCGGAACATTCTTTTTCCTGGACCGGTTCCTAACCAAGGCGAAAGAACGCACTCTTCTCTAATATTTACCCAAAGCTGGGAGAGAAAAATGTATTCATGCCTTTCCCATGGGATATTATCGCAAAGAAAAATTACAAAAGCCGCATCCAGTATTTGGACTCGGGTCGTCGATTCCATTTGCTACGAGGATAACAGTTACCCAAGTGAGCCTTGTATATATGTATATATGTATGTGTGTGTGTGTTTGTGTGTGTGTATGTGTAGTGTGCGCACGTGTGCCAATGTTTCATTCTTTGGTTAGATAAATATATACCACATCTATGTGTGAAAATGGATCAGCGTTTATGTGTGGGGGTGGATTTTCTTTCTTTTCTGCTGGATTGTAAAAATAACGCAAGTAGTGATATTTTCGTAATTGGCAAGTGTCATTTTTTAAAGAAATTTGTGATGAATTAATTTACAAGGCTCAAATATAACTCACACACACACGCGCACGCATGCACGCATACGCTCACGCTCACACACACACACACACGTGCACAGATATACCGACACACACACACGGATGTGGGCGCGCGCGCAACATTTTTTCGATGATACGAGAAACCATTGATTTCTCGTTGTAAAAGCCGTCCATGATGATATTGATACTTCTATTCAGACAGGGGTGACATTCCTAATTAGAAATTCATAAATAACTCTGTTATACTTAGTAATTAGATGATTTGCCTGTTTATTATATATACATACATGCATATATATATATATATATATATATATATATTATATATATAATATATATATATATATATAATAATGTGTGAGATGGTCACTGTTTCAGCTTTTGCTGGAATGGCGTACCGAAGGCAGTATTATTGGTAGAGTGCTCAATATAAAATAGAGCTGTTATATAATATAATAAATGTTTGTTTTTGCAATTGCATGTTGTTTTATTATTTGTCTGTTTTGTGTTATATATCTTCGTTATTACTTGTTTATTACGTGTTTTCCGTCATCTGTAGCTGAGTTTTAATCGGTTTCTCTTGAATATGCTGTGTAGTTTGTTTGATTTAGGGAAGTGTTTGTTATGAATATTTTATCTACATTTATTTTAACGTTCTTGTTATATGGTTGGTTAAACCAGATTATTCTTCTGAATCTATTTGTCTTTCGTATTTTTTGTTCTATTTGGAGAGAAAATTAGTTTTTAAAAAAATTCAATATTTGCTAATGCTGAATCGTATTCATCTTTTCCGTTCTTGAAAATAGCTTCCGTTGATGGAGTCGTCTGATAACCTATACCTTATGAATTGTGGGATTTTGAAAATTATGTTGGGTGAGTGGTTCAATAAGGTGTGTTGTAAAGAGGGTGTCATTTGGTTTTCTGTCCGTTGTTTGGCTTTTTGTTTGTTTTCTGATTCTGCCTGTGTTTTTTTTTCTGTTGCTGTTTCTTAATAAAATAAAATCAAAAGTGAAAAGTACACATAAAATCAAAATCGCAAAAAAAAGATACCCACCCCGCCAAATAAAAATACGGCAGACTACACAGCTCACAAAAAAGTATTTATTTTCCTGTCTACATTGTCGTTGACTTCCCATGCATGCTATCCTAACTTAATGTACACACACACACATAGACACACGCACACACACACACACACACATATATATATATCATCGGACCAATTTGATGATCTATCTATCTATCTATCTCTCTCTCTCTCTCTCTCTCTCTCTATATATATATATATATATATATATATATATATATATATATATATATATATATATCATCGTATTTATACATATATATCATCGTATTTTACATATAATATATATATATATATAATATATATATATATATCAGCCTATTCGGATGGTTTGTATGATAGGATGTATATATATATATATATATATATAGATATATATATATATATATATATATATATATATATATTCGTAGGTGGTATACCAGGTAATTTGGTATTAGAATAATTCGAACCTGGTACTTTATTCCAACGGTACGATGTTAGAGAGTTCAGGTTCGATTTGAGAGCTCAATGTTTAATTTTTATAAACAGAGTAATATAATTAGTAAAGACAAAAGTTTAAGTATTGCGTATTATGCGATGATGGTACCATTTCCACCCACATGTATCTGAATACACCTTTGAGCTTTGTCGGACCGCATTCTGTATTGAAATGCTATATAGATAAATTCAGCTTGCTTTTATACATTCTCCATTGATCCCTGTGATGGTATCGGGTTTCAATTAATCTTATCTTTTTAGTGCTTTTGATCTCGTGGAAGATGTTTATCTGGCGGCTTGAAGCATTCCATTATCTTGGGTGCTAGTACCTTGGTGTTTTTTTCCAACTGGTCATTTCCAATTCAAATTTCCTCTTTTATTTATTTCACTTCCTATGTTTCTTATCAAATGGACTCATCTATTTTACCTTATAAAGGTCTTTTTGAGTACATTCAAGTAT
>CM042139.1:131233003-131263003 GCA_023376005.1 Doryteuthis pealeii
ATACGTGCACTAACGTCATTTTCTGTGGAGGAGATGTTACTGCCTAAGTATCTAAATTGTTCTACAGAGTTTAGGAGTTTGCCGTCGATGGTTGAGATGTCGCTTTTTTTTTGAAAGACATGAACTTATCAGAGTTCACATACAGGCCGACATTTCGTGCTGCCTTTTCTAGGCTGTGTAGTAAGGATTCGGCTTGTACAGGTGTATTTGCGAGTAGTGCCCGGTCATCAGCATAGTCTGCATCCGTAATAGTATGTGCGGGATATTGTTTGCTTCTTGCTTTTTTTAGTATGAGGCCATTTTCTTTTATGGGATCTAGTGATGTTCTGAGTACGTAGTCTAGGCATATAATGAATATATATGGTGCTAGTGTATCCCCTTGTAGGACTCCGGCGACAATGTCAAAGAAGTCTGTGTCGCCATCTGGTGAACGTACCATTGCTTTTGTATTTTGGTAGAGCATCATTATGGCGTTAACCGTTTCCTTGGGTATGCCATGTGCTAGCAGTATTTACTCCATTTTCCCTCTGTGTATGGAGTCAAATGCTTTGGAGAAGTCTACAAATAGTAGGGTTGCCTCGAGATTCTTTGCTCGAACCCCCTCTATGATTCGGCGAAATATATATATACTTTAAATATACGCTCCTACATTTGGGGCGCTGGTGGTTGTCGTCAGTTCTGTAATCCGCAGGGTTCATTGGGAAGTTTCGGGTCTTCCAACATCAGACTTCCCTCCCCCTGCTGACCCTATCAGAGGTGATCAAACTCTTGTACAACCACCAACAAAATAGCCGCTAAAAGACATTTGACAAAATTTTTTTTTTTGGACGGTTGTAGAACTATATCCCATTTAAATACAAAGCACCGCGCATCTGATTGGTTGTTAGTAACAGCCAATCAGATGAGCGATACCCCATATTTAAATGGGATACGTAGACAGAAACACTTTTCTCCGTACGGATTACGAGGCTTAGATGATTAGGTAAGTCAACCCTACTTTAATAATAAGAGAGGAATGATTTTAATGATTTGTTTCATATTTTTTTCAAATTTTTATATTAGATTTTATCTATATACCACTCGTGAGAGATTGTAATTCTTTCTTATAATGTTTAATGTTTCCCTCTCTTCGTTTTTCTTTGCCTGCTTCCCTACTTTTCCTCTGCTCGTATCCATATCGTTCTGCGGTGTAACTGACAATGATCTTAGATGTTGTTAAAATACGTTTATTCACCGATCCATTTGCTGATGTTTCGAGAATTTCACAAATGTCACTGTCAAACTCGTGCCAAGCCTTACTGTCCATGGCTGCTGGCCATTTGATTTTTTCCCAATGTACTGATTGTGTCAGGTGGATTTTGAGCTTCAGCTTGGAGGGTATGGGGGCAGTGGTGGGCTTCGCGGCCCTATACCTCCTGCATCTCACCAGGAGAAATTCCTGTGCGCTGCGTCTGGTTATTTTCCCCCTGACACTTCATGCGAGCCTGATGGATTTTTAGGCCGCGTATATTTTTGCATTTCTTTCCACATGCGCATATCATAATCGTTGCCCGTGAGTGCGAAGCTTGGTTCGTTATCGTATTGTCCGTCCTAATGGGGTTCTCATTCTCCCGCCCCTCTCGGAATCCCTTGGGGGTATTTAATCAGGTATTTGTCTATAGCGGTATGTTTTTAAATCCACACGTCGGGTTGCTGACCCGGCCGCGCTTCCTATATATATATATATATATATATATATATATATATATATATGTTGTACCGGCCGTTTCTACAGTGGAGAATATACACCGGTTCTCACTATAAATATTGAGACACCGAGTGAAAAGGTTGTACTATTACCGTTAACGACAAGCTAGTCGTCCATGTACCATTATTGTAAATACACTTGTCTTATTTTACCCTATCTCGACTTGACTTCTTTTTTACTGTTGGACTAACATAACAACAGATTGGCGGCGAGAAATTGAAACGAAAGTCACTGCAAAAAATGACCCAAAGTGATTAATATACAAGGATTCGCAAGATCTTCACGGAAAAACATCTTCGTCATTGCAAACATATATTGGATTCGCAAGGATTAACAGCAAAGTAATTACTACAAAATTCAAAACTTGCTACCAAAAAAAAAAAAATCGGCAGCTAGAGAACGCGAAAATATTCTCAATTATTAAGATAATTGAATACACTGACACCTTAAGTGTTCAAAAGAAAAAGAAAAATTTGTTTTTTACGTGCAGAAAAGAAAAAAAAAAAAAAGCTATTGGTCGGACATTGTTTTTTACGTGCAGAAAAGAAAAGAAAAAAAAGACTTTTTATTAGTTTCTGTTTTCGAACAAAAGAACTGGAACTAAAACTGTATTAGTTGAGCAAACTAATTAAGCACGTTGAACAGAAAACTGATTTGTACAAGTGTAAAAGAGGTAGTGATGATGGATACTGAATTCAAAGATTCTCTTCTTCAATTAGTTAAATTCCAAACAGGACAAAATGTCGCATTAACCAGACAACAAATGGAACAACAATTAGAACTAGAAAGAAAACGAATTGAAAGTGAGGAGAAATTTAAAAGAGAGCTTTTGGACCAGCAAAAAACCCAAAGAAAAATGAATTCTGAACAAAAAGAGCTTGCGACCACACTGGAAGAAAAATTCCAAGAAAGATTGCTACAACAGCAGAGACACTTCGAAGAACTTTTGGTAAAAACACAGGAGGAACAGAGGAAATTTTTAGAGGCAACACAGTTATCGAAAGCAAGCGAGAATCATAATGCATTCTCCCAGACGGCTGTGTGGAACGCTATTGAAAATTTCAAATATAATCCAGATACGATGTCACTTTTGAACACTTCTATAGAAGATATGAGGATATTTTTGTATCGGACTGCAGTACATGGACAGACTCTAAAAAAGTTAGATTTTTGCTAAGAAAATTAGGGGCTGCCGAGCATACAAAGTTCGTGAATTTTATCCTTCCAAAAAAGACCAGTGAGTTGAACTTCCAAGAAACAGTTACTTTACTAACAGAACTGTTTTCGACAAAAACTTCTCTTTTTCACAGGAGATATAAGTGTATGAATGTCACTAGAAGAGAGGAAGACGACTACACTACGTATGCAAGTATAGTAAATAAGCATTGCGACGATTTCAAACTTGAGGAATTATCATCGGATAATTTTAAATGTTTAATATTCGTGCAAGGTCTGGTCTTAAATAAAGACTCTGAAATCAGACGTCGTGTGTTAAATAAACTCGAAAGTGTACCGAATCTAACACTTCAAAACCTAGCGGAAGACTGTGAACGTTTTGTTGCGTTAAAACAGGACAGTCGTGACATAGAGGAAAGCGGAGTGTCGCACATTAAAAGGATCCATCAGAAGAAAAAATTGACTTCAACGAATAACCAGAGAAAAAAACATGGTAAAAATCCACCGGGACCGTGTTGGAGGTGTGGAGACAAACATTGGTATAATGAGTGTCCCTACAAATTTAAACAATGTGACCACTGCCACCAGAAGGGTCATAAGGCATCATGTTGTAAAAGAAAATCTGGTAGAAAGACATCCATTAAACTGACAAAAATTGAACCTGAGGAACAAAATATCCGGAAATATGTACAGGTCAAAATGTTTAAAAAGAAAGTAAGACTTCAGCTTGATAGTGGGTCTGACATTTCCATCATTAATGTACAGACATGGAAGAAGCTTGGGCGACCCACTATGATCAAATCACAAAAAACGGCGAGAAGTGTCAGTGGTGAAAAAATAACCTTCGAGGGAGAATTATTGACGAATATTTCTTTCCAGAATAAGACCGAAAAAGCCAAAATCTTCGTCATGCGAAAATCAAATAACCTCTTTGGAACTGATCTGATCGAATAGTTTAGACTATGGGATCTGCCTTTAAGTTCTTTTTGTCAAAAGGTTGAGGATTCAAATGTGGAGGCAGAAAAACTCAAGAGGGAATTAAAAGAACATTTTCCAGACGTATTTTCAGGGGGTCTTGGAAGGTGTACGAAAGCGGTTGCAAGATTTGAAGTCAAAGTGAATGAACAGCCAGTGTTCAGAAAGAAAAGAAATATTCCATACGCTGCTATAGAGCAAATAAACGGTGAACTAGAAAGACTCGAAAACATGGGTGTCATTTCAAAAATTGATCACAGCGAGTGGAGTTCACCTACAGTTTATGTTAAGAAAAAGAAAATTAAAAATATCTTAACGCCCGACTTGTTTCTGGCACATTATAACCCCAAGCGAGAAAAACCGATAACAAAAAAAACGGTATAAAGTTTGTGAAAAAGTCTTTTTTAAGATTCACAAAAACAATAGGAATTTCTGGGAGTCCGGCACTGTGGATAAACAAATAGGCAACATGGTCTATATGATTAAGGGACTAGATTTCGTGCACAAACGTCACACTAACCAAATCCGGAAAAAGATACTCGATCAGTGAGGTGACCAGATCGCCCGAAGAGGACATCATGGACACAGTGTTTGATACTTTTCAGGTGCCCATACCAGAGACTACTCCTGAGAATAGGAGATCAAAAAGAAAACGGAAATCGACTGAGTTGATTATGGTGAACCCCAAACAAAAACGTTATTAATCCCCAGACGGGATATTTTCAAAGGGGGGTGTTGTACCGGCCGTTCCTACAGTGGAGAATATACACCGGTTCTCACTATAAATAGTGAGACACCGAGTGAAAAGGTTGTACTGTTCCCGTTAACGACAAGCTAGTCGTACATGTACCATTATTGTAAATACACTTGTCTTATTTTACCCTATCTCGACTTGACTTCTTTTTTACTGTTGGACTAACATCGCAACAATATATATATATATATATATATATATATATATATACAGATGTGTATGTATGTAAGTATGTGCATGTCTGTATGTTTCTGTGTAATTACGTATAACTGTATGTAGATATACATTTATTTATTGAACATTTTTTTAAAATTTGTAATACCCATATTCTTGAATTAAAATATTTCTTATTAATTGGAGCATTATAAAATGCTTCTTTGAAATTTTAGGGGGCTCCCTTCTCGTTAGTTAAACTACTTAGAGAGTCTGCGAACATTTTTTACAATTTTCTCGAAGAAGGATATATGAAAAAAGACGTTTTGTTTATCCTTCCTCGTCACGTTGAAAAGTTTAAAAATACTATAGGAGACAAAGTTGAATTTAAAAGAATTTATTAAACAAACAAATAACTGTGGTCTTGCATAATGTGTCCTTTATGCTTCTATTACCACAGGCACAAAGCCAGATACAAAGAAAAATTACCTTAGCAAATTTACGAAATACAATAAAAAAAACTTACTTGCAATCGGCAAATAATGAATTAAAAACAATTTTTCTTTTCTTTTCTTGTCCCGAGACAAATCTTACATAGGGCTACTGCTGCTGTGACGGTTTAAGGGCTGCAGACGACAATTGTTGTTTTTCTTCGATCCCTGTTTTTACAACAAAATAAATTTCGACAAATTGCCGAGACAAAACAGTGTCTAATACATAAGACACAAATTTACTGATATCTTTGAAGATATAACTATGTATTTCTCCTTTTATTTTTTACTTTAAATAGGCTTCAAACGCCTGAACAATAAAAATATTTTCTTAACGATTAAGAAATTAAAACGGTTTCAAACCGAATTTTACTTCATTTAAATCAATTTTACTCACTCTGAGTAATATACTTTATTTGATAATTCAAATAAAGAAAATACATACAGAGAGACTATGTCAAAAATATGCAAATTTTAACAATTTTCGTCTAGCCTGTAATAAAATACAATGTTGACTCTTACTCAACATATACTTAAAAAATTTACTACTAAGTAAATTTAAATTAATCTCACTAATGAGTGAAAGACATTAATGAATGTCTCATAAATTTAAGATATCCAGGATAACTATAACAAATTCAATAATTTTGTCAATTTTCGTTATACCTGGATAGTCAACATTTTAACGTTGAATTGAATTTCAACGGAGACAGTGAAGTTCGATACTCGTTTCTTCAAAATAAAATTCTGTCTGGCGATTATCGCGCCGTTCATCGATAAAAAGGGATCATTGCCGCGTCTCAATACCCAATAAACCAATCACAGTTTAATATTTTAAAATTTCAATAAAGCTTGAGCGTTTGCCGGAAAAGATTCTATTTTTACAAAGTGCAATTGTTCTCACCAGCATTGAACGCTATTTAAACTGTCAAAAATATAAATTTTGGGGGGAGCGTTTGCCGGGAAAAAGATTCGATTTTTACAAAATAAGGGTAAAATTTCAACACCTGCATAGAACGCTATTTATAACTTTCAAAATATAAATTTTTAAGAGCGTTTGCCGGGAAAAATCCACCCAGGCATAAAACGCTATTTACAACGGTTTAAAATACAAATATCAATATGCCCTTGAAAGATTTCTCAATAAAAAATTCTCGAAAGAGCTCCACTTCATACGAAAAAAAACAAACTCTTGTAAACAAATTTAATGGAAAATGAAGGTATGTATGTTGCTAAAAAATTAATAAACTCGAAATCTTTGTGTATCTGTGCATGTGTCTATGTGATAGGTTAAAATTAAAAAACTTCGAGACTTGAAAAAAATATTACATATTGAATGAGGGAAAGTTTTCATAAAAGAATTATCATGGTAAAATTTGTATAATAATATTTGGTAATTTTAAAAATCATAATAGTTTAAACTTTATTTTAAGCAAATTTATGGGTACATATTAATTTGTGAAATAAATAAATGAAAATAATTAACGAGAAATATATTAATTTTGATTATTTTACATTACCATTTTGTTAAATACAAAATTATTTAAACAAAAGCATTATTTCATAATGTTTTTCTTTCTTTAAAAAGAGTCCTCAGGTAATTAAAATCATCTATAAAATCTATACAAAATTGAATAATTGACAATTTATATACAGTTCTAAGCATATTTACTTTAATTCCGTAAACCTTTACGATTTATTTACATTAATTATCGACGGTAAATAAGCAGTTTATTTATGCATTAAAAAATTAATTAAAATAATAGTTATTTTTCATTGAAATGCGTTTTTGTATTTTCTATTCAATAAGATGTTTATTATTTATTCATTCAAATATTACAGTTTTGAAAACCTCTTATCCCCTTATGTACAAACACGCATCTGATAAATCATCTTTTCTTGTAAATATCTCAAAATCGATTATCAATCGGATTTTGATAAAAAAAAGATCGGTATTTAAAGCAATGAAAGATTTTCTTTTAAAAGATATTTTTCACAAAATTCTCGAGACAACATTTTTTTTTTCGTCGTTGTACTCTTCAATGTTTTTGTTAATTGAACTCAATGACGTTGCAAATTAATGAATTCTCATCCGATTTAAATATAATTCCATCGAAAATTAGATTTTCTTTTACGTTTTTCATAACGGTTTCTATTTTGTTGATAGGATGCTCTATTTCTGAACTTCAGAAAACGGTAAACCAACTTCATTATTGCTCTCCCAGACACTATTTCTTTTTACTTTTTTCGTTTTCATAGCTGAATATTCTAAGTATTTGTTTAATAAAAGACAAAGAAATTCCAGTTAAAAGTTCCTTAAGAGGTTCAAAATTGGCATCCGTAGATTACACTCTTCCGTAGTTACTGTATGTAACTGGAATTTTTTTTAAATAATGTAAAATACTCAATAAGTACATTTGACTTATTAGATTTTTAAAAAATCAGCAATTTTATCTAAATAAACCTTATTTTAGAGAGTTTTTTCATTGCACGATATCTTCAATGTGACGTTTTTTTTAATATATTTATATAAAAAAAAACGTCACATTGAAGATTAATCTTTTCAGAGAATTTATTGACATAAAAGTCAGCTTATTACGTGTTTGATCACCCATAGAAGAAATAGTGTGTAATAAATCACAACAAGGCCGATAAAAATATTTGTTAGTTTTTTTTTCTGTACAGGACAAGCTAACCATGACAAAATTTAACGATATTTCATTAGATATATTTAGTTATGAGGTAATAATGTGGAAGCGACACAGCATCTTTTTTTGGTTTTACCTTTTTTTAAATACAAATATTGGTTTCTATTAAAAACTATCTCGTTCTTTTCTTCCTTACTTTTAGTTTACTTACAAAAACACTTACAGTACCTTACACACTATTTTTAGAATAATGTTTATTTTCCTCTCCCAACTGATGAATATATACAAACTTCATCGTAAAAAAATGAAAATTATTATTTTCATCTTTACTTAAAAAAAAAACAGCAGCAAAAAAGTGAATCAAATTAAAATGAAATTGTTTTAAACTGTAATTACCATTGTACATCCAAAATTTATTTTATGACTAAAAAGGTGTACATTACTGGTGTTAATTTGTTTCAACACAAGGGAATCGCCAATTACCCCCGCTAGTGTTAAATGAATGACAGTTTGACTGTCATGAGATAGGCCGTGCGCATTTTAATCTACACAAAAATTATTCTAAAATTCTGATTGTCCACATGACAAATATCTTAATAGATGAGAAGTAATTTAATCAAAAGTGAAATATACGTGCGGCCCGAAACGTTAATTCACGTGATAAACATTCGTAACAGTGAAATAATTAGAGAGGGGGTAGAATAATTGCTTCATTAGCAATTCCGTTATATTTGCTTCTTACCTAAGGATCGAAATTCGGGAAACTGTAAAGTAATGAGATTATGGAAGTCAATGTGTCAAGTCACTAAGTTGACGCGTAACGCATGCGCGCAGAGAGTGTGTGAAAACTGACAGGTTTTAGAAATGGAGAAAGGCCAGAATAAGGAGATGTAGAAGTGATACGTGCGAATAACTGAGCTCGATTCTGATGGAACAGAACAAGGCGAGACGAGTGAAAGTTAGTGAGAAAGTCGAGTCTTGCTGAGGTGTTGAGAGGGGACGGATAGAGAGAGTTGACTGGTCGTTTGAAAGGGACAGACGCAAAATGCGTGCTGCCTTCTAAGGCTATTTCTCGATAGTTTTGTGACTGAAAATGAAGGTATCTGAGAAAAACAACATCAAGTATTGAGTTCGTTAATTAAAGACTAAACAACGACACAAGCCAGGAACTCCCAAGAAACAAGAGATTCCTGACCCAAAGAACAGAGAGATTGCCAGCCCGAATGTAAAAGAATATTCGCTTTATCTTATCAGAGAGATCAGATTTAAATAGGATAGATTATCTGTCTATAGCAGACCATGTCTTTCTGATGCGTATATTGACATCACTTTCTGTAGACGTGATATTTGATTTCACATAGAGACCAATGCCACTTGCCGTCTTATCTACGCTATGCAGCAGTGAAATCGGATTGTACAGGTATATTGGCGAAAAGGACTAGATTGTGCGTAGTTTGCATACATCACCATCAGTTGAACGAACAATTGCATTCGTGATTTTGTAGAGCTTCATTATTGAGGTAACAGTTTCTGTGGTGAAACTATATGCTAGTAGTATTTGTTCCATCTTATCTGTGCGTATGGACTCAAATGCCGTGGAGAAACGTCTAGACAGTAGTGTAATTTCAAGATTATTTGCTTGAACACCTAACATTTGACGAATAGTCAGGATCTGAGAAGTTATGATTCGATTTCTACAAAATAAGTTTGTTCTTTCCAAAAGACTTTCTCTACTTCAGGTAGGAAGCGATTAAGAAGGGCATTTCAACCTTTGAAGCTATGGCAGTAAGCTTTAAGGGGCCGGTTTAGCTCAGTCGGTAGAGTGTTCGTCTAGAAACCACAAGGTTCCTAGTTCGATATCGGCCCCCGTTAACTCAGCGTATGAGTAGCACAGGAATCTGTGCGGTAAAGTAAGGAGCTGATGGTAGGTGTGGCGCTCCACCTCAGATGCTAAAATAATCTCCTTGGTCTAGTTCTAGTGAAAAAGGGATATACTGCCTTGCTGTCTGGCTGATACCGACATTAGGCCGCCCCGACGACTTTACTTTACTTAGTTCTTAGTGATTCTGAAGTCATATTTCTCATGGAATGGGGGATGCAAGCTTTTGTCCATTTCTTTATTTCATTTTGTTTATACAATGCATTGTTTATTCGAGGAAGTTTGTCGTCAAATCTCCTTTATTTCAATACTTCGTGGATTTTCTACTTTTTTGAGTTTTACCATCACAAAGTATCGTAGGCTGATGGCTAGTGGCTATCAACGATCTTTTTGGATTATTTTCAATGATTTTAATAGGGTTTTACAGCAGTTTCTTTAAGAGTACTTTTCATATCAGAAGTTTTACCTTTGCTGACCGCTTTTTTTTTTTTGCTTTGATCATGAGAAACTTTTCCTATGATTTACTGATTGCCATGATAATTGCGTTTGTTCTACTGACTTTCAGATCTTATTCCTGTTCTCTTGAAGTATTCTATTTGTTCTTTGTATAGGTTTTACTTATTTCTATTTGGGCTTTGTTAAGATTTAGCACATAACAAGTTGAAAAACAGAGATAAAATTGATTCGCAAATTACACACATGCAATCATGAACGCTATTCATATATTAGCTTCTTAAAGGGGAACAGGTGCTATAGGAATAATGAAATGAATAACATAAATGAAATATTCCTATTTTTTGTCTTATCACCTTAGTTCATCTTATGTATATATATATATATATATATATATATATATATATATATATATATATATATATATATATATATATATATATATATATATATATATATATATATATATATATATATATATATATATATATATATATATATATATATATATATATATATATATATATATATATATATATATTAGTTACCTTTTGTTATTGCTTATTTAAAGTTAGAGTCCTATTTACTATATTGCATGAACGGGATTTTGACGAAATGCAATATTGTTTTGCCATTAGTAAACTGAATTTTTGCTTTTTCTTCGTTAACATGAATTTCTGGATTCCAGGCATTGCAGTAAGAACAATTAGAACTAGAAACAAATGTTAGGAAAAAAGAGTTTTACGAAATATTTAATTAATTATGGATATGGGATTATCATTTCTTTCTTCTTAGCTTTCAATGACATGAAGATGAATACCGCTGAAGAAAGGCTTAAAAAGGCGAGGCTTCAGGCTCATTCACGTCCCTTCTGAAATATCATTATATTCACATCTATTCATGAGTTAGTATATATATATATATATATATATATATATATATATATATATATATATATATATATATATATATATTAAAAATATATAAATTATTATTATTATATATATATATATATATATATATATATATATATAGACATAACGAGAACGTATTGTATATGTAATAACCGATGGTAATATAATTTCTCTTTTTTCTCAGTAATGAAGTCGAATGAAGAAACCATTTTTATATGCATATGAAATATGAATTGTAAATGCGTTTGATGAGTTTATTAAAGTAATAAATCTATGAAAAATTAGAATACATTACTCAGTAAACAAATTCAACTGAAATTTAATATGAGATGAACCGTAGGTAACGTGCTGTGCAAAACATTGTAGTAAACGAGTTCGAAGTTGATTCGCATCATTACGTTCACTTTCGGACTAATATATTTAGGAAATGTATAAACTCCCTTATCACCCAGGTATGGGTTAAATAGTATCAATCATTTTTCTACATTAATAGCTTTCGTATTAAATAACCCACGAGGATTGATATATAATTACACAAAGAACTACGTTAATGGTATATTCCACGTCTTAAGTAAAACATATACTCTCATCTAATTATTTCCAAACCAAGTTATTATTAAATACGTTTCTAAGTAAATCACACACTTGGTCGATGTGTAGGAGAACTAGACTTGAAAGTTAATGTCACATTTCTGGGTCAAAGATGAGATGAAGTGATCACGACAAGTTCATAGGAAAGAAAAATGTCAGACATGTGGTCAGAGAAAAAATCCCACTCATGTTAATATTCGTGTTTCAAAATCCCATGAACTGGTCTCAAATAAGGAAGTCTCGAAATGATATTTCTTGAGACGATGAAGGAATTGCTGAATTCTATCTTATTCTCAATGTGGCACTTGTTCCTTACTAATTGACTGACCCTTAAAAAAACAAACACTTGTGTGTGCCCATTTTTTTTACCCATAGTGAGCGTTCCCATGATTCAATCCTTGCAGTTTGTCATACAGCCGGGCATCAGGCTCCTTACTAATGGGAGGCAGCGACAACATTACATGCGCTAGCTAGTGTAGTCAGTTATTACTTCTCCGTGTTAAAGAAAGTTGATGATATAAAGGAGTAGTCCCTTTTTTTCATACTAGGAAGTAAATGATAGACACTTGTTAAAAAAAGATAAACAATACTCACTTTCATTTCATATGGCCCAAATTCTTCAAACCAGTAAAGATAAAATATGTCCCAAGTCTCGCTGTCTCTAGCCCCTAAAACGGGACTTCACAAGATTGACATTTTCACCTGTTCCTTTCCGTCACCTCTAATGTAGCACAACACTGAAGTTGTTAATGTTGGGGTGACCCCATATTACTGTAAGCTGAGTTTAATAGATAAAATGTTGATATCCTTTACCCACGGGAACGAAGCGCGTTCGCATATACCTGGCGTGTTAGAGGCGTGAAAACTTAGAAAAAGGAACGTGGTTACTCTACAGCAATAATTTAAGAAACCTGATATTGGAGCTAAAAGAATTGGCGTATGTACATTTCCCTGGGACTAGCCACACAATAAAGGAGCACAAACGACAGATAAAAAAGTTATTTTTTATGCGTTCGTGGAAAGTTACTGTATTATTATTGCAGATTTGGAATTTTGTCGATGGACATGACTTTACTTATTCAACATTAAATTGATTACCTGAGCCGATTTCACAACAAGTGACTGTTCGTCTGGAATGTCGTTCCTCCTCCACTATCTCTCGGCCTTTCAAAACGCTCGCGATAGAACTTACTCTGTATAAGTCTGTGTTCATTTGATACATATTTCTGTGGCGTAGTTCTGAACTTTGACGGATGATTGTTTCCTAACAGACAGGAATGAAATAAGTGTGTGTATTTACCCCACCACTCCTCTACAAGCAAGATACAGCACGTGGTATATTTTTAAGCAGGTCACAGCTGTTTTGAATTCAGTGCTTTAATTCTCCTAAAAAGGGTCCAGTTGCCGTACAGATTCCAGTCGTATAATAACCCAAATAAGGCCCTATTCCCGTGCAGAACCCAGTCTTATAATACTCTTATAATAATCCCAAACAATCTTCTATTCCCACACAGAACCTAGTCTACCCTACGTATAATAATTCCAAATTATACTCTAATGCCGTACAAAACCCAGTCTGTTCTACGTATAATAACCCTAAATTAATCACTATTGATCACAATTTTTCCTACGTGTAATAATCACCTTTTGTCCTACGTATCCCAATCGACCCTACGTTTAATTATGCTAGATAATCGCCTATTTAGGATTATCAAAAGTAAAGCTTATTGGGATTTGTACAGCAATAGGGGATTATCTAGCATAATTAAACGTAGGGTCGATTGGGATACGTAGGACAAAAGGTGATTATTACACGTAGGAAAAATTGTGATCAATAGTGATTAATTTAGGGTTATTATACGTAGAACAGACTGGGTTTTGTACGGCATTAGAGTATAATTTGGAATTATTATACGTAGGGTAGACTAGGTTCTGTGTGGGAATAGAAGATTGTTTGGGATTATTATAAGAGTATTATAAGACTGGGTTCTGCACGGGAATAGGGCCTTATTTGGGATTATTATACGACTGGAATCTGTACGGCAACTGGGACCCTTTTTAGGAGAATTAAAGCACTGAATTCAAAACAGCTGTGACCTGCTTAAAAATATACCACGTGCTGTATCTTGCTTGTAGAGGAGTGGTGGGGTAAATACACACACTTATTTCATTCCTGTCTGTTAGGAAACAATCATCCGTCAAAGTTCAGAACTACGCCACAGAAATATGTATCAAATGAACACAGACTTATACAGAGTAAGTTCTATCGCGAGCGTTTTTGAAAGGCCGAGAGATAGTGGAGGAGGAACGACATTCCAGACGAACAGTCACTTGTTGTGAAATCGGCTCAGGTAATCAATTTAATGTTGAATAAGTAAAGTCATGTCCATCGACAAAATTCCAAATCTGCAATAATAATACAGTAACTTTCCACGAACGCATAAAAAATAACTTTTTTATCTGTCGTTTGTGCTCCTTTATTGTGTGGCTAGTCCCAGGGAAATGTACATACGCCAATTCTTTTAGCTCCAATATCAGGTTTCTTAAATTATTGCTGTAGAGTAACCACGTTCCTTTTTCTAAGTTTTCACGCCTCTAACACGCCAGGTATATGCGAACGCGCTTCGTTCCCGTGGGTAAAGGATATCAACATTTTATCTATTAAACTCAGCTTACAGTAATATGGGGTCACCCCAACATTAACAACTTCAGTGTTGTGCTACATTAGAGGTGACGGAAAGGAACAGGTGAAAATGTCAATCTTGTGAAGTCCCGTTTTAGGGGCTAGAGACAGCGAGACTTGGGACATATTTTATCTTTACTAGTTTGAAGAATTTGGGCCATATGAAATGAAAGTGAGTATTGTTTATCTTTTTTTAACAAGTGTCTATCATTTACTTCCTAGTATGAAAAAAAGGGACTACTCCTTTATATCATCAACTTTCTTTAACACGGAGAAGTAATAACTGACTACACTAGCTAGCGCATGTAATGTTGTCGCTGCCTCCCATTAGTAAGGAGCCTGATGCCCGGCTGTATGACAAACTGCAAGGATTGATTCATGGGAACGCTCACTATGGGTAAAAAAAATGGGCACACACAAGTGTTTGTTTTTTTAAGGGTCAGTCAATTAGTAAGGAACAAGTGCCACATTGAGAATAAGATAGAATTCAGCAATTCCTTCATCGTCTCAAGAAATATCATTTCGAGACTTCCTTATTTGAGACCAGTTCATGGGATTTTGAAACACGAATATTAACATGAGTGGGATTTTTTCTCTGACCACATGTCTGACATTTTTCTTTCCTATGAACTTGTCGTGAGCACTTCATCTCATCTTTGACCCAGAAATGTGACATTAACTTTCAAGTCTAGTTCTCCTACACATCGACCAAGTGTGTGATTTACTTAGAAACGTATTTAATAATAACTTGGTTTGGAAATAATTAGATGAGAGTATATGTTTTACTTAAGACGTGGAATATACCATTAACGTAGTTCTTTGTGTAATTATATATCAATCCTCGTGGGTTATTTAATACGAAAGCTATTAATGTAGAAAAATGATTGATACTATTTAACCCATACCTGGGTGATAAGGGAGTTTATACATTTCCTAAATATATTAGTCCGAAAGTGAACGTAATGATGCGAATCAACTTCGAACTCGTTTACTACAATGTTTTGCACAGCACGTTACCTACGGTTCATCTCATATTAAATTTCAGTTGAATTTGTTTACTGAGTAATGTATTCTAATTTTTCATAGATTTATTACTTTAATAAACTCATCAAACGCATTTACAATTCATATTTCATATGCATATAAAAATGGTTTCTTCATTCGATTTCATTACTGAGAAAAAGAGAAATTATATTACCATCGGTTATTACATATACAATACGTTCTCGTTATGTCTATATATATATATATATATATATATATATATATAATAATAATATTTATATATTTTAATATATATATATATATATATATATATATATATATATATATATATATATATATATATATATATATATATTACTAACTCATGAATAGATGTGAATATAATGATATTTCAGAAGGGACGTGAATGAGCCTGAAGCCTCGCCTTTTTAAGCCTTTCTTCAGCGGTATTCATCTTCATGTCATTGAAAGCTAAGAAGAAAGAAATGATAATCCCATATCCATAATTAATTAAATATTTCGTAAAACTCTTTTTTCCTAACATTTGTTTCTAGTTCTAATTGTTCTTACTGCAATGCCTGGAATCCAGAAATTCATGTTAACGAAGAAAAAGCAAAAATTCAGTTTACTAATGGCAAAACAATATTGCATTTCGTCAAAATCCCGTTCATGCAA
Organism: Doryteuthis pealeii; assembly: GCA_023376005.1. Taxonomy (NCBI): domain Eukaryota; kingdom Metazoa; phylum Mollusca; class Cephalopoda; order Myopsida; family Loliginidae; genus Doryteuthis; species Doryteuthis pealeii. Next base: position 131,249,148 of record CM042139.1, read on the forward strand.
TATAGTAAATAGGACTCTAACTTTAAATAAGCAATAACAAAAGGTAACTATATATATATATATATATATATATATATATATATATATATATATATATATATATATATATATATATATATATATATATATATATATATATATATATATATATATATATATATATATATATATATATATATATATATATATATATATATATATATATATATATATATACATAAGATGAACTAAGGTGATAAGACAAAAAATAGGAATATTTCATTTATGTTATTCATTTCATTATTCCTATAGCACCTGTTCCCCTTTAAGAAGCTAATATATGAATAGCGTTCATGATTGCATGTGTGTAATTTGCGAATCAATTTTATCTCTGTTTTTCAACTTGTTATGTGCTAAATCTTAACAAAGCCCAAATAGAAATAAGTAAAACCTATACAAAGAACAAATAGAATACTTCAAGAGAACAGGAATAAGATCTGAAAGTCAGTAGAACAAACGCAATTATCATGGCAATCAGTAAATCATAGGAAAAGTTTCTCATGATCAAAGCAAAAAAAAAAAAGCGGTCAGCAAAGGTAAAACTTCTGATATGAAAAGTACTCTTAAAGAAACTGCTGTAAAACCCTATTAAAATCATTGAAAATAATCCAAAAAGATCGTTGATAGCCACTAGCCATCAGCCTACGATACTTTGTGATGGTAAAACTCAAAAAAGTAGAAAATCCACGAAGTATTGAAATAAAGGAGATTTGACGACAAACTTCCTCGAATAAACAATGCATTGTATAAACAAAATGAAATAAAGAAATGGACAAAAGCTTGCATCCCCCATTCCATGAGAAATATGACTTCAGAATCACTAAGAACTAAGTAAAGTAAAGTCGTCGGGGCGGCCTAATGTCGGTATCAGCCAGACAGCAAGGCAGTATATCCCTTTTTCACTAGAACTAGACCAAGGAGATTATTTTAGCATCTGAGGTGGAGCGCCACACCTACCATCAGCTCCTTACTTTACCGCACAGATTCCTGTGCTACTCATACGCTGAGTTAACGGGGGCCGATATCGAACTAGGAACCTTGTGGTTTCTAGACGAACACTCTACCGACTGAGCTAAACCGGCCCCTTAAAGCTTACTGCCATAGCTTCAAAGGTTGAAATGCCCTTCTTAATCGCTTCCTACCTGAAGTAGAGAAAGTCTTTTGGAAAGAACAAACTTATTTTGTAGAAATCGAATCATAACTTCTCAGATCCTGACTATTCGTCAAATGTTAGGTGTTCAAGCAAATAATCTTGAAATTACACTACTGTCTAGACGTTTCTCCACGGCATTTGAGTCCATACGCACAGATAAGATGGAACAAATACTACTAGCATATAGTTTCACCACAGAAACTGTTACCTCAATAATGAAGCTCTACAAAATCACGAATGCAATTGTTCGTTCAACTGATGGTGATGTATGCAAACTACGCACAATCTAGTCCTTTTCGCCAATATACCTGTACAATCCGATTTCACTGCTGCATAGCGTAGATAAGACGGCAAGTGGCATTGGTCTCTATGTGAAATCAAATATCACGTCTACAGAAAGTGATGTCAATATACGCATCAGAAAGACATGGTCTGCTATAGACAGATAATCTATCCTATTTAAATCTGATCTCTCTGATAAGATAAAGCGAATATTCTTTTACATTCGGGCTGGCAATCTCTCTGTTCTTTGGGTCAGGAATCTCTTGTTTCTTGGAGTTCCTGGCTTGTGTCGTTGTTTAGTCTTTAATTAACGAACTCAATACTTGATGTTGTTTTTCTCAGATACCTTCATTTTCAGTCACAAAACTATCGAGAAATAGCCTTAGAAGGCAGCACGCATTTTGCGTCTGTCCCTTTCAAACGACCAGTCAACTCTCTCTATCCGTCCCCTCTCAACACCTCAGCAAGACTCGACTTTCTCACTAACTTTCACTCGTCTCGCCTTGTTCTGTTCCATCAGAATCGAGCTCAGTTATTCGCACGTATCACTTCTACATCTCCTTATTCTGGCCTTTCTCCATTTCTAAAACCTGTCAGTTTTCACACACTCTCTGCGCGCATGCGTTACGCGTCAACTTAGTGACTTGACACATTGACTTCCATAATCTCATTACTTTACAGTTTCCCGAATTTCGATCCTTAGGTAAGAAGCAAATATAACGGAATTGCTAATGAAGCAATTATTCTACCCCCTCTCTAATTATTTCACTGTTACGAATGTTTATCACGTGAATTAACGTTTCGGGCCGCACGTATATTTCACTTTTGATTAAATTACTTCTCATCTATTAAGATATTTGTCATGTGGACAATCAGAATTTTAGAATAATTTTTGTGTAGATTAAAATGCGCACGGCCTATCTCATGACAGTCAAACTGTCATTCATTTAACACTAGCGGGGGTAATTGGCGATTCCCTTGTGTTGAAACAAATTAACACCAGTAATGTACACCTTTTTAGTCATAAAATAAATTTTGGATGTACAATGGTAATTACAGTTTAAAACAATTTCATTTTAATTTGATTCACTTTTTTGCTGCTGTTTTTTTTTTAAGTAAAGATGAAAATAATAATTTTCATTTTTTTACGATGAAGTTTGTATATATTCATCAGTTGGGAGAGGAAAATAAACATTATTCTAAAAATAGTGTGTAAGGTACTGTAAGTGTTTTTGTAAGTAAACTAAAAGTAAGGAAGAAAAGAACGAGATAGTTTTTAATAGAAACCAATATTTGTATTTAAAAAAAGGTAAAACCAAAAAAAGATGCTGTGTCGCTTCCACATTATTACCTCATAACTAAATATATCTAATGAAATATCGTTAAATTTTGTCATGGTTAGCTTGTCCTGTACAGAAAAAAAAACTAACAAATATTTTTATCGGCCTTGTTGTGATTTATTACACACTATTTCTTCTATGGGTGATCAAACACGTAATAAGCTGACTTTTATGTCAATAAATTCTCTGAAAAGATTAATCTTCAATGTGACGTTTTTTTTTATATAAATATATTAAAAAAACGTCACATTGAAGATATCGTGCAATGAAAAAACTCTCTAAAATAAGGTTTATTTAGATAAAATTGCTGATTTTTTAAAAATCTAATAAGTCAAATGTACTTATTGAGTATTTTACATTATTTAAAAAAAATTCCAGTTACATACAGTAACTACGGAAGAGTGTAATCTACGGATGCCAATTTTGAACCTCTTAAGGAACTTTTAACTGGAATTTCTTTGTCTTTTATTAAACAAATACTTAGAATATTCAGCTATGAAAACGAAAAAAGTAAAAAGAAATAGTGTCTGGGAGAGCAATAATGAAGTTGGTTTACCGTTTTCTGAAGTTCAGAAATAGAGCATCCTATCAACAAAATAGAAACCGTTATGAAAAACGTAAAAGAAAATCTAATTTTCGATGGAATTATATTTAAATCGGATGAGAATTCATTAATTTGCAACGTCATTGAGTTCAATTAACAAAACATTGAAGAGTACAACGACGAAAAAAAATGTTGTCTCGAGAATTTTGTGAAAAATATCTTTTAAAAGAAAATCTTTCATTGCTTTAAATACCGATCTTTTTTTTATCAAAATCCGATTGATAATCGATTTTGAGATATTTACAAGAAAAGATGATTTATCAGATGCATGTTTGTACATAAGGGGATAAGAGGTTTTCAAAACTGTAATATTTGAATGAATAAATAATAAACATCTTATTGAATAGAAAATACAAAAACGCATTTCAATGAAAAATAACTATTATTTTAATTAATTTTTTAATGCATAAATAAACTGCTTATTTACCGTCGATAATTAATGTAAATAAATCGTAAAGGTTTACGGAATTAAAGTAAATATGCTTAGAACTGTATATAAATTGTCAATTATTCAATTTTGTATAGATTTTATAGATGATTTTAATTACCTGAGGACTCTTTTTAAAGAAAGAAAAACATTATGAAATAATGCTTTTGTTTAAATAATTTTGTATTTAACAAAAATGGTAATGTAAAATAATCAAAATTAATATATTTCTCGTTAATTATTTTCATTTATTTATTTCACAAATTAATATGTACCCATAAATTTGCTTAAAATAAAGTTTAAACTATTATGATTTTTAAAATTACCAAATATTATTATACAAATTTTACCATGATAATTCTTTTATGAAAACTTTCCCTCATTCAATATGTAATATTTTTTTTCAAGTCTCGAAGTTTTTTAATTTTAACCTATCACATAGACACATGCACAGATACACAAAGATTTCGAGTTTATTAATTTTTTAGCAACATACATACCTTCATTTTCCATTAAATTTGTTTACAAGAGTTTGTTTTTTTTCGTATGAAGTGGAGCTCTTTCGAGAATTTTTTATTGAGAAATCTTTCAAGGGCATATTGATATTTGTATTTTAAACCGTTGTAAATAGCGTTTTATGCCTGGGTGGATTTTTCCCGGCAAACGCTCTTAAAAATTTATATTTTGAAAGTTATAAATAGCGTTCTATGCAGGTGTTGAAATTTTACCCTTATTTTGTAAAAATCGAATCTTTTTCCCGGCAAACGCTCCCCCCAAAATTTATATTTTTGACAGTTTAAATAGCGTTCAATGCTGGTGAGAACAATTGCACTTTGTAAAAATAGAATCTTTTCCGGCAAACGCTCAAACTTTATTGAAATTTTAAAATATTAAACTGTGATTGGTTTATTGGGTATTGAGACGCGGCAATGATGCCTTTTTATCGATGAACGGCGCGATAATCGCCAGACAGAATTTTATTTTGAAGAAACGAGTATCGAACTTCACTGTCTCCGTTGAAATTCAATTCAACGTTAAAATGTTGACTATCCAGGTATAACGAAAATTGACAAAATTATTGAATTTGTTATAGTTATCCTGGATATCTTAAATTTATGAGACATTCATTAATGTCTTTCACTCATTAGTGAGATTAATTTAAATTTACTTAGTAGTAAATTTTTTAAGTATATGTTGAGTAAGAGTCAACATTGTATTTTATTACAGGCTAGACGAAAATTGTTAAAATTTGCATATTTTTGACATAGTCTCTCTGTATGTATTTTCTTTATTTGAATTATCAAATAAAGTATATTACTCAGAGTGAGTAAAATTGATTTAAATGAAGTAAAATTCGGTTTGAAACCGTTTTAATTTCTTAATCGTTAAGAAAATATTTTTATTGTTCAGGCGTTTGAAGCCTATTTAAAGTAAAAAATAAAAGGAGAAATACATAGTTATATCTTCAAAGATATCAGTAAATTTGTGTCTTATGTATTAGACACTGTTTTGTCTCGGCAATTTGTCGAAATTTATTTTGTTGTAAAAACAGGGATCGAAGAAAAACAACAATTGTCGTCTGCAGCCCTTAACCCGTCACAGCAGCAGCAGCAGCCCTATGTAAGATTTGTCTCAGGACAAGAAAAGAAAAGAAAATTTGTTTTTAATTCATTATTTGCCGATTGCAAGTAAGTTTTTTTATTGTATTTCGTAAATTTGCTAAGGTAATTTTTCTTTGTATCTGGCTTTGTGCCTTTGGTAATAGAAGCATAAAGGACACATTATGCAAGACCACAGTTATTTGTTTGTTTAATAAATTATTTTAAATTCAACTTTGTCTCCTATAGTATTTTTAAACTTTTCAACGTGACGAGGAAGGATAAACAAAACGTCTTTTTTCATATATCCTTCTTCGAGAAAATTGTAAAAAATGTTCGCAGACTCTCTAAGTAGTTTAACTAACGAGAAGGGAGCCCCCTAAAATTTCAAAGAAGCATTTTATAATGCTCCAATTAATAAGAAATATTTTAATTCAAGAATATGGGTATTACAAATTTTAAAAAAATGTTCAATAAATAAATGTATATCTACATACAGTTATACGTAATTACACAGAAACATACATACATGCACATACTTACATACATACACATCTGTATATATATATATATATATATATAATATATATATATATATATATTGTTGCGATGTTAGTCCAACAGTAAAAAAGAAGTCAAGTCGAGATAGGGTAAAATAAGACAAGTGTATTTACAATAATGGTACATGAACGACTAGCTTGTCGTTAACGGTAACAGTACAACCTTTTCACTCGGTGTCTCACTATTTATAGTGAGAACCGGTGTATATTCTCCACTGTAGGAACGGCCGGTACAACACCCCCCTTTGAAAATATCCCGTCTGGGGATTAATAACGTTTTTGTTTGGGGTTCACCATAATCAACTCAGTCGATTTCTGTTTTCTTTTTGATCTCCTATTCTCAGGAGTAGTCTCTGGTATGGGCACCTGAAAAGTATCAAACACTGTGTCCATGATGTCCTCTTCGAGCGATCTGGTCACCTCACTGATCGAGTATCTTTTTCCGGATTTGGTTAGTGTGACGTCTGTGCACGAAATCTAGTCCCTTAATCATATAGACCATGTTGCCTATTTGTTTATCCACAGTGCCGGACTCCCAGAAATTCCTATTGTTTTTGTGAATCTTAAAAAAAGACTTTTTCCCAAACTTTATACCGTTTTTTTGTTATCGGTTTTTCTCGCTTGGGTTATAATGTGCCAGAAACAAGTCGGGCGTTAAGATATTTTTAATTTTCTTTTTCTTAACATAAACTGTAGGTGAACTCCACTCGCTGTGATCAATTTTTGAAATGACACCCATGTTTTCGAGTCTTTCTAGTTCACCGTTTATTTGCTCTATAGCAGCGTATGGAATATTTCTTTTCTTTCTGAACACTGGCTGTTCATTCACTTTGACTTCAAATCTTGCAACCGCTTTCGTACACCTTCCAAGACCCCCTGAAAATACGTCTGGAAAATGTTCTTTTAATTCCCTCTTGAGTTTTTCTGCCTCCACATTTGAATCCTCAACCTTTTGGAAAAAAGAACTTAAAGGCAGATCCCATAGTCTAAACTATTCGATCAGATCAGTTCCAAAGAGGTTATTTGATTTTCGCATGACGAAGATTTTGGCTTTTTCGGTCTTATTCTGGAAAGAAATATTCGTCAATAATTCTCCCTCGAAGGTTATTTTTTCACCACTGACACTTCTCGCCGTTTTTTGTGATTTGATCATAGTGGGTCGCCCAAGCTTCTTCCATGTCTGTACATTAATGATGGAAATGTCAGACCCACTATCAAGCTGAAGTCTTACTTTCTTTTTAAACATTTTGACCTGTACATATTTCCGGATATTTTGTTCCTCAGGTTCAATTTTTGTTAGTTTAATGGATGTCTTTCTACCAGATTTTCTTTTACAACATGATGCCTTATGACCCTTCTGGTGGCAGTGGTCACATTGTTTAAATTTGTAGGGACACTCATTATACCAATGTTTGTCTCCACACCTCCAACACGGTCCCGGTGGATTTTTACCATGTTTTTTTCTCTGGTTATTCGTTGAAGTCAATTTTTTCTTCTGATGGATCCTTTTAATGTGCGACACTCCGCCTTCCTCTATGTCACGACTGTCCTGTTTTAACGCAACAAAACGTTCACAGTCTTCCGCTAGGTTTTGAAGTGTTAGATTCGGTACACTTTCGAGTTTATTTAACACACGACGTCTGATTTCAGAGTCTTTATTTAAGACCAGACCTTGCACGAATATTAAACATTTAAAATTATCCGATGATAATTCCTCAAGTTTGAAATCGTCGCAATGCTTATTCACTATACTTGCATACGTAGTGTAGTCGTCTTCCTCTCTTCTAGTGACATTCATACACTTATATCTCCTGTGAAAAAGAGAAGTTTTTGTCGAAAACAGTTCTGTTAGTAAAGTGACTGTTTCTTGGAAGTTCAACTCACTGGTCTTTTTTGGAAGGATAAAATTCACGAACTTTGTATGCTCGGCAGCCCCTAATTTTCTTAGCAAAAATCTAACTTTTTTAGAGTCTGTCCATGTACTGCAGTCCGATACAAAACTATCCTCATATCTTCTATAGAAGTGCTCAAAAGTGACATCGTCTTCTGGATTATATTTGAAATTTTCAATAGCGTTCCACACAGCCGTCTGGGAGAATGCATTATGATTCTCGCTTGCTTTCGATAACTGTGTTGCCTCTAAAAATTTCCTCTGTTCCTCCTGTGTTTTTACCAAAAGTTCTTCGAAGTGTCTCTGCTGTTGTAGCAGTCTTTCTTGGAATTTTTCTTCCAGTGTGGTCGCAAGCTCTTTTTGTTCAGAATTCATTTTTCTTTGGGTTTTTTGCTGGTCCAAAAGCTCTCTTTTAAATTTCTCCTCACTTTCAATTCGTTTTCTTTCTAGTTCTAATTGTTGTTCCATTTGTTGTCTGGTTAATGCGACATTTTGTCCTGTTTGGAATTTAACTAATTGAAGAAGAGAATCTTTGAATTCAGTATCCATCATCACTACCTCTTTTACACTTGTACAAATCAGTTTTCTGTTCAACGTGCTTAATTAGTTTGCTCAACTAATACAGTTTTAGTTCCAGTTCTTTTGTTCGAAAACAGAAACTAATAAAAAGTCTTTTTTTTTCTTTTCTTTTCTGCACGTAAAAAACAATGTCCGACCAATAGCTTTTTTTTTCTTTTCTTTTCTGCACGTAAAAAACAAATTTTTCTTTTTCTTTTGAACCCTTAAGGTGTCAGTGTATTCAATTATCTTAATAATTGAGAATATTTTTCGCGTTCTCTAGCTGCCGATTTTTTTTTTTTTGGTAGCAAGTTTTGAATTTTGTAGTAATTACTTTGCTGTTAATCCTTGCGAATCCAATATCTGTTTGCAATGACGAAGATGTTTTTCCGTGAAGATCTTGCGAATCCTTGTATATTAATCACTTTGGGTGATTTTTTGCAGTGACTTTCGTTTCAATTTCTCGCCGCCAATCTGTTGTTATGTTAGTCCAACTGTAAAAAAGAAGTCAAGTCGAGATAGGGTAAAATAAGACAAGTGTATTTACAATAATGGTACATGGACGACTAGCTTGTCGTTAACGGTAATAGTACAACCTTTTCACTCGGTGTCTCACTATTTATAGTGAGAACCGGTGTATATTCTCCACTGTAGGAACGGCCGGTACAACATATATATATATATATATATATTATATATATATATATATATATATATATATAAGGAAGCGCGCCGGGTCAGCAACCCGACGTGTGGATTTAAAAACATACCGATATAGACAAATACCTGATTAAATACCCCCAGGCGATTCCGAGAGGGGCGGGAGAATGAGAACCCCATTAGGATGGACAATACGGTAACAAACCAAGCTTCGCACTCACGGGCAACGATTATGATATGCGCATGTGGAAAGAAACGCAAAAATATGCGCGGCCTAAAAATCCATCAGGCTCGCATGAATTGTCAGGGGGAAAATAACCAGACGCAGCGCACAGGAATTTCTCCTGGTGAGATGCAGGAGGTACAGGGCCGCGAAGCCCACCACAGCCCCCATACCCTCCAAGCTGAGGCTCAAAATCCACCTGACACAATCAGTACATTAGGAAAAAATCAAATGGCCAGCAGCCGTGGACAGTAAGGCTTGGCACGAGTTTGACAGTGACATTCGTGAAATTCTCGAAACAACAGCAAATGGATCGGTGGATAAACGTATCTTAACAAGATCATTGTCAGTTACGCCACAGAACGATATGGATACGAGCTGAGGAAAAGTAGGGAAGCAGGCAAAGAAAACCGAAGAGAGGGAAACATTAAACAATATAAGAAAGAATTACAATCTCTCACGAATGGTATATAGATAAAATCTAATATAAAAATTTGAAAAAAATATGAAACAAATCATTAAAATCATTCCTCTCTTATTATTAAAGTAGGGTTGACTTACCTAATCATCTAAACCTCGTAATCCGTACGGAGAAAAGTGTTTCTGTCTACGTATCCCATTTAAATATGGGGTACCGCTCATCTGATTGGCTGTTACTAACAACCAATCAGATGCACGCTGCTTTGTATTTAAATGGGATATAGTTCTACAACCGTCCAAAAAAAAAAATTTTTTTGGTCAAATGTCTTTTAGCGGCTATTTTGTTGGTGGTTGTGTTACGTTGTAATACTCACGGTACTAAAACTCCGATAAAAAATCATAACACGAGAAACATGTCGTCACAACTCCCAGCCTTTATTAACGTGCTCGTCTAGTGGCTTCTACCAGGGAGGAGGGGAGGCAGAGAGAACGAGAGAGAGAGAACACTACTAGATTCCTGGGCTCTAATGAGGTCTGTCCCCCACGACGGACGCCGGCAAAAAGAGGACGAACCCTTTCTTTCTTCCCCCACGTCACCACGTGACTTCCGGTCAACACCCGACTTCCGCTTGCCCCTCAATTCTTCGTTCGGGTCACGCTACGGTCAAAACCATCGCTCTCCTCTTTTGGGTCATCACTATTTTTTAAGCCTTTGTTATTTATTCCTCCTCCTTCCATTAGCAGTTCTAGCTCACAAGGGTCATATTGCTACAATTCCTCCCTTACCATCATTCTAAAATTTTTTACCCGTAAAAATTTTCAAAAGTATCTCTTTTTTTTTTCAAGAATATGCGTAATTATTCATTAGATTTTTTTTTTCCTTCTATCCGATATAGACCTTCCTCTCTCCGATAGAGCCACACGAGCATTCAATTTTACAATAATACAAAAAACACATACATATATAAAGTAAAAAGAACATTTACAAAATCATTAAAGCAGGTGATATTCTCCTCTTGTTCCACAATTGTGCTCTGACCTTACCTACTTATTTGTTCATTTTTTTTCTTTCTTTTTTTTTTTCTTTTGGAAATACTCTCTCCAATTTGAATTTTTTAAAAAAAATTACTCATTTATTTTTCATTCTTATCAATTGCAGACCTATACTGATTTATAGCTTTTTTTTTCAAGCAACGGCGTTATCGTCGCCTTCTTCAGCTGGTCAATAATTCTTTTCTCTATTATTCCTTTTCTTTTTGTATCTATTCATTTTAATCCCTTTCAGTTTTTCATTTATTTATCTTTTTTTTTTTTTTTTTTTTGTCATTATTCCATCTCATATTCCGTGTAATTCGTATTTTCATTTACTCATTTTTCTCATCCTTTTTTTTTTTTTTTTTTTTTCATTCATCTATCTCTAATTTATTTCCGAGCGCCAAAACTAGGTTTTTCTGGAAGGTATCTGCTGTGTGAACAAACACTTGAACCACAGGCCTTTAAAGCTATCTTCATAGTCGCTGTTTGGTGGAGTATCATGTTTCCTTGTGGGCAGTACTGGTTGACCCCGGGTGAGCTCGCTGCTACTACCATAATCATTTGTACTCCCAGCGTTTTTAATGCTTTCTTCCATTGCAACTCTAAGCATAGCTATTTTCCTTTCCATTAGGGGAACATATTCTTTTATTTCTCTGTAGTCACTATCTGACGGTGTGGTATTTACCTTAGCCCTTACTGTTTTAGGGGAATCTTTTGTGATGCTATTCACTGTTGGAGTTATTTTGTGGCTTTCCATTTTAGCCATTACTCCAAAATTATTTTTATTATTATTAACGTCCACCTGTCTGTTCAATTTCTCTTTCTTTTTCTTTTTTCTATTGGGACATAGTTGTTCATTGTTCCTATCACCTTCACCCGTGTGATTTGTACCCTCGGTATCCACATCACTATGTGAAGTATTAGTGTCCTTATCGGAGTTTTCTCTCTTAATAGCTGTATATTTATCTTTATTTTCTGAGATATGTTCCGAGGACGTAGAATGGACTTGTGTGCCCTCCTTAGTTTTGCCATTCATATTAGACAAAGCGTGGTGCTGATTTTTGAGGGCTATCCCATGCTTGTCTCTATTTTTAATTTGTTCGGATGTGCTTTTAGGGGTAGGTGCCATCCACTTTTTATTAATTTTTACGGGACAATTTCTAATGAGGTGATACTTGCTATTACACCCCCAACAACGTCCAGTCTGGTCTCTATTACCTATCTGAGGATGCACATTGCAATTCCTCACTGTAGGTACGTTTCTACTCTGCTTGTTAAATTTTTTCCTATTGTTACTTGTTCTTAATCTATCCTCTAAAAGAGTTCTTTGATAGGCCCTATCCAACCCCTTTTCAACACTTTTTAAGGCACTCGTTACAGAATTTAATGCATCAACCAAGCCTGCGGTGAGATTCTGTAAGAACTCTTTAATGGTCTGAGACTCCATTTCGCATAAACAATTTCAGTCACCAGATAAGAGAAAAACTTGCACCAATACGAATGATACCAATAACAGTAATAACAAAACAAAAATACACAATTTGCAGAACAAGAGGAAAAAAAAATATCACCTACCTTGTCACTTCTACGTATATTTTTCCTTTTTTTAAAAAAAAGTTCTTTCTTTTTTTCTTTAATGTTCATTAATTCCGTCTTTTCTTTTTTTTTTTTTTAAATTCACACGTGGACGTATATTTTTTTTCTCCACGTGGGTTTCTCCTCCTTCTTTTATAAGTCCTTTTCTTCTTCTTTAATCTTTTTGTTTTCTTCACACGTGGCTCCTTTTTTTTTTTAAATTCTTTTTGTTTTCTTCACACGTGGGTCCGTTTTTTTTTTTTTAAGTTCTCAATTGTCTGTTGACCCGTTGTTGTCGTTCATCTCCTTTAATAAGATTTTAAAAGGTTGCTCCCTTTTCTTTTTTTTTTTCAAGGTGGGTCTTTTTCTTTTTAAGCCCTTTTTTCTCTTCAAATGCACGCTGTTGTTTTTCTTTCTTTTTTTTACTTCTGTTTTTTTTTTCTTTTCTTTCTCTCTCGTTTCTCAACAGGTCACTCCCTTTTTTTTTTCGTCACACGTGGGTCCTTTTTCTTTGTTTGTTTGACTCGCTCTTTCTTTCGTTTACGTTAGTTTCTGTTACAATTACGGCCGATGTCTTTTTTTTTTCGTATCCCCTCGTTGCGTCGTGGTAAACTGGTTCTTATGAGTCCGTGTCTGAACTCCGAGGTCAACGGGCACCAAAACGATATATGTTACGTTGTAATACTCACGGTACTAAAACTCCGATAAAAAATCATAACACGAGAAACATGTCGTCACAACTCCCAGCCTTTATTAACGTGCTCGTCTAGTGGCTTCTACCAGGGAGGAGGGGAGGCAGAGAGAACGAGAGAGAGAGAACACTACTAGATTACTGGGCTCTAATGAGGTCTGTCCCCACGACGGACGCCGGCAAAAAGAGGGCGAACCCTTTCTTTCTTCCCCCACGTCACCACGTGACTTCCGGTCAACACCCGACTTCCGCTTGCCCCTCAATTCTTCGTTCGGGGTCACGCTACGGTCAAAACCATCGCTCTCCTCTTTTGGGTCATCACTATTTTTTAAGCCTTTGTTATTTATTCCTCCTCCTTCCATTAGCAGTTCTAGCTCACAAGGGTCATATTGCTACAGGTTGTACAAGAGTTTGATCACCTCTGATAGGGTCAGCAGGGGGAGGGAAGTCTGATGTTGGAAGACCCGAAACTTCCCAATGAACCCTGTGGATTACATCACTGACGACAACCACCAGCGCCCCAAATGTTGGAGCGTATATTTAAAGTATATATATATTTCGCCGAATCATAGAGGGGGTTCGAGCAAAGAATCTCGAGGCAACCCTACTATTTGTAGACTTCTCCAAAGCATTTGACTCCATACACAGAAGGAAAATGGAGCAAAAACTGCTAGCATATGGCCTAGCCAAGGAAACGGTTAACGCCATAATGATGCTCTACCAAAATACAAAAGCAATGGTACGTTCACCAGATGGCGACAGACTTCTTTGACATTGTCGCCGGAGTCCTACAAGGGGAT
>CM042139.1:131268003-131285503 GCA_023376005.1 Doryteuthis pealeii
GTATATGATGTATAGATATGGTATGTGACCTCATGAGCGTATGAAATGTGTGTATATATGTGTATATATGGGTGTGTAATAACATGTATACATATATTTAAGTGGGATGATAATTTAATTAAATTTAATCTAATGTTTATATATAGGGCTTAGAGAACTTGAATTAGTTATTTAAAAGCCGTAGTAAATTGGAACTTAAGGTTATATATATATATATATATATATATATATATAATATATTATATATATATATATATACTTGAATGTACTCAAAAAAGACCTTTTATAAGGTAAAATAGATGAGTCCATTTGATAAGAAACATAGGAAGTGAAATAAATAAAAGAGGAATTTGAATTGGAAATGACCAGTTGGAAAAAAACACCAAGGTACTAGCACCCAAGATAATGGAATGCTTCAAGCGCCAGATAAACATCTTCCACGAGATCAAAAGCACTAAAAAGATAAGATTAATTGAAACCCGATACCATCACAGGGATCAATGGAGAATTATAAAAGCAAGCTGAATTTATCTATATAGCATTTCAATACAGAATGCTGGTCCGACAAAGCTCAAAGGTGTATTCAGATACATGTGGTGGAAATGGTACCATCATCGCATAATACGCAATACTTAAACTTTTTGTCTTTACTAATTATATTACTCTGTTATAAAAAATTAAACATTGAGCTCTCAAATCGAACCTGAACTCCTCTAACATCGTACCGTTGGAATAAAGTACCAAGGTTCGAAATTATTCTAATACCAAAATTACCTGGTATACCACCTATATATATATATATATATATATATATATCTATATATATATAATATATATATATATATAATACTATACATCATACATACAAAATGATATATATATATATATATATATATATATATATATATATGATAATACATGTAAAATACGATGATATATAATATATATATAGTATATATATATATATATATATATATATATATATTATATATATAGAGAGAGAGAGAGAGAGAGAGATAGAGTAGATAGATAGATCATCAAAATTGGTCCGATGATATATATATATGTGTGTGTGTGTGTGTGTGCGTGTGTCTATGTGTGTGTGTGTACATTAAGTTAGGATAGCATGCATGGGAAGTCAACGACAATGTAGACAGGAAAATAAATACTTTTTTGTGAGCTGTGTAGTCTGCCGTATTTTTATTGGCGGGGTGGGGTATCTTTTTTTTGCGATTTTGATTTTATGTGTACTTTTCACTTTTGATTTTATTTTATTAAGAAACAGCAAACAGAAAAAAAAACACAGGCAGAATCAGAAAACAAACAAAAAGCCAAACAAACGGACAGAAAACCAAATGACACCCTCTTTACAACACACCTTATTGAACCACTCACCCAACATAATTTCAAAATCCCACAATTCATAAGGTATAGGTTATCAGACGACTCCATCAACGAAGCTATTTTCAAGAACGGAAAAGATGAATACGATTCAGCATTAGCAAATATTGAATTTTTTTTAAAAACTAAATTTTCTCTCCAAATAGAACAAAAAATACGAAAAGACAAATAGATTCAGAAGAATAATCTGGTTTAACCAACCATATAACAAAACGTTAAAATAAATGTAGATAAAATATTCATAACAAACACTTCCCTAAATCAACAAACTACACAGCATATTCAGAGAAACCGATTAAAACTCAGCTACAGATGACGGAAAACACGTAATAAACAAGTAATAACGAAGATATATAACACAAAACAGACAAATATAAAACAACATGCAATTGCACAAAACAAACATTTATTATATTATATAACAGCTCTATATTTTATATTGAGCACTCTACCAATAATACTGCCTTCGGTACGCATTCCAGCAAAAGCTGAAACAAGTGACCATCTCACACATTATATATATATATATATATATATATATAATATATATAATATATATATATATATATATATATGCATGTATGTATATATAATGAAACAGGCAAATCATCTAATTACTAAGTATAACAGATTATTTATGAATTTCTAATTAGGAATGTCACCCCTGTCTGAATAGAAGTATCAATATCATCATGGACGGCTTTTACAACGAGAAATCAATGGTTTCTCGTATCATCGAAAAAATGTTGCGCGCGCGCCCACATCCGTGCGTGCATGCGTGCGCGTGTGTGTGTGAGTTATATTTGAGCCTTGTAAATTAATTCATCACAAATTTCTTTAAAAAATGACACTTGCCAATTACGAAAATATCACTACTTGCGTTATTTTTACAATCCAGCAGAAAAGAAAGAAAATCCACCCCCACACATAAACGCTGATCCATTTTCACACATAGATGTGGTATATATTTATCTAACCAAAGAATGAAACATTGGCACACGTGCGCACACTACACATACACACACACAAACACACACACACATACATATATACATATATACAAGGCTCACTTGGGTAACTGTTATCCTCGTAGCAAATGGAATCGACGACCCGAGTCCAAATACTGGATGCGGCTTTTTGTAATTTTCTTTGCGATAATATCCCATGGGAAAGGCATGAATACATTTTTCTCTCCCAGCTTTGGGTAAATATTAGAGAAGAGTGCGTTCTTTCGCCTTGGTTAGGAACCGGTCCAGGAAAAAGAATGTTCCGAATGTAAACCAGCTTTACCCCGCTTTACATACATACATGGGCGTCCCTTCAGGGTATAATGGTTAGCAAGCTAGTCTCGCAGATCAATTACTTCTAGAACGCCCTGAGCACCTCACGTAGTTTAATCTTAAGCAAGCTGGATTGGCAAAACATTGTTTGTGTGTCCGATAATCCCTGCGGTCCATAAGTCCAGACTTGTGCCACAACTAAGCTAAGTTTCGTAAAAAAGGACTTTCCAGCCTGTTCAGGCTATCTGAGCCGCTGGATACCACTGGGACCGGGTTACGGTCAAATCAGGCTGCCTGTGACGTCATGTGACGCCTGACATTGATTCATAAACCCTCGAACCATCCACAGCGTAGATATGGGGGGCGCATTATATTCGCCCACCCACCCATAGCTCCTGGACAGGCTATCTGAGCCGCTGGATACCACTGGGACCGGGTTAAGGTCAAATCAGGCTGCCTGTGACGTCATGTGACGCCTGACATTGATTCATAACCCTCGAACCATCCACTGCGTAGATATGGGGGGCGCATTATATTTGCCCACCCACCCAGCTCCCGCACAGGCTATCTGAGCCGCTGGATACCACTAGGACCGGGTTACGGTCAAATCAGGCTGCCAGTGATGTCAGGTGACGCCTGACATTGATTCATAACCCTCGAACCATCCATTTCCTAGATATGGGGGGCGCATTATATTTGCCCCCCACCCTGTAGCTCCTGGACAGGCTATCTAAGCCGCTGGATACCACTGGGACCGGGTTAAGGTCAAATCAGGCTGCCTGTGACGTCAGGTGAAGCCTGACATTGATTCATAACCCTCGAACCATCCACAGCGTAGATATGGGGGGCGCATTTAAGCCTCTAAATTGAATTATACAAAAAAACATAATTTTGTTACACCTAAATTTAATAAATTCAAACAATTTACTTAATTAAATTTTATTTAGAAAATTCTTTCCGAGAAATATTATATAAAATTGTGAACTCTTTGAACCGTGGAAATCAGAAAGTTCAACATGAAATATTGTATAAAGATTTGATATTTAACATATTACAAATGACAAAAGTTTAAGATTATATTATAGATTAAAATTGAATATCCAGGATTTTCTAAGATTTCGTAAAGTAAAACACATTTTAGCATTTCTTTAAGAATATTATCTTGTCCATGTGAATTCTGAACAACTAATTAGTTACGATCCTGTCATAAATGCATTTTGAAAAAAGTGATATATGTATTGTTACGAACGCGTATTAGTCCTCTCTGTTTACACACATTGACGAGAACTACTATGCTGGAGGAAGAGTGAGAACCGTTTTGGGAAGTCTATATATTCTATCACACACACACACACACATATATACACACACGCGCGCGCGCACACACACACAAACACATATATATATATATACTTGAAAAATATATTATATCATAATACTCGATACTCTGATACTCAAGTTAAAATACACACACGCACATAATATATATATATATATATATATATATATATATATATGTGTGTGTGTGTGTGTGTGTGTGTGTGTTCATGAAAAATTTTTGGTAATAAACTCTTTAGTTAATTAGAGTCATTGTTTCAACCCATTATACTTTAAAGCTCCGATATGTTCTAAAACTTGTAATGTATTTTATTTACAACGCATAAATGTTCAATATATTTGGATTGTTGACTGACTGAAGTGCTTATTTCGTTTTCAACAGAATTCCGGCTAATTTTAAAGCGTCAGTACTAACACTTTGGCCAATCTGGTTTTATTTAATTGTCCTAGTTCTTACTAAAAGAAAGCGGACGGTTCACCGGAATAAAAAAAAACGTTCATTTTAGGAATAGTACAAGATAGTGGATCGCTGAGGTGAAACAAAAAAAAGAGATGTTATTTAACGGACTTTTTGGGATGAAGCTTGATATGAATTATTTTGATTTTTGGGACTGTTTTCCCCATAGTCGTGGAGCAGTCTACCCAAATAGATTAAAAGAAACACCTGAAGAAAGCTGGTTAATCCAACGTTCGAAACGTTGTCTATGTATATTTCACAATAGAGATGAGAAGAACAGTCTGAAAAATCAAAATCATACAGAAGATATAATTCTACAAAAAATAGAGTTTAAGACTCGAAGTAATGTCCTCCTTTTGACGTGTTTTAAGGAAATCATGTTTTTTTTCTGTGTTTTTCTATACCACTTGTTTAGAAATCTACCTGCAGGTCTACATAATTCCTGCGTTTGTCTTTTTTGAATTCTTGCTGCCAGCAGCCTATTGGACTGTCGAATAGCGTTTTTCCCCTTTTTGAATAATGACAGGGGAAATTCTTTCCTTCCTATTCGTAAACTTTATTTGTCAGGTCACCATGTTTCTGTTTTTGTTATTGCTCGTCATTGCTTTTAATTTTGCCTGATCGTTATTGTTTTTTTAGTTACAAAATCCAGCCACCGAATTGTCAGCATATGGGGCGTCGCATCACAATGTAATGGTTAGCTAGCTAGTCTCCCAGATCCATTACAACTAAATAGTGAGTTCAATAATCGCTGAATTCCCATACTTTTGACCTTTTGTCACAACATAGTCGTGATGAACGGAGCGAATAAGTACTTACTGAGCGCACTACTTGAGAATTCAGTAAGCAGTATAACTTTGAAAGGTGGATTAGCACTGGAACCGGTTCATGACAGTATGTACTTATTTTCTATAGGTAGAAACATCATGCACACACACACACACACGTACACACACACACACACACAAACACACACACATATGCACACACACACACATATATATATATTATATATATATATATATATATATATATTATATATATAGAGAGAGAGAGACAGATAGACAGACAGACAGACTATTTAGGAAAATATCTTAAGATAAAAGTTGTCCACTGCACTGTGGCAGAATTTCCGAACTGTGACGTGTCACATTTCTCAAGAATCTACACACCCCTTCATGGAATCTTTCCGACACATGTCACCGCTGCCAATATGATAACTTCCCATGCTTATTATTGTAATGGAAATTATTATATTGTTGTCTGACCCTGCAACCTGTCAGGGAATCATTTGTGTTTTAGTCCGCGGTGTGATCAGGGTTAAATCCATTGGCAGTTTTCACTGCGCGTTTTTTCCATGAAATTTTATTTGTTGAGGATTGGTTTGGAAATATTAATAAACGACACAGAATGTGTAGTTGTGCATCTCCTGCAATCACTAATGCATATGTTACATAATTAATAGGTAGCCTATTAAATATATATGGTAGGTTAGAACACAAAAGTTAATTTGTAATTCTGTTGGAAGAAGAATCCTGGGAAATGCCAGATTGTCACCTTTTGCTGACGTTATTAGCTGCTCTTTGATTGTCAATCCCATTTTCCCGGAAGGAAGATTAGAATAATTGAGAGATACGGCTCAGATAGCAGCTAAGAAGATATGTATGGTACGAAAAGAATTAAGAAGTCTATCCAACACATACCTATTCATTTTGTTGAAATAACTTGTGGTATAAGCCAAAAACCTGTTCCTGAACAAGATAGCAATTAACGTTGCATTCTGGGGAATGTGAATATTTTAATTACTATAAAATACGTAACCCATTTAAGCCATTTAAATTCAAGTTCACCAGTCAGAAAGATCATATTTTTCATCATGCTGAAAATGGTTTGAAGTAATCTTTATTAACTCGGGACTTGATACCAACCATTTGTGAGTTTACAAATATATTCACAATGCTGCTGTTTAGAATATCAAACCTTCAAATAGTTTACTATCGCCGAACTGATTAAATACGAAGGCTACGGCTACGGATGAAGTTATATTTGTTGGAATTAAATCTCTACGCTAATAAAAGACATAAGACGTAATTACCTCCTATGTTTTACATCTACTGGGTAGATTGGCTAGCAGCATTATAAAAGGAAAAAGTACCAATGTCAAAAACAGCTTTCACTCTTCCGGCCTCGGGAGAAGTAACACTAGTTGCGTTTCTGTGCACGGAGGGGTCTTTGCGCCCGAGTAACTTTTTGTTGCATAAACTCGATGATATGTTTATAATATAAGTCTTTACAACTGTCTTTTCTACCAGCTACATATCAGGAACTGAATACTTTTTTCAATAACGACTCCTTTTTAATTTTAGGAGATTTTGCTCATACAACACTATAAGGTCTTCCTTGTATCTCATTGTCCAGTTCGTATTCTACTCTGTTAAATTTGCTCACGCAATGAAATATTCTCGTTATTACTTGTTCGTGAATTGTTCTCACGTTTATTCTGTACGACGAAACAATATTAAACCAACCATCGTTCATTGATATAGTCCTTCAGCATAACGAGTTGCCCATATTTGGAATGTTCCGCTTGAATTCATGACTCTCAATAAAGTTATTTTGTATCTAGACAATGTCCTCTGAGTAGTTTCCAAGAACAGTTTCTTCTTTTTTCTCTTCTCTGCCTTTCTGTGCCGTATTCCTCTTCTCCCCCCTGCTTTCATTTCCACTCCTCTCCTTTCTCTTCTCCATTCTTTCTTTTCTTTCATCTCTGCTTACCTCGTTTCTCACTGGCGTATGTACACTAAATGACCAGTTCTTTCTTTTCAGGTATGCGATTCCTTTTATCCTCAACCACTCAGCCAACATGCATTACATTTCCTTAAAAAACGTATCTTCTATCTATCTTCTTGCTTCTCGTTATTTACTGCACGTCAGTAAGTATTTTTCGACCGCATTGTGTAAGACAAATTTCCTTCATCCGTTTCAATTCACTCTATCGGATTATCTCTACGTACATATTTAACTTTTTTTATTCATAGCATTTACGAAAGCGGTTTCAAATAGAATTAACTCTGAGTTTCGACAGTGACATTTTTCTATGTCTATAAAGTACACATAATATGACTGTCAATCTCCGGAGAACGATTTATATTCGATCGAATTATCAATATGTGTAATTATTGAAACCTGTTCGAGATCTTGGTGAAAGCAAGATCGGCTAAAATTTGATTTGGATCAATTTTCTACAACAGAATTTATTATCTTGGCACTTTGAATGCGATCAGCAAAATCGTTGATTTCGGTAGGTATTCTTCATCGATTTGCTTCCGACTCTTGTAATATGCGCTAATTTCATAGATATATTAGTGACTTGTCGGAAAAGGCGCCAATGTTATTTTGTACAATATTATTATCTTAATTAAGTAATTAATTCTATTAGATCTTGAACCGACAAATAAATGGCACACTTATCTGAAGCGAATAACTGCAAAATCATTCTTCTATGTGGCATTAAATTCATTCTACTGTGTATATGATTTCTTACTGTCTCTCTCTATCCATATTTTCCTATATCTTTGTTATCTCTCTCTCTCTCTCTCTCTCTCTCTCTCTCTCTCTCTCTCTCTCTCTCTCTCTCTCTCTCTCACACACACACACATTCAAGCACACACACACACGGTCGGCTGGGGCTGTGGAATATATGGACTGCATCTTTGCAGAAGTGTAAGACCCCACCAAAGAAGACAAATATTGACCGTGACTGTTGATCCGGGTTACTTAACGACGGAATCCTGGTGGCTGAGTAGTCCATGACATCCAACACTTCACTTCGGCCCAACGCATTGCCTTTTCTCGATACTACCAATCGTATAGTATACGTGACGTTGTGGATTGGGGCCCATCGCGTCTTCAAAACACACGGTACTATTAAGCCTCGTACAGTCGTGTATCAGAGGTTGGCACGTTGTCTTGTTTATCTAGTAGTCGCCGTTTCTATTTAGCAAATTCTTCCACACTTCATCGAGTGGTCAGGTAAAGGTATCAACTTACAAGACAAGTGGTTCTTCGTTGCGGCCAATTAACTTTATCTCCACTGGTGTCTGTTTCATTCATAACATTCATAGTATTTCTTGTAGTAGAGTAAAGTTGACAACAAACTTTTCGTTTCTTTTTTAATGACTTGATTTATTCAATTTCGGCTTCTTAACTCTGAGAGAGAGAGAGAGATTCGGTTACATTAACACCTATGTTTGTAGTAATGTCCTTAACTTCGTTCCAACGGTCAGTACCAATTATCAGGCTTCATTAATAGGTATGTTTATAACTTCGTCCAATGTAAAATATAAAATCTCAGGTTTCAAACATCAGCGACACCATTTCTTGATTCCAGGACCCCAGTCGCTCACCTCTCACCAGCTCGGCCAAACGGTTCCATCAATCCGACTGTCAAACCAACTCCACGGCTCCAGACCAACTCAACTGTCGCAAAATCTAAGGTTCCCTCATTATATAGAAATCGGTGGTGAACTTTCTAGAATGTCGTGGAATCTTTCGAAGGTTCTAACTGTTCTACCAAATTGCACGCGTCAATTAAGAGGTCAACGGGCCAACCATCCTTTCTTCTGACAAACCGATTAAAATAAATTTTACTAGCAAAATCCTAGATTTCTTGGGTAATGTAAAACTCGTTATCACCTTGAGTCGATTCAACTCAAGGTGATAACGAGTTTTACATTACCCTCTTGCTATCCACTCCCGTAAGGTCTGAGAATCGTGCTACATCCTATTAAGGTTTTTATGTGTCTGGCACAAGGCCACAAATATGGTGTTCCCGGGTGGGACGCGCCATTATGCTACAAGAGGGAACCTCACCAATCGCCCTTCTAGCCGTCTCATTTTTCATAATAAAAGCTAAATAGAAATATAATATGGCTATAAATCAATGATACATTAAAAATTAATCTAAAAAGGATTAAAATAAAACAAATAAAAGATGAAAATAATAAAAATCAAATAAGTCAAATAAAAGAAAAAAATACAAAAAGAACAAGAATAGAAATAAACAAAATATATAAAGAATAAAATATAATAAAACAAATATATAGAAACATAATTCTTATTAATCTATATATAAATATAGAAAAGAGATTTACTTTTTTACTTTTTAAATTTCCGATAACCCCGGATATCTCTACTAGTATATAATATTTACCACCAAATTTAATCTAACAAACTTCAAAAGTGAATTGATATTAAAGAGTGTCTGCAAACGAATATATTTCTAAGATTATTAATTTTGTTTGAAGATATTTGCAAAACATTTTATTGATGTAAATCAAAAGATTATATTTTTATAATTCTTTTAGTTTTTGGTGTTATTTAAAACAATTAAAAAATAATCTCACATACCTTATAAAATTTAGAGATAAATATTGTCATTTAAAATAACTATTATATATACTACACCCATTCATGTTTGCTTTACAACAGAATTTCAATGAATTCATTCTACGAACTTGTTTACTTGTATCTTTTGAATGAAAAGAACGGAAATACATCTGAATTTCTTATAGAACAGACGCAGAAAATAATGCTCTGCAAAAACAAGATGGTGACAAATACACTGATTTCCCCGGTTTATTATGGAAGATCTAACAGGGGAACATTATAAATGACTTGGTTATTTATACTCTAATCCAAAACATGCTTAACACAAAAGTATCCGTATGAAATTAGTCATTTTATAATCTTGTTTATTTTCCAATCCCAAGCATGCTAAACAGGAGAGAACCCGTGGCTTAGTGTCTATTATGCTGGGCTGTGACATCGGAAAAACCAGTTCGAACACGAGTCACGTGATTACGTTAAATACAATGGGGGAAGGTAGGAACCCTTAACTCCCAGCTGTTGCTTAAATAGAACCACTAATGTTTTCTACAAGGATAGGTTTGGCATTAAATAACCAACAAAGGTTGGTATGCCATTAAACAAAGAAACGAAAACAAAACTTTCTGAGACCTAAATAGAAAACTTTTGCAACTGGAAATTGTAGATTTACCAGTTGGCCTATACCTAGACTTGGTCAACTTTTACATTCATAATGTTTTTTTCATCTCGTATATGGTACGAAAATTTAGGTTTCGGAACATCCCATGATACCCAAGAATATACGGTATGTTCATCTTTATACAAAGTGGCTCATAAAAGACGTGAGGAAGATATGAAGCGAATTATACCCATGGGTACTACTACTATTCTTCTACAAGAATGGGTTTGTCTACTACTATTCTTCTACAAGAATGGTTTTGTCATTAAAAAATTTACGAAGGTTTATATGCTATTAAACAGAGAAACAAAAGAAGGCACATGCGACATAATCAAATCCATACTACTGTAAGATACATCTATCATTTTTTCAATCAAAAATAGAGAGAACAGGTTTTCATCCATAAAACTATTCTTTGTATATAGTTACCAACATTTTGCTATGCATTTTCCCTGGTAAGGAACAACAATTCTTGTAAGAAGTAATACCTTCTATTTCTTTTATTAACGCTGTCCGATAACAGCATAGAAGTTGAACCTTTCCCGCAATAATCTATAATTGTCTTTTCTTTTCTTTTCTTGTTTACTTTTTATAGATATTATATGAACAATAATCTAGTAAAATGGCATCCAGCATAAAAGCACTAGTCTGCTATTAGATTTTTTGGTGTGGACAACATTTCACCAACTGTCATTCCTCAACGTTTGCTGGGTGTATATTGACTTTTAATTTTTCTCAGTATTATTGAGCAAAACCAGTTGTAAAAACAATGTCGCAAAAAATTGTCACACTACTCAATATGGGGGGAAATACAAATAACAGATTATGAAAAATCAAAAGATAGATTCATAGTAATGAATTGGACCCCCTTTACACAAGAATAACAGCCACAGTGTATAGCATATCAAACCCTCTACATTGCTAAACATTTTCTTCTAGAATGTAGAGTTTTGCTTCGCATTAGACAAATGTCAACGCAAATAAAAAGATGGACCTATTTCAAAATGTCAACATGGATTATATTTTGTTCATCTTGGGAGAAATAAATTCTTAGCAAAAATTATAAACGTAAACATTATCAGTTCTGTTAGAGGAGCTAGCTCTTCCCTACCAAATTATATGACTAGTAAAAGTGTAGTATCGGGCAACATTGAGAAATAACACGATCATGAAGAAGGAGGAAAAACAAGTTTAATGCATGACAACACACATGTGACAGTGACTGTATTAATCATGTAAATTTTCCTATACCATGGTAGGAAAAACTAATATCATTGAGTTTAAAAATGCATTTAACTGTTTTGTATTATATTTTATTGTTTCTTTTTTTATTGGTTTGTTGCTTGGTTGGTTACTTTCTCTTTTTTACGGCGTATCAAGTTTTTTCTGGTCATTTAATGAAGAATCAAGTCATTTTATGTTCGGTTTCTTACAGTATCTGATTTTTGACATATTGTTGAAACGAGATAAAAATTCTTCAGAAACAACTCCACAAAAGTGTAAATGGAAATATAAATCCACATTGAGCGTGATTTCCTAACCGCTTGGCATACTATTGTTAAATTTGTATTATTACATATTTTTCTGCTACGTTCTTCAATGATGGGGTTCAATGTTTACGTACCTGGTATGTATGCTGAAACATGAGGTGCCCCCAAAGAAAAATTGTCATATTGTACAAAGTACCTGTATCTCTGAAGGAGGGATGCCTAAAATGGCGTAACCAAACAAATACCCGGTACTTTAGTATTTTTACAATTTAACCATGGTAGTTCTTTTAGCCAATAAATAATCAGTAAAAATATATCTAATTGATTATTATTCTGACACCTTTATTGCAATCTATTAGAGTTCCATATACCACAGTTGAATGAAATATCCCTAATTTCTAAAATGAGTTATGTTGAAAGTTAAAAGGTAGAATTAATAGAAAGAAGATGACATGATCTCTTCGGAGTTCTTCTTCATCTGGTTATTACTGGTTGTTAGATCTCCCTTCGCATCAATCTTAGTTAATTATTGTAAAATCAAGAACACGGACACAATTCATTTTTGTGCACATCTTTATTTATTCCCCGAAACCCAACTTTAACATTCGTGCAGGCATAAATTTAGCAGATGTCATTACGCTCCCGAACCCAAAGGGCTCTCTCGCTGAAAATAAGAATATTTCTAACTTTGCTCTCTCACGTGACTTCCTCAACGAATGACAGAGTTCTGTTTGTGGTCAACTAAGGTTCACCGTATTCCAATAAAATTCCTGGTGATGTTCTATGGGTTCTTATATTTAGACTTTAAATTTTAAATTGTACACAGCATTACAAAAATGATAGGCTATGCATAATCATTGTGTAACACCATAACCCCAGACGGATTGACATGCAGTTAAAATTAATCAAACGTTCAATCAATAAATCAATCATTTTTTAGTGTTTATTCGTGCCACTTAGACGCAAAACAAAAACCTAATATGAACATAATAGTTGAGGAAAAAGATTCATACAACCCTTTCTGATGAAATAGGCTGTGTTGGTCTCAAATCACATTTGAGAGAACCAAATCAAATAAATATCTAATCTTCTAATCATTAGAAAAAATCACGATTTTTTCAATTTATTCTTTGTACGAATACCACACTAATTTATTACAGTTAAATTGATTTTTCAACAGATCTCATAATTTTTTTGTCATTACAAATTGCTTTTTCATCAAACGTGTATGTACCTACCAAATACCTACGCATAGATACGCACATTTTTGTAACCCTTTAAAATATTCTCATACTTGAATAAAATTTAATTTATCATTAAAATATGTACAAGTGTAATTCAGTGTAACGTACTAAATATCGCTTATCAATAGAAAAATGAAAAAATAAAGAATACTCTGATATAATTTTTTTAATTCGATAGAAGTGATGATATTTGTGTTCCAAAAATTGATTTAAAGTATTTAAGTATAAATCAATGTAACGTATTAAAATGTATGTGTAAATCAGTGCAAACAACTAAAATGCAAGTGTAAACTAGGGTAACTTATCAAAAATGTAAATGCAAATCAGTGTAACGTACTAATATATAAATGTAATTCGGTGACACGTACTAAATATGTAAGTGTGAATAAGTGAAACGTACTAAAAGAAAGTAGCTTCAAATTTATGTACGGTCTGAAGATATTAATGTAAATCATCGACACGTATTAAAATGTCTGAGTAAATCAGTGTACTGTACTATAAATGTTAGTCTATATTAATTTAACGTACTAAAAATGTAAGTGTAATTCTATTTAGCATACTATAAAATCAATTTAACGTTCCAAAATATATATGCACATCGCTCTAACATGTTAATTGCCATAAGGTCTTTTTGGAACAGATTACTTACCAAAATACATAAATTATTGCATTTTGATAAACTTTAATACATATTGACGAAAGGGCCAATTTCTTCCCGAGATTTTAATTTAAAATTACGATACATTTTTATGCTCTGAACCTCCCTTAATTTGTGAAAATATGAACTGAAAAAGTAGATAAACCAACAGAAACAATCAATTCAATTCTTAAAACTTAATAAAAAATGAATCGAAAAAGTACAAGTTTCAAAGCAAAGACAAAGAGGAGAGGATAAAAGAGGAGGTGAAAAAGGAAAAAGATAAGAGAAAGGAAGGGGAAAGGAAGGAAAAGAGAAAAAATATAAAAGTTAGAGGAAATATTGCATAAAATTAACACTTCAATGCAAATAAACAGGAAAAAGAAGAGGGAAAGTGGATGAAAATGCACATATGTAAGAAAAATCTTTAGATTAGAGTATAGTAGAGAATTAAAATGCTTTTATTTTCATATTTTTATTCTTTATCCCTTACCAATCATAATTTCATTTTTACGGATTATAATCTTTGCTAAACTATGCGCAATATGAAAAAAACCTAATCGTTTTTTGATGATGAGATTAGAGTGTGAAATAATGATTCGGTAAGTTGGTGAATATTTTTTATTGTAGATTCGTCTTATTAGTGTGGCTCGGAAAAAAATTAAACGTACCGTTGAAATCTAACACGTGGGAGAAAACGCGTTTCGATAATCATTATTTTATTTGCTCTTTTGTGTTCGTAAATCCTTTTATTTAACTTTCGTTGAGTTCAACCAATGTAATTATTGTCAAATTCTATGCAGGGTATAGAATAAAGGAAAGCATCACATGTGGTTATGTTTATTTGTGCGTTTAGGGCTTAGGGTGAAATTTTTAATGGTTTGGGATGTAGTTTGTGATGACTGAGATTCCTAATTTAGATTTGTTATATACATTATTGGGTAGGATGATTGGTCTGTGAATATTAGGAATAATTATTAATCTAGATAAGTTTTTGTTCCAAAATCTATTAAATTTTAAAATAAAATAATGTTGATTTGCTTGAGACGGCAGAACCTCTAAACTCCACACACAAATATCAGACAGGCACCAGAATTATTCATGACATATAGTCACCCAGGCATGAGTAAAAGTTCATAAAGCTGGAGAAAAACCTGTTATAGAAAAACACGCAAATATAATTTTTCTTTAAGTCGTCTACTCCTGAATCAGTTTTATTCCGTGCTTGCGTCTGCGAGGGTAGTAAGGTCGGAAAGAAAAAGAACTAATCTCTTAATGACAGGGATACTCCATCCTTCGTACTGCTTCCCCGTTACTCGCGAATTTGTGTTCGAGACCCACTCTAGACTTACCTTAGACTCGACCTGTCTTCACCATATTCACAGCCTCTTCTGCCGACTTCTACCCCCAAGTCTATACTCAGCCCTATATTTTACTTTCACCTCCGTTGTCGGGGGTAGAATATTTGTTTTCTCTTCTATAATTTCCTCGAACCCTAAAGAAATCACTAGATTCGCCCAGAAAATTCGGAGCCTACGGTTTATTTATCTAGGCCTAATTAATAGTTGTTGTCGATAGCATTCACCCGTGACGAGCCGACGTTGCCTCATCATTTTGGGCTAATTTACACTATATACACTTTTTTACCGTAGTATCATATTTGATTTGATTTTTCTCCGGAAAACAGCGGGTATCCCTAATGGTATTTATATATATTTATTACGAAAAAAGAAAAGAATATCATGTTTTATTCTATCTGACAAATATTTTATCTAATAAATATTATCTGGGTGTATCCTTTTGTCAATAAAGATAATTTTGTGTACCTTTATCAGAAAAGTATTCTTCTAACTTTCCATGACATATGTTTCATAAATTCACTATTCGATCTGAAAAGATACCATTTCTGTCAACCCTGGTACTCTTCCTTAAGGAATTTCAGAAAGTCTCTCAATTATTTCTCGTGAGATCTCCTAGCATAACTCGTGATCCTGTGTTTATTCCTGCATTGTCCCACTCAAGGGGACAGGAAGAGCTTATCTATTTGTTTCATCTCATTTGGGAAGTAGAAGGGCTTCGTAAGATTGACATGAATGAATACTGAAAAATCCAGAAGTCGTGTTTAGGAGATGAAAGAAAATCGTCTACCCGCGTGAATAAAAGAACGTTTTTTTTTGTTCGACATTCAAGCAAGTTGCGCGAATGCAATAAATAAATAAATGAATAATAATAATAATAATAATAATAATAATAATAATAATAAAGACGAGAAATTGTAATAAATGCAATGAAAATGAGAGCGCTAATCGGAAAGAGTGTCTACTAAATATATTTTTATAATAATGATTTTTTTACTGACCAAAAGAATAAAGCTAAAGAATTCTCGTTAAAAATTAACTATTAGGTATTCCCCACAACAGAAAATCGAGAGACACTACATAACCCTAATTTGTCTTGGGAAGAGACCTTGTTCTCTGGAATGTTACGTGATGGGCTCCAAGAAAAAATTATGATTATGCAGCTGCGCGCGATTACCATGACTTGATGATTTGGTCATCCCCGTGTGTGGCATGGACTGGCGACCCAGAGGTAGAGTTTTAGCTCTGTGGCAATTGGTTTGATCTCAAGTAACGGAGATCATGGTATATTGCTCAGGAGACCAAAATAAGATGAAACAGCTGTCCAGTGTTCCGCATGTCGTACATGGTGTTTGCCGAATTTTCTGGTCGTGGTAATTTAATTTAATTAATTATACTTAATTCCTGTACCTACACATTCTAAATTACAAATTACTAAAATGACTGATTGAGACGCTTGATTATTTCACACTAAGAGCAAATCAGAGCAGAATTAAGCGGTGGGTAGTGATCTTCCCTTATAGAAACAGTGATGTGAATGAGAAGCCACGTTCAACCATGAAACTAATAACAGCTATTTCAGTTCATCCCCATGATAGTCTACTCCGGTAATGATGCCGCCAGTGTTGTTTTGAAAAAAAATAGGTCGTCTCCACTGGGGCATTTATTAATGAGCACGGCATATACGCTAGCGAAATAGCCGGTAACTATGTGTCAAAATAATGTTATGTATGTGAAAACTCTCATTGTCTAAAGGTGTCATCTGCTCCTTGTCTATGTACTTTCCGGGGAATAAATCTCAAGAATTATTTTGGAACATGTGACGGAAAAAGATCAAGAAGGATTACTGAATACAATTTTAACACGTTAAGCGTCAAAGCAAATACAACCACTGGACATGCCACTCTTAGAAAAAAAGATTCCTGCTGTACTTTTAACAAACGTGAAAATAAATGACGTACAAATCTGAGACAAAACCTATTTTATTTGATAGCCAAACTTTCTGGCTTCATTGAACAGCATATTCATCATCATCAGGCAATAGCACAGATTCCTATGATGTTCTCCGTATATCCGTATAGGTAATCACTCCTGGCAGGTGTTCTTCACGACATCCAATATCCATACAAAGGTAATGATGCATGATTTTGCTGGTGGATCTACACTGGTGTTTTCTGTTGTGTATGTGTCCACAGGAGAATTTCACTTATGACTTCGTCTTTACTTCTTCAGCAGTGTCCAGAATATCT
>CM042139.1:131290503-131298003 GCA_023376005.1 Doryteuthis pealeii
CTAACACTCCTGTTACTCACTTGACTAAAAATGTTTCTAAAATGATTTTAGCCGATTTTCAAAAACGCATTTTTCCCACATACACATAGCTATGAATATATATATATATATATATATATATATATATATATATATATATATATATATATATAATATATATAATTATGATAATAATGATATATAATAATAACGGTAACAGCGTTTTTAATCAGGACAATATTTACAGTGATCTTTGCACCACACAATCTGAATATTTTTAATGGTAGAAGGGTCACCTAATCCCGACCAGGAGACCAGACCTAGTATTGATTAACAAACTGAAGAGAACGTGGATTTTGCCGTCCTGGCCGACCACCCAATAAAATTGTAAGAAAGCGAAAGATAAACAAATACTTGAACCTTGTCAGAGAAATAAGTAAACTGTGGATCATTAAGGTGAAGGTCGTGCCAATTGTAAATGGTGCCCTTGGAACGGTCTCCAAGTGTCTGGAAGAGAATGTGTGTGAATTGGAAATCAGAGTAAGAATCGAAACTATCCAAACTACAACATTGTTAAGATCGGCTAGAATACGCAGAAGAGTCCTGGATACCTGAGGAGACTTGCTGTCACTCAGCCCCCAGTGAACCAGCGGCTATGGCAGGTGTGAAAACTCGAATAATAATCATACCGAATCAAGAAAAATAAGAACGCTTAGAGAAAAGGAGAACTACACGTACTTGGGAATATTGGAAGTTGATACCATTAAACAGAGATGAAAGAAGAGTTGAAGTCAGATCACCTCAGAAAAACAAGAACACTTCTAGAAAAACAAGTTCTGCAGCAGAAATCTTTTCAAATGAATAAACACCTGGGCTGTTCGTCTTGAAAAATACTCTGGACTATTCTTAAAATGGACAAGAGAGGAACTCCGACAAATGAACTAAAGGACAAGGAAACTTATGACAATGCACAAGGTATTACATCCGGGAGACGACATCGATAGACTATATGTGTCCAGAAAGGGAGGAGGAAGAGGGGTCACCAGCATTAGAAATTGCGTAGATGCAACAATTCAGGCATTCGAAGAAAACATTAAAAAGAGCAAAGAAAGACTAATTAAAGGAGTCAAAAACAGCACTTGTAGTATATGAACGGGTAGCAATACGATGAAAAAAACTAGATATCGAAAGAAAAGCAACTCTATGGATACTTCAAGTGACAAACTAGAAAGATAGCATATCAGAAGAAATGCTCATGGCTCAAAGGGGAAACGTCAAGTGAAACTGATCACTCATAACTGTAGCGCAAGACAATACCACAGGAACAAATTATATCAAATTATATCAAAGCAAAAATAGATGAGACGCAACTGAATGACAAGTTTAGAATGTGTGTTGACAAATACAAAACGTTTATTCATATAATAGAACAGTCCCCAAGGGTTTGGAAAAGAGTCTGGATGAGATGGAAATCAAAGGAAGAATGGCGACTATCCAAACTACAGCATTCTTGAAAACGGCTTGAATACTCAGAAGTCCGGTAGACCTGTCACTCAGACTCTAGTGAACCACTAGCTAAGTCGGCTGCGAAAAACTTTCATTACTATGATAATAATACCACAAACAGGGATCCTTGAATGCTTGAAGATGTACAAAATATCGAACAAAGTAATAAAATTCATCACTAATGCTATGAATAATAGGAAAGTTGAATTAACAGCAGAAGGACAGACCTTAGCAGAGGTGAAAATACAAAGAGGCATTTTCCAGAGATACGCCCTATCCCCATTATTATTTTTTATAGCAATGATGCCTCTTAACCATACACTTAGAAAACCAGCACAGGGATGGATCGACACTCTCTTCCAGTTAAACTACACGTTGGAACATTTTCACTTTGAATGCGTATGGACTCAAATTCACCCTTTCCAACAGTCCGTAAAATTGTTAATGTTTAATCCGGTTGTAATCAAATTCTTTCTAATACATACATATACACACACACACACATATATACACACACACTCACACACACACACACACACACACACTCACACACACACACACACACACATATATATATATATATATATATATCATAAACATACACAATATACATATTCATAAACATACACAATATATATATATATATATATATATAATATATATATATATATATATATATATATATATATATATATATATATATATATAATAAGTCATTCACAGACACGTGTTTCGGCGTTTCACGCCTCTTCAGTGCGGCTAGACGTAATTCGGCGTTTCACGCTTCTTCAGTGTGGCTAGATGGGTTGGTTTAGAATATAACGAAAACAATACGAAATATTAAATTCGTCTTCTTTTATATGAGGATAGCTCGTTCAGAAATAATACATAATTGAAGTAAAAACAATATCTACACGAGATAACTTTTTTAAGTTTAATCTAATTTTGTATCCATATCTTGTGTCGCAAGAACACGATAACATGTTTATCAAAAATCTTAATTCCCTCTATCGCAGCTCACTATACCTACCTAATAATAATGAGAAAGTAATCATTCTCTCTGACCATGGTTTTACTCATAGCAAAAATATTTTCTGAACCTTGGGAAAAACAGCCAATATTTAATTCCTACAACCATCTGAATAAAATGAAAACCGAAATCGAACTACTATATCAGAAAATCCAGAAGCTCCAGACGCAAGGGGAAATTACCACCCACCCAGAACTTAATGTCCTTCTAAAAGCTGAAGTTATTAAGAACAGATTTGATAAGAACAGTAACTTCTCCACGTTACTCAAAAGTTAAAACCTGCCGCGAAAAAAATGCACAATCATCCCGATATTTTCATAAAAAATGCTGATAAAACTAATATTTTTGCTGTGCCTAACAAAGCTCACTACAACTCCAAATTACAAAATTCTTGGATAATCATACAAATGTTTTATAAATCCACAAAGAACCCATAAATCAACTAAAAATAAACTCATTCATCACGGCCAATAATGCCCAACTGGAGAGTCAAAAACTTCCTAAAGTTATTGGCGACTATAAAATCAGGATTTATGTACGGAACAGTAAAAATCCATAAACAACAACACTCTCAATGACTTATTATTCCTCTGGTCACCACCCCTATATATTAATTAACAATACAAATTAGCCAACTAATTACATCATATATGCCCATCAAATACTGTCTGAAATCCACCAACGAAATAATTCAAATTCTTCAAACCTCAAAACCAAATAAACAAATCATAGCCTCACATGAAGTTAAAAATCTTTTCACAAATATTCCTGTAAAAGGAACTATTGAAATCCTAATAGAAGACATTTGTAATAACCCTGCATATCTACCACTTAAAATTAATCCCAACATTCTTAAAAAACTTCTCCTCTACTTCACAATAGAAGTTCCATATTATGAACACCAGGGGGATTTGTATATCCAGCATGACGGTATTTCGATAGGTTCAGTTCTGGGTCCGACCTCCATTAATTTTTACATGGCTCACCATGATAACAGTCTTTAAGATTATGAAAAATGTACCATCTACGTTCGTTACGTCGATGACATTCTCCTTCTCGTCAATAACACGAATGAACTGTATGAACTTTAAAAAACTTTCCAATAAAACTCCGTCCTCAATTTCACATATGAACTCAACAATAATAATCACCTCCCAATCCTTTATGAATTGATTGTGACTAATAACAGCACTTTTACTACAAAACGCTATCATGAAAATAACTTGATAGATGGAGCATATCAAATATTAAACAAACTCTTATAAACAATTAATTTTCCAACTACATAATCGATGAACGAATTTGATAGACCATTCATCATATTAAATTAAGCTTCAAAGAAAAGATATTACACCGAACACTTCTACTCATAGCATAATATATTATCGTAACCAAGATGCACCAAAATTATAAACTTGATGAAAATGCTTTAAAAGATTAATTCGTAATAACGTTTCTTCCATCGATCTCAACAATAAGATAAAATTAATAATTTATTACCGAAAATTAAAACCACCAGCCTTGTCACCAGCAGCAACTCATACCCACCGAGTATTTGTCCTAATAAGACCAATGTAGTGTAAAGATTCAATTATCCCGTAAGAGATAGTTTCTCTGAA
This sequence comes from Doryteuthis pealeii, assembly GCA_023376005.1. Lineage (NCBI taxonomy): Eukaryota > Metazoa > Mollusca > Cephalopoda > Myopsida > Loliginidae > Doryteuthis > Doryteuthis pealeii. The sequence continues at coordinate 131,294,638 of CM042139.1, forward strand.
ATTGAAAGCACTTACATTGGTCTCACTTCCACGGCCTTGTTGCACCGTTTGGCACTACATTTATATGATACCAGCTCAATCACGCAACACTTAAAATCACATTTATGCACCCCCTCCAATTACCAAAAGGTTCTAACCGAAAACACCCACATACTGCATAAAGAAAGAAATTCTCGAAGTTGTATACACAATGAAAAAACAAAACAAAAAAAAACACTTTAAATAAGGTTAACTTTGAATATAGCAGCAACATAATCAAATGTCTATAGCTCATTTCCTGCCAATTCTCCCCCCATTCCCCACAATTCTTTATATAATTCCTGTGAGTTCCCCTTCTGACTTACTCCTCCCGCTACTCGGTTTATATTACCACTTTGCGTGTTAAAAAGAACCAGGAACCAACCTGATTACATCGACACTTGAGGAGTGAACTACGAAGTGGCGAAAGTAAAGTACTAGTGATGATATTTTCGTGGAATTATCAACCGACATCACCATAACGTTAAAAAACTGTCCATAAAACTTGAAAAGATCGAGAAAAACTCGTCATATTCGAAATGTCCGTGGTGTTTAACACAACTTGCATAAAAGAGAAAACTGATGCCAAAGTATATATATGTATATATGGAATATAGTGAAAGATTTGAAAAAACACAGGTTCAATAAAATCAGTGATATTTATTCAGCCAACGCTGCAATGTTTCAATCTAGAAGATCTACTAAACAGTAGATCTTCTTCAGGGATTTTGTTGATTTAAGGAAAGATAAAATTGATCACAGATAATAAGGAGACTGTGAGAGTCTTTTGTTGATCAGTCTGTTTAAAAATGTTAGAATGAAGAATTAGCGCTCTTAGAATTGTTTGAAAATTATGAACGCTGAGATAAATGGTTTTGAAGATAACATAGAACATTCTCGTACGTTGTGTGTGTGTGTGTGTGTGTGTGTGTGTGTGAGAGAGAGAGAGAGAGAGAGAGAGAGAGAGAGAGAGAGAGAGAGAGAGAAAGTGTGTATGAAAATGAGAGTAGATGATCGCTTTCATTGGGAGTCTATGTGTGTCCGTGTGTGTATGTGAGCGTGTGTGTATGTGTATGTTTATTTATTTTTTTGTTTTTGTTTTGATTACGTGATGAGAATGTGTGTGTGTGTGTGTGTGTGTGTACATGTGTGTGTATGTGTGTAAAATGTATTAGTTAAAATTGTAATTATTATTATAATATTTATTGAATTTATTTTTTAATTGTAGATTGTACAAAAGGAAAAAATGTTGAATATTTGTTTGTTACTTTGTAAATTTCGTTGTTGTTCTATATATCATTTACTTGTTATATCTAATTTACTTTTATTATTTTTACTTTCGTTTGTTTGAATATTTATTATTCATTTAATATACGTATATATATACATACATACATATACATACATACATGTATTTATGCATATATATACACACCTATACATACACATACATATGTATATATGATACATAAGTGGTGAGATTGTTATAGAAACTATCTTTTTAAAAAAGTGAGTATGTGCGTGAAAGATGAAATGGAAGAAAATATTGTATCAATGTATTAAGATATTATTGAGTGATTACAGTATTGTTGTTACTATGATGATGATTTCCATAGTTGTTTTGCTGAGATGTTGAGAGAGAGAGAGAGAGAGAGAGAGAGAGAGAGAGAGAGAGAGAGAGAGAGAGAGAGAGAAGAGAGAGAATGAGAGAGGGGGAAGAGGGAGAGAGAAAGTGTGTGTGTGTGTGTATGTATGCGTGTGTGTGTGCGTAAAAAAATTATAGGGAAATTTATATATTATTATTGTCAAAATTATTGGTCTAATTGGTATAGTCTAATAATTTATTGTGTGCTGAAAGTTTTTAAAAAAACGGTACTACATGATGGGTGTGTGTATGAAAATTATTAGTAATAATCTAGTTATAATTAAAGGAAAATATTTGTGTAGAAAACTAAGTGTGATGTTGATTAAATATAGGGAATTTTGTGATTCTTGAGAATAATCTTGGAGAGATAAGGCGAGGGTATGTAAAATCCGGGTCTTTGATTAATCATATTGAAAATTGAGATGGTACTAGATTCTACGATTTTTCTTTCTTTTTTGTTGTGTATCCTAACTAACATTTTGTATTCTTTAAAATTAAACAGATAGTGTCTAATATCTCTCTTATGTTCCCAGATTCGTTGGTTGATGTGTCTAGACGTTTCTCCAATGTACTGTTTGTTACAATCCAAACATTGGATGGTGTATACACCGGCATCAGACCTCGCATGAGTGTTATTTTTTATTATTAATATTTTTATTGTTTTTGAGGAGTTTGTTACAGTTTTTATCCCTAAATTATTTAGGTTTTTTTCGATAATTGTTGTAGCTAAGTTATTGGGGAGGATGATGTATCTATTTAGAAGGTTATTGGTAGGAGTATTGTTTATGGGATTGGTGGGGAGGTGTTTACGGTTATGCATTTTGATGGCTTTCTTTTTGGCACGTTGGATGAAAAGTTTAGGGTATTGTAACTGTGTATATATTCAAATTCTTCATTTAGAAATTTCTAAGGGCTCTTAAATAAAAACCTATAATTAAACCACTTTTAATTTTGGTGTTGTGATGTGAGTAGAAATGAATATGGTCATTTTTATTTGTGGGTTTGTGGTGGACTTTAAATTCTAAGCGATTATTGTTATTTATTAATAGTATATCTAGGAAAGATAAAGTTTTATTATGTTTTAGCTTGTGTGTGAAGTTACTAGTTGGTTCAATTTTATTTAAACGGTCTACAATTTGTGTTAAGTTGTTATTACGTGGGTATATAAATAGGATGTCGTCGATATACCAGAAGTAAATAGAGTCTGTGGGTAGAATGTATTTGAAGGAATTCTAGGAAAAGACATGCTAGGATGCCACTTAGGGGCGATCCCATAGGTAAGCCAAATGTTTGTCTGTAAAACGTACATTATACTGGAAGAAACAGTTTTTGGTACATAATTTACAGATTTTTTTAATGGTCTGAATAGGTAAGGGTAAGTTGATGTTAGTTTTTTTAGATGATTTTCTAACTGTGTGATGCATTAATCAACAGGAATATTAGTATATAGTGATTTGATGTCAGTACTACTTATAAGTTTATTATGCATGTTTATGTTGCTGATTTTGTTTAGTAGATCGGTAGAGTATATATATATATATATATATATATATATATATATATATATATATATATATATATATATATATAAGAAAATGGTATTTTCAGATAGCCTATCTGGGTTTCAGCTTGGTTGAATTATCAGGGTTATCTGCAGTGAATTAATTAAAAGCAAACGGAAGTAATGAGTGAACTGGTGGGCT
>CM042139.1:131303003-131335503 GCA_023376005.1 Doryteuthis pealeii
CTGATATCCTAAGGAAATTATTTTTAAGAAAATTAATTTTTCATTCATTGTTCATTTCTGCTTTGGTAAACGTAACTTGCCTCCGTTGAGAACTGAATCCATAGAAAGTTGTTACAGTTGACAAGAATTGTTTACAATTTCCAACAATGAAAACAATTATTCGAAGAAGTATCCGTTTATTTTAATAACTATATCTATGATATACCCACAGTCATATGCCTTATCCATTTTCTTGTTGAGGATTTGAATCACGCAGGAACAGCTTGTATCGTGAACGTATAGACATCTGAAAAGATTGCAAAGGATAATTAAAACTTTAGATAGCTAAATGAAGACTACTCTCAATGCTGATATGATTTCTCTTTTCATTCGGCTGTGAGCTAGTGTATATAAATAGTTACCAGTTGTGGGTTCTCGATGTGTAGAATCAAATCGAAGTTGATGTGTCTGAAACAAAGGGGAATATTGCAGCACAGTTCAGATAATCAGATATAGATGTACAGGGTCAATTTCATTCAGTACGATTCCAGAAACAAACTAGTACTTAATTCCACAATTTAATTACTGTTCTCTCCGAATTACGCAGATGATCTAACGCTTCTAGAAAATGCACATGTGTTGCAATTAACCTGGAGATATCTCCACACTTAATGAAAATCCCCGAAATTAGTAAACCAGTCCACATACCTAGGTAGTAATATCCCATATACAGAAAGCAATGTCAAAATATATGATTCGGATCTCTAGCTTTCGCATGTATGTATTTAGCCAACCAATCCAAAATGTGACACAAGGTCAATTTTAAGCGATGGACACTGGTAGGAGTTGTCCGCTGCTACAATAATGTTTAATAACCTAGTATGTCCTAATTTTTACGCATAGCTGAGAGGAGAATAGCTCCTCCTTTAACATACGCGGTTGGCAATTATTTTAAATAATTCGGAAACGCTTCAAAACCCTTAACGTTCTTTTACGCACTAAAATGCATCACCTAATGCAAGAGAAAAAAACTCTTACACCTTCAGCTACTTACACTGTCTTTTTGTGCGAGAAATACATTTAAAAAGGTTAAACTGAGAAAACTGCTAAAAGGCTGTGATAAGAAGTCTTATGAGAAATATGTGTTAGAAATCTTGAGAATAACGAAATTTACAACAAAGAACACAAATGTTCAATCAGTTGAAAACAATGTTAATAATCGATGGAGTATATTTTACAATAGATTTATTTCTCCACGCATCACTATTAGTCATCACTCCTGAAAAGTCCTCTCCACGACATCCAGTTTCATCTAATAAAGTTTTTTTTGTAATTAAACATAGATATTTCAAAATGATATAATTATATTTTTTCTCTCCTTTGTGGAAGGCTTTCTTTTTTTTTTCTCAATTAAAACATAGAAAAAATTTTTTTCTCAATTAAAACATAGAAAAAAATGTCGACTGAAAATTTTTGAAGTAAAACATAAAAGAAAAAGCATGACTTACTTTGAACCAAAAAATGATTATACATCTCATATAGTAATGATCAGAGACAAATGAAACCTAGAACTCTCATTGGCTAAAAACAAACATCAGCATGAAAATTTCCAAATCTCTCATTGGTAGAAAAATGTCCAAATACTCCACAAAAGGCTAATAATATAGAATATTTTCAGAATTCTTGTATTTATGCAATAAAGTACATAAAACGCTAGCCGGTATTACAATAACACTCGATTGGGCCAAACGGGATGCAAAGGCTGTTGTGAAGAGTGATCGAAACTTTCGTAAGACCCAATGTGACAACATAGAGGAAACATTCTGGGGTACACTTACCGCGGACACACACACACCACACACACACACACACACACATATATATATATATATATATTAGTTGAGGATATATATATATATATATAAAGATTTTTTTTGTCATTATTTTCATAGTGAGTTCGAAGCATTAATTAAAATGTAATAATATATTTTTGAAGGCGTAATAATGCACATTTATGTTTAAAAAACATATTTATTTCTTTTTTTTTTTTTTTTTTTCATATTAAGGGTCCTAAATATTTTCAAGCAAAGCTCATCATCAGAGGAATGAAAGATTTTCTCATCATTTTCATCTGTATTTGATAAATTCAATTGTGTTGTTGTTCATTGAATGTTCGGTGGTAACTGTGAAAAATTTTTTTTTTTTTCCGGCGAAGATATAGTTACGCTCGGTGAATCCGTAATAAATCGGTGCGGCGATCGTGTTCCACGGGATATTTTGAAAAATTATTTCATATATAAATTCTTTTTTCTTTTTTTTATAATACTATAAAAATAATGAAGCCCTGCTCAGGGACACTGAAATAAAGATTTTTTTTGTCATTATTTTCATAGTGAGTTCGAAGCATTAATTAAAATGTAATAATATATTTTTGAAGGCGTAATAATGCACATTTATGTTTAAAAAACATATTTATTTCTTTTTTTTTTTTTTCATATTAAGGGTCCTAAATATTTTCAAGCAAAGCTCATCATCAGAGGAATGAAAGATTTTCTCATAATTTTCATCTGTATTTGAAAAATTCAATTGTGTTGTTGTTCATTGAATGTTCGGTGGTAACTGTGAAAAATTTTTTTTTTTTCTATGAAAATAATGACAAAAAAAATCTTTATTTCAGTGTCCCTGAGCAGGGCTTCATTATTGTATAGTATTATAAAAAAAAGAAAAAAGAATTTATATATGAAATAATTTTCAAAATATCCCGCGGAACACGATCGCCGCACCGATTTATTACGGAATTCACCGAGCGTAACTATATCTTCGCCGGAAAAAAAAAAATTTTTTCACAGTTACCACCGAACATTCAATGAACAACAACACAATTGAATTTATCAAATACAGATGAAAATGATGAGAAAATCTTTCATTCCTCTGATGATGAGCTTTGCTTGAAAATATTAGGACCCTTATATGAAAAAAAAAAAAAAAAAGAATAGAGAATCTATATTCTAAATTAGGTTAGACATGGAGTCAACGGCACTTTAGTAACAAATGCCATTTTCAAACCATGTGCACTTGGTCTGAAAATTGCATAGCTGAGAAATCTGTCAGTAATCAAGCGCCATTTACTCGATATTCAGGATAATATAATATATATATATATATATATATATATATATATATATATGTGTGTGTGTGTGTGTGTGTGTGTGTGTGTGTGTGTGTGTGTGTTTGTGTGTGTGTGTCTAAAGTTTGTTTTCTATCTTTAAATTAAGTTTTTCAATATTAATAAAAACCGAGCTTATATAGATTATAATAAGGATTTATTCCCCCCAAGGCAAATTGATTTCACACCTTATATGGTTATCAAGCAAGAGAATTAAAAGTTGTTTTTCTTTTAATTTCTTATTTGCATTATTGATTAGTTTGGCGTTTCGTTCATTAAAAATTTAATCTTTCATTTCTTGTTTTTTTTATGTCGAATTTAGTTTCTCTTCCTATCACATAATGGGTTACATGCTAATCAGAATTTGGATTCTTTTCAATTTCAGCGGTTGGTTGAAATTTTTTTATTTTTAATAAAATGCGATTTCATAAAAGCAACACCGGAGATAGGAAGCGTAAGGTAGAAGTTCTATTTATGATTTAAAGGAAGAAAAAATTAAATAGTTTTCAAAATGATAATTAAATTTTAAATAAAAAAAAGAATTATTCTAAAAATGTCAATCAACACAAATTCTCTTAAATATCTATGTATGGAAACATTCATTAACATTAATAATTAAGATTAAACCTACGGCAATCTTAAGTAAATAGAGCAGAAGTCCGAATATATTAAATCTAAATAAATTGTCATATTAAAAAGACATTTAACATAGAAAAAATTAAAATATTACATATTGGAATATTGTACTCAAGCCTGGACTAAGTGTGTCCAGATATGGAAATTGGAGAGTAATATTGAGATTGGAGGTAATGCAAAGAAGAGTGACACAAATATTAAAAAGAGTAAAAAAAGCATAGTTACAGGTAGAGATTAGAGAAGTTAGGATTAACTATTTTACTAGAAATAAAATGGAGAGCTAATCTAACTAAAACTTTGATAATAATGAATTAAATTATTTTCAATAAATATTTCAAAAACTAAGACTATTAACCAATTGGATATTTTCTGCTAATATATGAATATAAATTTGAAAAAATTGCCTGATCACATAAAACAAAAACAGTAATAGAGTACAAAATTTTAAGATGTTTTGGAAAAAAATGGTAACAAGAATTATTCAAAATTCTGAATTCCAAAAGTAAACATTATTATTTCTCTAGACTACGCTCTCATCCGTTCTGTAAATAAGTTTTTCGAATATCTCATTAGGTCATTTAATTTTTTTTAAATAAAATAAATGTTGTTAAGACTAAACGAATAAATTTGTCCAATTTCTTTTTTTCATTGACATGAAAATAACATTTTTGAATAAGTTTCATGATATCGCTCCTTATTAAAGAGACTTTTGAGAACTATAGAATAAATTACTCAACAAAATAATACGAGTGGGAAGTTTATATATTAAGCAAAAATACATTCTTGGTTTCAGAATAATTTCAATAAATTCATATTTCAATTTACCTCTCTAATCCATTGCTTTGTCTTCCCAACTTTTTTCTGGCTTATTTAAACATGTGTGTATATTCTAATGGGTTTAAGATATCGCTATAGCTCAGGAATACCACTCGAGCAAAATCATACAAAGTACTTGAATTAAGATGCAAGTCTGTATCCGTGTGAATAGAGTCAATCTACATTAGAAGTTTTTGCTAAAAATATAGATCTTTGAACTATATTTAATGACTCAAAAGACGAAATGATTAATTTTTATGTGTCTGTTTTTTATGGACCCCCTTTTATATTCTCTTTAGAATTGTATTTCTATATAATTAATTTCTATATAATTATATCCGTTATATTCTATATCATGGGCTCATAAATGATCTATCACATGTTCCATTCTCAGTGTGTTGTAGACAAATACGACATTTTTGGTTTAAATAAACGCAGTAGCCACTTGAATAAAAGGCAAGAAATGAAGTAATCTACCTTCTCCATATTGCACGAGTTCAGACAACAGCTGCATACCCTACAAACATTAGAAGACACACATAAAATATTTTTCTCTTAAAAATTATGTTGGATGTTGCTTCTCTTTTTTAGGCGGGTTCATTAAATTATTCTCCCAGGCGTGTGGGGATGTTTCCCAGGAAATACACAGCGGTTAAATGGGAGAAGCAGAAATTACATCGTTGATTACCTTGCAGTAGTAATAATCCTTTTTTCGTTTTTTCTTTTTTTAGTGAGGAGAGGGGTCTTTCCAATTTTAAAGAATACAGGATCTTATTAATCTATTTTATTGCTTTCTATTGTATTTTTGTTCGCCACTTTGCATTTGGGGTTTGGATATAAAATTTACAAAGAAAAATCAAAGAAATACATTTTAATTGAAAATAAAAAAGTTAAAAAGAAATTTAAAAAAAGTTAAGCTTCCAATTGTTTCTGTGAAACTACAGTACATACACTAAACCCTTTAACACAGTTACACAGAGCAAGTGTTCAGAGAAGTATTACAAGCAAATTAAAAAGGTAAATTATTAAAAAAACAGTTGTAAAAAAAGGTTGAGACAGTTCGAAATATCTTTCAGAGAGCTAGGTGTAAATAGATATGCTTCATATATATATATATATATATATATATATATATATATATATATATATATATATATATATATATATAATATATATATATATATATCGCGTCCACCATGGACGTTTAAAACAACTGGAGATAAAGTTTGAGATTTCAAAATTAGCTACCATATTCTCTACTGATATTTGCAATATAAATCTCCTTAAAACTAGTATTATTCATACAATTAATCCGAACGAGACCAGTAATTCAACGGTGTTCTTAAATATTGACCCACCGGAATTCTTAGTTTCACATTCTTTCATGCTTAAAAACAGTACATATATTTTATAACCTTGTCATAAAATACGTGAAGCATAAGCAAGACCCTTACAATTTTAGAATACACAAGGTATTGACGCTATTTGAAATGCAAACAGTAGCATCCAGGATTTGAACTCATCTTGCTTTGTCCAAACATTACACCACGCGCCTCCAACATATTGATCGATTGTGCGGATGTTACATAATGGATATGTATGGCCTATCGTTTTTTAAGGTAGTGTAAAGTAGATTTTTAAATTAACGTTAATGTGGAAAATTGCAGTACCAGATGTAAATATTCTGATAGATAACATTTCACTTTAAGTTTCAACTGTAACAGAACCCAATCCCTAGAGAGCCATGAAAACAAATGAGTTTGGGAAAGTAGGATTAGAATCAAGGACATGAGATCAGAGACCCCTTCTGGCCTGATGTATTTTTTATATGTACTGCTGATTCTTCTCGCACCCGAGTAAAGAATGTATCGGGAAAATAAATAAAAAAGTTTACACGAAAATATGTCTCCGTGTTTTATGTCAGAGATGGAACACAGAGAGACAGACAAACCCCGATGAAGAAGATGTCAATCGCAATATGAAGAACACAGACACCCGGCAAAAGAGAAGCTGTAGCCCAATAAGTGGTTAGAAGGGCAGTATGCAACACAGATACTGGGTGTCACCGAACAGTTTCGCCAAAACCGATATGGACGGATAGCGAAAGAAATAAAGGAAGGAAGAAAGCGAGAGAGAGAGACAGACAGACAGACAGACAGACAGACTGACATAGTCAATGATATATAAGCTGTCGACTCGCCTTGACGACGATGATGATGATCAATGCCTGACCGTTTGATTTTCTGAAAGCAATAAATGGCGTATTTATTGTGAACTGTTGTGTATAGTCTAGCCTTACCAAATTCGAAAACCGGAAGTAACATATCGGCTGTATAAATGAAGTAAAATGTCATTTGAAGTTAATTGAGCCATAAAATCGGTTAGTTATATTCGGACTTCACATGAAAATGACCCCTGATCCGCCGTATCAATCTTAGCTGACGCAACCATTCTTTAGTGTATGTCGTCATGAGACGTTTATTCATGTAAACATAATAGATTTATGTGAGTAACATATGCACATTGACAACTGGAAATATGGCAGCAGTTGTTTCCATGTCCCCCGTGATTTTCTTTCGTCTATTACGCCGACTGCTAAACACACACGAAGCACATCTTTTGTGATGGGGCATCTTATATAATTTTTCATTCACAGAATTTATGTAAACTAAATGTAACCACTTTTTTCTGACTCGTCAACAATAAAATGCAAATATCTGATGGTATACATAAATCGGATAAAGACGTCAGGAATGATGAAAATGTTACCAATTTAGGTATTCAAAATGGCGCCCTCATGTCTGGCCACTTTCCTTCGTTGCGCATGGTAAAACTTGTAGTAAATTTGTGGATTAGCCTATTGTATCTTTTCTGGAAGTAAATGAACTGGTCCATGACTACTTGTTTACTGTCGTTTTGGAGCAGTGGTGGAAACTTACGATGACCTTGCGAGAACAGTCTATGTAATACCAATCCTTAGCACTATGTTGCGAACTACTTATTTGTATGTACTAGTGTACCGATACATTCTAGGTTCCGGTATGCATCAATTAAACAGATATTTATTTTATCTAATTGTTCTTAGATATATCACAGAAATCCATTTCATGTCCGTTGTTTTTCAAAAGTAGCCAAAGCCAATAAAAAGTTATTTTTGGTCTTTCTCAGACATTCTGATGAATTACTTCTCTCTTGTTTTTTTTTACAAATGCATTGTTGTATATTGCTGCTGTAATTTGATAAAAGATGACGATCACTCCGGATCAGTAGGATGTGACACATGCTCCATTTCTTAAACAGAGTTTAACTGGTTTGAATTTAGAGTTTTCCTTGATTTAGAATAGATGGCAAAGTAAAATTAAAGAGCTCATTTTACCCTACTAATTTTGCTAATTACCCATAGTTGGTGGAAGAATAGTTGGATTCCAAAGAATACTAGCACTATGTGAAATGCAAACAGCCTCAACCAGATTTGAATTCGTCTCGCCGTATCTATTTCATAGGACAGTAACCATTTCACCAAACGCCTCCATAAAAAATATATATCAACATATAGTCACACATTTTTTATCATCAGAATTGCGACGAATGTGTAGAGAAAGACAGGGATAAAGAGGTTACGATTGCACACACACACACACACACACACACACACACACACACACACGGGTCGACAGGAGACATATCTTCGGTTGAACCTTCTGCCAGACTGTCGAAATCAAAATTCGAACTGGTTAAATTGCATCACGGACACTCACACAATTTTGACGTGGTCACCCCCTCCTCCGGCACGATGTCTACGCAAATTCGCGACGCCCCCGTAAATTCTCGTGGTGGAGTATCTCCCCGATCGGCGTCTACATAAATTCGCGACGCCTGCGTACCCAAGCTTTTCCCTTCGGTCAGGGCATCCGTACATCGCGTCAACCCAGTCACTGGATCTATTGCTTGTCCCTGTTTATTTCTTTAGAAATATTACAGTTGAAGAAGGTTGGCGAATGTATGGTTTATAACGTCATTTTGAAGTTCATGAGGAAACATTTGAAAGATTTCAAATGAAGAAGTTATTCACTGTTTAATGATTCGAAAACCAACTTGAAAAACCAGAAAAGCTTGATAGATGGATGCCATAAGATCTGACCAAAATTCTATAGTGCCGATCTTACAACGCGTTTCTTTTTTGCAACAAGAAAACAAAATCCATTCCTTTATTTCTTTCATTTTGCATGAAACAGTGTTGCATTGCCGCGTCTTGAAGATGCTGGAGACAAAGACAAGATACGAACGAGTTCTCAGAAAAGAAAAAAGTTAGACACGGGTTCCAAGAAAAAATGTCTCTCATTTTATTTGTGTTTTTAGCCTAATTCTAATCGGTTTCAAATTAAAAAGACCTGACGTGGTATTTTTGAGAAAATGATCCTTTTCTTCCACAAATTGCATCCCGATCCTAAATATAAGTTCTATGTTTGTACTCTGTTGGTTACTGACTGACTGACAATCACTCTCTTATGATGACGTTTTCTTGCATTTACCACAACTGTCTGCATGGTTGATTCTTTGTTGTCGGTCACCAGGTACAGCGGATGTGAGAAGGTTGCCGCCACATTATAATAGTTCTTAAAGATTTGCCACACATTTATTTCATGTTGGCTAAAACCTCAATGAGTTGAATTTCATTTTGGTCTGATAGAAACATTTTTCTTACATTTCGATGAATGCTTCACTTTTGTTTTTCTCACTTTCTAACGGTTTTTCAATGATTTTCATTTTGCACAACAGAAGAAAAAGGCCAGAATGCATTTTTCCTTTACAGAGAAACATATTACGTCTATAGGAGACCAGAGAATGTAATGGTACGAACAATCAGTAATAATGATCTCAATTATCTGGTTTGGTTTCTTTATTTAATGGCATATAAATCTTCATTTAATGCCAAAGCTCTCCTTGTAGAACAGTAATGGTACTATTACCTTATAGCTGGGGATGAGGAGGGGAATAACTCTTCGAAGGGTCGTAGTCCCAAAGTAAATGTAATAGCGCGACTGGAATTCGAACTCGCTTACAACGATTTCACAGTCTAACACGTTTGCCATAACTCCACAGGGATCCCCATCAATAATCTGAATGCTTATTTGGATTTTAGTGTGTGTGTTTATTAAAGGCGACATATAGGCTACATAAGTCTCTGATATACAAAATGTAAATATCAATACAAAATAATTTAGTGGGTAAATTATCTCATTGGAACTCCGGGCCGAAATTAGTAGACCATATATAAATGATGCCTTTGGGAACAGGATTACAAAACATGCGTGGGCTTTAAAAATGTATAGGATTGTATTGTGCAGAATTAACACGGGTGGGGATGGGAACATAGACCTTTTATGAAAGTTGAATATGCTTTCGTTTCCTTTGATGATTAGACATGAAAAGCATTAATTTATTGATATAAATTAGTCAGACACAAGGACCAGCAACAAGTTACATGCATTAGCTGTGTGCTAGCCTTGGATGCCGTGTAGAGCAGTTGCCAAGAGCGATAGCCGCTAGGGATGGATGGCAAAAGAGAATCAAGGAAACACATCAGTACGCCTTGATGATGTTGATGTTAATGATTAAACATTACATTTATGTTTAAAGGGTGTTTCTTTGAAATAATTTTTAGTCTTTTAGACTCGCCACCATCCTTAGCGAACGGAAAGATTCCAATAAATAATAATAATAGGACGTAAATCAAGGTCAATTTCTTACGCTGAATTTTTAATGTTTCTTTTCTCCTACACTGGTTGCCTAGGTTTAAAGATCCCAGTCTTCACTACTATTTACTCATAGCTGGAGGGAGAATAGTTGAATTCATACATTTTTCTATGGTATTAGCACTATGTGAAATGCAAACAGTCTCGTCCAGGATTTGAATTCGGGTGGACGGGTCCATTTCCTATAACAATGACCATTACACAACACACCTCCATTGATCTTTGATATATAAAAGAATGGTTCTCGCCGTCTTTTTATCAATAACGGCTTTGTATAGTATGTTTATCTTTATTTTTCAGGTAGCAGTTCGTATATTAAATGATGTTTGTGTGGATTGTTTTTCTTTTGTTTTGTAAATGGACACTTAGTATACAATAATGTTTCTCCGAAATGTTAAAATTTTATTTTAACAATTTATTAATTTCCTAATAATCCGTTGTACTGATTTGCAATTATTATTCTACCTCTCTTATTAAGGTAATTATATTCATGTAAAATAAAAGAGAAAAAATCAATCACACGTCATATTTCCCTTGTACATACACTTCGTTTCGCTCCAAATTCTTGGAGATATCTTTTAAATGTTTTCTCAAATATTCATTTGTCATAGATAAATTGGAAATCAGTTTTTGTCTGTGATACCAAATACTGGAATCTGATTGAGATAACCAAATTGGTATTTGTGTTAATCTTACTTTTTTAATATTTATGAAATACAGGAATAGCCAGATTTGATATTTGCGACATTTTCGCGATCGGTCTTTCTGAACAGCGTCGCAACAAGGATATTCTGTGTATGTTTCTACTTTCAAAATTCCTCGGAAATGCGTTGCAATCCTGGAAACTACTTCAATACGTACACTTAAGAAAGGTATGAATTGATACATTCTCCCAACGCCCCGTGTATGGGTAAATAATTGGGCAGTTTGGGTTCTAGACATGGAAAAAGCACTGCAGACCACGGCAGAAATATTTTGAAATCGCCAAGAACTGCTAATTTTCCGTTTTAATCTAATTAATGTGAAAACGACAATTTCAACTGCATGATGCAAGCCGACAAAGTCTCTCGAATGTCTCGTTATATTACATGAACTAAGCTCTATGCTTATCCCCTTCTCACCTAGCTTACTAATCAGAATTATGAGCGGTTGATTACCACGTTCAAGCAAGCAGTAGTCGAAAATCCTTCCAAGAACACATAAGTTCCAAGACTCAGATAGTTAATGTTACCGTAATTGTATTATGTTGGGTGGGCTGAGACGTCCATAAGCTAAAAGATTTATAGGTGTTAATAATTTTTTTGAGCAAATGCATCCAAGTTCTACAACTCCTATGAAAGATGTGTATCGACGGCAAGGAGGACACTATTGAAAAGTAAATCACATTTTGTCACATTCCATGATATTAGCTTGGTCAGCCTATAAACATGTTTATTGTTTGTAGCAATCTGTAAATTCTAATGGTTCATCATCATCATCAGGTCGTGCTGACAACACGGATACCAATGTCTCGCACTTTCTCTTTCTCTTTCTCTTTCTCTCTCTCTCTCTCTCTCTCTCTCTCTCTCTCTCTCTCTCTCTCTCTCTCTTGCTCACTCGCTCGCTCTCTCTCTCTCTCGCCACCCGACCGTATGCGTCATTACCACTAGTAGGTTTTCCACACGGCATCCAGTATATGCACAGAGCAGATTGATGTCGGCTCTGCTGGTCAACCAACACTGGTGAGTACATGTGTAGGTGTCCAAAGGAGAACGTCACTTATGAGGTCATCCTTGCTTTTCCAGCTGTTTCCAGAATGTCTTGTTTGTATTACTCGCGTACAGCTTCTTTTTGTGGAATGCTGATTCAGGGATTAGTTCAAGGTAGCAGGCAACAACCTTGTGTAGTTCCAATTTAGCTTTTTCTTGGGGCGTTTCATTTGAGTCTAAGTGGTTCAGCCATACACGACGCACTGACACGGCTATAGTTTGGAATAATTCTCGCTTTATCTTATCAGAGTGATCAGATTTCTATATTATCGATAATCTGTCTATAGCAGAACATCTCTTTCCTATGCGTATATTGACATCGTTTTCTGTGGGTTAGATACTACTGCCTAGCTATGTGAACTGATCTAATAATTTGAGAGGCTTACTATCCAGTGTGGGTATGTCTCCATATTGTTTAAAAAATATGAATCCAATTTATCTGTGTTCATGCTGAGACCTATGCTCCTTACTGCCTTCTTTTGGTTATGCAGCTGTGATTCGGCTTGTGCAGATGCGCTAGATAATTTGCCTAGTCCTCATTTGTAATATTTTCTGTGTGATATCGCTAACTTCTTGCTTTTTTTGTCTGTGAAGTCTTTTTCTTTCATGAGATGGTGTTATTACGTTTATAAGATCTCTTTCTAAGCTGATATAATCTTTTCAATCGCAATTATATTTTCTTTAACGTGCAAAGAGTTTTAGATAATTTTAAAATCTTCCTCAACTTATTTGTTAAGATATCAGCTGTCATAATAAATCTTTAATGGACATTTTAACACTTGACGCCGAGGGAGATTTATTTTCCGTCTTTGAAATCGAAGATTTCGATACATTTGGGAATGGCAAGCGACAGTCTTCTTAAGCGTATCTTTTCACAGTGGTTAAATTACGAAGCTGACATGAACGCACTTTTTTCTAGAGGGTATCATTGTTACTGTGTATTTCAAAAGATTAAAACCGAAAAGAAAAATTATCGCTAGCAATTACCAAATAGGAGCTGTTTGAGTAGTATGAAAAAGATAACGAAATGCAAAAAGTTGTTGCGGATTGTGATGGCAATTTTCATTATATATATATATATATATATATATTATATATATGGCATCCGTCTGTCTATTAGAGATGATGCCGTCTCCACCCACAGAGCTTGAATCGTGTCGGTCAAAAATAGATTACGCAACAACGTTTTACTGACAACGACGACATCATCCCTGTCACCACAGATACATCGTCTTCACTATGACCCGGTTTTTACAACCGCCTTATGCAGGTTGTTTGGTGATAAGAGAGCAAATCCATGGTTGTTTCTATGGAAGAAAATATCATTTTTGTAGTGAAAATGTGCACTATTTAACAATGTTATTGGTCTCCCTGCATATGTAGTGAATATAAATAGAAGCAATTATTTTTGTAGCGGTTTTCGAATAATGCGTATTTTTCTATACTGTAGATGCGTCTCTGTACAAGGTGTGTCAAAAAGTATCGATATGTTTGGTACTTTTTGACACACCTTATATTCTGAAAAAATAACGTTCCATTCATTAATTTTTTTTTTCAAAATAAAAAGTGTGTCAAAAAGCAAAAAATGTAAAACTTTATTAACAAGATAAAAATAAAGAATGAATGCAACTTTTTTTTCGTGTCAAAAAGTACAAAAAATCTCTATACTTTTTGACACTCCTTGAATATATATATATATATATATATATATATATATATATATATATTATATATTACAGAGTTTTCACAGATCAATGTTCATTATAAACAGCGACCCAGGTTTCATGCCAAGGGGCAATCATCAGGTTGTTGAGCTAGATCCCATGGTGTTTGTTGAAGATCTTTACTCAATGTCACATTTTGGACCACAAATAACGTCGGTTAGTTCCGCGGACGCTATTGTAGTTCGGATTTACTAAACATAATTTTTTAAACCTGGGTCGCTGTTTATAATGAACATTGATCTGTGAAAACTCTGTAAAATAAATAAATATTAGCTCTCACAATTTGTGATTGAGCACTGAATTTTGTTTGTTTCATCACAAAAAAAAATTGTTTTTTACATATACCATATATATATATATATATATATATATATATAAGAGGATAGGTGTCTTGAACAAATTCTGAAAGCAGCAGCTTATAAAAGGCACCTATACAACCATTTACGTCCTCTCACATAAACCATTCAAAGTAAGACGAAGTTGATATGCTGAAAACCGCGAGAAAAGGAAGGATATTCGCATAAGTGGCGTTCTCTTGGGTATATCTACACATGGACATATTAGTGGAGGCCTATCAGCAAGAAACTATCAGCGAGAAACTAAATAAATCAGCTTTGTGTGTATACTGGCTGCTGTGTGAAAGACCTGCTCCGAATGAGAGACAATAGAGACGGGTGGAGCGCGAAATTCATTAGAAATCTTTGGTGTGCGATTTCATTAAATCCTTAGATAACAAAATGATATCAATTTTTTAGAAATACCTCATGTATAGGGCTGAGTATTTTTAAGAACATTATCATTCTAAAGAAGAAAAAATAAGAGTCAACATTATGAGCGTTCTATAGGAATAGGCCATAGTATACAAGACATAAGTGACGGTATGCTGCTTAAGAAGGTTCATAATCTAACTGTTAAAATCCATATCGCCATTGTATGGGTTCAATTGTTTTGTTGTTAATAGAATCCAATTGGTTAAACCTAGACTAGGTTTTCTTTGTAATATATATGTCCGTGTCTGTAGTGAGCTGGTAATACTAGTCTCTAATGTCACTTGTAATATGTATAAGTCCAAGAGATAGGTCTTGCTAGAGGAAAGTTCAAACAGTAATTAATTTGAGAAAACGATCTTGAATGCTTTCTGTGATCGTCTCTTATTGGCCAATATTTACAGGCTGTTGTTGGAAAGTTCATGAATAGAAGTGACGATATTACGTACATCTTATATAGATAATTTCAAATAGAAAGCGCGTGGTGTAACGGTTAAAGTCATAGGAAATGGACTCGTCGCTCCGAGTTCAAATCCTGGACGTGGTAATTGCATTTCACTTAGCGCTAATACCCTTGGGAAAGGTATGAATTCTACTCTCCCTTCAGCTATGGGTAAATAGTAGGGCAGACTGGGCTCTTTAACCTTGGTTAGGCAACCGGTCTAGGAGAAGGAAAACTCTGAATTCAAACCTGTTAAACTCCGCTTAAGAAATTGACCTTGTGTCACATCCTTCTCGTACGGAGGAGTCGGTAAATATATATATATAGATAATTTCAAATAGGCGCTTGTTAAAATTCAGTTGAAAAAAGAAGTATTTCACTTGTACAGAAAATGCTAATCATAGTTGAATCTAGTAAAATCCAAGGAAGTCTCATGAACATGCGTATGTTTTTGTTTAAAGATTAAAGTAAAGTAGGCGGAGTGGCCTATTGTCAGAATCCACCTGACAACGAGCGAGTAATTCCCCTTTTCACTGGTGTTAGACCAGGGATATTTTTTTGCCTCTGAGGTGTTGCACCGCGCCTACCATCAGCTTCCCACTTTACAGATTCAAGCAGTGCTACTTATGCACTGAATTGTCGAGTGTCGGTATCGCTACTTTCCTGAACTCTATTGTTCTCTCGTTAAACACTGGAAATATGGTTATGAAGCTTTAATGTGAAGTAACTTAAGCGAGTTTCTGCAATTTTATCGGTCTGTTTTATTTCCTGGGTTTGCACATAACGTATTGCTCTAATGTTCCTCAGCTTCCGCTGTAGACTTTTAGTTTCAGCGTCTGTATTATTTCACAATTCCAGCATCGGACACGTGTGAAGACAACTAGATTCATGGAGTATTGTCTATACTTAGTGATTTAGGATTATGAGATGTTTATGTGAGCGACTTATTTCCAATTAAAAATATAGTTAAAGCCATTTTTAACTATCGGTGTCACTACCTCCACCGGCATTTCAAAAAACGCACTCACTGATCAAACATATATTTGCTAGATTTTGATATGTGGATTAGTTGTTTAGTTGGTTTGTTGGATTTTACGGCATCACAAACTTTGGGTTATTTTATGCCGATTACATTTTGATTTTATTCATTCTTAATAGGTATTCATTTTTATAAACTCATTATAGACACATTTAAACTCATTTACCCATAGATGGAACCCTAACAGGTACTACCACTCTGGTTCAGAGTGGACCTGGGGGTAATGGCTATGAAGGGTTACTCCATACGCCCCAGAACTTCAGAATTGTAACCTCATCACTATATGCCGTTTAGCGTCATACCCAAGACACTTAGATCCTCGGCCTCCGGCTTCTAGCACTGGTAAAATGATTGGAGGTTTGCCTAAGATGAATAGGGTCTGGACAATCATATTAGTGCAAGGATTGATATGACCAGCCGATTGACCGGAGGGGGCCTCTCTGATCTCACGTCTCACCTAAGTAAATGCCAGAGTAGAGTGTTGCATGTCATGGACTGCTCAGCCACCAGTATTCCATCTTTACTCATCACGGGTCGCCACCCACGGTCAACAGATTGTTTCATAGGGGTCTGAACTCTCTGCAGAGGTGAAGTCGGTGAATTCTACTGCTCCAGACTCCACTACAGTGGGTGTTGTGGAAAAAAGTTGAAACTTGGTAATAAAAAATAAAGCTGCAAATTAATCCGATGAAACCTCAGCTTCCGACTGTAAGATATCCGTACGTTTTGTTTTAGAAGTTGAGGGCTGTTTCAATTAGACAAATACAGAGACACATTCAGACACACAGACACACATATGCAAACACACACAAACACCACGCACAGAATTTTTGATGGAGCAAAAAGAAAACATTTTTAAGAGTGAAATCATATTTAATACAGATTGAATAAAATATGTAGCTCTTAACTTTCTACGGACGCTTCGGACCATATTACCTTTAGTCACCCCTGTTGATCTCGATTAAGAAAGGACATGTTTTTCATTTACATCGTCAATATCCGGTTGTTTGTTAGGTGTTAGGGTTAGGGTTAGAGTTAGAGGTTAGTTTTATAATATTTTTTAAATCTAAAAATCGTCTGTTAACACAACCGGATATTGACGGTGTAAATGAAAAACATGTCCTTTCTTAAACGAGATCAAAAAGGGGTGCCTAAAGGTCATATGATCCGATGCTTCTTCATAAACTAATCGCCAATAGATATAAACCATTGTAAGTGGTAAGAGAAGGATACTTAAAAGAGAACGATAGCGGATTAGCTCAGTCGGTAGAGCGTTCGGCTAGTAACCACAAGGTTCCTAGTTCGATACCGGTCCTCGCCAACTCAGCGTATGAGTAGCACAGGGATCTGTGCGGTAAAGTAAGGAGCTGATGGTAGGTGTGGCGCTCCACCTCAGACGCCCAAAACAATCTCCTTGGTCTAGCGCTATTGAAATGGGGATATACTCCCTCGCTGACTGGCTGATACCGACTTTAGGCCGCCCCGACGACTTTACTTACTTACCTTATGATTAGGTGTTGTTCGAAAGGTACCTACAGTTTAGTTTATTCAAACTTCATTAAATAAGATTTTCTTTAAGAAATAGTAAAATCTTGGTATTTTTTTTTTTCGGAGAAAATTGTTTTTTCATTGAAAAAAAGGGTTAGCGTTTTACTTATTTAGGATTAATACTGTATACATTTCATATTCGTAAATCTAAAGTAATGTTTATGCGTGTGTGTATCTTTGTGCTTGTGTTTATGTTGTGATAGATAATTTAAGACAGCCTTAAACATTTACGAGCAGATGTTATGCTCTCCGAATAAATTAATTAGTAAGAACCAATCCGTCTCAATATAAGTAATAATGTGCTCGTCTTAAGTTAACTTTCTCAACTCCTTCGTTATACAGTTGCCCGCGGATTGAGCCATAAGGCAGAACATCTCTCGTTCAGATGGCTTTAGGTTATCAACTGGAAAACACTTGTTTGTGATTCAAATATTTACAACAAAAAAACACCACATTGTTCTCGTTCAAATCGCTAGAGGCTGAAAATAGATTCTCCCCGAGAGGTTAAAATACCTCCAAAACTTTTTAGCGGTGGTTTTACATGCAGTTGCATTGCATGATGGCTAGGGGCATCGTGGGTGTTAGAATTGCTGGAAGTTTGTTTACGTGAGTCTATGTACTTATCTGGATTAAGAGGGTTAAGCAGACACTAAAGTTTATTAACGGAGAGTATATGAAGTTAGCAAAACCGTTTATCAAAATAAATAAGATACACTGTAGTTACTGAAAATGTATCTTTTACGCAAAAAAACAAAGAAAATATCTCCTTTTAAAGTGTTTTTAAGAAATTCCAGATGGCGTCGAGCTTTTTGTCTGTAGTGTGTATATATATTTAAAATAGAGGCGCATGGTGTAATGGCTATCGTCGTAGGAAATGGACAAAAGTTAGTCAACTCATTGAAGAGTTTGCATTTCTCATAGCTCTAATACTCTTGGGGAAGGTACACATCTAACTATTCTCCTTTCGGCTATAGTTAATAGTTGCGTAGACGGGGTCTTTAACCTTGGTTAGGTATCCAGTCTATGAGGGAAAAAACCTATTGAATTCCGCTTAAGAAATTGACCTTCTGTAACATCTTACTCTTGCGGGTTGGCATATATATATATATATATATATATATATATATATATATATATATATATATATATATACATATACATATATATATATATATATGTGTGGTGTGTGTGTGTGTGTGTGTGTGTATCTGTGTCTGTGTGTGTGTGTGTGTGTGTTTGTATGTGTGTGTGTGTGTGCATTTGAGTATTTGTATGAGTGTGTGTATGTGTCTGACTGTCTGTCTGTTTTTCTGTTCAAACACACACACACACACACACACACACACACACACACATGCGTGCACGCGCACACACACATGTATATATATTTGTGCCTGTCATTTAATCGATCAATTGGAGACAGATTTCGACAGACTATCCACAAAATTTAAATTGCTTTTGTAATCAAGAATAGATATATATTTAATAACCTTTGCTTTGTTAGTGACACGTTCTGAAATATGGATTACTTGCTGGGAAATGAACTCACTATTAATGGTCTGCTAGATAACCATTAGACAAGTAGAAACGCCTTTCAGGTAGACGGGTAGCATGCTATTGTTACGAAAGACAGCCGTTGCCGTTATTGTTTGGACAGTTCCCAAGGACAATGTCGAGATTTGACGTTGTTTATGATGCAGTTATCTTTCATAAATACGAAGTTGATACAATATCAGTTAATATACGCTGAAGGCTTTCTGAGCTGTATAAATGTCATAGCATTTAATAATGCTGCGTCACATTTAAAACTCCGTCAAACTTTCTGTACTTTCATGAAAATCATGGCGTGATGTTGAGTTGTGTAGGGTGGACACCCATGACTGCTCTCTAGGTGATGGCAAATTGTTGGATGGGGGAAAATACAACAGCGCAACTCGACATACGCGTTGAGAGCTTCATTGTTTGATTCTCTGCGTTAAGTCTCTAAGGTCTTGGAACCAGGAAGAAATTCTTAACGGACGCCGTGTGTGGTCCTTCTCCGTTCACGCGAACATTTGACTTCTCCAGTAATTAAAAGAGAAAAAGTGTGTGCGTGTGTCTGTCTGTGTCTGTGTCTGTATGTTTGTCTACATATGTGAGTGTGTGAGAGGAAATATATTGAAAAGGTGAATAACGAACACAAACAATCAATTCAATTAATAGTTTGTCTCTGTTGATTTCAAAAAATTCAAGAGAATTAGCAGAATCAGAGATGAAATATAAGAGACTACGTACTTTGAACATTATTAGATGCATTAAAAGAAAAAAAGGGCTCACACTAAAAAAGGAAAGAAGCAGGCGATATCACGCAGAGAATCTGGCACTTCTTGCAAATACACTTGCACGAGCTGAATCCTTGATACATAGAAGGCAGCACGGAACATCGGCCCGAAGTGATCTCCGATAAAACTAAGTTCATATGTTTTACAAACTAAGAAGACCTCCGTGTTGAAAATGAGGGCATGTGGAAAAATGAATTAAAACATATCGCAAATAAACCTCCCCAACATCATGATGTGAACTAAGTGCTTGCGTTCCATCACTATAGGTATACCTCGTGAGGAAAGATCAAGTCAACGGTTATTCTGTAAATTGCCAAATTAATTCTGATTGAAGTTCGGTTGGAGAAGATGCTTAAGTTTTTTAAAAGCTTTCCAATGTGGTCTTTCCACTTGTCCTTCATGGTATGTGATAAAAGTTGGTTCTCTCTGATCTTGTGTGAGAAACACCAAATGTCTTCATGCACTAATAAGACACTCACACGCACATTTTCGAAGCTAATAAATTTATTGACTTGCTGGGATTGTTTTCAATCACGGCATGGATTTCACCAACAAATATTAAGAGGAAGTACGGGTAAGTAGGGGGCTCTTATTCTCCCGGTGGTCGGCAATTGTTCCAGACGAAAGAAGAAAAACAACACAAATGGAAATTACACATATATATCAACAAAAGTACCAAATTGTTGCAAATTTTGATGGCATTTGCTACGAGACTTATCTGAGAGGTAAAATTACAGCTCGTAGGTGAATTAGCGCTAGAAAGGGATTCTAATAGCTGTGGTTGTAGAGTGCAGTAGAGACGTATCCGTCTTGGTCGGTTCTCGTCCGATAAGTAAAGCGTTGGGGAGTGCTTTTTTTTGAGCGTCTCATCTAGTTAACTGCCCTTTTAAGTGAGCGGTAGAAGGAGCACTTGTTAGGGTGACTTCTCAGGTCGACAGCCTTCAGATAAGTGATGAAGTTTGGTTTTGCCGCCAACATCGTATGTTGGCGATCGCCACCTAGCGGCAGAGGGAGATAATTCTCTATCGGTTTTTCCGATAATTTAGATGTCAATTTCCCCATTGCGCTACACACACTCACACACCCATACGCGCGCGGACGCACAAGCACACACTCATTTAGATCATTTATATCTAAGTTAGGGTGGCATGGACAAGAAGTCAACGGCGCTTGGTTACTGACAATTTTTCTGGTTTATGCGATTTTCAAAGCAAATGCTCTTGATTTGAAACTGAAAGAAACTGTCAGTAACCAAGCGCCGTTAACTTAATATCCCTGCAACGTTAGTTTATATATATATATATATACATATACAGGGTGTTCTTGAGATATTTAACACTTTCATAAGGAAAAAGAAAAAGTGCTTGATAACTACAAAGTTTAATGGGTTGTAAAGAAATTCGACAGGCACGGAAATTACATTACTGTCAACAAGTTTCACTCAAAATAATCGCCATTTGCATCGATAACAGCCTCAATCCTGCTCCGGAAACTGGAGCAAGCTGTTGTTACAGTTTCCCTGGGAAGGGTCTCAACAACTACCTTAATGCTGTCCATTAACTGGGCTTTTGTAATACTGGCAAGGAGATTGGTGTCTTTCTCAACAGCGCTACATACATAATAATTCATGGGGTTAAGATCTGGGGAGTTCGGAGGCCAAACATTGAAACTGTTGTAGTCATAAAAATTCGCTGACAACCATTTTTGAATTTTTCCAGATGTGTGGCAGGGGACAGAATCCTGCTGTCATACATATGGCCTACCATTGGCTACCCTTACTATCCAGGGCTTGACCACGGTGTTTAGCAACTCAACGTAAGCATCTGAATTCAACCTGATACCCTCCCTTAAAAAATGATGTACGAACGCAATCAGATCGTCTGTTATGTTGCTTTCTTCTAGCCACAGCCTCGTAGTCTCTATTGAAATTCTCCAGTTCATGCCTAATCGTTTTCACAGTGTTCAAGGAGAGTTGGGCAACAACCATAATTTCCTTATTTTGATGGCCGGTGCAGATCATCATGATACACGTCTATTCCATGATTCAGGTGAGTTCGTCATCCATTCTATCTGTCAACACATACATGAATGAAGAAGGGTCCAACCTCTTAAATGATGCGTAGTGTGCGTCAATACCTTTTGTTTTTATACAATTTTACCCATACATATACCGTCGGATTCATTTCCTTACTCTTAACACACACACACACACACACACACACACACACATATATATATATATATATATATATATATATATATATATATATATATATATATATAATATATAATATGTCTTTTAAAATACGAAAGTTTACAAACTTTTACATTTCATTACATATAGTCGATCGAATTGCGCAACTATCGATATGTGTATACAAACGAAATTTGATCTTTTGAATTGTGTTTGCTATTTATTTCATACTCCCCATTTGTATCTATTTTGCATCGGCTTTTTATTTATTTATTTATTTTGTTTTTTTGCTAAACTCTACTGCGGCCATTGATCGATATATGTATGTATGTAAGTAAAACCGGGATTCTTTGTGGTTTTTCTCTTCGCTGCCCCCAAGATGGAAGTTAGTGAACACGCTGGCTATTGTATCAGTAATCTGTTTTTAATACCCAATATATATATATATATATATATATATATATATATATATATATATATATATATATATGAGACATGCATCACGGCACGCCTATTAGTTATGTCCAATATAATAATTTAATAAGTGAGTCAACATTCACGTAATATCTAATAAAGTACTGGCAGTTAAAAGGTGTCCTGCAACCTCGGAGTGCGTCACGATTGTCCGACCACTTTTCAACTTCTTTAACCACTCAGACACATTGTTACACAGTAGTGCACTGTATCCGTATTGTGCTAAAAGCCCCCGATAACTTTTATCCCCTAACACTCCCTCCTACCAGAAAAGTTGGGTTACTTCTTTGGTGCATACTGTTAGTGGAGCGGCCATGTTTAAACTGTAAAGAGACCAAGCAAAATGATGCGATCAGGCTCAAACGTCGATCACGTGACTACAACAGGGTCACCTTTAAGCACACATACGTAGTATGCTGTTTGACAATAAAAAATATATATTATGACGAAAGTGCGGATAATTTTTTACTCTTCCTTGTACATTAGCTTAGATTAGACAGAGAGATTGTGTCAAGGTAGACATGTAATATATTATCGAAACTAGCTAACAACATGAATGTGATTAAACATATGATTAAACATATGATGATATGCACCTGAATACAAGCAAGGAGGAAAATACAACTATCAAACCAACGTATTGTTATTCACTACACGAAAGTAAAAAAAAAAAACAAGAAAAGATTCTTAAGACTTTATACAAAGAAAAATAAAGCTCCTTGTTAATTAAGTTTGCCTTTCCAAGGCATACATATATATTTTTTTTAAACTGGTAGTAATTAATGAAGGAACATATAACATGTTAAGATGATATCACGAAAACTCATCGTAAAACACGACACACTTTTCTATCAAAAACATACTGAACATTAAAAGGGCCTCTATACGAATATCATATAATTGAAATAGATATCATTTGGTATCATTTATCATCAAACTCGACATCATTGAAACCCTATAATAAAAAAAAGTTGAATATTGAGTTGTCCAGAAATAAGTAAATCTTTATTAATATTCGTGCAATTTAATTTTTGGTTTACGGAAGTGACGTAAATATATTTTTAGTTACAGGATATCAATGCTGTCGATTTTGTTGATAGATAATAACGTGTGACACCTATTTAGATGCGTGATGTAATGGTTAGAGTCATAGGAAATGGACACGTCGACCCGAGTTCAAATCCTGGACGAGGCTGTTTGCATTTCAGATAGCGCTAATATCCTTGAGAAAGATATAGATCCAACTCATCTGCCTCCAACTATGGGTGAAGAGTAGGGCAGACTGGGCTCTTTAGCTTTCAACTAGAAATAATATAATCCTGGTATTTTTTATCTAAAAAAAAATTAATAATAAAGATGGTATTATGCGTATATTTTTCAGAATAACTGTATTTTGATTAAAATCAATATAAGGTTGAAAAAAAAAATGAATAAAAAGAAAAACACAAAAAACCCACACAGGAGCTTAGAATATTACACATATATAAGTACGCCACAACTATTTAGTTTTAAGTTAATTTTTATTCTAATCGAATTCAGTGGGGATTGATATGCAAGCAATTTGTGAGGTAAGTTTATTTTTGGTTACATAGGTGATGCAAGTTTATTATAGTTATAATCTGTTATTTTATTGTATCCCTTTAGTTTCTGAAGTTGTGTAAGTATGGGTATCGGATACAACGTGCAGGAAAGCTTCTTCGTTCTAGTGGGAACCAACTCTTCCGGTATGTTTGAATAGTTCCTCGTTCTGCATGCACGCAAACGCTTGTATTCGTATCAAAGCCAGTGACAGAGACAGAAATAGAACTGTCGTATTTTATTGGGGTTCATAGATCACACAAACCTCACCTCCGCCTCACGTGGACAGTATCGTATAGTCAGCTCCCGACACTATACAGATGGCTGAACGAATTTTGAAAGTTTTGATTCACTGCGGTTTTCAGTTCGGAATTACAGATAAAGCATATATTGTTAGATTTAGACAATGGGACGAGTTGTTGTTCTTTCACAATACGTCTTTCTTTCAGCTGATGGTTTTATCTATTCACACTTCGGTACCGTTCGCTTAAAAAGTTATACAAGACCCACTCCACTTTTACTAAGATGCTCACTAAGAAAATGTCCATTCGCCACTGCTACGAGGAAATGGACGAGGCTGTTTGTGTTTCACTTCATACTAATGCCCTTAGGATATATATAAATCAATCATTCCCTCTGCCTTCTAAACGTAATATAGTTCGGACATAGTAGGTTTTTTAGCCTTGGCATGTAAACTGGTCCAGAAGAAGAAACACTTTGAATTCAAAACTGTTAAAATCCGCTTTAAAATTGACCTTGTTGGCAATTACGTACACCGCTTAAAATTTGAACTAGAGTCTTATCATGTCGGAAGGCAAAAGATTGGGTAAGCACAAACACACACACGTATATATATATATATATATATATATATGTGTGTGTGTGTGTGTGTGTGTGTGTGTGTGCCTGTACGTGCGTGTATGTGTATGTGTGTTTTACTGCAGAAAAAACGTTGGCGACCAACTTAAAATGATAATATTTTTTAAATAAAAGATAAAATTTCTGTAACTACAGTGTACTTGGTTTTATTTTATATTATTTCATTTTTTGCAAAACTTTCTTCTCATATCCACTTTTCCCTTTCAACTTATCTGTACACACTACATTTTTAAATTATGAATACTTTGTACAAAAAAACATTACATTTTGTTTTCACCATTAACCCCTCAGTAGACTTTTTGAGATTTAGTAATCTCGAATATATATATATATTATATATATATATATATATATATATATATATATATATATATATATATAAGAGAGTTTTATAATTTGCTTGAAGCATTGTGTATATATTGGTTAGGAGGTTGATTTAGAAGGCTATCACAATGCAGATGTAAAGAAAAAATAATAATAATACGGTAACAATGGTGTTGTGTGTTACTATGTATTTAATTCTTGAATTTTCGAGATAATATCTCCTTTTCAAAAGATCACTGGAACTGAAGCAGTCTAGTTATGGCATTTCCTTTTAAAAGAATCTTCTTTTTTTCTAACACACACACTTACACACACATACACTACTAAATAAACAAATAAATATATTAATAATATTGATTATATATTAATAATAATAATAATAATGATAATAATAATAATAATAAATGATTAAATTGATTTATATTACATCCAACACGAAATATTATACATTACCATGGCCACCAAACACAAATACGCTCTTTAATACGCACATACATATGCACGTGCAATCCTGCGCTAGGATACAGTCATAACGTCACAACCAACACGCATTTTCATGGACACGCGCATGACAACATACGCGCAAGTACAAAAAAAAAACGCATTCACGTAAACATACAACGCGAGAATACGGTTGTATAAAAATACCATCATTTTCAAAATAAAAAGAAAAGAAGATTCATTTAAAAGGAAATGCCATAACTAGACTGCTTCAGTTCCAGTGATCTTTTGAAAAAGAGATATTATCTCGAAAATTCAAGAATTAAATACATAGTAACACACAACATCATTGTTACCGTATTATTATTTTTTTTCTTTACATCTGCATTGTGATAGCCTTCTAAATCCACCTCCTGACCAATATATATATATATATACGTGTGTGTGTATTTGCTTGCACAATCTTTTACCTTCCGACATGATGAGACTCTAGTTCAATTTTTAAGCGGTGTACGTAATTGCCAACAAGGTCAAATGTTCAACTAAGTTAAATGTTTACACAGGCTGGAAATTTAAAGTCAGCATGATCTAATGTTAGATCACTGCTTGTTGTTTACAAGGAACACTTATTTTGGCCCAAATATAGCTGTCTCTGTTTGAAGAAAGAAAGAGTGTACCTTTACAACGGTATTTTCAGAGATTAAAAAATATTTTCATTTTGAAGTAATTTATAGAAAATGGCAAGATCAAAGCGGATTAAGGTTTCAGTTGATGGCAAAACTTTATTTCATAAAAGAGTACTATCGTAGAAAAATTGCCAAAGGATTGAATATTTCTAGATATGGTAGTGCAAAATTCATTACAAAGGCAGGCGCAAATGTTGACAGAATAATAGCCGAAACACAAAAAGGGACAAGAACTGCTGAAAATAAACATTGAATTATTGAGAGCAAACGACATAGAAGAAAACTGCTCCAGAGTTGACTGAAGAATTTAATTCCTCTTTAAAGCAATCCGTGTAGCTCTCAACTGAGAAATCGACTTACATCAGACTGGTTCTAGGGTGCTTAAACAAGAAATAAACATTTTTACTGAATGGTAAATAAACATGAAAGACTGTTATGTGAAATGAAGAATAAAAAAATGAACATTGAAAGAATGGCAAAATATACTGAACACAGGTGAGACTAAATTGTAACATTTCCGTAGTAATAGGAGAGTTCATGTGTGAGAAAGAAAAAAAAACGAAGAGAGATTTGGATTATGAATGTATGCGTCCAACTGTTGTGGTAAAACTTTTACGGTGTGGGGTTATTTGTGGGTGAAAGGTTTGGATGTTATATTTAGATCAAACGAATCATGACACCAACAACAACAAAAAACAATATTATTCGATTTTCCAAGGAAATGCTATAGCATCATGTTTACGCATAATATGCAAAAAAAACTTTCAATAAGACAACGTTCAAAACACTCTTCTTAATTGGGTCAGAATTACATAGATATAAGAAGAAAAAAACTCAACTTTGGCAATTATGTCTTAGCTGCACCAATAACCTGACCTCTCTTACCACCTGACCACCTAAATTCGTAAGGAATGAAATGGATAGGGGAGTTAGAGGAGAATAACATAAAGTATGAAGATGAGCTTAATCAGTGCTTGAAGAAGGATTGGGGAGGCCGACCATTTCCTTTTTTATTAACATTATTTGAAAGAATCTCAGTAATGTTTAAAGCAGTAATAAAGGCAGATGGTCGTTTTATTGACGAAAACAAAATAGGATATTGTATGATGATATTTTTAGAATTAATTGCTTATTGTTTGTCAAAATAAAATAAAATACACTGAAGTTACAGAAACGTTATCTATTGCGCAAAAAGTAAAAAATATCTATCTATCTATCTATCTATCTATCTATCTGTATATATATATATATAAGGGCTGGTTTAGCTAAGTCGGAAGACCAACAGCAAAGGAACCCCAATGTTTTGGGTTCGATAGCAGCCCTCGTCAACTCAGCTAATGAGTAGCGCAGCTTGGATCTAGAAGTAAAGGGTACTGAATATTATTGATATAACATGCATATCTAAGTTAGGGGACCGAAGACGTTAAGTCAATGGCGTGTGATAACAAAGAATTTCCCGTCTATGTGATTTTCAAACCAACTGAATATGATAATGTGTGGTGCATTATGGGAAGGATTAACCAGTTTAATCTGGCTGATTCTGGATTGTTTTGAGGTACATGATGGGAGGTTGTTTTTCATTGTGTTGGATATAAGGAACGGTGATCTAATGGACTATGTCAGTTTCGTGATATCCTATTTTATTTTATTATGTTTGATTTACTTCTATATTTTCCCTATATTCAGTTTAATTTTTATTGTTTTATTTTTTTAAAAATATATATTAAGAAAAAAAAGGAAGGAGAAAACAACAAAAAGCAGAAACAGAACGAAACAAACAAAGAAAGAACGAAAGAAACAGACAAACAAATAAAAAAAGAAGCAATCAAATAAACAAGCAAACAAAAAGAAGCAATGAACCAAGGAAATAAAGAAACAAAATGAAAATCAAGCAAAAAGAAAGACACAAATTAATCATGAAAAAAGAAAGACACAAAGAGACAAAGAAAGAAACATAATTTGACTGTGGTTGAAGTAATAGGCAAAGTAGAAAAAGACTCTTAATTTTAAGTAAACGTTTAAATGGGTGATTTCACTCATATTTGACGAAACCGGCAGCTGAATTCGAGATGATCGAGCGTGAAATGGCGAAAGACTAAAAAAGGGTATTAATATATTTATTATTTGATATATTTAGCATAGGAATCACTTCATTTGGGATTTCTCCTTATTATATTATAAAATTATTTTCCTTTTCACATATCTATCTAATTTTGGATTCAGATTCTTTCTTAGAGTTTACTCAAAAGTAGGTATTTACATAACCCGTGAGCCCATGAGTAGGTTATCCAATTAATTTTGTAATGTAGTGTAAACAAGTTAACTCTAATGGTTAGGATTAAACCATGAAAAACCAGACAGTAAATAAAAATACAGAATGAATAATTATCAAGAATAATTCATCTAATACAAATTAAAGATAATTTTACCATCAGTGACACTATTAGTAAAAGTAAAAAAATAATTATATCTTATACATCTTTATAAGAAGTCAATGTATTTAGTGAGATGAACCTTTGTGACGGAACAATTTATGGGAAAGGTACATTTGACGAGACTGGATTGGTAATGGTGTTAATGTTATTATTGTATATGCGTGTTAAAATATGGGATATTGGGTAATAAAGGCGCACATATAAAAAAGAAATACGTCTCTGTGTTCTTGATTTTAATAAGATCTAATAAAGACGAAAGAGAAGAAGTTCATCACCCGAGATGACTAAAAACGATAAAGTATAACCCGAGGAGATCTCAATCCGACCAGAGATAAGATGGTTCGAAAATAGCAGAAGTAGCAAAAGAGCAGACGTAATAAGTCAAGAATATTAATAATAAGAATATTTCACTATAGTATGTGACACAAATATTGGGCATCCAGCGAGGATTGAACTTGGTATTTAGTAGTAATAGATCTGCGAGTTTACTTAAAAGTATACACAGACAAGATAGATGGGTATTGAAAAGTCTTTTTTAAACTCATTTTTAAACATTCATTTTATCTATTCAACCTATAGAGAGGGCCCTAACACGTACTACTACTTCGCAAAAGGGTGGAGCTGGAAGTAATAGCGATGTGGAGGTACTATCTGCTCCAGAACTGGAATTTCACCATTAGACGCAGTTTAACGTCATACCCAGGACACCATCCAGCGATGATCGAACTCGGTATTCAGTAGTAATGGATCTTCGTGTTTACATAAAAGTCTACACAGAGGCAATATAGAATGGCAATACATCGAATATGTGCTTCAATTTAGGGAAGATCAAAGTTGCATGTGATGTAGCTAAATTAGAGGAAACAATATATGCATATCAATCTATTTACAGCCTCCAAAATAACATGAATACCAGCAGTACAAACAACCCATGCACAAACAGTACCATCGTTCCAATCCACATATTACTTTTGTAATGTGATTTTCAAATGAGGCACGTCGACTTGAGTTCAAATGCTGGACGAGGCTGTTTGTATTTCACATACCGCTAATACCATTGGGAAAAGTAGTATGCATCTAACTACTCGCCCTCCAACTATGGGTAAATTATAGGGCTGTCTGGGCGTTTTAATCTTGGCTAGGCAACCAGTCTAGGAGTAGGAATTCAAACCTGTTAAACTCTGCTTACGAAATTGACCCTGCATCACATCCTGCACATGGGGAAGGGTTGGTAAATATATATATATATATATATATATATATATATATATATATATATATTTCAAACGAGGAAGGGATATTTATATGAACAATTGTAAACACCTGCTGGTTTTCGTATCCTACTTCTTATCATAGATATATATGGACCACCAAGATTCACCATTGCACAGCGGACATCTAATCATCTAAAGAGTGTATTAACACAAAAGTCAGAGTTCCGGCTATACTGCAAGGGTTCAATTTATAAAATCGATTTTCTAACCAGCTCTGTTATTTTTAGTATCGAGCAAGTTTTTTTGAACGAGTCGTCCCTAAAATTTTTTTTTTTTTTTTTTGGGGACCGATTTTTTTAAAGTTACTATTCTATCTATTTTGAACCCGCCACCGTTTTCCAATCTACTGTTAACATTTACTGCTTCGAAGAGTACATTAGCACGAAACTCAGAGTTGAAGGAAAGTAGCAAGGGGGCCATTTATAATATAGGTATTTTTAACCACCTCTGACTTTTTTGGCAAGGAGCAAGCCTTTTAATAAAGAGTCGTCTTCCCATCCTATTTATTGGACACAAAATTATATATATATATATATATATATATATATATATATATATATATATATATATTTCTTTGGGTTTCTTTGCTTTTTCATCGATTCATGTTGAATTTCAATTGCGTAGTGACTAAATGCAGGTCTGCGACTTAGTAGTAAGCGAGCTCGAAATCCAGTCGCGCGATTACGTTCCCTTTCGGACTAATACCCTTGAGAAAGGTAAGGATCCTCTTATTACCCCGGCTATGTGTTAAACACTACTACTACTCTTATTCTACAGGGATAGCTTTCTCATTACCCCGAAAAGTTGATATACCATTAAACTAAGCAGTCCGACCAAGAGACAAGGTATTTTTAAATAGAGTAAAGCTAGTTTGAATTCAGTGATCGACTTCTCAAAGACCAATTGTCAAGTCTGTCATACTATTTGCTTACTATAGAAAATACATGGAGAAATTTTTATTCAGGAAATGTATTCATGTCGTTTCCAATAACATTAGCTCTACGGCCCTGTCGGTGGGGCTTTAGTATACACCTAGTGCACCTCTGAAGAGGGGGTAAGTACCCCTCAATGGGGTCATCTGTTGGCCGTGGATGGTGATCCGTGATGCTTAAGGACGCAATCCTGGTGGATGAGCAGTCCATGACATGCAACCCTCCACTTAGACCTTTACTTAGGATAGATGGGCGATCGGAGAGGCCCCTGCGATTAATAGGCTGTTGATGTCAAGCCCTAGCACCTATATGATTGCCACAATTCTATTGCCCTTATGGCAAGCACCAACCCTTATTATCAATTGGGTGCTAGAAGGCGGTGGCTGAGGGTCTTCATGTCCTAGGAATGAGGTTCCAGTCTTGGAGGTCTTGGGAATGTGGAGCACCCCTTTATCACCAGTGCTCCCTGGTCCACTCTGACCCGGAGTGGTAGTTCCTTTTAGGGTCCCGTCCAGGGGTTAAATAGAAAAATGGCTTTATAAAAAATATGGAGTATCCATTAAGAATGAACTTATTTCAAAACTAAATCGGCATTAAATGACCCACTAAGGTTGGTATGCCGTAAAACAAAAATGAACAAACAAACAAAAAAAACCCAGAAATTTGCTCGAAGTAAAAAAAAAATAACAATTCAAACAAAAAAGCCTTGAACTATGGTCGCTGATTCCATTTCCCACCTTACTTTAGGTTTGTTTTGTTTTGTTTTGTTTTACGGCATATCAACCTCGGTGGGTCATTTAATGCCGGCAAAGTTTTGAAAGATTCATAGCAATAGATTCAAAGAAAATTTCTAAACTCAATTTTATGAATAAATTTCTATTTAACCCATAGATAGGACCCTAACAGGTACTACCACTCCGCATGAAACTGGACCTGGGAGCAATGGTGATGAAGGGATGCTTCACATTCACCCGACATCCAGAACTGGAATCTCATCGTCGGATAGAGTTTAACATCATACCCAGGACATGAAGACACTCAGCCATCGCCCTCTAACATACATATGATAAAAAAGGGTTGGGTATTGCCATAGGGGCAATAGGGTTGGGACAATTATATAGATGCTAGGGATTGACACGACCACCCGATTGATCGGAATGGGGCCTCTCCGACCACCTATCTAACAAAGGTAAGTAGAGTGTTGCATGTCATGGACTGCTTAGCTACCAGGGTTTCATCCTTAAGAATCGTGGGTCGCCACCCACGGCCAACAGATGCCCCCATTGTGGGGTTTTTACCCCTATGTCGAGGTGAAGTCGCTGTATTGTAATGTCCCAACCG
>CM042139.1:131340503-131345503 GCA_023376005.1 Doryteuthis pealeii
TTAAATTGTGTTAAACAGCAAACAGTACTTTTAGCACATTGAATATATATAATATATATATATATATATATATATATATATATATAT
This sequence comes from Doryteuthis pealeii, assembly GCA_023376005.1. Classification (NCBI taxonomy): domain Eukaryota; kingdom Metazoa; phylum Mollusca; class Cephalopoda; order Myopsida; family Loliginidae; genus Doryteuthis; species Doryteuthis pealeii. Next base: position 131,340,591 of record CM042139.1, read on the forward strand.
ATATATATATATATAGAGAGAGAGAGAGAGAGAGAGAGAGAGAGAGAGAGAAAGAAAGAAAGAAAGATACATACAGAAGTTTGATATAATTGAATAATCATGACAAGAAAACTCGGCGAATATCGTGGCTTTTTTTGTGTATTCGTCGAGTCCTTGGATTGTGGCATATACATAATGCTCTATGCTGGCAAGACCTCTTTCACCTTATTTTCTTGCCAACATAGAGGATTCTGTATATGCCACTCACCGAATACACAAAAAATACGAGCGGAAAACTGGACAGCTGCTGATGAGAACTAATTATGTCGAAACAGCTGTCCAGTGTTCTAACGTTGCACGTCATCGAGTTTGCTTTTCGTGAGTATTCACACACACACACACACACACACACACACACACACACACATATATATATATATATATATATATATATATATATATATTCATAAAACAATATAAACCATCCTTAAACAAAATTAATTTACAATGCAATACACACTTTTTAAAATGCTTATAACATCTTTTTCATCAAAAATTACATTCATGTCCCCACTCTAATTACCAAAATATCTTAACGGTAAATACACACATTCTGCACATATATATATATATATATATATATATATATATATATATATATATATATATATATATATATATATATATATATATATATATATATATATATATATATATATATATATATCCATCACCTCTGCGATTTTCAAACGAAGTTTGGTTCTTAAAATACCAACGGCGAGAAACTAACATTTACCAAGTGCCGCAAATTATGTCTATATATATATATATATATATATATATATATATATATATATATATATATATATATATAGAGAGAGAGAGAGAGAGAGAGAGAGAGAGAGAGATAGATAGATAGATAGATAGATAGTGTGTATGAATGATATTGGCCACAATTCATAGTTAAGAATTAATGGAAAAATTAATGAGTGAAAAATATTTTTTCCAAAGACCTCTCTTAAGGGAAAACATAAATTTTGAAGAGAAATCCCTAATGGAAAAACTTTTTACATTCTTACTGGACCTCTTTTTGATGCATTAAATTAATATGATTAATATATAAGATATTAGAGAATATAATTAGAAATTTAACACTTAAAAAATCAAAACTGAATAGAATTAAATAGGTGTCATATCTTTGTGATACATATATATATATATATATATATTTTGGGGGAGAATATGTGCTTAATTGTAGTACCTAATTTTGGAAGTTTAATAATTAATTAATTAGGCGGGCATACCTATTAAAATGTAAGGCTAAACAAATCGAGAAAAATCAAAATTAGCCTTACATTTGAATAGGTATGCCCGCCTAATTAATTAATTATTAATTAATTAACTTTCAAAATTAGGTACGACTTCCATTAAGCACATATTCTTCCAAAAATTGTCGGCTCAAAAAAAAAGTCATATCAAAGACACATCGTTTGTGTATTTACTTCTCATATATATATATATATATATATATATATATATATTATATATATATATATATATATATATATATCGCTTTCTGTGGACAGGATATTACCACCTAGGTATGTGAATTGTTCTACTGGCTTAAGGGGCTTACCGTTGAGTGTGTTAAAGCGATGTAAATACACGAATAGGAAAAGCGTGGTCGGCTACAAACAAATTATCAGTAATATGGAAATCCGATCTCACTGACTAGCTAAAGCGACAATTCTTCCAGGCGGTGGTTGTATCAGTGTTGCTGTACGGATGCACCACATGGACCCTAACGAGGCTCCTTGAGAATAAGCTGGATGGGAGCTGCACAAGAATGCTGCGTGCAGTCCTGAATAAATCGTGGAAGCAGCACCCCACGACGAAACAGCTATATGGCCACCTGCCCCCCATCTCACAAACCATTCGAGTGAGACGGACAAGACATGCCGGGCACTGCTGGAGAAGCAAGGATGAGCTCATAAGTGACGTTCTCCTGTGGAAGCCAACACACGGACATGCTAGTGTGGGCCGCCCAGCAAGGACCTACATTGACCAACTAAGCAAAGATGCAGGTTGCTGCGCAGAGGACCTCCCTGGGAAAATGAATGATAGGAAAGGTTGGCGAGAGATTGTCATGGATATCCGTGCTAATAGCGCGACATGATGATGATGATGATATATATATATGTGTGTGTGTGTTTGTGTGTGTGTGGGTGTGTGTGTGTGTGTGTGTGTGTGTGTGTTTATCACAATGGTAACATTTTAAAAGAAATATCGGTCTCCTATTTCAAACTTCTTTGTGTATGGATATTTTCCATGGATCTTTATTTCTTTTCACACGCACGAACGACTGCACCTGCATTTGCACTTATGTGCACGTTCCTCTGAAATGACAGGGCGCGTATGAAATTCTCTTTGGCATTTTTTCCCCTTCTTCCTTTTGGCTTATCTATTTTGGATAATCTTGCTTCTAATTGACTCCTTTCTTTCTGGCTTGCAAAAAGGAAATTTGGGGGCTTTTAATAATAGCCATATTCAATGTGTGCATTGTATGAAGAGAATGATTACACTGCCTCATTCATTGAATTATCTCTTATTTACTTTAAGTAATCATGTGAAAGAAGAGCTGGAGATTTTATATTCGTGAGGAAGAAAGAACGTGTAAATTGTAGGACATTATCTCAGTGAGCATTAAGTAGAAATTTTATGAAATATATAGAAACGCTGAATATACATACTTATTTGAAAGTATAAATGAATGATACAGCGGTATTAATATAATAGGTGTTTGCCTATATATACAATGCGACCTTGGCTTATTTACTAAACTTATGAATTTTCCGATTTACGAGCTCTAACTCGGTTAATTTTTCTGCTTTGTGCTTTGAGTTAAAAATTGAGATACGATCAAGCTTCAGATACGCTTATGTTAATTAATAGGCTGATAGAAACAGTTAGGTTTTCAAATTTATTATGCCGAATGAAAACTATAATTATTATTTACTTGTGTAAATAAATTTAAAAATCACAAAATTAATATAATATATCTGGGTGAAAACCCACGGAACATAAACTAGACCGCTCTTTCCAAAATGCACCACAAACTATATCATCCATTGCATCATGCCCCACACAGTAGTATCTAACAGGGTACCCACCACGGAGGAGCCATTTGGTACAATGACCTCAAAGATTAGAAACTGACACCATGCCCAGTTGATTATCTCTCTCCCCCCTCTCTCTCTCCCCCTCTCTCTCCTCTCTCTCTCTCTCTCTCTCTCTCTCTCTCTCTCTCTCTCTCTCTCTCTCTGAAAGGTCTATGTATACCACCTTAACCCAGCTAGAAGACCAGACCTATTATTGATTTAGAAGAAAAAGGTGGATTTTGCAGTTACAGCAGATATCAGGGTGGAGATGAAAAAAAAAATGAAAAGATAAACAAATACATGGACCTTACTAGAGAATTTACAAAGCTGTAGAATACGAGGGGTTAGTGTGGTACCAATTGTAGTTGGTGCACTTGGAACACTCACAGAAAGCTTAGAAAAAAGACTAAAGGAACTAGAAATCATAGGAAGAATTGAGACCATCAGTATTGTTGAAATCGGCTAAAATATTCAGAAGAGTCATCGAGACCAGAGGAGATTTATTGCCACTAGGACTCCAGTGAAAGAACAACAGCTAATTAGAATAAACCTCGTGTTGATTTACATAAAACATAACTTCTCATCTTTCCGGTAGATCATAGAATGAAGATGAAAGAAAACGAAAAGAAAAATAAATACCTGGACCTTGCCAGAGAATTGAAAAGACTGTGGAATACGAGTGTGAAGATGATTGTAATTGAAGTTGGTGTCCTTGGAACGTCCCCAAATTTTTGAAAAAGACTAGATGAATTGGAAATCAGTGGATGAATCGGAACCATCCAGACAACATCATTGTTAAGATCAGTTAGAACTCGGAAAAGACATGGAGACCTAAGGGGACTTGCTGTTACTCAGTCACCAGTGAAAGTCTGCTAGCTTACGCTGGTGTAAAAAAAAATCGCAAGGAGTGAACTGATATATAAGAAATATTAAATAATAATAAAAATGATAGAGTAAATGAATTAACAAATGATAAAATTAACATTATGTAGCTGCGTAAATAATCACGCAGTACAAACTAAGTCACCCTTCACAGAATGCCCAATAAACTTGACCGCCTTTTTCAAAATGCACCACAAACTGTTTGTTTTTCTCCCCATATTTATTTTCTAGTTTTTGTTGTATTTTTTGTTTGTTGATATTATGCAATAGCTCTTACTGGCTGCTGTAATTAGTCTTTTGACGTTTTCTTCGGGTCCGCTAATTGTCGCATCTATGCAGTCCTCAGTATTGGTGATACCTCTTCCGTGGGATTTTCATCTCGGGATTTTCATCTCGGGTTTTTCTTCTTTGTGTCCTTTTGTAGTTTTTAATAACAAAGACAAGACTTGATGTTTTTCTTTGTGCTCTTCATTAAATCAACATATATAAAACCTCCTGGTGGATAGATACTCATCTTGGGTCTGTCTTCTCCAAAACCCAGCCCAGATTCCCCAACTTATAACTCTCTCTTTTATTCTTCACACTGTTGGCTCTGGCTTGCCCAATCAGAAGCCAAGGTCGGTATCCTCCACGTATCATTGACTCGTTTAAGTATTTCTGTCATTTTCCATTCTACACTATTTTAATTTCCATACAGGCATCATACGTCACTCACCGCTGACGTCATACTTGACCTCCTAACTTTCATTATCTTACACTTTTTCCAAATAGATTAATGCGTCGTTCATAATCAAAATCTATCTCGAACGCGAGAACTCAACCTCCAGACATAAAATAATCCTAGAAGTGTTGAGATGCCGTTAAATAAATTAATCCATCATTATCTAATCGAAC
>CM042139.1:131350503-131393003 GCA_023376005.1 Doryteuthis pealeii
CCAACATGTGGCCTCATGGGTGGAATTTTACTGCTCTGTGCATTTGACGTATTCTATCGCCCCAGCTGGCAGTGTTAGATGGAAGGTGGTCACTACTTATTTATTAGGACATACAACTACAATTCACACTACATATAACACCTGTACAAATGCAAAATCTGTGGTCGAGAATGTTTCTCAAACATAGGACTTCATAGTCACAGGAGGCGCTGCAACCTCAGGAGCACACAAAAACTTTTATCATAGTCTTTCGAGACTGAATTGCCAATGACACAATACTAATCCCCCCACACACACACACAAACACACACACACACACACACATATATATATATATATATATATATATAGTACTGTTTTCTAACTGCATATATATATATATATATATATATATATATATATATATATATATATATATATATAGTACTGTTTAATAACTGCACCACATACACTCTAACGAAATGCTATGCGAAAAGGCTAAATTGGAACTACACAAGAATGGTGGGTGCTGTTTTGAACAAATACATCGTCCCAATAAACAGCAATTGTATGACCATTTCCCTCTCACAAACCGTCCACAGAAGATGTATAAATGCTGGACACTGCTGGAGAAACAGGGTCAAACACACATGCAAAGTTATTTTGTGGGCACCTTCACGTGAACCCATCAACTAGCAAAGACTCATATTCATTAGATCTTTGGGTGCAGTATATATATATATATATATATATAATATATATATATATATATATATATATATATATATATATATACTACGTCTAGACATGATTTGACAAATCTCAAAGGATGACTGGAAACGTGAAATTGAGGTTGGAGAGTTATTAATATCAAAAATTTTATTTATTAATTAAACTAATATTTGATCTAAACTTTCGACATATTTTAAATTTTTCGTTCCTTTACTCAATTTACTGCCGTTTAAGATTTTATTAGACGTTATATATATATATATATATATATATATATATATATATATATATATAACCTTGGCTAGTAACTAGTCTAGGAGAAGGAATACTCTGAATTCAAATCTGTTAAACTCCGCTTTGACCTTGTGTCACATCTTGTTCGAACGGAGGGTTTGGTAAATATATATATATATATATATATATATATATATATATGTGTGTGTTGTGTGTGTGTGTGTGTGTGTGTGTGTGAAGATGGTTTATATATATGTCGGTATGTAGGATATATATATATATATATATATATATATATATAAACCATCGTTTGTTTGATATATTTTCAATTGATCTCTAATATATAAATATACTTAAGGCACCTATTTAATGTGTTTTTCATTAGTTTAGGGAGTGGCTCACCAACTCTTAAAATCATGACCGTTTGAGCGGAAGTGTTGTTCTGCAAAGATTAATTTGCTGTCATCTATAGATTTGATTATAAGTCTATAGTTATTTAGTCTAAAGTAGAATGGCCTTTCTGACTTTACAACGTATTGTTTTGACAGTGAGTGCTGTCCAATAAATAGAGTATATTTTTTATTTTCCTATTTTATTTGTGGTAAACTTTAAAAGTCCTTTTTTATTTGTGAAGCTAGTTATTCGTTGATTTCAGGTGTTTGCGAAATAGATTTTTCCTAATATATTAATATCATATATCACCGAACGTCACATGTACACAATATATGTGATACATACGTGTGCGTGCGTTTGTGTGTGACAGGGAGAGAGATAGTGTACGAATGTGTATGTGCGTGTATTTGTGTATGTAGCATGAATGCATATATAAGCTATGTTTAAAATAAAATGTCTAACTGGGTTTACTAACCTTGGAAGTTCAAATCTGAGTTCAGAACTTAGATATATATTCCTTAAAGCAGTTTGACATTAATTTCTGTCTCATTTTGTCAATTCCTACAAAGAAACCGGCGTCAAGTTGCATTGCTCTGTCACACATGAGGTATGGTGGCGGGTAACCTGTTGTACGGGTAATTTTTATTCCTCTATTAGACTTTGTTCATATCCTAAATACAAGCGCAGATCCATGGTAGGTATGAAGATTAAATGACATAGATCGATTGAACATTTGGTCTTGTTAATATTAACACAGTTTGGTTATGACACATGTTCACAAATAGAGGGCATCCTGAGAGATCGAACTCGTTATTCAAAAGTGATCTGCATGGATCTAAATGGATCTGCGAGGCTGGTTTGCTAAATATCTCACCACGATGGGATGCCCTAGAATAGAAGAGTGTATATGTTTGTTTGTTGGTTTGTTTGTTTGTGTGTATGTGTGTGTGTGTGTGTGTGTGTGTGTGTGTGTGTGCACGTGCACATGTGTGTACCTGGGGACGAAGAGTTTTCGTTAATCTAAATACTGTCAACATTTAGACTACTAAAGAAAATTTGTTGTTTCCGAAACATATTCATTGGTAATTTCTGAAAATCGTTCTATATGACGAGGAGCGACTAATCAGAGACATGGGTGGGGATGAAAACTCAACCTGTAACCATATACGTATTAGTTTATAGAGGAATTACCACCGGTGTCTTTCTTACTGCCAAAATTTCTATTGACTTTGTCTAATAAATAACACAGTTTCCTTTTATTTACGAGACAGCAAAGCAACATTTGGCACAGGAAGCCTTATTGAATATAATGTTTACTCCACTTTTCTCTGATCAATAAAACTCTATGACACATTTGAAAGTTACTAACAAATGTCAAATATATATGTTAGTGTGTACGTACATATACGTGAGGGTGTACTGCGGGGATATCACGGTACGAGTAGTCGAAAAGTGTTTTGGACACTAATCAGTGATCTCTGACCCTCCGTCAACGGGAACATAAGTAGGTGAGTAAATCAATCTAATGTGTAAAGTTGTATATGATTAAAGTACAAGCTCTTCAAATACACAGGAATGTACATGGTACAATCACATATACAGGAGTCGACAAAAGAACTGCACAGTTTCAAATACATTGGTACCTTGACTTACGAGTGTACTCATTTACGAGTTTTCGGGGTTGTGATTTTTCACTTGATCGATTTTTTGCTTTTCCATGAGAGATAAAATTTGAAGTACAAGTGAGCTTCAGACACGCTTTGTAACTCAATAGGATGGAAAAAGCTAGGAATTAAAATGACTACGTGTAATTAACGTGGAAAGTTTTTGATGACAAAGCACTAGGCCATTTGTCAAATTCTGGTTATGAAAAAATCAGTGAGGAAAGAAAAAGAGAGAGGGGGGAAGAAAAATCAGTTTAGAACTAAGCAGTGGCAGGGTGAGACGCAAGATACGTGTCTGTCGCCCAAGACATTTAGACTTGGAGATAAAATAAAATAGCTCATGAGAAGCAAACAAGAACGTCTTGTGTTGTGTTATTATTAAGAACTATAAATGGCAGAGGGCAAGATTTCCTCAAGTGCATCCCATATTGTTCCAGACTCAAAAGAGCAAGAATGCCAGCCACATCAGCATCAGATCCAACAATCAGATTCCACCATCTTGAAGTAAAACAAGTATAGAAGATGAGTATTTTACAATTATCATTGACACGTCGTCACTCCCTTCAAAATGGACCCGCAACTTTACATACGTTTATTTTGGTACCGTGACCTTGGCTTTACAACAAGGAAGCGTGAAGCTGGATTAATAAAAATCTTCAATGTGGTGTCCTAAATACTAGACGAATAAACAGAAGATAGAAACAAGAAGAACGAAAGACATCCAGGGTCGAACAAAAAGAAAAAAATAATGAAAACGGCTAGATCAAGAAAACAAAAATGGAAAAGAAAAATCCACGGCACAACAGCTATCGTAAATAAATAAAAAAGAAAGATGAAGCACAGAAAGAGAAAAAGAAAAGAAAATCGTAAGTAACACACGACAGCTAAAGTAAAAAAAAAATAACTTGTGAATTTGCGTATTTAAGTTGATAAAAAGAATTGGATACGAAATAGAACAATACATAAACAGAGAGAGAGAGAGTAAGAGAAATGAATATATTCCACACCATTATTTTTGTTTAGTAAAATCAAAGGCAAAAAAGAAACCAAAAAATATTATCTCCTAGCTTAGCTCATTAACAATTTTATCATCAGAAAAAAGGAGAATATTAATTGAATACGTAAATATGTCCAATAAATAAAATAAATGTTTACTAACATTGATTCTACGGAATATCCCCATATATGTTACAATAGTCGCAGCTTTGATCAATTATTTATATTGTGCACTCTTCGTAATCTACACAGCATTAATCTGAGTCTCAAAGTAATGAAGAGCATGTAATTTTAATCAACTCTTCTGAGTCTGTTTAATTAGCGAAAGTCTCCAGAAGATTATGAAATACAATGTTTTGCAACAGTATTTGAAAGGTATCTACTTTTATTACGACATTTGTTTCTTTACCTGCTGTCTGGGTTAGATAACATGAACCGACGCCGAGGTAATTTTGAGTTGAGTTTAATTTGGCGTCGGTAATCCCAAAAGTAAGTTCTCCAAAGAAAGAAGCGTTTATTGTTCATTGTCAGTGATGGTTAGATAATTTTAAAGTTTAAAGATATATCTACTTTCCTACATTTTGGTCGATGCATTTTTATAGGTGATGTGGCAGTTTTTCTATATCCATGTCATACCAGCTTGCTGCCATGGCGGCGAGGAAGCGTTGAACCTGGTCCTCGTTGCAAACTGCCTACAATGCTTGCGGACGTTTTTGACAATCATGCACGACTCGTCGTACACTTCAGTTAATTGGCAATGAATTTCAAACAGTTTTTGCGTCCTAAAACCGAATAACTGCGCGAAATTCACACTTGGCGGTAGCATCAATCGGGAGCTTCACAATAAACGACTGCCGGGACAAGACTAAGCCTGGTAGCGAGTCGCGCATATGAGCAGGTGCAGTCGAAGGCACATATGCCCAGAAAAAAAAGAGTATTGTCAATAGCGCTTTGGAAGACTTACTTTTGGGATTACCATCATAGTTTAAAATTAGAATGTGTCCTTTCCAGTTATCTTGTTTTTACCGATTTCGTTGATCACAGGGAGCCATCCCCCAGGTAACACCTGCCCCAATGATCTAAAGGGACAGGGCTGTGTTTATTGCCCAGTTTCTGAGGCATCCTCCTTGAGGCGGAATGTCAACGGGATCAACGTATTTTGCACCCGGTTCATGGGTGTTTCCACATTAATAGGGCCTTATGCCTGACCCGTATACGTGGGATACGTGGTAAATACCTCATTTTGGCACCACCCCAATAACCCATATTCACTTAGAACTTCCAACAAGCACAATATTTTTTGTTGGCTAGTGTTAAGATTTTATCCATTTGACAGGCGAAAGACTCTAATGACAAACATTGTACTGATAAACGTTTGGCCATCTCATCTATAATCAATATAATAGTTGAAATCATTTCTGGTCGCCTACCATAGAGCAATAATTAGCAAACTGAATTAAGTGGCAGTGATCCAGCCTCCAGCCTCCAACATTTCTATATGATATATTCTAGTGGCTTCTCACTTTCTACAGAGATCAATTAATTGTAGAGAAAGTTAGGATTTATTGCACGTTCTTTTCATCAATGATTCATAAATTCACTTTGGGGACAAGAGTATTTAAGTGCTCCAATAAATCAAATTCCGTTTGGGAAGGCAACGGCATGGTTTGGGATCGCATCAACCAATAACCCGAAAACCTGTTGATATATGTACAAACGCCTGTTGATTTTATGATGATTTAGTCTTTTCATCCATCTCCGGGTATGTGTGTATGCCTCTCTCCATATCGCTTGGAAATGATTAAGTGACATTGTGCCCTATCGCTTATAAGGTGTTGTCTTTCGGAGTAACTTTAAACACATAGATGTTTGTAAAAAGGTTCAAATCTTGTTTTATTGCTTTAATTCACATTCATTACAGAGTAAACAAATATTCAACAATTCAATATAGGATGCAAAATATATACACTATAAGTTAGGATGAAATTTAATCATCCACACCTCCAATAGCCATGTCGGCTGGGGCTGTAGAATACGTCGATCGCACCTCTGCCGAAGGGTAGGACCTTCCCGGTTCCCATGAGACCACCTGTTGACCGGGGGTGGCAACTCACAATGCTTAAGGTCGGAATCCTGGGTGCTGAGGAGTCCATTACATGCAACACTCCACTTTGACCCTTACTTAGGCTAGACAAGAGATCGGAGAGTCCCCATTCCGTAAATTGTCAATCTAGTCACGTCAAGCCCAAGAACCTATATAATTATCCAGACCCTATTGCTCTTATGACAAACCCTCATCTCGTTTTATCATGTTCTAGAAGTTGGTGAGTATGGGTCTTAGTATCCTGTGTATGACGCTAAACTGCATCTCGTGGTGAGACTCCAGTGTTGTAGCTCTGGGGAGTTTTGAGTACTCCTTTATTGCCATTACTCCAAGGTCCGCTCTAATCAAGAGTGGTAGTACCTATTAGTGACCCACATATTGGTTAAATAGAACAAACAGTATGTTTCAAAATGAGTTGGGAAACAATCTGAATACCCAACAATAATGAATCAAACAAAGTCTTTGACATAAAAATCCTCCAAGCGTTGAAAAGCCGTAAAATCCAAACAACCAATCAACTAACCATTCCCCCAAAATAAACTTCATCGGAATTTCCTTGTGGCTTTGGGTCTTGTATTACCAGAAATAAAGAGGAAATCTCCGCGGTGTAGTTGCTAACGGGCTGGACTGTGAAATCGACCGTGAGTTCGAAGTCAAGTCGCGCTATTACATTCACTTTCGGATTAATACTTTTGGAGAAGGTAGGAACCCCCACATCTCCCAGTTATGGGTTAAGTAGAACCACTACTATTCTTCTAAAAAGGGTTAATTTGTCATTAAATGGTCCGTAAAGGTTGATATACCATTAAATATAGAAACCAAAATCAACCAATAATACAATTTTCACAATATTGTAATCACACCCGCATTAGACAAAAACAAAAAAGGAAATCAGGGAAAACCTCAAATTCATAACCTTTCCTAGAATTGTCCAATGTCAGTAAATTTGGTATTGTTTTGTAAAATATTTTGGTATTGATTTGATTTTTCCGTCTTTAGGGAAATCATTATTTACATGGTCTAAATTATAATGAGATTTTAATATTATTATCATAACGCTACAAAACGTTACCAAATTTACTGAAATGGGTTAAGCCGAAGAAAATCTACCTATTTATCTATCTATGTATCTATCAATGTATCTCTCTCTCTCTCTCTCTCTCTCTATATATATATATATATATATATATATATATATATATATATATATATATGTGTGTGTGTGTGTCTGTGTGTGTAACATCAGCATCATGATGTTGCACCAACAGCACGGATATCCATGAAATCTCTCGCCAACTGTCCCTATTATTCATTGTCTCCGGGAGGTCCTCTGCACAGCATCCAGTATCTGCATAGTACTGGTCTAAGTAGGTTTTTGCTGGACGACACGAACTGGCATGTCCACGTGCTGGTATCCGTTGGAGGACGTCGCTTATGTGTTCACCCTTCCTTCTCCACCAGTGTCCAGCATGTCTTGTCCGTTTGACTCGGATGGTTTGTGTGATATGGGGCAGTTGGCCGTATAGCTGCTTCCTTTTGGGGTGTTGTGTCCACAATTTGTTCAAGATCACACGCAACATTATTGTATAGCTCCCATCTAACCTATTTTCCAGGCGCCTCGTCAAGGTACAAGTGGTGCATCCATACAGTAGCACTGATACCACAACCGCATGGAAGAATTGTCGCTTTTACTTGTCGGTGAGATCTTACTTCCATACAACTGAATCTGTTTATAGCAGACCATGCCTTCCCCATGCGTGCATTAACAACACTTTATGTGGATGAGATATTACTACCTAGGTACGTGAATTGTTCTACTGACTTTAAAAGTATAACGTAGAGTGTTTTTTAAGCACATAGGCTCTGTTTACATAGAAGCCGATATTCCATGCTGCCTTCTATAGGCTATGTAGCAAGTATTCGAATTCATGTGCAGTTGTATTTGTGAGAAGCGTTAGTTCATCTGTGTAGTCCACATCCATAATAGTTTGTGTGGGATATGGCCTGCTTCTTGTCTTTTTTACTGTGAGGTATTTTTATGGGATCTAATGATGTTCGAAGTACATAGTCTAGACATATTATGAATATATACGCTGCTATGACTCCTTGTAGGACTCCAGTGACTATGTCAAAGACTGTCAGGTGAGCGTACCATTATTTTACGTATGAAAGAACGTTAACGGCCCAGCGTCCTGATACATTCATCTGGTCCTTTAAATTGAGAAAAAATTTTCATCATTGAATTAATGGTCCCGTTTGAGGAAAACTTAGATTGAGCACATCAGCGTAAGTTGTAAAAATATTAAGGACTGCAAGGACAAATTGCCAGAAACAGCTGGAACAAATGATTTTCCAACAAGGCCAGTTGCTAAGATCTGATTACTAACTCAGCCATCGCATTCTAGATTGATCTTGGACTTTGTTCATTAGACAAGAGGAAAAAGATTCAAGATAAGGAATTAACTGCATATGCCTGGGTTATGGCATTCCCACAGAGTGACAACAATCTAACAAAGTCTGGTTGTATCGTGAGATACTGCTGAAGCATTCTAGACTAGTGATAATGATACTTTGGCCCCGATACTCTGCCCGAAACAAGTCATCATCTGATGAATGACTTGTTGGACGCAATGCTGCTGTGAAAACAACAGTCATTGTATGAACTTATATATACCGTGAAAGAAACAAATATTCATATACATACATTTTTTTATTTCATTGTATTTCCAATGAATTAACACACTTTTCATATAATTAACTGTAAACTGATGCATAATAACTAAATATGTATAGAAAACAGAAAAAATATTTAATAGAAATAAATCCCATCCATCCATTTATATGGATGAAACAAATATTCATACAATACAAAAAAGGAATACATAATCTTCATTTAATAATTCTACAGCGCCCAATCTCTTGTTCGCAATTAAGGATTTGCAAATTTTATTTGTTATTTTGTTACATTCTTCTTCGCATATTGTCTTCAGATATGGACTGATTGTTGAATCTCTTATTTGGATTTGAATTTTAAAATGACGCCACAGATTCTCGATCGGTTTTAATCTGGCCATTACATTTTTTAATATTTGAATTATTTACAGCAAGCCATTTCTTCGTAGATCTTGCAGTGTACATTATTTTGTTGGAAGATCCAATCAGGAGGAAGTTAAAGATCTTTAACCAAAATCATTAAATTAGCTTCTAAAATATTTTCGAAAAACACAGTTTGAAAGTCAATAAAATTGGAAGTACTCTTTTATAGTATTTAATTGTCAGCTCTCTTGAATGTTATATTGAACGCTTAGGATGGAACTGTAGAAATGTTTATCACATATTCTTAATGAAATTCCACGGTTACTAACGTTTCACTACGTATTTATAACTTGTTTCTCATGTGTTTCTAATAATTCGAATCCTCTTGCGAACCGACCAATGAAAATTATGGATTGAGATTTGGCCCTTTTAAAAAGAATGGATTAACAAATAACAATCAACATGAAGATTGTACAAGAGATTAAAAGATAATTTTAAAATATTAATGAAAAAACTCAACAAGCGAAAATAATATAATCCTAAAACAGTATAAAATAGTAAAAATGCCTTTTAAAATTACTAAAAAAGACAATATCCCTATTTTCATTTAAAAAAATGTTCATTTCACTGAAGTATAGTTTTAAAAATGAAGGATAATTCCTTTTAATGAAATACATTCCCCTTTCTTTGCTGAAAAAAAAAACCTCATAAATAGTTTAACATTTAAAGACCTTAGCTAGCTGAAAAAAAGAGAGCCAGAAGGAAGGAGAGACAACATCAACTCCAGTAAGTATCACTGTTTGTTTGCAGGCACTGCACCAGAGATTGCCATTCAAAAATTGGCCTGTTCAGCCACTCATGCAGATGCAAATAAAAAAAGGTTGTGGATACTACGACATCGTCTTTAGCAGACGGAAGGGTGTCAATCATAGCTAGCTGACAATTACAAATTTGGTTTGATTCTTATTTGATACGTCTTACTACTGGCCTTGTGTCAAACCCAGCTATGAAATGACTACTGCTTTCCAAACTACTTTGCTACCGATCTAAAATGTAAAAATCGTTTATAATATATTCTCTTCGGTATGTCAAATATTCTGTAAACCTATCCCAAGGTACTAATACAACTTTTAACTTATAAAACATTAATGTATATTTGTTGCATAATTTGATTATTCTTGTCAGGCTAAGAAACAATTCATATTTTCTTCGATGATGAATACGAGTTTTAATCAATAGCTAGGCAACTGTAAATTCACCGGTTGAACTATTGTTTCGTCTGGATTATTTGTTTAATGGCATATTAACCACCATGAACTATTTAATACCAAAGGCATTATTGTAGAAGAACTGTTATGACACTATTTAACACATACCAGGAGGATGAAGGGATTCATACCTTTCTGATGGTTATAAGTTCGAAAGTGGAAATAATAGTGGAATTGGAGTTTGAACTCGATTATAACGATGTCATAGTACAGCACATTATCCATTGAGCCACTTGGATTCGCCCACCGACTGAATTAAAAACAACCCCCCCAACAACTAAAGTTCAATATGACATTTCAAAGCTTTACAACACACAACAGACACACAACAGAAGATACGTCCTCCACAGAAGTATATACAACAAATTTATGAATAATATATATATATATATATATATATATATATATATATATATATATATATATATATATATATATATCACATCAACTTGGCTTTCTTCCCTGATAGATTGCAAAAATTTAACTTGCTGTAACATATCTTCTAGTTCAATATTGCTTATTGGCTTTTATGAATCAAATGCCCTAATAACCAGGCCGAGGACCAGTACCCGGCCGTATAACATTTAGTACCGGGTAGCAAAAACTAATAAACATGTTTAAAATTATGTTATAAGTATTATAAGTATGCTATTTTCATTAGTTTTCTTGGAATTTTCTTTTTAAATTGCTACTTTCGCTCGTGTCTCGCACCCGTATTTTAGTTAGGGTTTTATTCCATGCATAATTAAATTGCAATATAACCCTTGCTAAATTGACACAAGAAGACATTTCACAGAAGATCTTTATGCAAGGAGAAAGAGCCGACAATGAGACACCATAAGAGTCACAGATTGTCAACAAATAGAAAGTTGCTTTAAAATATTGAGAAAAAAAGAAAAGAAAACATTATGAAAGATGCTTACCTGTGATTCTCTTGACGGGGAAAGACCGTTTGTCGGATAACTTTTTATATGTTTGTTAGTCATGCTTATGTAAATTTACTCTTCATTTTGATTGGTTGACAGCTCATATTAACCTTTCCATTTGTTGCTGTTGGCAGTTATTTTTTCAACTCATCTTGCTGTCTGTAGGCAGACACAACTACCTTTACCACACCTACGGAATTTTTAGCTCGCAGCGAGGCATTATTGCAACCTTTTACTACCTTCTGAATCAGGGAAGTTGCTTTTTTTCCTTATTTTTCCCATAATCGCAGGTAGTAGTACTTTTCGTGGGTTGGCCACTCCCCAAGTGGCGATTTGCCCAAATAATTTTGGCGTCTTTTCCGAAAAAAACTTACTTGAATTACGGGTTCATCCCAACAGTATAGTAACGAGTTGAACTTACCTGACTCAAAGCGACCTAGATGCCTGGCCTGCGAAACTTTCCCTGGCAAGGAGAGGAATGTGGTCGGGGGAAGAAGGAATGTGGTACGCCATTATGCCCACTCTGAGTAAGAAGTGTCAAGAAATTGGAGGAGGCAGAATAGACGTTGCGAGGAATTAAGGGTGACTACCCATAGTGCATTGCAACATTTATTTGACTATAAAAGCGACCTATTTTGGCCTGAACGAGACACTGCATTTTTGTTCTTCAGTAACAGTGTGGAGAGAGCAGAAGAGGAAGTGAAAGAAGAGGAAAAAGAAGAAGAGGAAGAAAAAGAAGAAGAGAAAGCGAAGGAGAGGCTGGTGGACAATTTTCAAACAGGTAATCCATACTATCCATATTCGCTCTGTATAACATGCAGTGAACCAAGAATACGCTCAGTATGAAAGACAATTATCGAAGGTAGCAACCGTTACACGTTCGACTAAAGCCATTACAAGACGAATTGATAAAATCGCAGAGGACGTCGAGGCAGTTTTATTAGAGAAGTGTAATTAGTCACCGTAATACACAATTCAAGTAGACGAATCTACTCGTGTTGACAACAAGACAATATTGCTCGTACATTTATGATATATTTTCAAGTCATTGAATAATTACATTTTAGGAAGACTTAATTGTATGCATGAGTAGAGCGGCTGCGATGACATGACAGATTTCTGGTCTCACAGCACGGTTTAAGGAATTTGCCTCCGAACGTGAGTCTACGCACTGCCGTTTATTGAGAAATATTGGCGAGCCGGAACATGTCACCTTAGCTCAATAGCTTTTTGCAAGATGTAAACATACACTGCATTTTAAATTATTAACGAGACATATTTCCATCCAAGAACTAATCGTTGGTCTTAAATAGAATTATCAAAGAATGATGGCAACATATATACAGGGTGTCCCAGAAGTCGCGCACCATGTATGAAAATACATATAAAAAGTATAAAAAGACATATGAATATCAATTTTATTCATCATAATCATGATAGATGCTCAAATTGTTCACACTCTCCATTGATACATACATCAATTATCTTTATAAAACTGTCTTTTACTCTGTTGAGGGTTCCAGTGGTGATTTTTTGACATTCAGTTATTATCGCATCTTTCAAATCATCAAGAGTACGTGGACGATTCTGGTAAACAACATATTTAAGATGTCCCCAAAGGAAATAGTCAAGAGGTGATAGATCTGGTGATCGGGGTGGCCACTCCACGGGACCTCTTCGCCCAATCCATTTTCCGGGAAAAGTTTGATTCAGGTAGTTACGCACACAAATAGCAAATTGTAGTGGAGCTCCATCTTGCTGAAAAAAGAAGTTTTATCGTCGAAGTAAAGGAACATTTTCAAGGTAGTCAAACAGGAAGGTCTGTAAAAACTCCAAATAATTTTCATACTCCAACCCAGACCATGATCTTAGGGTTGGTCTGATGATGCCCCTCCTAATTCCAGTTAGCATTCACTTCTGACCAATAGCGCATATTGTGACGGTTTACTTGCCCATTTAAATTAAAAATTGCTTCATCAATGAATAATATTGAAGAATCCATGTGATTACACACCCATTCACAGAACTCTAATCGCCGATCGGTGTCATCGCCATGTAGAGCTTGCACAAGATGCACTTTGTACGGATGAAATTTCTGTGTCTTAAGAATACGATGTAATGATTTGCTAATCGTAAGCTCCTGGCTTATTTTCCTAACTGATTTCACGGGGCTTCTAGCAACATTCGCCAAAACCATAGTTGATGTTGCTTCATCAGTTGCACTCTTTCGTCGACCACATCTCTCACAACTGAGCCAGTTTCTTGGAAACATTTTATCAAACGGCAGACAGTGGTATGGTTCAATGGTTTTTCTCGCTCAGGATGAGTACTGTTGAATTCTTCAGCTACAGAGCAGTATGTAGCCCCATCTCTTTCAAACATAAAAAAACAATTTAACTCTTTCTTGTATTGTTAATTTCTCACCCATATCCAATAAACTCTGAAAAACAAAAACAAAATTATATGGTGCGCGACTTCTGGGACACCCTGTATACACCTACTACCTATAAAAGGGAACATAAGTTAGGGTCATTACCTAATTTACATCAGTGAATCAAATTAATAATGAGATGTGATAGAAAAATTCTGTAAAAAAGAAAATAACACTTTAATTGTTTCATTTACAAAATTCTAGGGATACATACAGTAATTAAGATGAAATCAAATCAAAACAAAAATAACAGAGGTAAAAATGTTGAGTTGGTTAATATGAGATATATGAACATTTTTTTAAATGAATTGAAATAACAATGATCCATCAAACATGCCAATTTCTGGATTTCCTCTGATGTAATTTCACGTGATACATTTATTATTTTTGCCATAAGTCGTCATTGAATATAAATTGGCGTCTACTGTCATAAACACGACATGTCAGAACGCTTCAAAAGTTTTGAATTTTGTTTAAGTCTGCAGAATTGGTTGGCCAGTTTATCTTCGGAGACCCAAGGAAGCCTAAGTTTTGTAGGTACTCCGTAGTTTTATGTGCTGAACGAGAAGGATCATTATCTTGCATAAATGTGATGGTTCTCCTGAAGATCTTTCTTTGCTTTTTTAGTCAAGATTCCGGGTACTCTTTGATGAAGGTTATATAAGTATATGTAGTTATTTTCATGCCGCCAGACACTCTCCACGGACCAACTATCATGCCTTCAATAATACCAGTCAAAATCATAATACCTCCTCCTCCTTGTTGGAGCCACAAGTTTTGATGACGATCTCGTCCATTTACGATGCACCTATTGCTCAAACAATTAGGCCTATCAAGTGTTGTATGAGTTCCCTCTGTGAACAGAATTTTCAAGAAATCAACCTTCATATTCGTTGCCCATTTCAAACGCATTTGTATGAGCACTTTTGTCATTTGAGGTTTTGTCACTGATCTCACTGATCTCCTATCGTTCTTTCAGAACAGAATAGCGAATATTTTTGGACACCCGTTGCTTTTTCAATGCTCCTGAAAAGTGATTCACTGGTCTAGCCTGTTTTATTTACAGCTTCAAGTTGATTCCTGACAAAGAAAGTCGGGAAAAAAACCTTGAGATTTTGGAGAAAATATAAAAAATATCATCTTGTTAATAATTTGAAATGCAGTGTCTTTTCTTGTACAATAGAGATGGCTTTCTAAAGGCAGATCTGTTCGATTATTAATTGGTATAAAATGTAAGTAGAATCGGCACTTCTATATATAGGCTCTACCGGTAGTAGTAGTCGCAGCAACTATCGGCAAGTGGCAACTAATGAGTAAGCTGGACAAAAGGCATATGAGATTGGTCACTGTCTTGAATTCAGTCACTGGAGTATGAATGCCAAGAAGAACGGCTGACTTATCTCTCGACTGGAGGCTTACTAAAGACTTAGATTAACTATAGTTCTTCTTTTCTTCTTCTTCTTCTTCTTCTTCTTCTTCTTCTTCTTCTTCTTCTTATTATTATTATTATTATTATTATTATTATTATTATTCAACTACAACGGCATCCCGGACATTAACAAGATCGCTAGCAGGAGTTACGAGACCCGTTCCAAAGATTTATTTTCGAAATGCAATCACCACTGTCAGCGTATGTCAGTAGCACAGAAAGGATCGCATCTGTGCTCAACAAACAGAATCGCTCACTTTAGAATAACAATTCCTCTGTTTCAAAATCAGCGGATAAGGTTACTCCATTCAAAGCCAAACTAGAATTATAGAGCAGCAATTGGACACAAGGATTGTTGACATGCTTCAAACATTGACAGGGATTATTAATTAGATGAAGCCGGTGATTTCATTCACCAAGCTGTTGCGAGACCAGCAATCTCAGTTTTCAAGAGAGTTTTGGCTTTACATTACAACCACTGAGACGTTGGAGGAATGGATACTCAAACCATTTGTGAATCAACCAGGTGAATCAATTTTTAAATTCATTAAAAGAATTGATGCGTCAGTTTTAATCAATTGTATTGAATAGTAATTTCCAAGTATGCATGCATGCGGGTGCGCGGGCGCGGGCGTGTGTGCGTGTGTGTGTGTGTGTCTGTGTGTGTGTCTGTGTGCGTGCAAGAAAGATAATTAAGAAATAAAATAACAAAAAAGTTGTTGAAATTAACAATTTATTCATAAAACATTTTGCTTACATAGCATCTTCATATACTGCTAAAATTCTTCATAAAAAAGATCAGCTGATTAAGATTGCAAATGGTAGCGGCTTGAAGAATATGTTTGAGACAATTTAAAATCTTTTTGTCTTTAGTCAAAATATCTTGCCAAAAGCACCGAAAGTTCTGCGCTTCTCACAAAATATTTCGGTATTGGGTTTTTGTTGTCGGTCATACAGCCTAGCACCAGATTCATATATTTTATTTTTAGTGCCGGCTGTAATAAACAACAAAAAGAAGGCAAGATAAATGCAAAATTCTCCGGATGGCAATGCCGTAGATAATGAATTGCAATCAGGATCACTAATTTAAAAAGTAACAGGTGCTTTACCGATGATGTGAAAGGAATATTGGGTTTCTCATGTTATAGGCTGATGGGAGGCTCCTGTAGTTTACACGGACATCCAAGTGTTTCCACAATTATTGATACAGGATTGTTATCTTTTTTTCATATAAAATGGTATCGTAAAGAAAAACCGGGTTCCTTGTAAGTGGTTATCGATTAGATGATTGTGTATATTACTTCTATCATTACAAGGAAAACATTTTAACCGAGCAATAAACATCAAACTATATATATATATATATATATATATATATATATATATATATACACTTAGTATGCATCGAACCTGTTGAGTTTCCATGATGATATTGATCTATTTAGCTAAATGCGAAAGATTCCACTCAGTGTTTTATATGTATTACCGTTATATAGAGAAAAACTGTAAACACCTGAAAATTGATGGATTCTTTTTAAATGCATGTGAATCCGTCTTATGGTCATTTTATTTCAAGTGCTTTTGGAATAGAGTTAATTGTACATTTTTATGTATTTGTTTCTTAAAAGTTTTTGCATACAGTTATATGATATTAAGTATTCCTATCTAATACCAATACGTATTATTATCTAAAACCAATGTTTTTCAAACAAAACTATGGGATCCATATATAGAAGTCTAACAGGTACTACCACTTTGCGTCAAATAAGACCTGAGTGTTAGGGAAAGGAAGGGGTATTCAACAGGCACCAGAACTCTAGAACTGTAGTCTCAACAGCAGATTCAGTTTCCTGTCATAATCAGAGGATGGACTAAGCGTAATCGACAGGGCGGACACAAAATTTCAAAATGTGCAATAAGAATGGTTTGTTTTCTACGGAAGGCTATTTAAATATATTGATCTAGCCAAAATCTTGCTATGATGTGCAGTTTTTCTTGTTTACATTTACAGACAAATCATATGAAATCTCTGAATTCCTGCAAAGGGGTTGGTAAACACACAAACACCAAGCGATATCATGGGGGAGGCGGCCAGAAAGAGAGTCGAAAGAGGATCAAAGGTGACGAATGCCTATGCATAAATTACAACGGATTAGATATTACAGTTTTCTACTAAAAGAAAAAAAACTGTTACCAAGTTAATCGACTAGTGGTATGTGATTGGTCTTTATTAATTGTTTAGAACTCTCTTGCGTTGTATTGAGGTAAAAAAAAATATGCTAATTTAATATATAGTAAAAAAGCACGGCAAGAGTAGGATGTGATAAATGTTAAATTTCGTATGCGGAGTTTAACAGGTTTGTTTTCCTTCTCCTAGACTGCTTGCCTAAACAATAGAACAATAGACCAGGCCAAGTTCGAAGAACTAATATTATTTATATTAATCTTATTATAATAGATATTCGGTGTATGTCTTTCTGTAACAGAAACTATGTCACTGAATACGTTACAATACCCCCAGAAATTAAGTAAGTTTATCAATGTGTATTTAATTTAAAGTCAAAATCATTAATATATATAATAAAGAACAACCCTGAATTACATATACTCAGAAATTAACTATGCATCATTAAACGGCCCACTTTGTTTATTAAAAGTAGTTTTAAGAAATACATGCCCGGTATTATTGATTTATATATAGTTTTAGTTATTTTAATATATATTAAAGTTGTCTAACGTATAGAGTTTTACGAGAAAATTATTTAAAAACAAGTAATTGTCACATAATCTTCTACCTTAAATTTATAAAATAATTATATAGTGAAAAAAAACGTTGTTTTGATTATCGACTGTAGTAACAAAAACAAAACCCCTGAATATTTGAAATAATTTCAAATTAACTGTTAGAAACTTTTTATTAGAAAGAAAGCATATTCATTTGAATTGTGACAGCAAAACTATTTTATGTCTATTATCAAAAAGAAATATAAAAATTTCAAAAACCTGTGAACATTTTTTACGAAAGAACGTGACAAAAAATCCTTTTCCGTAATTTTGGACGTCGATAAATTTGAGATAAAATGTTTTTAAAAGTATGTGTTTTTTACACTAAAATTAAAATATTCGTTTAATTTTAATAGAATTTTGTAGAATTATATAAAATGGGTGTATTTAAAAAGAACACTGTCGTCTGTCGTAAAACAAAACAATCTCTCACCCCTTCAGGCAATATCATTCAAAGACTAATTGTTACACCACGCGGAGGTTCTTTTGCAAGTAATAATAATAATAATTTGTTTGCACACAGTTATATGGTATCAAATATGGACCCATACGTGGAATCCAACAGGAGCTATCGGTCTGAGTCAGAGTGGACCTGGAATTGATGGCAACAAAGGTGGGGGGGAGCAATACCTCTTAGTGCTCCAGAACTGGAACCTCACCGCCAGATGCAGTTTTCGCCCAGTCAACTGGGACAGAATACACTGACTGCACCTCTACAGAGTGGTAAAATCCCCCCAATGTGATCACATGTTGGCCATTGGTGGCGAACGTGATGGATGAATAATCCATAACATGCATCACTACACTTTGGTCTTTAATCATGCTACACGCATGGTCAGAGAGGCCGCATCCCTAACACCTATATGATTGTCCCGACCTTATTGTCGTTATAACAAACTCCAACCCTTTTCATCATATATGTGCTATGTGACTGACGGTCTTAGTGACCTGGAAATGATGCTAATCGGCATCTCGTGGTGAAGTTCCGACTCTGAATCTCTGGGTAGTGTTGAGTACCCCTTCATCGCCATTATCCCCAGGTTCACACTGACCAAGACTGGTACCACCTGTTATGGCACCATCTATGACTTGAACTAGAGAAAAAAATGAGTTTAAAAAATTGAGTTTCAAAACCTTTTCAGTAACCATCAAGAATGAATGAAACAATGTTTTTGCCATAAAACAACCCAAAGGTCGACATGCCGTAAACTCCAACCCACCAATCAACTAGATGCAGTTTAGTCTCATACTGAGGACACCTATCAATCAGATGTAGCTTGAAAAAATAATAATACAGATTCGTAAAGTATAGCATACGGCCATTTTTTGTGAGATAAGGTAAAAAGAAATATTTCTGATTTTTGTAAAAATGCGTTTTATTTTCGAAACTGATCTTCATAGTTTTTCGATTATTTCCTATTCATTTGCTTGGATTCTTCCTTTCGCAGGGGGTGGGAGAGAGTACAGAGACCATTTGATTGAGGTATCACATTATAAAATAACACCTCAAGGTCTGCCATTCATAGTTCGTCTTGCTGTTTGAAATCTCATTACTTGACCATGAATGTGTGCTTGATCAACACCCGCTGGATCACCTCGGTGAAGGTGGGCGTAATTGTGAACGCCGTACTGATTATAGTAAAAACAGTAGGCTGAGTGGCCTATAATCGGTATCAGCTGGACAGCAAGGGAATCTATCCCCTTTTCACTAGTGCTACGCCAGAATATTCTTTTGCGTGTAAGGTAGAGCATCACACCTACCATCAGTTCACCACTTTATCGCATCGGGCGAAACTGCACTACTTATGCGCTGAGTCGGCAAGGGCCAGTATCGATCCTGCAACCTTGTGGTCCCGAGGCTTATGCTCTAACAACTGAGCTAAACCGTCACTGAACCATACTAGACAATACACAGAACAAGAAAATATTGGGTAAGCTACTCAGAAAATTGATGCTATGCTTGACTGTATTGAGAAAGCATATCCCGATTCTTGACTCAGAATTGTCATAGCACGTAGGGCATTAGAGATATGCACATAATTATATATACCATACGTAGGTCAAGCCAGAAGTGTAGGTTTCTAAAATATTCATGAGGTTATCAGAAATAAGCCTTATATTTATTTAATTATCTCACATTGTCACCGAAATTTATTTAATATAAATATCACTTGAATATTAATATATATTGAATATCTAAATATTAAGTAATATACTATATAATTTGAACCTATATGCATTGTGGGCATTAGTTTGACACTAAGTCCTTATAACGCATTAGGGCATCTATTGACACACTAACACTGAACATTCGGTTTGGAAAGGCAAGCACCTAACTCGCATGAACAATGTACACATGAATTTTTAATAAGCATAACATATAATAACAAAATAACATAATCCAAACAGGTTAATTGTATAACACGTTCAATGAAACAACACTGTAATGAAGAATATCAAATAATCATTAGAAAAGACGTACTGTGTCTCCCGTGGTTTTTATAGTGATATGAACTTATGCCGGGGTCGGGGACTAATTGTCTATTCTGTTCTACAAATAGAAATATGTCATTTGTGTATTCTACTTCTAGTAAATGTGCTCAGGCAATAAAGTATCTTTGTTATCACTTCCGTCGTGAGGTGTTCTTATATCTATAATGTTCGCATAAACATTATGATTATCTTTTTGATATTTCTGCTTCGCCGGTCGTACATAGGCGTGTCGTTCATTCTCTGGTATGAAGGTAGTCTTCAGTTTATTTTTTCATCAGATAAAAATAAATGAATAAAAATGCATGATGCGATGTTTAAAGACGACGTAATAAAATTGGTGCCTGAGAATCGACAGAAAAATCATGATACAAGAATAGACATTTACATCCCCAAGGATAAAATATGGTACATCTTTTTTTTCCCAAAACGTATCTAATTTGGAAGCATTTTAACATTTCCTTTGGTATATATCCTTGGTAAAACTGGATAATTAACTGAACCGAATATAGGAAAAAAAGGGCAACAAATATAACTTCTTTACCGATACAAAATGGACGTCATTGATTTTATTTTTTCACGACTACTCTATAACTTTTATTTGCTTTTCTTATTTTTAGGAATTTTTTCTTTTCTTTTTTTTTTAAAATATTTCCTTGATCAACCAAGGACAATGTTGTTCTGTAAAGATATATATATATATATATATATATATATATATATATATATATATATATATATATATATATATATATATATATAAGCCGTGTTTATCTAGTAAGAATAAAATCTGAATTTTTATTCATCTTCTTCCGATTCCATTCTCAAGGTTAATTTACAGGCTAATGATTACCCATTTATTGTGTTAGTTGGTGCTACGGAGGAAATCTAGTCGATTACCCACTCACAAAGCTTCAATGTTAGCATTAGCATATCCAATGAAACAGTAACACTGAATAAAGTAAAGTAAAGACAACATAAGCTCATTTAATACACACGCAATATACATAAATAAGCATTGACAATAATACACAAACGTGTCCGCCGGTTAAAATAGGTACATATTGTTCTGTGAACAAGCAGTATATGAAAGGGGTTAAAATCGGTAACAAGTATTGCTTGAGTTTGAGGTGAGAAACAACGCCTATCGCTGCGATAGGAGACAAAGCATATATTATTCAAAGAACAGAGGGACAACAGTAACGTCTGATTAGTTCAAAGAACAAAGATTTAGGTCTATATTCTAATCCTTTTGAAATTCTCTAAATAATGCAGGATAAAAGAAATGATAATAAGGTTCGTTGAGTTGAATCTGACACTTATTTTTGACTATTTTTGACATCTGAATCCTGAAATGACCCCATTTTTTAAAAATATCACATCAACATTTTGAGCTACAGGATACCCTCGATTTTTCCTAAAAACCATAAAAATACAACATCTAAGAAATATGTGCTTAATTTAATGAATGTTTTAAAAAGTTACATGTAATGGGAAATGAGATTATACTGACCAACACAATTAGATCTGACACCTGTTTTTGACTCAAAAAGTGGTATTACCTGTTAGGGTACTATTATCTATGGGTTAAATAGAAAAATATGAATTCTAAAGAATGTGTTAAAAAAGTGTTTTTTTTAATTGAATACTTAACCAGAGTGAATAAAACAATAACGTCTTCAGTATAAAATAACCCAAGGATTGTCGTGCCGTAAAATCCAACCAACCAACCATTCTCATGGAGTGACACTCTGTCCATCAAACTCTGAGACTGTTGATTTTTTCAATTCCGTTTAACGTTATTTACTTAAAAAATAAACCGTTTTGCCTATCCATTATGGAAGATTATTAGAATGTCAAAATAACATTACCGTACCCAACGCCTCCAACTCAAGGTAAATTTTAAAATGGAATACAGTGGATATGAATTCAAGGCATTCCTTCTCTTAGATGTGTTGCTTTACCAAGGGTTATGAACAATTTCCTAATTTTTTTACACATAGATGAAGTAGAAGAGATTTGTTTCCTTCCAACTCATAGACATTAGAAACAAAGTAAAATGTAAAGAGCTTCGGCCAGGATTTGAACTCCAATCACTGTGTACATTTTCTAAGACAATAACCATGAGGCTACGCGCCTACATTATAGACGGGGCAATTGAGTTACTCTTCATTCATCATCAGGTTTCGCTGACATACTTTCTCTCTCACCAACAATCTCTATCCGCCATCTTCCATGGCAGGTCATCAGCATGGCATCTAGAATCCGTACCAAACCGATTTGATGTAGTTTTTGCTGGTCGCCAACCCTGTTGTGTCCATGTGTAGATGTCCATATGAGATTGTCACTTATGAGTTCGCCCTTGCTTCTCCAGTAGTGTCCAGTATGTCTTGTTTGTCTATAGGTGATTTGTGTTATTGGAGGCAAGTGGCCGTATAGCTGCATTTTTGTGGGCTGCTGCTTCCAATAGTTGATCAAGACAGAATACAGCAATCTTGTGTAGTTCCCAACTAGCTTTTACTCTAAGCGTTTTGTTAGAGTCCAAGTGATGTAGCCATATAGTAGCTACAGCTACTACGGCTACTGGTTAGAAGATACTCGCTTTATCTTATAAGAGAAATCAGATTTCTACATGATCGATAATCTATCTAAAGCAGCACATGTATTTTCTATGTGTATATTAACATCGTTTTCTGTAGATGAAATTTTGTACCCAGGAATGAGAACTGATATGCTAATTTTTGAGGCTTGCCATCAAGCGTGGAGATGTACCTATCTTATTTATATAATAATTTTAGGAATAGATACAGCGAGCGAAATAGGTCTATTTGAAATAGTTGGATTTTATCTATTAAAATGTTGCTATGTGTAAAACAAGTTAATAAATGAATACTCAAAATGAAAAAAGAAAAAAAAACGTAATCTGCCGCCTACGCGATAATCAGATCAATTATATTCTACACTGGAGAGTCAGCAGAGCTGTGTGCAGTTTAGTCATGTGCAATTTTGAATATAATTCTCTGACTGGAAAAATAGAATTAGGAAAGGAACTGCGGGGGTCTCTGTGTCTCCCACCCTAAAGAGCCCATCTCACAAGGGAGGAAACTTCTGCATGACGGTTTAATTCCTGACGTGGAAAAGTAGCATTATTTGCGCTAATTTCTAATCGCTGGACTGGAACGATTTGATATAAATCGATCAAATATATGACAAGATGTTACGCCGGCATAAAAGAGAAACCGGAGGATATGAGCAATAGTGAAAAGATGGGGGAATTCAATATTGGAAAAATGGCGTCGGTGACAGTTTTAATGCCAAAGCAACCAAAAGAAATGGGAAATAAGGGAAGGACTACCTCGCAAAATATATGAATTAGAAATACTTTGGGCTATATATTACCTCTCCCATTATAGATTTAGTAAAGGAAATTTTCTGGTTGCACGGGTGAAAAATCCTTTGTCGTTAGTCTTCAAGACCTTTCACAACGGATAAGGTACCTAAAATATTAGGAGAAATAAAGAAGTTTAAGTTTCTTTCTTGTTTTTACTCTTCATCATATTCTTCTATGCTTCTAAGACAACCAAAAAATTATCCCAACATTGATCATTATATGTCCATATATATAAAGGAATGTCGTGGTACGTGCTTGTCGTCTTCTAATTCCGAAAAGTGATATCAATCAGATGTGAAATCTCGCATATATCTTAATATGTATATAATTAAGAAATACACAACATTTAGTTATTGATTTTTACTGATTAATTTATTAATTAAACAAAAATCAATCGATTTTGGAACTTGTCGCATAGCAGCCGTTTCTGCTAATATTTGCATTTGTCCCTGTGCTATTTATAGCAGTAGGGATTCAAAATGGCCGCTACTACTATTACTTAGACCTTTAACTTAATAAAATAATAAAATAAGGGGATGAATTTCCCCGATCACGGAATAGCGGAATTCTTGATCTGAAACGGAATCTGGGACATTTAATGTAATTTTCAGTAATAAATGACAAAGTAATCAATTGATTTTTTTCAAATTTTTTGTTTTAATTCTTTCAAAAATTAACAACGTTAAACATTTTAATAAATAGAACAGAACCAAAATATTTCCTTGAAATTTGATTTTACAGATATTAGGTTTTTTTTCATTTTAAGATCCGACAAAGAACAAAAGTTTTTACACAAATAAAGAAAAGTTGGTCGTAGATTTTCTGAGAAAATGTTTGTCGAGTCTATCTTTAAATACTTTAAAGTTTTTCTAAATAACCATTGCTAAAGTGGAAACCAGACGTAGACAAAAGTTTAGATGTAGAAATTGGAAGGAGATACGAACATCAAACAAAATTTAACAAATTAATTTCCTCAAGACTCGTTTGATTTTCACAAAATTTTAAAGTAAAAGATTCTAAACAACTTGTTTTATGAAAATGACGAAAGTAACGTAAATCCTATCACGTGACCATACAATTTAGAATTAAAGAAAAAAATGTTTTCCAAAACCATTTAATGAAACGACTTGCTTATTTATTCTGAAGTTTACGATCACACAGGGGTTCTCTCGGGTTCATATTTGCACCAACTTCACCATTGTAGAACAAAACTAGATTAAACAAAAAAACCTTTAATAACATCAATTACCAATGATGATTTTTCAAATTTTATTTATTTTTCAAGACCAGTTATATAAATATGTTTGGGGCATACAGCGAAAATTACAAAAAATAACCATTACACCACGACGTGACACCATCATTAGATACCCAATACGCTCGCTATATATATATATATATATATATATATATATATATATATATAGAGAGAGAGAGAGAGAGAGAGAGAGAGAGAGAGAAAGAGAGAGAGAGGGTGAGACCCCCCCGGCACGAGCAGGATGGACTGGTTGCCTATTCAAATTGAAAGAGTTCAGTTTTCCCAACTATTTTACTCATAGTTAGAGGGATAATAGTTGGATTCATACTATCCCACTTGAATTGTATATAAGGATTTGAACTCGTTTCGTCGTAACCATTACACCATGCGCCTCCTCACTTAAACCTCATTATAAATAATCTTACAGATGGGATGAGAGAGTGTCACATATAATATAAGAGTTTTAATATAAATCGTTTAACATGATAACGCACAGTCTCAAGATATTTTTATTCTATAATCACGATTGCGATTTACGTCAATTCGTTTAAATATTAATATCCCTGTC
The DNA here is from genome assembly GCA_023376005.1 of Doryteuthis pealeii. Taxonomy (NCBI): domain Eukaryota; kingdom Metazoa; phylum Mollusca; class Cephalopoda; order Myopsida; family Loliginidae; genus Doryteuthis; species Doryteuthis pealeii. The sequence continues at coordinate 131,376,187 of CM042139.1, forward strand.
TACAAGAACGTTATCGGGTCACATTATTATAAGATTATTTCATACATTTATTAAAAATAAAAAGGAATAAACACCAGGTAAATATATTAAAAAATACAATAGTACTGACACGGTTACAGCTTAGAAGAATACCATATAAGTTAAAAGTATTACATAAGAAAATTAAAAAAAGAAAGAATTTGGTACGAAAAAAGAAAGAAGAAAGTATGTAAGACGAAAGAAAGAAAGAAAGAAAGAAAGAAGAGAGTCAACGAGAGAAAGCAAATAATATATTGGATGATTCGTTTCTATCTCAAATCTAAGAATTTCCTGCATTTCATGTTCTAGAATATATTCTAATCACAGTATATACGATTTATCTATGGGTTCAAATTGTAGTCGTTTCCCCAATTCTCACTGGATCACCTTCTCTAACTAGACATGCCTGTATTGGTACTTCTGTGATAGGTTTCTGCATTCGCTTAATATGTGGTCTGCTGTTTCATAGCTCTTCACACAGCTTACACCTGCTAGTTTTGGGGTCTTATCTGTTGTATCTTCTATATATTTTGTTAGTATATCGTTGTAATGGCATCTCGTACGCAATTTCTTTTTTTGTGTTATGGGTATATAATTGTTTTGTTTTTGTTTTGTTTTTTTGTTTTGTTTTGTTTTATTTTTTTTTTCTTATTTCTGTTTCTAGACATTATACTTCCTGTTTTTCTGTTTGTTATATATATTCCTTACTTATTTTTGTTGAGGTTACAATTTTGGCTTTTGTACTTAGTGTATATTTATATTCTTTCAAATATCACTTTCATTTGTTCATTATCAGCGTTTATACAAACTTGTATGGTTTCAAGTATTCTAGTCTAATACTAATAATTAATACACAATTAAAATAAATACAACTTTAAAATAACTATTTCTATCTAGTAATAACAAAAAAAAACTGTTTGCACTCAGTGACTTGTTTTCAAGTATTCCTATCTAATACTAATAATTTTCAAACATACCTATTTGACTGATAGTTCGTACCTTAAAAGGTACTACCACTCCAGGTCAGAGTGAACATGTGACTAATGGAGATGGAAGGTTATTATACACACGCCAGATCTTCATAACTCTCCAACACAGGACACCCATTTTAGCGTCCCACCGTGGTGTAATAGCTTGCAAGCTATTCTCAGAGATCCGTTACAACTGAATAGCGGGTTCAATCCTTGCTGGATGCCCCATACGTCTGAAATTGTGTCACACCCTTCGTTTTCAACTTTTAGCGAGTTTTTCACACCAATTTTAAATAATGTGGTTTTTCAGTGAACTCTCAAAGTCCAGGAAAATTGTATGCATCTCATTTTCTATGAAAGATTTTGTTTTGTGCATATAACGTTTATCTGCATGAAATTTTCATCTCATGCACAATTCTCAGTGAATCAACTTTACACCCAGGGACTAGTTTGTTTTCATTTTCTCCTACGTTCGCTTATTATCTGATTGACCATTGCATCTTTCTCACTACATAACCTACACGTGTTATTCTTCTGCGATTTATCAATTTTTGCTGTAGCATAAATAGTTCTTATGGCATTATTACGTACTGCTACTAAGAGAGATTCAATTTTTGTTTTATTATGTTAGTTTTTCACACCAGCGTTAGCTAGTTGTTTTCCACTTGAGTTTCAATGACAACAATCTCCCCGGGTCTCCAGGACTCTCATGAATATTCTAGCTAATTATTATTATTTTCATTATTATTATCATTATATTATTATTATTATTATTATCATTATTATTATTATTATTATTATATTAGTAGTAGTAGTAGTAGTAGTAGTAGTGTAAATTTTCACTCCTTTCAAGCTTTTGACAGTTGGTTTCTTTCACTGAAATCTGAATGACAGCAAGTCTTGTCAGGTCTCTATGACCCTTTCTGAGTATTTTTGATGATTAAAACTGCTGTGGTCTTAGTCTCAATTGTTCCTCTAATTTCCAATTCCTCCAAGTATTTGTCTATCTTTACGCTTTCTTTCATTTTCACTCCGTGGTCTGCCATAACGGCAACATCCATTTTTCTTGTTAATTAAAACTAGGTATGGTCTTCTGACCGGGATTAAGTGGTCGTGCATATTCCTGTACTTTTTCAGGCTAGTTAGTTGCATTCGTTTATTCTGTGATTTACCGTTTTATCTCTATCTCTGCACATCCTGCATTTTTTATTCTGTTGGATCTTATCTATTTTCGCTTAGATATAATTATTCCTTGTGGCATTTTTTTTGTGTTGCTATTATGAGAGTTTCAGTTTCTCTCTTGATATTTTTTTTACTCCTTGTGTTTCTTTCACACAATCTTTATGTGTTTTTTAACTGTTGTCTGAATAGCAACGAGTCTCCTCAGGTATCCGATCCGATTTTAGTAGTGCTTTGTCTAATCTCCTGTTCATTGAATATCTTTTCCAGGTTCTTGAGGACTGTTCCAAAGACGTCAACTACGAACAGCTCTTTTCTATCACTTGAAAAAAAGAAGAAAGAGGAACACAAACAACAACAGAAGAAACTCATGCTAATATAAATGCCATAATCCTGCCAATAATCAGCAGGCTTCTAAGGAAAAGAAAAACAATTAGGAGCTAATTTAAATATGAAAAAATCAATTAAGGAACCGAGAGAGAAAAATTCAAAATATATTTTCACTTATTGACGAAGAGATATCTGAAAGGTTTGCATAAAAGAAAGAAAGAAAATTAAAATTCTAAATAAACTTTTTAAAAATGGAAGTATTTAACAACAAAAAATTGTATCAAAAGCGTACGTATATCATAAAAGAAGAATTTTAGATAGAGACTTCTAAGACGGCATTGTTCTTTTCTGTGGTTTGTCAGACAACGTGCAGGTGCAAATTGGGAGACACTGGTAATAAATGATTATGTTCACCTGCGAGTAAAAGAAAACTCTTTAAATACATGAAGAGCTCTACTGGTGACTTCTAACATTGATAATTGTGCTATCGTGTTCTGTGGTTTAAGACAATAAGGACATAAAAAGTGTAAAGTTTTAAAAAAAGACAAAGAATTATCATTTTCAAACATAAAAAACTAATAAAAATGGATATAAGTTATGTGTTTTGGTTGCTTAAGATTTGCTTGAGATTTTAATCTCCTAAAATATTGCAAACAAAATGCATCGCTTACTCCCTGCGTTCTATTGAGAATCGCTTATTATCAAAACAAGGCATATCTCAGTGGGTAGAACATCCGAGTAAGAACCATAGAGTTACGAATTCGATACTAGCCTTCGCCAACTCAACGGATGAGTAACACTGCTTGGATCTGTGCTATGAAGTGGGGAGCTGATGGTAGGTGATGCTCTACCTCGGACGCAAAAACATTTGCACTGGTCTAATCCCAGTGAAAAGTTGATAGACTCCCTCGCTGTCCTGCTGATAACAACAATAGGCAACCCCGCCGACTTAACTTTACTATCGCAGTAAACACCTGTTTTTAATTTTAAAGAATTAACTTTTTTTCAAAACAAAACAATACGGTGTTACCTTGACTTACGACTGTCCCAAATTACGAGTTTTTCGAGTTACGATGTTTTGCTTTGTGTTGCGAGCTATAATTTGAGGAAACAGTAAACTTCAGATACGCTTATGTTGATATGATCACAGAAAACATTTAAGTTTACAAATTTATTACGTCAAAGACAATTATATTTTATTATGTTTTTATATGATACAGAGCTAATTTTCTCATTCACAAAAACTAACAAAAAATAGGGTTTTCGTTGAGGATTGGATTTAATGGATTTTTAGTTTATTCCAATGGGGAAAATTAATTTGATATACAAGCGGAAAAAATTAAAGTCTTAAGTCAAAGTACTCTCCCATTAATTTATAACTTCTAACTTCTAATACATAATAACACGCTGCACTCTTTCATTATTTGCCTACTTTAAACCGCTTACAGCGGCTCTCCTGTTTTTACGCATACTACACCCAAGCAAAGTTCAAAAACTAATGTTTAGTTTATCATAATTGAGCAAAAGGACTCAGATTACAAAAATAGTATGCGTTTATTTGAATAGAATGAGTTCTGAGGTAAATAGATAGTGAACATTAAAATATCCCATCATACAGGTAAAAATATCAACCTGTGGGGGAAATTTGGTAAGTAAAGAGTTAAAATGAATTTCATTAGGTAGGATATATCAACAAGCTATACAGCATTTCAACTTTATGAATAATGATATGAAAATGTAGCAGTCCAAAAATAATGTTTATTGAAAGATTGGTTGATTTTAACTGCATATATACCTGTCTACTTTATTTTATGCCTAGAGTTTGGGAACTTTTGTTCATTGTACGTTAATATTTACGTTGATTTATGTGATATCAAATATTCCTATCTAATAAAGATAATTTGCACACAGTTTTATGGTTTAAAGTATTCCTATCTAATACGAATAATTATGTGGTCTCATGTAAGTATTTCTATTTAATAATAGTCATTTGTTTTTGCCCAGACAACATATAATATATAAATATATTTTTTCTTGTAAAGACGTCTGTTGATAGGCAGATGAAAAGATGGGAATTCATATATAGTTCGGGGATTTTAGTTTCTGGGGACATTATCAACCACAGCTGTAATTCGAACTCGCTATGCCAAATTTGGTTTCAATGCTGATAAATTTAACACCCGTTTGATGCTCGCCTTAGATTTTCTGCATCTACAATGAATACAACATAAAAATGATCATATTATTCCCCCATTCCACACTTTGTAATTATCCATGAAATGTATCGTAATTATCTGTTAAATACATAATATTTATTGCAATACGCTCTTAGGTTTATGCCGTTTTGATTATAAATAAATGGAAGCCTAATTTAATATATTATCTGTATAATAATACCGTTGTAATTACATATTTGCATTTATCCACAGGATGCGGCTAGCGTCAAAAGAACATATAGACTGAGCCAAAAGAAATCTAAGCCAAGCATGTAGGTTTTTATCACATGGGTCAGCAAAACTGTACAATTAATACCTAACACACCAACACACCCCTGTCTAATTACAACCAATCACTTTCTATCGCTACGTTACAACAGCAATAGCGAAATTGCCAGAAATGTATACATCAATTTTTACACCATCAGATATAATATTTATGATAAAATAGTATCATGCAGTGACAGTATATAAATATTAAAAATTATCAAAAGTCTTTCAACGTTATCAAGGGGAATTCCCCCGTGGCATATTATCTAATGTGCTGATCGATATGCCCTCTTTAAGAAAATGCACGGCGTTTAAGGATTCAGAATCAACACATGGAATTATCAGAAATACATCTTGGTTTTTATTCCCATGATAAGCGAAACATGATCAAAGACTAATGGGGGATCCTCGTGGTGCAGTGGCTAACGTGCTGGACTTCGACATCGTTGAAACACACCTCACACTATTACACTTGGAGATATAATAACTCCCCTCATCCCCCAACTATTGGTTAAATAGTACCATTAATGTTCATCTACAAGAATAGCGTTGGTATTAAATAACACAAAATGTTTTAAATCTCATTAAACAAAGAAATCAAAAAATGTCAATTTAAAAAAAATCGTATTTCATATTTTCTTTTAACTTTCTGAAACGTTAGATCAAAGAAATGATTATTGAAATATAGTTATTTACTAAGATTAGCTTAGGGCGGAAGTATAGGGCACCCATGAAGAATCAAACACTCATACATTTGTATACAGAGATATTTCTGACTGATATATATACACATCCGCACTAAAACGTGTCTTTACATACACCTATTCAATCACCTGCATATTCTTATTCTATATATTATAACACAAAATGTAATATAATGTTTTATATTACATGTGATATCATATATATATATATATATATATATATATATATATATATATATATATATACAGGATGTTCGGTATGAATTTGACAGTTTCATAAGGAAAAAGAAAAAGTGTTTGGGAACTAGAAAATTTAATGGATTGTAAAGAAATTCAATAGGCACGGAAATTACACTACTGTCAACAAGTTTCACTCAAAATAACCGCCATTAGCGTCGATCACAGCCTCAATCCAGCTCCTGAACCTGGGGCCAGCTGATGCTCCAGTTTCTCTGGGAAAAGTTTAAAAACTACCTTAATTCTCTCGATTAACTGGGCTTTGTAGTACTGGCACGGCGATTGGTGTCTTTTAATCACAGACACACACACACACACACACACACACACATATATATATATATATGTATAATATGCTATATATATATATATATATATATATATATATATCAGTCATCCAAAGACATGTGTTTCGACGTTTACGTCTCATCAGTGCAGCTTGACTTTTTTAACAGCTACCTCTAGCCGGAAACGAAACCCGACATAATTTTCGTCTGGTAAGTTCCTTACCCCTACAGTCGCCAGCGACTGTCAGTCCCGGGCGAACAATTAAATTGATACATACTTACAAGATGTATTTTTTTACAATCACTCGAGAACTCAAGTCTGTAAAAAACAGGCGAGTAAATGCTTACGCTAAACGGGGAAACGTCTCCCTTACAGTGCTCTTTCAGGAAAATTGGGAGCATATATATCAGTCATTCACAGACACATGATATATATATATATATATATATATATATATATATATATATATATATATATATAGTTTAGTGAGTAAGAGATAGATTGATAGATAGGTAAATCATACTCTCCTTATACAAACGTACGCACATTTACAACAGCAGGTGAAATAAATTATGAAATGAATCCTTGACCTGCGGTTTCCCCAATAAATACTTCAACGCAACACCTGTTCAAATCAATTGATCAAGAACCCTTTCTCTCGATAACGTACAATAGCAGTATTGGAATTATAACTATTTTTTATTCTTTTTTTATTCTGTAACACTTAACCATACTTAAAAAGTAAACATAGATGTTTACAGTTTCGATGTTCAGATATCATCATCATCATCATCATCATCATCATCACCAGGTCGCACTGACAGAACAGATTACCATGAATCTGTGAAAAGTTTAAGTGGACATACGTCTGCTTGCTTGTGGGGTGCTGCTTTCAACTGTTTCAGACAGCATGCATCATTCTTGTTTATTTCCCATCTACTTTTTTTCTAAGTATTTTGTTAAGTAGGGCAGCCTTATAGTAGCACTGACACGGCGACAGCTTGGAATAATTCTTGCTTTATCTTACCAGAGAGATCAGATTTCCATATATATCGATTATATGTCTATAGCCGTTAATGCCTTTCTTTTGCATATATTGACATCGATTTCTTCAGATGGGATATTTCCACACCTAAGTATGTGAACTGGGCTACTAATTTGAGAGGATTACCACCAGTGTAGTTATATCTCCATCTTGTTTGAAATACAAACTTTGTTTTATCTAAGTTCCTATCGAGGCCAATACCATTTGCTGCCTTCTAGAGGCTATGCAACAGTGATTCGGCTTATAGCTGCAATTGAATTATGCAATTGATAGATAGATAGATAGATAGATAGATGAGAGAGAGAGAGAGAGAGAGAGAGAGAGAGAGAGAGAGAATCATGAAATCCGTGATGACAGCATGGTCTAATTGTATATATAATTACTTGTCTAAATTCATATTAATTGGACAAAGTGAGTGACCTTTGTATTGATTGGACAGAATGGAACTAGAGCCATGAGTGTGAATAGAGGAAGTGTAGAGTCTTGGCTGTGTGTTTGGAGAAGACAGATGCAAGATGACGGTCTGTCCTCTGAGGCTATTTACTTCGGTAAAATAAAAAATAAAATGGCTCTAAAGAAAAATAACATTGTCTTGTGTTCGTCAATCAAAAACTAACACTGACACAAGACAAGAAAAACCCAACAAGAAAATTCAAAAGAACAGATATGAAGCCCGCTACTCAACAGTCCAAATCTAAGATACAAAAATAGCAGAAGAGACGACATACCTAGATGGATATGGAAGAGGCGAATGTTTAATCGTAACATTAATTTTCCTTGGGCATTTTAAGAAAATATGGAGTCGTTCCGGCATTGACACACTTTCTTGGGTGAATGTTTTCTTTTTAAATCTTGTGTCTAATTAGAATATTATTGTTCCGTCATCACAAATATGAAGTTAAGAAAGTCAAGGAAATACCAGTAAGTTATCCATTAAAAAGTAATCAGTGCAAGAAAGTATTTAATCAATAACAGCTGCTTCTGTCTCCATCGGTTTTCTTCTGATTTTCGTGAGGTTTTCTTTTATAAATAGGTTTTAATTGCAAACGGATTTATAATCTAAATGCAATAAAATGTTCTTCGATTTCTTAGTTCTTATACTCTGCTTTAAATCCATATGCGCAGACGTCATTTCTTAACGAGTAGAGCAAAACAGGCAACATTACATATCTAAAGTGTGTGAGAAAACTTATTTTCAATCATTCTGTTCTTTAAATCTCATTTGATACTAGCAGAGCTACCCAATTTTAAAAGTTGAAATTAATCTCATATCTCCATTTAAACTAATAAAAAATAATTTCATATATATTTGTATTATATTTTATTCCCTATATATTTCTGTAATTTTTTCTGATTTTTATTATTCTTCTTGTTTGTATTTTTCATTTTTTCTTTTTTTTTTTCAAAGAGAACTGGGATTATGGATAAAGTGCAAGAATATGTAGCAGAGTTCATGCTAAGCTTCGTAATTATTTTTAATATTTTACTTCGTCATAATTAGTTGGTTGGTTGGTTGGTTGGTTAGTTTTTACGGCATGTCAACTCTTGGGTTATTTTCTGCCAAAGAAGTTTTGTTTTATTCATTCTTGTTGAGTATTAAATTGTCTTAGTGTAACTCAATTTTTAAACCCCTTTTCTAAAACTCATTTTTGTTCTATTTTCCCCTCAGATGGAACCGTAACAGTTAATGCTACTCCAGTAGTTCGTCATGTCACGTTTGTTAATCCAAAAATATTGTCACAAGATGTTCTGAATACCCAACAGGTTCATGATCAACAATTTCGTTTTATTAACATTATTCAAGCAATTCAAGACAATAAAGCAGCAATGCAGTTTTAGTATGCCTAGGTTAATTGAGCAATCATGTGCTATTCACAAACAGAACTATAAATATAAATAAATAAAAATTCATTGTCTATATATTTGTATTATCTTTGTTTCTCTATATATCCTGGCTTTTAAGTTATCTATTACTTTTTTTACTTGTTTTTATTTTTTATTTTATTTGTTTTTTATTTGCTTTTTATTATGTTCCCGGGTTCGAAGATAAGTTTCCCAAGTCTGACAAGAAACACCTGAAGAAGTCCAGGGGCATATCAGCAAAAACTTTGTCTATATTACAATAAAGACGAGGACAACCGTCCAAAAAAATCCAAATAATACAACTTTTATTCTCTGTTAATTTGTTTTATTTTTTGAGAAATGTTGAAATTATACTTTTTAATATATCATTGATTAATATCCTTATGATATTTTTAGTTAGCTTTTAAAACACTTCCGGACAAAAATAGGGTGTATTTTTTATTGAAATTTTGTTTTTGTTGGTTTCCACGAATTTTAAAATATATATATATATATATATATATTTCAGGCAAAGTGTTTATAGAGGTGTTGGGTATCGTATGACACAAAAAAATAACGAACAGAGTTGGAATTTGGTTTGAGCCTCCCAGTGGGCTAAATTCATGGATATTTGCATTGAACATTGCAAATTTGTTAAAAGCATGACAATCAATACAATGGGAAACCTCGAGCTGTTGCATTGCCAAGATTAAAGAGCTCGGTGTGCTCTAATATTTACACATGGAATTGCGAGATTATTGCCTTTCTCAAGTGCATTATAGATTAATTACTTCCTCAAGGATATTTAGGGACCATGATTTGAACTTCGAATCCTTTTCATGTGTCAATACCCGGTACACGACACTCCTATGACTATCACATAAAGTATTCTTCATCGGCAAACGATAGGTATTCCTAAGACTCTCTCTCTCTCTCTCTCTCTCTCTCTCTCTCTCTCTCTCTTTCTCTATCATACACACACACACACACTCACTCCCTCTCCCCTCTCTCACACATCCACACACACACACCCAAACACAACTTGTGTTTATCGATCATCGCCTTGGCATGTCTTTTGCACGTCATCTGAAATCCGTACAGAGCTGGTTGATGAAGTTTGTTATTGGTCGGCCTACGATGGTGTTTCCATGACTTGATGTACATAGGAGAACGTCGTATGTTTTTTTCATTTCTTCTCTAGCAGTGTCCAGTTTATCTTACTCGGATGGATTGTGTTATAGGAGGTAAGTAACCATACAGTTGATTCTATTGTAGTGCACTGCTTCCAATATTTGTGGCCAATGTTAAAAAATGAGCTAGAAACCCCTACATAGCTATGTATTTATTTACCCAACTGCTGCGAATGAACAAGCGTTGTGGTGTAGAAAAGAATCTGCTGAGTTTGTTAATGCGTCTTCATAGATCATTCGGTGTGGCTAGACACTAAATCAGATGAAATGGCTGGAAATTGTCAAGAAAACACACAAGGTCTATGTTTAAGCAGCTTTAAACAGGTATGAATTCAGTGTTTACCTTTTCCTAGAACAGTTGCCAAACCAAGGTTAAAGTACCCTATCTGCCCTCATATTTACTAATAGCCGGAGGACGAGTAGTTGGATTCAGACCTTTGCCAAGGGTATTAGTGCAATGGGAATTGCAAACAGCCTCGTACATGATTTGAGCTCAGGTCCCTGTGTTCGTATCCTACTATGATAACCATTACCTAAACAGGCGCTTCCCTAGGTAGTCATGTAAGTCCTGACGAAGACGGAGAAGTTCCCTAACCTATCAGCTATTGATTATTCTAGTGTATTTCTTTGGATTATATTTTCTTTTGTCTGGGCGAATGCACTCTGTTCTCTAAATATTAACCAACCCCTAGATGCAAGATGTGACAAATGTTCATTTTCTTAAATCAGTTTACCATTACATCTCCTAAACTTGTTTTCTAACCAAGGTTACAGAGCACAGTCTGTCCTATGATTTACCCATAGCTGGAGGGAGAATAGTTGGATTCCTATCTTTCCCAAATGTTTTAGCGTTATGTGAAATCAAATAGTATCTTCCAGGATTTGAACCCGTCTCGGCATGCCCATTTTCTTCAACGATAACCATTATCCCACTCGCCTCTGTACTATATGATAGTTTTACGAAACAGAAAATGTTGATAGGTTCAGATAGATTTATAAATATTGCAAATATATAATGGCAAGGAAGTGGCAGTTACGACATTTAGTGAACGTTTAGAAAGAAATATTTCAGAAAGTAAATAACCGTTTAAACAATCAATAATTTATCACAGGAAATTGAAAAAAGAAAAAAAAATTAATAGAAAAATGAGAAAATATTTGATTAAACGATGTTTAAATGCTCCCTTCTTGACATGATGAACTAATTTTTTTTTTAGATTGCCTGATATTTTTCAAGCGATTGTAAAAACGTGACTTCGACTTAATCTGGTGGGTAAACGTGACAGAAACATTGAAAAATATTTGTAGGTTCATGGCGTTTGATTAGGGCTATTTACAATTTCTGTCTTGATGGCACGACAGTAAATGATACATTCGACGTTAAGATTATGGACTTGTATTTCCTCAAGTATCGCGCATGCGTAATACGGCACATGATAGTCACTTCCCGTTAGCCCACCACCATTTTGTAACTGTTGCCCTTATTTGTCTCTTTCTATCTACGCCTCTCACTCTCTCCCCCTTTTCATTTTTATTTTTATTTTTTACTCAATATTTATACTGCTTGGTTGAATCAAGTAAAATACAGATATTCTCTGAATTATGATATTTTAATATTGTGATCATATTCTATTTCATAAGTGTCTGATTGTGGTGTAATGGTTAGCAAACTAGTTAATTTATCAATGCAATTGATATGTATTGTACTTATATGTTTTGTTGCTTTATGACATTAATACCTAAAAGGTCGTTTGGACGTAGTTGATGTAATGGTTATCACCGTATGAAATCGACATGACGAGACGAATTTAAATGTTGGACCAGGTTGTTTTTGCATTTCACATAGCGGTAGGGAATATATTATTCTCTTTTCCCATGGTTAAATAGTAGGGCAGTCTGGGCTCTTTAACCTTAGTTAGGCAACCAATCTAGAAGAAGAAAAACTCTGTATTCAATCCTGGTAAATTCTGCTTACGAAATCGACATTTCTCTCAAAAAAAGGTCTCTTTTACGTGGAAAACGGAGTAATGTTGCTTCTTATGCAACCCGTTCACCACGGTTAGGATGTGACATAAGGTTGTAAGTATGGGTCATCAAACTAGGATCGAAATCGCTATTCGAGACTAGCGTGCTTAAAATTACACCATGATGGGACGCCAAAGAAGCATAATAATATATGTGAGAACCCTAAATCTTTATTCATTCATTTATCTAATCACATTTTTTTATTTTTTATTATATTTTTTTTCATTAGAATATCTGAGCTGTATTTGTAAATTTTATTTATTTGTATTATTCATGTTTTTTACTGTGATACATTAAACTCTGTTGTATTTCATATGCGTATCAGCACATTTGACGACGTGTTATGGTCTAATACTTCTTCATCTCATACATTATTTCCTAGTTGACTCATATAGTTACCTTTTTTAATTTCTATTCCTAGGGTGTCTTAAAGGCAGTAGAATGTAAAATGAACTGGAAGTTGTGATAAAAAGCAACATTAACAAGAGGAAAGATTAACGTGTCATAAATTATAATGAAAACTTTTTTTAAGAGATCCAGTCAACAACAGACATGTCTTACTTCTTTTTTGACATTTACTCCGTGATTTCTTATCTGTTTATACAGAATGTGAGTGCTGTGGTGTAGAAAAGAATCTGCTGAGTTTGTTAATGTGGCTTCATAGATCATTCGTTGGGGCTAGACACTAAATCAGATGAAATGGCAGGAAATTGTCAAGAAAACACACGTTGTGAAGAAAAGTTCTCGGACGACAAATTCTATTAAATATAGTTTTTTTTCAGTAAAAGCGAGTTAGCAAGGAATTGGGAGCTGCGAATTGTCTACTTACTGTCTAACATGATTAATTAACCAAAGGCTATTTAATCATGTTAGGCTCCCAGTTAACTATTTCTAAGCCAAGTTTGCTCTACTTCTTCCGTGTTTATGCCTTTCATATCGTTACATGTGAAATATATAAGCAAACGGGGAGTACACTTAAAAGCCAAAAAAAAACCCAACACCCGATCATTAGTAAATATAAGGTTGGTCATTAAGGTCTTCCATATGTAATGTAGTAGCCATCTCTCTACCAACATTGAACCTGATGACCGGCTCTGTAAGGACCGCTTCCTGGTAAACGGCTTTATAAGTGGTCAATCACGAGAAATCTCACGGTGGATACGAGGAAAGATCATATGAGATTTGGGAAATGTTGAAAAGTGTTAGGCAATCACTAACCAGAACCGGACAACTAAAGTCCAAAAGTTAGGGGCTAGTGAACACATCCCTTAATTAGAGGTAGGCACTGATTTAGCATTTCCTTCATCGATTCAAAAATACAACCTCATGTCTCCCTGTTTTTGAGACTAGTATGGAAGGAAGTATTCTTTTTTTTTCTTTGACTACAAGTTTGAATTTTTTCTTTCCAATGAAATCGTCTACATCTTTCCATGTCTGCTTTGTGTTGGAAAACAGTCCGAATAATCTAAATAATACAAATTATCAAAACTAAACTAAAAAAATACAAACAAATATTTAAGAAAAGGAGTTGTTTCTGCTATCAATTAACAAAATTATTTATGTCTATATGATGAAACTCTGAAGGTTCTGATTCCGAGAAATCTTTAAATGTAGTTTTTACTTTTCCTTTTGGAACAGAATGTTTATTGTGTAAAATAGTGCGGAGGAGCTTGTAGGTAAAATGGTAGTTGCTTAGTAAGAGATCAGGAGTATTCAATGGATGTAGCAAAGTGTCATTCCATAAGTCAGAAAGCTTCTGCATTGTCACCCTGAAACATGTGGCTGGGCATGAAAAAAGTAAACATATCATTTCTTTTTTCATGTTTATGGTTCGAAGAATATAACTTTCAGAATCCAACACTGAAAGAAGTAAGAGAAAATTAACAAAGAGGAAACTTTAATCATTGGGAATGTGAATGTTTCATACAACTACCATTAAATTAATGTTTGAACAGAATTTAAACAGTTTATATAAAAATCTGACAGTAAAAAGGATTCCTGAATATATTTTCTGTTCATCATCCATCCTGGTGTGTAGATTTTTTAACGATATAATTAATATACACAAAGATGTGTGAAGGCAACAGCCAATATTTAATATTTCTACGAAAAGCAAATAAAATTATAAACTGCAGAGTAATTTTTTTTTAAATTGTGAAAGATAGGACGTTTTGTATTGTTGAATGTCAAGGAGAAGAAAAAAGTGAAAGAAAAATATTTCCTCATTTGAAACGGCAAAAGTTAATGTAAAATGCTTCGAGGTTGAGTTTAATCATTTTTTACTTCTTTAATATATACACATTTCCTCTGATAGCCAATAACGGTTTCCATGAAAATGATGACAAAATAAATAAAAATATTTCTTTTTTTATAATCCATACTTCTTCTGGTGAAAGGTTATCCTAATATAACGTAGGGAAATATGTAGAGAAAAAAAAAGTGTCTCATTTATTATCATCATCATCATCATCTTTAAATCGGGCTGACAGAACGGATTCCCGTGACCCCCGAGTTATTTTTTATTGTTCATCTTACTTGGAGAGTTTGTGCGACAGGTAGCCGTACAGCTTCTTTGTTTAGTTGTGCTACTTTAGGATATGTTCAAGACTGTACACACCATCCTTATGTAGTTTGCATCCAACTTTTCTATAATAGAAACGACAAACGTGTGACTAGGCGAGTTCTTTTTGTTGGCGTCAACTAATTTTAATGAAAGAGGACAAGTGTAAAAGTGTTAGTAACAGGAAATGGTTTTGTTAAAATGAGAACATTATTTTATAAATTTTGATTCTGCTTATTGTGTTTACAGATCTAGTCAAAGGTAACTGCAAGCCACCAAGGTGATATGTTTATCAAAGCTTTCGGAAAACACAGAGGTCGCCTTGATTTTTCTTTTTCTTTTTTTTTTTGGCGGGGTGGACAGAGAAAAGCACCAGGTGACAATTGTTGACAATTAAAAACAGCTTCTTTTGCTGGAGAAGTAAGGATGAACCCATAAGTGACATTCTGCGGATAGCTAGACATGAATACACCAATTTTGGCTGACCAGCAAAAACGTTGATCATCTATGTGTGAATACTGGATGGTTATCACCCCCTTTTAGAAAATAGCGTTTTACTTCCACATCATCATCATCATCATCGTCATCATCATCATCATCAAGTCTTGCTAACATAACGTATTCCATTCTATCTCTCTCTCTTTCTCTTCTCTCTCTCTCTCTCTCTCTCTCTCTCTCTCTCTCTCTCTCTCTCTCTCTCTCTCTCTCTCTCTCTCTCTGTCTCTTGCTCTCTCGTTACCCGTCATCGGACATCGTTCATCCTTAGTGCGGCATCCAGCATCTGCAAGTAGCTGGTGTTTTTTTTTAGTTTTTAAAGGTCAGCCAAAACTGATGTGTCTGTGTGGAGTTGTCCACAGGGTAATGTCATTTATGACTTCGTGTCAACATCTAGAGCAGTATACACCTAGATATGGATACACCGGTGTTAACTGACCAGCAAAAACTTAAAATGATCAACTCTGTGCGGACACTGGGTGTCGTGCTGAGGAATATCTAGGAGCAAAAATCGGTAAAGTGGTTTAGAAATCTGTCTGAAGCAAACAGTGTTCACTTTGCATTAATGGCCTTAAGAATAGAATCAATCGATATTTCTGTGCATTGTCTCATCGCTAGATATCGTGACAAAAATTTATTGCTTTGGGCATGCCGTAATATTTGGTAAAGAAGAGATAGTCAACGAACAGAGAATTTTCAACAAAGATTTCTCCCATAATTATATTCTTGCAGTTGTTACACCGAAAGTCAATGTTATCAAAGACCAGTCACCTGATATGTTTAGAGAATTATAAACAAGCCCTGTGTATTTTTGCTCCTCTTTCTGTTTGGATGACTAACATTTCTATGGAAGCGTGATAAGGATATGACCTTAATTTCGATTTGTAAGTGTCAGGATGTACTGAAGGGAACTCACAAATAGAATGCGCACACAAACTTATTTCGAGCACTGATGTTACAGATATTCCTACGTTTAACTCTTTGTCAACTTTAAGCCACTCGTAGCAGCTCTCCTACCAATGCGATCCTATGGCAAACCGCTGGTAGCAGCGCTCGCCTGAGTCACTTCTTTATACTGGAAAATCACAACGTGAACATCTCTGTCATATTATGTTTTGTCTGTGTACATCATGACACTTACAGATACACATCGAAATGTTTTATAAGTAATACATCGTCATCGGCGTTAAATTCCATGACTCTCTCTCTCTCTCTCTCTCTATCCATCTATCTATCTATCTATCTCACTATATATATATATATATATATATATATATATATTTGACCATTGGTCAATATCCTTGTGGGTCGTCCTGCCATCCAGTATCCACAGAGATGAAGTATGGAATTTTTGCTAGTCGTGTGTCCAAGTGTAGGTGTCACTTGTACCAGCTCTCCTACCAATGCGATCCTATGGCAAACCGCTGGTAGCCGCGCTCGTCTGAGT
>CM042139.1:131395503-131513161 GCA_023376005.1 Doryteuthis pealeii
GTAATGTTATTTTACTAGTTTTAAGGGTTTGTACACAAGTCTTTCTGGGTTTTTTTTAATGCAAGGTAATACCTAGCGAGAATAGCTCGATTCGGACGTGTTTTCATTAGATTATAATTTTTTTTTCAGATTTTCTGAAAGGTTTTAAGCCTGAAATTTATCAGATAGAGTCGAATTGTATATTTGCATGCTATAAACACCATCAGTAATGTCATTTTACTATTTTTACGGATGTGAACACATTTTTAGTTATTTTTAATACGAATTAATACTTTGAAAATTACTTCGATTCGAAGATGGTTTCATTACATTTTACCGTAGACATTTTTTTTCAAATTTTCTCAAAAGTTTTAAACTTGCAATTTCTCAGATTTAGTGGTATTGTATATATATATGCTGTAAAAATATTTGCAATGTTATTTTACTAATTTTATGGATTTGTACACAGTTTTTTGTGGCTTTTTTTTTTCAATAAAAGCTAATAAATTGCTAAAATAGCTCAATTTGTTCGCGTTTTCATTAGATTCTCTGAACCTTGTACACTCATTGTTTTATTATTAAGTTCTTTTGTCTTTCATTGGCTTCCGTGTCTTATTCTTTCTTTCAATTAATATGCTTCTATTTGTTTCGATATAATTCAATTTGTTTTGAAAACATCTATTCCTCTTTTTCCACTGAGTCGGCCAGTACTGATATGTCAATATATAGGAGTCCATAGGTGGATGTTACTTGTGAGTTCGTCCATACTTCTTTGGCAGTGGCCTGGATGTTTTGCTGGTTTAGTTGGATGTTATGTGAAATGGCAGTAAGTGACTGTACAGCTGCTGTTTTGTAGTCTAAGGGGTGCAACAATACAATAGTACTGATGCAGCTACAGCTTGGAAGAATTCCCATTTTATTTTTATCGAAGATATCAGAAAACTTCTAAAATGCATTGAAGACTCAATTTAATATAATATAACCAACGGCAATTCTGTGTGTTTCTCTGTTTCAAATATTCCCGATTATCTTTATCTTTGTTATATGCCCTTCATCTCGGGTATATGTTATAGGTGATATACCCTATAGACTAATGGAATGCGTCGACGGTTACTATAAGTAACAGGGACAATTATGGCTTGAGAGTAAGCCAATACGAGTCAGCTCATAACTGTATTGTCGGACGTATTTCCCACTTCTCTTTACTGTAATTGTCTACTCTTTTGTTAATACATTTTCCTACATTTGTTACCCGTCGTTTTGTTCTTATTTGACCCCTTAAAATCCAACAGTATATAAACGTCAAGAGAGCGACAGAGTAGAGACGATGATGAGGGAATGATAGATTTGGTTCTTACTTGTTTTCTTGTCTACCTACTTCGTCTGTCGTCATCTTCTCTTTTGGGTTCTGCTGTTGGGTTGACTTCATCTTTCTGGTTCGGCTGGGTATCTGTGCATTCTAGTATGTTAATTAATAAAGCAAGACTTTGTTGTTTTCTTTATAGCGTTTATTAAAACAACCACAGCCCAAAAACGCGCGGTGAGAAGCGACTCTTGAGAGAATACCCTCTCTCGACGAGTAACAGGTCGCAACTAACTAAAAAAAAAAAGATTTTTTGTCTCACGCGTCCTATTGGGGCGGTTCCGGGTGGGGTTAAATAAAGGTCACCACAAGTCAATCATAACGATAACGGTTAAGGTAATTTTCCACTCAACCCACTCCGATTTTGATCTTCAACGATTCAATTCAAATATATCTTACATAATTCACATGCTACCCGTGAATTATATAACATTAGTGCAATATTCTTCAACTGTATTCAGACCATAACATATGATTAATGACATTTTCCCCTCTCTTAACCATTCGCGTGTCAGGCGTGCAAAAGCCAAAATCGGCTATAATTTAAGCAATCATCTCAGAGCCGAGAAAATAGGTGGGGTTAGGTTGAGGCGTATGCATATTTCCACCAGACCAGCCACAGAATAAAATAGCACGAGCGATAGAACAAACGGACGACTTCTTTGGAACTCGTTATTGTTCGTGCGCTTCGTTCGTGGAAGACTATTGTTGAAGATTTCAGCGTTGGACATTTTGTCGTCGACCGTGAACTAAATTGTTCAACTGGAAATTGATTACCTAGGCCAATTTCTCAACAATATCAGTCCAAGATAAACATGTGGCTGGACGAGATTGGAATCTTTCTACAGTTGCAGGAAGTGTCTCAGACTTGCGGTGCTATAAATTACGAGGTCAAGTGGAGTACAGATTCTAATCTTGTCTATTTAAACTTTCACACTGTAGTGTGATACGACATCTTAAAACACAGACAAGTGAGTGTTTCAGATCGATATTTTCTACAGAAAAAAAAAATGAAAAGATAATGGAAATAGAAAAAATTATAAACCAATTAGTTGAGAGATTGAAAACCTGTCTAGTGTTATTTTATGCACAGAGGTTAGGGAATCATGTTTATCGTACGTTGAAATTTATATGTTTTGTAAAGTTGTTTCTTAAGAGATTTTTTGTTGCACATGGTCCTATCGAATATGAATAATTTTAAAACAGATCTATTTGATCTATAGATTGAACGATAACAGATACTAACACTCCGTGTCAGAGATAACCTGGGAGTAATGGTGATGAAGTGCTACCCCACACTCTCCGGATCTACAGAACTGGTGTATCGCCATCATATGTAGTTTAATGACATACCCAAACACCCCTTATAACTGTGTTTAGACCAAGAGGAATGCATGATATGAACTAGGTATGGTCAAAATTTCACATGTTTTTACCCTTGACCCCTGAATTAAAATTCAACAAAATTCGGAAAAAACTAAAGGAATTTAACGTAATGTTTGTTGTATTATGAAGGAAGAGGATTTTCTTTAAAGATCCCAGGTAAAAATTGTGTTACACTCTTTAAAATGGGAGGATTATATAAACTCAAACCAGTAT
This sequence comes from Doryteuthis pealeii, assembly GCA_023376005.1. Classification (NCBI taxonomy): domain Eukaryota; kingdom Metazoa; phylum Mollusca; class Cephalopoda; order Myopsida; family Loliginidae; genus Doryteuthis; species Doryteuthis pealeii. Next base: position 131,398,445 of record CM042139.1, read on the forward strand.
CTGACAAAATGGCACCTTTTTGCAGTTTTTTTTCCTCTTTTGAAAGTGATTTATTTAATTGTTATAAATAAGAAATTTATTGAATTATTTTTATATCTAAGTTTAGACTTTGTTCTTCAGGAAAAAAAGAAAATGAATGACAATTTAAAGTTTTTATTTTTCATAAAAATTAAAGAAAAAGGGAGTTGGTGTCGTGCCGATATTTTGGCCATACATAATATTAACAGAAGAAGGCATTTATATATTATGTCTTGTATTAAGCCAGAAAAAACGCAAAACTAAGTTTTCATGTTGGATCACCTGCTGTATTTTCTTTTTCCCCAAAATCAACAGAAAATACGTCAGTTACAAAATAACAAATAAAATGTATGAATGTAAATAAAAGTCTATAAAACAGAACAACAAAACAAAAATCCATTGTTAGTGGCGGACATAAAATGTATAATGCTTTAGATGATTAATAGAATAATTGATTTAAAAGGTTTGTCAACCCGTCTGCAGTTATTTTAAATCTAGCTAGATGTTAGAGGATCGTGTTCACCATCAGATGTTGTTTAGTTTGTTATGGGAGCGAACTTAGCGAACTCTATAGAAAATGTGTAGTATCATATAATAAAAGAAAGAGCTCAAGCAGCAACTTAGGAGGAGGCATAATTTCTTTTTAAATTGAAATATATCACTAAGTAGAACTGAAACTATTCTAGTAGTGGCCACCCCAAGTGGAGATTTTAAGAGGTTTGAATTCAGAGTTTTCTTTCTCCTAAACTGGTTGCCTAACCAAGTTTAAAGAGTCCAGTCTGCCCTATTATTTACCCATAGCTGCAGGGAGAATGGTTAGATTCATACATTTCCCAAGGATATCAGCATTATGTGAACTGTGGCATCGTTCAGTATTTGAACTTGGGTCGACGAGTCCATTTTCTACGACTCTAACCAGTACACACCGCAATTCCCATGGAACAAAGATGGCTGCATGAGTACGCATGCGTGACAGTAAATATCTCAGTCAAATAAATCCTCCTATACCATTGTCGGTGAGGAATAAAACCGAACACTGTTGAGTTTTTAAAATATATGTAACTGTTTCCTATTATATTTTGTTGTGCCTAATATTTTGGGTTATAACGGTGTCATAACGGTGACAACTCTATTTGGGATAGAGGTCTCAGTTCTATACGGTGAATACAGGGCTACTAGAATTGAACTTAAGTCACAAAGACAAGTTAGCTGACATTTATGCCATAGTACGTGCTCACCTCGTTCTTCACCTACTTAGATTCCATATATTCAAACATTCATTTCTTTTTCTTTAAAATATCACAAAAAAGTCGATGAATAAGCTAAAACATCTCAAATATATTCTAAAAAATATGAAATATACATGATTATTTCTATATATCTGTATATCTGTGTGCGTTGTTAAACGGCCTTCTTACACGTGTGTGTGTGTGTGTGTGTGTGTGTGTGTGTGTGTGTGATGATACGTGTATATTCAGTATTTCTAAATAGATGTGTATGGTAGTAAATATCCGTGCTTGTTTTTGAGAGTATCATACAAAAAATTTATCCTAGAAATGTGTGTACCGAACAGGTGTTAATTTCATGTTATACTTTTTTGGTATCATTTGTAAGAAAGAAGAAATCAATTCCAACAGGGAACCCGTGTTTGTTGTCGATATTTGTAGCCTAATTAACAATTCTATGCCATCGCCAAGAATACTTCAATTAAAACACACACACACACACACACACACACACACACACACATTTATATATATATATATATATATATAAATGTAAATATGAATATATATTTACACACACACACACACACAAACACACACACACACACACACACATATATATATATATATATGGTTATTTTTATATATCTGTGCGCGTTGTTAAATGGCCTTCTTACACGTGTGTATGTGTGTGTCTGATGATACGTGTATATTCACTATTTCTACATAGATGTGTATGGTAGTAAATATATGTGCTTGTTTTATTGTGCATATATATATATATATATATATATATATATATATATATATATATATATGAAGGAAGGGTGGATGGGTTTAGGATCCGACGATATGCTGTAGAAGAAGGAAAGTGGTCAAGAAATGATCAACTCAAAACAAGTCACAGGGTGGTACGTTTCGTCTGTATGCACAGACTTTCTCAGCCGATCTGAGACTTTATTGAAGCAAAGCATACGTTTAAATACATGTGGTGGTGGCGGTGTCGGGGAGGTCAAGGGGTGAGTGTGTAGTGATGTGAGCTAAGGAGGAGCGGGGAGTTTTGGGTAGAGGATGTTTGTTGGAAGTGCTGGGCGGTGGCAGTGGTTGAAGGGTCAATTAGTGTGGGTGTATATTGATTTATGTGAGTAAAGGGGAGGTCAAGGGGGTGAGTGTGTAGTGATGTGAGATAAGGAGGAGTGGGGAATTTTTGTGTGGGCTAAGGAGGAACGGGGAATTTTGGGTAGGACGGGGTCGCTGGGTCAGTTGAATTTTGGTGTGAGCTAAGGAGGAGCAGGGAAATTTTTGGTGTGAGCTAAGGAGGAGCGGGGAATTTAGAGTAGGACGGGGTCGCTGGGTCAATTGAGTAGAGGGGTTAGCGCAATCTATAATCCACGAGAACAATCTTCCTCTCCATGATAATGGATAACAAATGAAAATCAACAAACACTACAATCTCCCACTACAATCTCCCACATTTCGCCTCTAACATAACTTAGCCACACATGAACTTTTCTCCCCCTCTAACACATTCGGCTACACACAAACATTCACTTACACCAAATTGACCCATAAACCACTGTCACCTCCCCAGCACCTCAAACAAACATCCTCTACCCCTCCACTCAACTGACCCAGCGACCCCGTCCTACCCTAAATTCCCCGCTCCTCCTTAGCTCACACCAAAATTTCCCTGCTCCTCCTTAGCTCACACCAAAATTCAACTGACCCAGCGACCCCGTCCTACCCAAAATTCCCCGTTCCTCCTTAGCCCACACAAAAATTCCCCACTCCTCCTTATCTCACATCACTACACACTCACCCCCTTGACCTCCCCTTTACTCACATAAATCAATATACACCCACACTAATTGACCCTTCAACCACTGCCACCGCCCCAGCACTTCCAACAAACATCCTCTACCCAAAACTCCCCGCTCCTCCTTAGCTCACATCACTACACACTCACCCCCTTGACCTCCCCGACACCGCCACCACCACATGTATTTAAACGTATGCTTTGCTTCAATAAAGTCTCAGATCGGCTGAGAAAGTCTGTGCATACAGACGAAACGTACCACCCTGTGACTTGTTTTGAGTTGATCATTTCTTGACCACTTTCCTTCTTCTACAGCATATATATATATATATATATATATATATATATATATATATATTATATATATATATCCTTGCTACACAGCCTAGAAAAGGCAGCACGAAATGTCGGCCTATACGTAAACTGATAAAACTGAGTTCATGTCTTTCAAAAACAAAAATGACATATCCACCAGAGATGGCAAACTCCTAAACTCGGTAGAACAATTTAGATACTCAGGCAGTAACATCTCCTCCACAGAAAAAGACGTTAATGCACGTAGAGGAAAGGCATGGGCCGCTATAAATAAATTATCGGTCATATGGAAATCCAATCTCACAGACAGTTCTTCCAGGCCGTTGTCGTATCAGTGCTGCTGTATGGTTGCACCACCTGGACCGTAACGAAGCGACTTGAGAATAATCTAGATGGGAGCTACACAAGAATTCTGCGGGTGATCCTGATCAAGACGTGGAAACAGCACCCCACGCGAAAGCAGCTGTACGGCCACCTGCCACATATCACCCAAACCACCCGAGTATGACGGACAAGACACGGGGGACTCTGCTGGAGAAGCAAGGACGAACTCATAGGCGACGTCCTCCTGTGAAAGCCAGCACATGGGCACGCCAGTGTGGGCCGACCAGCAAAGGCGTACATTGATCAGCTCTGTGCGGATACAGTATGCTGCACAGAGGACCTCCCGAAAAGGATGAGTGATAGGGACGGAGGGAAAAAGATTGTCATGGATATCCGTGCAACAGCGCGACATGATGATGGATGATATATATATATATATATATATATATATATATATGTGTGTGTGTGTGTGTGTGTGGTGTGTGTTGTGTGTGAATAAATGAAGAAAACACTTTAAATCCTTCATCTACATTTCTCTGTCCGTTCACATACCTGAAATATTGTACCCCGAACGCTCACTACAGATGACCAGTATGCTGATAGAAGAACTCCGCCTGGAATAATCTTTAACATCAGGTACTTATATATCCCAAATATTGTCGGCTGAAAATAGCCATATCACAAACATCGTCTGTTTGTTTACTTCTCATATATATATATATATATATATATATATATATATATATATATATGAGAGCGAGCGTTGGCTTGCGATCTGGAGATGCGGCAGGAAATCAATTTACTGTTATTCGGATCCAACAACCACTCCCCCAACAATAATATTGTTGATAATAACTCTGCCTGTTCTCACAACTTTGCTACGTAATGAGACGTGACCGAAAAAAAAAAGAAAAAAAGATATCTTTTTCAGAAGAAAAAAAAAATTGTGAAATTGTATTTATTATAACATCTCACAATGTACACGCTTTTTAAAACCATTCTCAAATGTTGTTCGTACCACAATCTATTCACATATCTCAAGCGTCGGTACAACTCTGCACAAATAAAATCCCTGAATAACATCATTAAACTCAGGGGAAAAATTCGTACGTGTACACACAATATCAAGTTTATCGAGGAATGTATATTACAACGGGTCGTCCCTAAAACCATTTCCTGCCGCATCTCCAGATCGCAAGCCAACGCTAGCTCTCAAATTGAAAAAGCTTTTCTCCGCCCGGAACTCTGTATACAAAAACAATCCTTCAATTTACTGTTATTCGGATCCAACAACCACTCCTCCAACAATAATATTGTTGATAATAACTCTGCCTGTTCTCACAACTTTGCTACGTAATAATATATATATATAATATATATATATATATATATATATATATATATATATATATATACTCTCTCGTCGATTTTCGACGCATGAGTGTTCATTCAGTGAACAACCAACACAGTGATTTGTTTATAGTGGTGAAGGCTTGTGTTGGACCATTCCGCACTTTTTGGCTCAGTCGATAGAATTGGTGCACAAGGAATGCCACAAACCCAATCAACGACTGACCTCAGGAATTTTGAATTCAGAGTTTTCCCTCTCCTAGACTGGTTACATACCCAAGGTTAAAGAGCCCAGTCTGACCTACTATTTAAACCATAGCTGGAGGGAGAATGGATTCATACCTTTCCCAATGATATTAGCGCTATATGAAATGCAAACAGCCTTGTCTAGGATTTGAACTCGGTTCGACAAGTCCATTTCCCACGACTCTAACCATATATATATATATATATATATATATATATATATATATATATATATATATATATATATCATTCTACGTTGCGCGATCATCTGTGAAGCATTAAACGATGTATCAGCGCACTCTCTACCACGACACTACTGCCCACAGCAGGTACCTTGCACGACGTGAACTCCTTCGATCACGTGATATACGAGCCGCTCACTAGCACGTAAAAATATTGCAAAATGACTCACATTATATATATATATATATATTTCTCTTTCTTTCTATCTCACTTTTCTGTCCGTCTGTCTGTCTGTCTGTCTGTCTCTCTCTCTCTCTCTCTGTATATATAATATATATATATATATATATATATATATATATATATATATAATATATCTTTCTATATCCCTCTCTCTCTCTTTAGATATCATATGCACTAATTTTGTTTAAATATCATGGGCACTAAGAATGTTATATAGTTTTTACGTGTAAATAATGTTTCCCGAGAGAACACACCTCATGCTATACAAACGGTTGATGGACTACATTTATTATACCCCTACCCCCCCCCCGTAGATTGTGTGAAACACGTGAAATTTTAATTACGGAAATATAGTATACATAATCTAATAATTTTATTTTTTATACCTGCTGTGCTATAATAACACTGAGTATCCCCTCTATGCAAGCTCTTTTCCTATCTGTAGTCCCTCTTTATTATATATATATATATATATATTATATCTTTGTATGTGTGTGTGAGTGAAGAAATAGCGTTTTCTTACACTAGCTCTAACTGATAATTTTCCCTGGAGTCTGAGTGTCAGCAAGTATCCTCGAGTGTCCATGACTCTTCTTTTGTAGTGTGGTGTGGATTGTTTGAATTGTTCCTATAATATCTAATTCATTAGGTCTCCTTTCCAGTTTCTTGGTGACTGTTCCAAGGGCCCTAACCACGATTGGTTTCACTGTCACATTCAACTTTTTAGCTGGTTGTCAAGGCCCAGGTATTTACTCAGTTTTTTCCCTTCCTTCACCCTCTCTACTGCTTTAAAGATGATTTCCTGAAGCCATAACAAATTATACCAGGGTGAGGTAAAAAGTAATACCATTTTGTTTAGGACAGAGTATAATTATCAACACAGGAACATGTATCATACATCAAAATGAAGCTGGTCCTCTGTGGATTATATTCCTACTTCTCCACATAGACACCGTTTCTGACAATAGCAATGTTACACCTTCAAATGAGAGCATGTATCCTTGCCCCGTAAAATTCTGTTGACTTCGTTGAGCCACTTCTTCACAATAAATTTCACTTCCTCGTCATTGGAATAATATTTGCCTCTCAAACCCTCTTTCATGGGGCATATAGCTGATAGTCTGAAGGCCCTAAATATGGTGAGTATGGAGGAAGCGGTGAGGTTGTCCACCCGAATGAGACGATTTTCTCCCTTGTGTGTGGTCGAGCATTGTCATGCAGAAGGAGGACATTATCGATTGGCAAGTTGTGCCTTACTCCTCGGATTCTTGTTCTGAACCTCGTTAGGTTCTCAATTAAGGCCTTAGTTTTATAGAAAAATATTCCCATGAGATTTTTAAAAAATGGCATTACTTTTTGCCTCGTCCTCGTAAATGCTTAACATTAGTTACTTGCAAACGGTATTAAAAATTAAGTTAATAATATTAACTCAAAGGTTAATCATCGTAATCATCAAAACAATTTATTAAACTTTACTATTCCAACGATGGATAATGGCTGCATTGTTATCATGGCAAGGCAAATACAAATACACTCCCATTCCTTATTCCGGCGCTTTGATAATTGTTCAATATACGCAATAACCTTTCGTTGGATATTCGCTGTTTAACTGTCTTCAGAAAGCATTTTACAGTGCTACTGTAATTTAACAAAGCACTGTATTTCTAATCGAAACTCAAACAGCGTGATGCCGATTCAAACAATTAGTGACAATCATCGTTAGAAGATTATTGGAATGCAGAGCTTTAACGTCGTGTAGATAAATTGGAAGACAGCTCAATATAAGCCGTACAATAATCAGTCATCTAGTATAAAAGAGTGTGTGAGAGAAAGGGAATGAGAAAGATATAAAGCGAGAGAACGATAGATAAAAGAGAGAGAGAGAGAGAGAGAGAGAGAGAAAGAAAGAGAAAGAGAGAGTGAGAGAGAGGCTGGGAGTGAAAGATGAAGTGAATACGAGAGACGGAAGTAAATAGTGAGACACGAAAATTACAGACTGACGGGGAGACAGACACAGATGCGAATTATACAATACACACACACACACACACATATATATATATATATATATATATATATATATATATATATATAAATATCGAGAGAGAGGAGGGATAGAGAGAGAGGAGAGAGAGAGATAATGATTAGTATGAGATAGATATAGGCAGTCTGAATTAGATATGAACACTGTGATAGATAGATATATAGATTAGAGCAAACATATATATATATATATATATATATATATAATGCGAATGGCAGAATTGGTTGAAACTTCCACTCTTAGAATAGGGTACACTGTATCTTATGGCGGATCTTGAATAAGCCAGACTAGAAATTATGTAGCTATTTGCCCAACCCCTTCATCACAGGAAGGATGTTACACAAGGTCAATCTTCAAGCGGAGTATAGCTGGTTTGAATTCAGAGTTTTTCATCACCTTATCAAGTTGCCTATCTAAGTCTAAAGAACGCAGTCTGACCTACTATTGTATCATCGCTAGGGCGTGAACAGATGAAATCATTGAATTATGGTTTTATGAAGGGCATAATACTTGAACAGTCCTTTCCGGAGTTTGAATTCGGGTGCTGATTCCATTTCCTGGCTTTTAACGCTAAAGAAACTGCATGTCATCAACTGAAAATCAAGAAAAAGGTTCCACTTAGTGATCGCTTAGTTATCCTCTGCGGTAGCTGCTTATACGACTGAAAACTAGGAAGCGCGTGGTGTAATGGTTAAAGTCATGGGAAATGGACTCGTCGCCCCGAGTTCAAATCCTGGATGTGGTAATTGCATTTCACTTAGCGCTAATACCCTTGGGAAAGGCATGAATCCTACTCTCCCTTCAGCTATGGATAAATAGTAGGGAAGACTGGGCTCTTTAGCCTTGGTTAGACAACCGATCTAGGAGAAGAAAAACTCTGAATTCAAACCTGTTGAACTCCGCTTAAGAAATTGACCTTGTGTCACATCCTGCTCGTGCGGAGGGGTTGGTAAATATATATACGACTGAAAACTATATCTTGTGTTATTGCTCGACAAACCCACAAGCCCAAGAAATCTGGAACAAGTTCTAGCAAGAGTCCGCCAATCTCATATTGCTGACCATCAACTGACATTATTCACTAGATGGACATTTCCGACTATATAGAGTATGGACCATTAAATAGTCCTGTTGGCAGATCATACAATACACTGACTGTATTTTACCGAGGGTTAATGTCGCTCATACCAAAGGGTTTTCCTGGGTATGGCACTAATCTGAATCTGTTGGTGAGGCTTCAGTTCTTGAAATTTGTGGAGTATCCCTTCATTGCCATTACAAGCAGGTCCACTATGATCTGGATTGATAACATCTGTTTGGGTTCCATCAAGATGTCAAACAAATCTGTTTAAAAGATATTCGTATTAAATAAGAATACTTCAGGCCACATGACTAGATTATTTGTATCAAGAATAGTCGCATAAATCTATATTTTTTACTAAGGATTATTATTAGTTATTGAAACTATATTAATGTGCGACATCGTACCCATTGCTAATGGGTGGGGGAAAACCTACTGTATCTTTTATAAAGACATCATAAGAAGAGGTAATAATTACCATATTACACTTACCCTTTAATGAAAGTTTTTAAAAAGATGTTTATAAAAGTCAGTTAAGGATATCTGCTTAGTATACAGACAAACAGAGGTATACTTATCTCTCTGTGGGAATCTCTGCGTACATTTGATAAATTCCTCCTCGTTGACATCATCATGTCAAGTGTTTGCTTGTGCTTCTAAAACCTTCTTACTGTCTCCTTTATAGCGACAAAATAATAAGCGTGGACAATTACCCCATTACAGATAGGATTTTTTAAAACCTATACAACTGTGTAAAAGTATTTGTATTCGATAAAAATACTCCACGTAATATATTTGGGTGTAAAAATCTCTTGAGAAACACTTACAAAATCTTCCTATAATTCCCTGAAATTTCCTTAAGTGTTCATCACGTGTAAAACGCTCATTCCAAATCCCATCCTCTTTGAACCGATGCATACTTTAACCAGTGATCAGTCAACAATATTCCCCGTGAACAAATGGACGACATCAGTGACTCATTATATTGACTTCCCAAGACAATTTATGTTGAGAGTTGTATATAAAAAAAGTAAACCCTTCCAAATTCCAATGCTAGTGCTCTACATTCAATTATGTGCACCGTTAAGATTGACGATCGAGTCTGGTGACCCCGGAAACTCCAGATTAATTTATTTTTTCAGTCTTGGGTGCTCAGATGAAGCATATTTCGTTACACTTAGTTCACTGGAAGAGATGTTGAACTTTGGTAAATCGTCTTTTTTTCCAGCTGCTGTTTATTGTATAACGTAACTATAATCATCGCAGTACGATTCGTTTAAAATGATACCGAATGTCTTATTCAGGATCATTGGGAAAATGAACAGCCCTCTGTTAAGTCCCATAGTCTTATATCACTAATTCGAATGGAGACTTTCTTGCAAGAACAAACTAATTGGGGTGAACTCTATGGAGAATATATTATCTTAAGAGTGAATGAAAACAAAGGACTCAGTTTGATTACAGTATCTGTTGTTGTTTAAAAGGTCACTCAATTAAATATTGAACAGGCTCATCTCTGCTTAACTACGGTGATCTAGCTGGAATCGATGCTTTAAGTGTGACTTTCTCATAATCTATGTACATGTATGAGTAGAAAAAGAATAGCTAAACAATTTAGCGGGGTCGGCAGATTTTAATAAATAGAATACTGAAAGATTTATCGATGGAGATGAAATAGTTCGTTTTGGAAATTTCAGTAATAAGCTAAAGTGTTCTGCTCTAGTACGGTCAGAGAAAACCAGAAAAGGATGTCATTTTTAAAGATGTATTTTAATTCTGCTAGGTTTAAGCAGAAGGCGTGGTTTTCTGTTCTGGGGGTCAGACCTTCATATATTCAAAGAGGCAGTCAGGAATTAAAAAAGGAAGTGGAAGTTTAAGTCTACGGTAGTAGGTATTTACTCTACTCATTCACCAGGATTAGGGTCTGACACAAGTTCAAAAGTATGGGGCATTCAGAGAGAATCGAACTAACTATTCAGTATTGATGGATCTGCGAGACCGTAATGCTATGATAATTGTACATAAAACCTCTGCTTAGAAACAAAAATTTATATAGAAAAAAACTGTGACATGGGCTGGTACTAGGTACTGAAACATGGAAAGAGCTGGAGGCTTTTATGTGTGCACTGTATGAGGCTATGGATGAAAGTGTGCATACGAACACGCTGCACAGTAACTTATTTTGAAAGTAAGAAACGTTGGATTGAATCTCATTCAATTGCTGTTATATAAAGATGCTCTTTACCTTGATATAGAAAGAGAAAATTACAAAAGTGCCATCTTGGAAAGGTTGTACATACCTAATCCAATAGGTCATGATGGAAAATGTACCGCATCGATTTTTGTAATATGCTTGTCATCGATTGGATGGATGGATCATCTGCGCCAGAAGCTTTCCTGGAATTGCTTTCCGGCAAATGTTCTCGGTGATTTAAACTATATATAGGGGTACCTTGACTTACGAATACCCCCACTTACAAGTTTTTCAAGTTACCAGCTGGCATTCGGTCAATGTTTTGCTCTGTGTAAGCTAAAATTTGAGGTACGAGCGAGCTTCAGATACGTTTATTTCAATAAGTTGACTAAAAACATTATTTTTCAAATTTATTATGCCAAAGAAAAAAATTATTGCTAAAAAGATAAACCTTAAAACATATTACAGCTCACAATTTAATACGTTCTATTCTATAATGTTTTTATGCAACGGAACGAATTAAACTCCTAGGTCAGGGTACCACTGTATATGCACATGTATGGGAAATAACATATTTGTATTCAGATATGTGTAAACGTTGACCCTCTTGTAATATATAAACTTTGATGTAAAGGCTTCCTGTTATTATGATAATTCTTATGAATGTGGTTACTTATAAATCTTGGTTTTCAATTAGGTTTGTAATTTCTTCATTCATGCCGTCAAATCTATCATAAAACAAACATTAAGTTGAGACATTGTTTGTATGAAGTGACCCTGGTTATTATACTCTAATTGTCCTAGCACCTATATGATTTTCCCAACCCTATTACCCTTATGGCAAGCCCCAACCCCTTTTTATCATATGGGTGCTAGAAGGCGGTGATTGAGGATCTGCATGTCTTGGGAATGACGGTAAACTCTATCTGATGGTGAGGTTCCAGTTTTGGAGGTTTGGGGAATGTGGAGCACCCCTTCATCACCGTTGCTCCCTGGTCCACTCTGACCCGGAGTGGTAGTACCTGTTAGGGTCCCATCTATGGGTTAAATAGAAAAACATGAGTTTATAAACAAAATTGTATTATGCATTAAGAATGAATTTATTTCACAACTAAGTCGGCATTAAATGACCCACCGAGGTTGATATGCGGTAAAACAAAACAAAACAAAACAAAACTCTAATTGAATTAGTTTGTTTGGTTTATTTGATTTTAATTGCATATCAACATTCGCAGCTTATTTAATGTCAAATCCATCCTTGTTGAACAACAGTAGTGGTACTATTTAGATTATAATTCGATTGGTTGGCTTGATTTTACAGCATGGCAACCCTTGGGATATTTCTTGTTGGGAATTCATATTCTAAACATATTTTTAAACATCAATTTTTATCTATTTAATTCATAGATGAGACCCTAATAGATAATGCTATTCCGTGTCATGGTGGACCTGGGAATAATGGCAATCAAGAGCTACTCCACACTCTCCTGAACCCTACCATTACATCCAATTCAACGTTCAGGTAGCTGGGGAATGAGAGGTTAATACCTTTCCCCAGCGTATGAGCGCGACTGGAGATCGAACCCGCCGACTATGATGTCATAGTCCAGCATCTTATCCACTACGCCAATTGTATTCCAGGGGTTAAGCCTATAAATATTTTATAGTCCAATTTTGTTTCTTTTTTGTTGCTCATTGTCCCTGGATTTTAATTTCCCTTTCATTTATATTTCTTAATTAGAATGATTTTTTTTCATCTCTGCATAAAATGTAACGCGGTAAAAAAACAAAAAGTCAAATGATCTTCCCGTTAGTAGTAATATTAGTACAATGCACAATATTTTTACAATGAATATGACATTCGGAAGAATTTGAATGCTTGATTCTTTTCTTTCTTATCTTTTTCTTTCTTTCTTTCTTTCGTTCTTCCATGGCATATTAACCAGATAGACAAATATAATTTGAAGTGACTTTGATTTTATAATGTAATTTCATTGGCGTATTTGTTTTCTTAATGGCATAATAATCTTCATGGATTATTCAATGCCAAAATCATCCTTGTAGAAGAACAGTAGCGGTACTATTTAACCCATAGCATTGAGTATGATGGTTTTCACACCTTTCCCATGAGTATTGCTTCAAAGTAAACATAGTAGGCCAACTACAGTTTGGACTTGCTTACTAGTTTCGGAGTCCAGCCCATTAGCCTCGACGACACGGGAAACACCTTAAATTTCAATAATACAAACATTTGAAAAATTGTTGGCAAGTGTTGATAATTATAGACTATTCCACTATTTTATCTACATCAATATATCTGATTGTGTAAAAATGATATATAAATTTAAAAACAATTTCTTATTATTCAAGTATTGCCGTAGTATTGAAGTGATTGCATATCATTGCTTACTACGATGTCGCAGTCCAACACATTAGCCACTACGCTACGGTAACTCCCACTGTATTTATATTCCGCCAGGGGCAGTATCGTCACAAAATATTTTACATTTTAATCATGTTTTTTTTTATTTTCTATGTTTTACTTTTTAAATTTTTTGTTTAACGTCTCTGGATTTTTGTTTATGTTTTTTTTTACAGTAATTTGTTTCAATCTCTGGGTGAAATATTTTGTAACACGATAAAACAATAAAAGTAAATGTTCTTTCAGTTAGTACTATCATAAGTATATCTTTATCTTAACTAAGAATATGGCATTCGGGAGAATTTGAATGCTGTTTTCTTTCCTTTGTTTGATTGGACTATAAACCTTCGTAGATTATTTAATGCCAAATTCATCCTAGTAGACTAACTGAAGAAGTACTAGTTAACCCATAGTTGGGGGATGAAAAGTTTCATATCCTTGCCAATTTTCCTTTATCAGTCAAAAAATGAACATATTAGCGCGACCGAACTCTCTTACTACGATGTCACAATACAGCACGTTAGCCATTATACCACGGGTCTCCCAGTTTTATACTGTTGAAGATCTTAATCATTTTCCATTGAAAATGTCAAACAATCTGATTGGTTAACACAAGTGATGGATCTGTTTATTATGGCTTTCATTGTGGGATTCTACTTGATCTGAATGTAAACACAAAAACATGCGATTCTGGTATTTTACCAGAAAGATCCGTTTTTCTTTTTTTTTTTTTTTTTTTTTCTTATTTTACAGCTGCATGCAACCTTTCGGAAATGGAGCTATGTGCGCGTTATCAGATCCCAGACTGCTTTGACATTTCTTATTCAAAATGATAAAAGACAACGTGCGTGGTGGAAGCATGACTTCTGTCGTAACCAAATTTCCGTTCATTGCATATTTTTTTAAAGAATTCTTCTTCTTTTTTCGATTCATTACATGACCTCGAATATTGAAAAAATACAAAGTTGGTTTTTGATGTCTTGGTACTCTCTGCAAGATGCAATTAAAAAGTTTAGAAAAACACTTTTGTTCAAAACCGTTTACTTCTCTGACAAATGTTAAGATTCATGAAAACGGAGAAACGTGTCAAGTTCTTCTGTTGACAGGTGACAATATATTGATTGATTGATTTTAACGGCATGTCAACCCGTCTGGGGTTGTTTTATGCTTAGAGGTTAGGCATTTGCGTAAATTGTTTGAGCATCCGCTTACCGGTCCTTGCCAACTCAGCGCATGGGTAGCACAGCTTAGGTAATCTGATATTTGTGGTGAATCATCTGGTAGCTGATAGTAAGTATGGCGCTCCATCTCATGAAAAGAATCTCTCTGGTCTACTGCTGGAGATTTTGTAGTTCAGGGTTCAGAGTCGATTAGTCAGTGAGGCTAGCTCTGTGCTGAGGTAATTTGTTAAGGCTTCCTGCCTAGTCGGGCAGATGGGCTTTCTGTCCCTACTCCTTCTGCCCTAACGAGTTTGTGGATCTAAATGTATCCCGTGAAAGTAAAAAAAAAATTACAACGGTTCTGTCTCCGTGTTGTGAACGCAAATAGCCAAGTGAGATGAAGCAGCACGAGATAACCCAGAGATCGTAGAGGTGATGCCATTCCCATGGAGTAATGATGTGACATTGCCACATATATCTAAGAGGTGCTCAGGTATATAAATAAAACCAAATGAAATAAAAATAAAAATAATTGAAAAAGAAGCAAATAAAATATTAAAAACATAAAATAAATACGAAATATGAACAATATCTCAGTAGGCCACATATAATAGATATCTGGGCATGTACAAAAACAACCAGGTGCCACTTGGTGTCCAAAAGAGAAACCTCTGACTTTTGGACGAAGACCGTTACTGGGGACACACGCTATTACTGGTCCGGGAAGGAATTTCCCTATAAAATAGTTGTGAACCGGGAAATAAAGATTGTATCTTGTGTGTTTTGTCTCTTTTCTCTTCATTAATTTCTTTTCAGCCTGACGACCCACAAGAAAAAGGACCACGTGTTTTTGGGGTTAAAGAAGAAACTAGCAACAATACAACCTAATAAACTCCAAAAGGAAGGTAATAAATGTCATCAAACTGTTTTAAAGTTTAAAGCATGAAAGATTATTCATCAGAGTTGATGACTTTATTCAATTACTCTGTTGACTAGTTTCAATGGCTAATGCAGCTACATATTGATATTCGAAAAGTGGAGTTTGGCAATTGTAGTCCTGCCACAGTATCCAACTGAACGTTGTACTTCACAAATTCTTTTGGACGGCCCCAAACTGGTAAGATTGTGGTCAAGCTCTGCAGTCGTTTTTCCAGCATTGATTTTCTATGAATTTTTCATAGAAGGCTAATCACAAAGTTAAGGTCTTTAGAATATGGAAATGTATACAACATGGAAGTGTTCATATATGTGTAATCGTTGTTCCTGTTGCAATTCCCACAAGACATAAAGTGTTATGTAAATGCTTCCTTTCATAGTGATAATCATAATGATAAATCTCGGCGTTACATTGCGTTTCAAATTATTAACGAGCTGAGACTTTTTGACTAAATCAAGAACTTACACGTTGTAATTTAACGAAATGATCAGAGAATGATGACAACATCTCTATACACTTTCTCGGTAAAAGGTGTAAGGTTCTAAAAAAAGGAACAGAAGTTACGGTCATTTACATAATTTACTTAAATTATTAATGAGTCAACTTATTAAAGAGGTGTAAAAGAAACCCTGTAAAAAAACAACAATTTAATTGTTTCATTTACAGATGTTTAGGAATTCATACAGAAACTAAGATGAAATTAAATCGATATAAAAAAAGGAAACAAAGTTAAAAATGATAGCTTATTTGGATTTGGTTAATATGTGATCTTTTTTAAATGATTTGAAAAAGGACCCTGTCCATGTTAATTTCTGGATTTCCTCTGATCTAATTTCACGTGTTACGTTTACTATTTCATGCCACAAGTAATTCTTGCTTCTAAATTATTGTCCTGTTCATCTTCTGAGGTCCACAAGAGCCTAATCTTTACAGGTACGCCGTAGTTCTATGTGCTGAATGCGAAGAAGCATTATCTCGCATAAATATGATGGTTTTCCTGAAGATGCTTCTTTGCTTTTTCAGTCAAGATTCTAGGTGCTCTTTGAAGAAGGCTATATAAGCATCCGCGGTTATTCTCGTACCACCAGGTACTCTTCACAGACCAACCATGATACCTCCAATAATACCATTCCAAATCATAATACATTCCCCTCTTTGTTGGTGCCTCAAACTTTGATGACGATCTCGTCCATTTACGACCCAATCTTTGCTCAAACCATCAAGTTTCATCTGTGAACAGTACTTTCGAGAAATCGACCTTCATGTTCTAATTTTCGTATTTTTGTCAATTGAGTTTATATCACTGACCCCAGGGACATTCCAACCATTTTCAGAAGACAATATTGAGTTTTTTCTGGACACTGTTGCTTCTTCAATGCTTCAGAAAAGTTCTCCACTGGTCATAATTTGTTTATTTATAGCTTCAAGTTTCGCTCGTGACAAAGAACATCGGAAAATAACCCTGGAGTGATCCTTATCGGCTCTCCTATTTACTTTCGTACGTGCTACAACAAATATTTTAATACTTTCGTGATATCTTCCAATTATTTTGGATATTTCTAATATAGATTTACCTTTGGAAATTTGATTGCTGTGAAAGTTTCGGTAAATTCTTAGTTTTAAGAAAAAATGAAAAAATGTCACCTCGTTAAAAATTACAAACGCAGTGTATGTTAAGAGCGTAATTCGAAAGTTAAAATCTCGAAAATATTTAGAAATCAGAGAAACGTGTGGTTTGGTGGTTGATTGGTTGCTTGGTTGTATTTTACGGCATGCCAACCCTTGGGTTACTTTAGGGTAAATATATTTGTTTTATTCATTCTTGTTGGCTACTCAAATCTTTCATTACGCTCATGTTTAACATATTTTAAAACTAATTTTTATCTATTTACCCTAATGATGGAACTCTAACAAATACTGCCACTCCGGGCAGAGCGTGCCCAAATGAAATGGCAATGAATGAGTACTCTTAGAGTTCTAGAATTGGAACCTCACTACTAGATACAGTTTTATGTCATACTCAAGACACAAAGACCCTCAGACACAGCTTCTAGCACATATATGTTATAAAGGATTGGGGATTTCATATAGGTGCTAGGTCTTGAGTTCACCTGCCGATTTATAAGAGTGTCCTCTCCGATTATCCGTCTAGCGTAAGTAAGGGTCAAAGGTGAAGTGTTGCATGGCACACACTGCTTAGCCACATAATGGTTGAGGATTTAGTCATTCACATTCCAACAATTAGTCCTCTTTTGAAATCTGATTCGCCTTATCAGATTGCTTTTACGGGCCACACACATCTGAAACCTTACGCTGACAATCTACAGCGCTCGCCTAGTCATCGCCTCTGGTTTCACTACAGTTTCCCGAAGAATTAATTAATTCAGTTTATCATTAGTCTACAGACTACGTTTAAAGACTTCAGCTTCCAGTTATTACGAGAGGATTAAATGTGGATAAGCCTGGTGAACAAAATAACCGCTGCATTGTAAGAATAGAGAGACCATTCTTTTATTCAATCACAAATACACGATGATCCATAATTGCAACTAAATGGAATGGTTTCTACTGAACAATGGCACGCTTCCCACTCGTTTACCGTAATTAGCAGTTGTGCGGCGGCAATCTTTAATACAGGAAATCATTCTATCCGACCCTGTATAAAAGTACTCTCCCTGCGTGACACATGTCAACCTATTGACAAAATAACTGTTGAATATTGGAATACTGGAGACGCTCGTGTGTTATGTTTATCGTAGTAGGAAATACACTCGCCGATACAAGTTCATATACTGGACGAGTTTGTTTTTATTTCACATAGAGTTATTATCGTTTTAATTTTAAGCGGAGTTCAACGGATTTTAATTAAGAGTTTTTCCTTCTAGATCAGCCACCGTACCAAGATTAGAGACTGTAATCTAACCTACTATTTACCCAGAGCTGGTGGGAGAATAGTTTGATGCATACCTTTCCAGAGTGTATTAGAGCTATGTAAAACGCTACCAGCTTCGTCCAGGGTTTGAACTCGGGTCACCGCTTTCATTTCCTACGGACATGAAAATTAGACACAACGGTCAAACTCAAAACTTCATGAACACAAAGAGGATTTCAATTGTTTGAATAATATCTATGTTGAGGCACGTGGAGTAACGGTTATTTTCTGAAGAAATGTACATATCACTACGGGGTTGTTTACGTTCACCATCGCGTTAATGCTCCTGAGAAATGCATGAATCTATCTCTTATTTCCCCACGCCTATGGGTAAATATTAGGGAAGGCTGGGATCTTTAGCCTTGGCACGGCAACTGATTCTAGTTGGAAAAATCTGAATTTAAACCAACACTATTTAGCTGAAAAATTAACCGTTTGTCGCGATCTGTCCGTGGTGGAGACTTGTGGTAAATACCTTCTTTAATGTGGCGGTAAAAAAGGGAATTCGATCCTCGCTGAATGCACCGTACTTGCGATCTTGTGTCACATCCAACCTGTGGCAAACGGGTTGAGTAAAAGATATATTTACCTTCAGAATAGGATTTGTCACAAGTTCACAAGTATTGGGCAAATATGAAGCATCGAACTCGCTTTTCAGTTGTAATAAATTCGCGAGACTAGCTTGCTAACCATTATACCCCGACGTCTCAGGTTCGGTAAATATGTACTTTAATGTGGCGGTAGCTGTCATATAATAAATAAAATAAAATTGATAGATATTATTTTGTCTTAATTCTTTTCATATTTAATAAAAATACAAGTTTAAATAATACGTTGTAAAATATAATTTCAAATAAAGTTAAATACACAATTCTAAGTCTGGCTAACTCTTTTGTCAGGCGATGAAAGCATATTTGCTATTTTGTAAGATGTATTTTATTATAATTTAATTATATCTCGTGATTTATAAATTGATGGCAGATTCTAAATATGACGCCTTTGAAAATTTGGAAAAATGATTTATTGAAAGACTTTATTGAAGAATGAAGTTTGTTTTAATCCGATAAAGTTTGCAAGTAAATTACAAACATTAAAAGATTTTTCGATTGAGCTTTTCGATTTGAATCTAGAAAGCTTTCATTCGACCATAAATAAATTTGATTTAAATTTAATTACAAGATTGTTTTTCTTTTTTCATATTTTATTAATTAGGAGTTAAAATCTGCATAAAATGCACCAAAGTTTTTCGTTAATAACTAAAATTACATTAAGCCATTTTGGTTTTTTTCTTTTAAAATGTTTATAGATTTGCAGTAATTTAAAAAATATTTGCTGTCTGAAAGGTTTCAACAATTTTCAATCGTATCTTCTTCTCCGGATATATTGTTGACCCGCACGCGCGTGATGGTGTTGTTGGATAATGGGCATAGAAATACGCGTCATGCCCAAATAGGCCACTTGACTGTCAATCAAACTGTATGATTTCACAGTGTTTTTCGAATGTTTTACCGTTATTTCAAATTACACGACACTATTTGGTAAAATTAGAGGTTATGCATATTCCTTACCTAACCGACAGATGTCTGTTTTAAGCTAATCGACAGATTTTATATTAAAAACTGCAAGTTGACAACATTTTGTAATATAACATCACTTATAAAAATGTAAATTGCTAAAGTGCATTGCCTTCCTTCACTCTTGTTACTTCCTGGTCTCTTGGAGACTCGTCATTCCTTAGTCAGCTTACAATTCAAGATCTCGTTTTTATATATGTACTATAAACTAGCATAATTTCAAAGGCGACCTAAATGAGTGACCTCTAGATATCACCCAATTTATTTTAAAACATTGTTAGATATCAATTTTCTGTCAATTGAAATTAGGGTATGAGCAAACTTAGTTCAAATATCTAAAACTATGAATGTGTCCATTTGATATTGAGCCACCATTATATAAACTAGCAAATATATGCACCCTCCGGGTGCAAGTATTTAAGTTTTAATATAATAAAATATTGTATTAAATTAGAAAGGCTAATGAAACTAAATAAGAATACAGATAAAAAGATTTGAAACAGAGGGGGGTATAATCAACAGATTTGAAACAGAGGGAGTATAATAAAAAATGGAACAACTGAAACTTACTCTTCCATCACTCTCGTCTTTCATTGTTATTTTTTCGAATTTAAGTATTTAGTTAAAAGAGGAAGTGAAGAATAAAATGACAGTTATTTTTTCTTGTTAATGGATTTCATTTAAGATTCATTCAAGAGATTTGTGCTTATATTCATTAAAATAAAACCAAACAGTTAGAAATCAATAATACTAAGCACATATTTATTAAATTCTATTTTTTAATATTAATATGCAAATTAGCCTTCCCGTTCACATTGTAAAGAGCTATTTTGTTGTATGTATAAATATAATTGAATGTTATTAGTATGTTGGTATGGTCAACAGTATTAATAATGTAAATCAATTTTATTAATAATTGAGGTTTAGATAAAAATAAAATCATGGAGAATATGATGTCAATAACTAAGAGAATTGTGACTTGAGTAGGAATATAGTTTCGGTTACAGACGGAAAAGCACACAATCTCCATTATAATAAGATATATATATATATATATATATATATATATATATATATATATATATATATATGTGTTTGTGTGTGTGTGTGTGTGTGTGTTGAAAGAGAGAAAGTGTTGGGAGATAGATAGATAGATAGATAGGCGGGTTCCACGCTGATTGTATTCTGTCTCTTCGGGACCGTTTTCCGTCAATTATTTTCAACGCTCAGTTATTTTCCAAGAAATTCCGACTAAAGAAATAAAGGGAACTGAAATGTTATCAGTGAAATGAGGTAAAGCAGTGAAGCCATTTATACTTTGGCGTCAGAGACTGGAATAAAGATTTTAAAATACGAACTATCAATAATTTTGTTTAATTTTATAAGCTCTAAGAAACTAGCAATGATTATTGTTCTTTTTTAAAAATTTGCATATGTCGCATTACTGCTATGTCGCATTACTGACTTCATGTTTAATTTTGTTCTCTGAAGGTAATATGCTCGTCCTGAACTCTAAATGGTCGCTATATGTTTTCATTCCTTGCCTCCTACCCTTCTGTTAGTCTTTTACTGTATACTCCTTCCTCTAAAGAAAAAAGAAGGGGGAAAGAAACAAGAAGAAAAAACACCTAGACCGAGAGATATTATCTCTATACCAAATAGAAGAAGACGTATGGACTTAGAAATCTCGTCCCCCCCCTTTTTTTATTGGACTGCAGTTCAACAGAAAGTATCTTACATGCCATCAGTGTGTAATAGCGGAAAACCTGCGTTGCAGTGTAGTGGATGTGAGACACGACGGATGAACCAAACATGGGCCAACGACGTTTTTCACAAGATGCTGGGCGGAGGAAACCAAATGCGAGCCAAGGGTCAGGATCAAACAGTTCAGCTAGGAAACTACTGATCCTCATCTAGCATCTATTGATGAGTTAACAAAACAGCCACCGATATGTATCGATTATGACCCATCCCAAACTATGATAGAACACAAAGACCGAAAATCATACAGCATCAGCCTTCCTGCTGTCACAAAAGTTTTGAGTTCTGGATCGTTGTTCGAAATATAAACTACAGAGCCCCAACAACATCTCACATCTGAATATTCGTCAGTCATAAGATGGATTCGAGCAAAGAATATTGAGACAACGCTGCTAGATTTCCCCAAAGCATTTGACTCCATACACAGAGGGATATTGAACAAATAATACTCACATAGGGTTTCCCCAAAGAAACAGTTACGGCTGTAGTAATTATCTATAAGGACACTAAAGTAATGGTACGCTCATCTGATGGTGACACAGAAGTCTATGAAATAGTCATTGGGGTCCTACAAGGAGATAGGTTAGCACCATATATATTCATAATATGCCTAGACGACGTACTTCGAACATCCTTAGAAACCACGAAAGAAAAATGCTTCACACTAAAAAGACAAGAAGCAGCTGATATTCTGCACAGACTATTACGGACTACGCAAATGATCTGGCACTTCTTGCAAATACACCTGCACACGCCAAATCCCTGCTACATAGACTGGAGAATGCAGTACGGAACATTGGCCTCTAAGTGAACTTCGATAAAACTGAGGTCATGTGTTTAAAAAAATGGAGGCATCTACACACTCGAATGTAAGCCTCTAAATCCCGTAGCAAGGTAGTACTACCTCATCCAGAGAAGGTAGTGTTGAAGCACGCATAGGGAAGACATCGTCTGCTATATACTGATTATCAGTCATATGAAAATCAGATCTCACTTACACGTTAAAGTGACAATTCTTCCAAGCTGTAGATGTATCAATGCGATTGTATGGCTGTACTACTCTGATCTTCAAGCGCCCAGAGAAGTAGCTAGATGGGAGCTACACACCAATACTGCGTATGATTCTGAAGAAATCGTGGACACGACACTCGACAAGAAAGCAGCTGTACGGTCACTCGCCCTCTATCACGCAAACCATCCTAATGAGACGAATCAGAAACGATGGACTGCTGGAGAAGCAATGACGAACTCACAAGCGACGTCCTGTGGAACCCATTACATGGACCTGCGAGTGCGGGCCGTTCAGTAATGACTTACATTGACCAGCTCTGTGCGTATACTGGCTGCTGCGCAGAGGTCCTCCCTAGACAATGAATGATAAGGACGGTTGTCGGGAGATTGTCATGGATATCAGTGCCACTAGCGCGACAATATATATATATATATATATATATATATATATATATATATATATATATATATATAAGGTTAAAAAATTAAAAATTCGTAAAAAGGTTGTGATATAATTATTTTTTTTTTTTTTACTTTCATTTTCATTCTTATTGGCTAAGGAGGCATGACTCCATAACCAATAAAAATAAAAATATTTTTTAACTTTTTACCGAATCAGATACCTGAACCAGTAATAAAATAAAACATTTGTGACAACCTCCTACAGTCAGAATTATCCTGAAGAACTATTCGGGTGAAATCTAGGTAGATAGTATCAGACTCATATTGGTCCTCATAAGCATGATCTACTTAATGAATTGTGCACCTTTTTACATATATAACTTACAAAACTCCTCCGGTGTTTTTCTTCTTCTTTTGGCCACTACATACGGTACAGATCATTATTTTCAAAAAGTACTGATGGTATTTTCTTTTTTTAAAAGGAGGTCATTTTGAAAAAAAAAAACTATTTTTAAAAACTGAATTATCTGGGTTTTTCCACACACACACACACACACATATATATATATATATATATATATATATATAATATATATATATATATATATATATATATATTTCACATTTAGTGGTTACTGTATCCTGGTTACCACGCAATGTCTTGTTATTGTCAACTATTCTTTTCATAGAGTCCTAACAGACTTCAGCTACCCTATATTTATTTCTTATGTATAGATTTACAATTGGACTTCATCAGTTTCATCCGACATAGAACATCAGGTTTGCTTTCAGAATACATCTCACATGGTGCGATGATTCCAAAGAATTGTATTATTTGGTTGACGAATATACAAACCAGATGTAACCTAGCAACTTAAACGGTGACTGTAGTATATGATTAGCTGACAATGATTAATTACCGGAGACGTGTAGAAAAAGATAAACAAATATTTCTCACGGTATTTCTCGAAATGAAAATACTAATTCCTAAGAGAAATACGAAATTCGTTTGCAGAATTCTTCTGGAGAATTGAGCAGACAAATGTTTATAAATATTTATATATTCAGCATATTTATTCACGTTAGCTCAATACACCCGTCCTACAGATAAAGAAAAATAAGTTCCAATAAACGTTCTCTACATCTATACGATATCTATTTGTCTTCCTGTAAAACATTTATTCTTCTGTATTTCTTGCTTCAGTTTTGCTTTATTTCAGTTAATTCTTCGCGGTTGATAATTAAATCAACTAATAATGCTTTTTTTATTTTTGTTATCTTTTTAGTGTTTGTTTTTTGTTTTCTTTTTTTAACTAAAGCTATAATGTTTTGTTTTTCTTAATTAGTATTCTATAATCACTTACTACGCTTACCGAATATCCGCAGCTTTGTCGGGTGAGACTTTAGAATATACCGATTGTACCTCTGCGGGGAGTAAGACCCCCCTCAATTGGGCCACCTGTTGGCAGTGGGTGGCGACCCGTGATGCTTAAAGATGGAACCCTGCTGGCTAAGCAGTTCGTGACATTCAACACTCCACTTTTGTTCTTACTTAATCTAAACGATCAATCAGCTGGTCCCGTCAAGCCCTAGCACCTATAGGATTGTCTCAACCCTATTGCTCTTATGGCAAGCCCAAACACTTTTTATCATATATGTGCTAGAAGGGTCTTAAATTCCTGGGAAGGACGTTAAACTATGCTGAAGTTTCACTTTTGCAGCTCTGGGGAATGTAGATTACCCCTTCATCCCCATTACATCCATGTCTACTCTTATCTGGACTGGTAGTACCTGTTAGGGTTCTTTCGATGTATTGAATAGAAAGAAATGAGTTTAAAATTGTTGAGTACCCATCAAGAAAGAATAAAACAAAACAACTTCGGCATAAAATAACTCAACAAGGGTTGACATGCCGTAAAATACAATCAACCAACCAGCGAACCGAATACCCGCTCTACAGACAGAGAAAAATAAATTGCGATAAACGGTTTCCACGATTTCACTTTGCACAATATTGTCTGAAAATATTTATGCTTCTGTACTTTTGTTTTGTTTTTTTAACGGCATTTCACGAAATGAAATTAATAATTCCTAAGCAGATTTCAACATATTTACATATTTTACACTGGCCGAACACACGCTCTACAGACAGAAGAAAATAAGTTACAATAAACGTTCTTACATATCTACATGATTTCATTTTAGACAACATTTGCTGAACTTTGTTTTGTCCTTAGGACTTTTCATAAAACATAATATTTAAGCTAAGTTTTCGTGGTTAATAATTAAATTAATCAATGTAATGAATTGTTTTTTTTAAATCGGCGGTGAGCCACTAAAGCGAATAGAACAATTCAGGTGTCTCGGTAGTAATATCTCATCCATAGAAAGCCATGTTAATGCACGTTTATGGAAGGCATCGTCTGCTATAAACAGATTATCAGTAATATAGAAATCAGATCTCACTGAAAGTTAAAGTGACAATTTTTCAAAGCCGTAGTTGTATCAGTACGACTATATGGCTGCACTGCTCGGACCTTAACGAAGCACTCAGAGAAGAAGCTAGATGGGAGCTGCACAAGAAATGATGCGTGGGATCCTGAACAAATCGTAGACACAATGGTCAATAAGAAAGCAGCTGTTTGGCCTCTTGCTCCTCTATCACACAAACCATCCGAGTGAGACATACAGGAGCTGATGGGCACTACTGGAGAAGCAAGGTCGAACTCATAAGCGACGTCATCCTGTGGGAACAAGTACATGGACATGCTAGTGTGGGCCGTCCAGCAAAAACTTAAATTGACCAGCTCTGCGCAGATACTGGATGCTGCGCAGAGGACCCCCCGGGACAATGAATGATAGGGATGGTTGTCGAGAGATTGTCATAGACATCCGTGCTACTAGCGGGATGATGATGATCCTCCTCATCATCATCATGAAACTAACCTATATTTTCTGTAAAAGATTTATTCTTCTGTACTTCGTACTGTACTTTCATTTTGTTAAGTAAAACATATCTCAACTATTTTTCTTCGTTGATAATTAAATAAACTAATAATTTTTTCTAGCTTTTCTAATTAACCGATAATGTTTTGTTTTCCACAGCATTTCTGAAAAAAGAAAAATACTACTTACTAATCATATATCAGCGTATTTCAGCATATTTAATCACGCTAGCCGAACAACCGCCCTACAGACAGAGACAATTAAGTTGCGATAAATGTTCTCTTACATTCATTTTGCACAATATTTTCTGAAAGAAAATTATGCTTCTGTTTTCGTTTCATCATTATGCTATTAAATAAAATATATTTTCGTTTATCTTTCGTGGATAATTATTTAATTAACCAATAATGTTTTTATGCTTATTTTTTTAATGTTTCTTTTTATTTAAAAAAAAATAACCATGTCGTTTTTCACGACATTTCTTGAAATAAAAATATCAGTTACTTAGTATATTCCGTCATTTTTATTTAGACTAGCCGAACACACGTCCAACAGACAGAGAAAATAAGTTCTAATAAACGTTCTCTTACGTCTACACAATTTCTGTTTGCAAAATATTGTCTGAAAAACATTTATTCTCTTGCACTTCATTCTGTTCTTTCATTTTGCTAAATAAAATATATTTCATTTAATTTTTGTGGTTAATAATTGAATTAACCAATAATGCTTTTGAACGACATTTCTTGAAATGAAAGTACTAATTTCTAAGCATATTTAAGCATATCTATTTACTCTGGCCGAAAAGGCGCCGTTATAGACAGAGGAAAATAAGTTGCAATAAACGTTATCACACATATACACGATTCATGTTTGCACAATATTTTGCACGGTAGTTTCTTTCTGTTGAATAAATCATCATAATCAGCAGCTCGGATATCCATGACAATCTCTCGCCAAACATCATTATCGTTTATCGGCCTCGGGAGGTGTTCTGTGAAACATCCAGAATCTGCAGAGAGCTTATCAATGTAGGTCTTTGCTGTTGGGCCCATTCTGGCATGTCAATGGGCACGTTTCCACAGGAAAACGTCCCTTATCAGTTCGTCCTTACTTCCCCAGCAGTGTCGTACATGTCTTGTTCGTTTCACTCGGATGGTCTCTGTGATAGGGGGCAAGTGGCCGTACAGTCGCTTTTTGTGGGATGTTGTTTTCCGTATTTGTTTAAGTCTTCACACAGGAGGATTATTGTGTAACTCCATTAAGCGTTTTGTTAGGATCCAAGTGAGGCAGCCATAGAGTAGCACTGACACAAGTACGGCTGGAGAATTGTCACTTTTTATGGGTGAGTTATTACTATCTAGGTACGTAAATTGGTCCATCGATTTTAGAGGCTTACTGTCGAGTGGGGAGATGCTTCCTTCCTTTTTAAAACACAAGAACTCAGTTTAGCGACAATGTCAAAGTAATATGTGTCGCCATCAGGTGAACGTACCATTGATTTAGTATCTTTGTATGCCATCATTATAGCGGTAACTGTTGCTTGGGGAGGCCGTATGCTATTAGTATTTGCTCCATTTTCCCTCTGTGTATGGATTGGAGAGATTTACACATAGCAGAGAAGACTACAATTAAATCAGATTTCAGAGAATGTTTTGTAGTTGATAATTAAATTAAGCAATAATGATTTTTATATTTCTTTTTCTTTTTAATTAGCCAATAATATTTAGTTCTTTTTTAATTAAACAATTATATTTATTTTGTAAAGAAAATTTCATCCTATTTTATTTTACGCTGGCCGAATACACGCCCTACTGACAGTGGAAAATAAGTAACAATTAACGTTCTTATATACCTACACGATTTCCGTTTACACAATATTTTCTGAACTTCGTTTTGTCATTAGGACTTTACATAAAACATATTTTAGTTAAGTTTTCGTGGTTAAATTAACCAATATCTTTTTAATATTTGCTTTTTTAAAACTAACCAATATTTTCTGCAAACATCTATTCTTCTGTACTCCGTTCTGTACTTTGTTTTGTTAAATAAAAAATATTTCAGCCATTTTACTTGGGTGATAATTAAATTAACAAATAATGTTTTTTTTATTGTTTTTTTTTAATTAGCCAATAATAATTGTTTTTGCCACGGCTATTCTAACAAGGAAATTACTAATTACTAAACATATATCAGCATATTTCAGTATATTTATTCACTCTAGCAAAACAACCGCTCTACAGACAGAGAAAAATAAGTTGCAATAAACATTCTCTTACGTCTACATGATTTCTGTTTGCATAATATTTTCTTAGAAATATCCATTTTTCTATATTTCATTTTGACATTATGAAGTTGAATAAAATATTTTTCAAATAATTTTTCAAGATCGATAATTACATTAACCGATAATGTTATGTTTTCATTACTAAAATGTTAGTCTATAATTATATATGAAAACCACAAATTAAAAAGAAACAAATACTCTGGTGAATTGAATACTTCAGGTGATTTTTATTAGATAATAATTAATTAAATTGACAAATATTTCCTCCGATTAACTAATTACGCAAAAGCACTAATTTACAAAAAGACGTTTCATTACTGCATCAAAATTATGTTCATTTTAACTTTTAATGATAGTTGTAAATTATGTTGTTTTCTTGTTAGATAGAACCAAAATGGAATCAATATTTAGATAAATACAAAGCGAATGTTCCGAAATTGAATTATCTGCTTGTTAAAGTAAATAAAATAAATTAAGTGATCTTCTTTTACTGTCGACTGCAATATGATATGCCTTTTTTATTCGTTGAAACAAAATTAATTTAAGTAAATTCAATTAAATCAACGGCATGAACATAAAAAGAACGGTACTCTTACGCTGCTGAAATATTTTTTGTTAAATAGCTTTCATCACTTTTCAACGTTTTAAGAAAGGACTTTAAGAATTTATGCATCGCTGAAAAAGGGGGTGGAAGAGACAGAAAAGTAGAGAGAGACAGACATAGAGAGAGACAGAGACAGAGACAAAAACAGAAAGGCGGAGAGACAGAGCAAGTAAGACACAGAAAGATAGATAGATAGATAGATAGAGAGAGAGAGAGAGAGAGAGAGAGAAGGAGAGAGAGAGACTCAGAAGGAAAAGAGGATAAGAGACAGAATAAAGAGAAACAAACGCATAACGAGAAAAGAAGAGAGGACAAGAGAGAGAAGACTAGAGAGGTATGAAGACAAACAAACATACAGAGGGAGGGAGACAGACAGACAGACAGAAAAGAAAGAAGAGTGTGCAAGTGTCAGAGACAGTGATAGACTGACGAACAGACAGAGACAAAGAGATAGCAATTGTTATAGAGCGTACTAAAAATAAATTGTAATGAGAAATGGAAAACAATATGAATTAAAACAGCACAACATAACCGTAACGAAATTGAAATCTGAATATAATCTATCTTAATAGATTTAATTATTGCTGATTCAAATTGTGTTATAAATGTATATACTATGTATATCCAACGAAAATTCTCATTATGCTTATATATATATATATATATATATATATATATATATATATATATATATATATATATATATATATATATATACTAGAAAAGACCAATTGAGCTCAGCATAATTTTTTGAAAAAAATCACAGGATAATAATATTTCGTCAATTTAAAAGTTATGAGATTAATATGGTTGTTGACGAGCAATCTGGCATCTTGTAAAAAAATCTGTATTTTACAAAACAAATTTCCACCCCCCTCTCCGCTTTTAAAAAAAATCTACCAAATTTTAATGAAATGTTCAGTATTGATTGATCCATGAAAGATTTTTATAATGCATCAGTTATTTCATTTCAAAACTTTCTGATTTTTTTCAGGTCACTTAACTTTGACCCCCTCCTTTTATTTTTGGGACGCAAAATATCGGTGGGGTTATATATGATTGATATTAATTTTTGCATAAATATAAATACCAAAGGTGTGAATAGAAGAAAATAAAATTTAACGATACTACTCTGGTAGAAAATAAGTATCATAAATCGGAAAATAAAATGAAAATAAAAACTAAAAGAAATAATTTTGGAGATTTTTTACTCATTTTGATAATTATTTAATTGTCTATTATCTTATACAAGAAAAAATTATACATCAATATTTGTTCTGTTTAAAGGTGGTGCTAAATTTTCAATAGAGTTTTTAACAAAATAATTATTAGATATTGATATTAATGTAAGGTAGTTATTAAAGAAATATGTTTTTAGAATCTAAGAATATCACATTTTAAACTTAACATCATGATACTCATATTTTAAATGAATTTTGTATATTAATTTATCATTGCAGAAGTACCTAATTAAATCAGAAAGTTTTGAAATAAAATAACTGATACATTATAAAATCCATTCATTGATAAATCAATATTGAACATTTCATTAAAATCGGATAGTTCCCTGATTTTTGGTATTTTTTTTCAATCGAGAGTGTTAGATTTCTTTTGTAAACACGGATTTTACAGCAACTAACGGAGACCATCTTAAGATATATTTGATCCAAATTGACCGAAAAATAGTTTTAAATGTATTAAAAATAAATTACTGGTGTAATATTATTTTGCTTTTTTTTTTACTGATGTTACTACTTTTCGACTTAGACAAAAAAATATCTTAAATAATCGATTTAATTAATTTTAATTTGTTTTTAAAATGAAAACAGACGAGAAAATGGGTATTCCTAATTGCTTAAAAGTAGTTGCTGTGCAATACTGTGATACAAACTTTAAACCAATCTATCTAAAAGCTAATTTCTTAAAATGATATATTGTTACGATTAGTTTAACAATTTTATCTTTTAACAATTGATAGTGGAAAATGCCATTTTCCACTTAGGAAAAAAAATCATGATAGTCAAATATACCTTCATCATGTCCTTTCATATTTTTTAAAATTTGTAAAAATTCACATGTTTGAGCACAAAGTCATTAACGGTATCTATATTTTTCATTTAGAAGAATTTTTTGTATTTTTATCTTTCACAAAATAAAAATGAATATAGATAGACTTTTGTATTAAATCTGTATTATTTTACAAATTACTTGCATTCATAATAAAAATAAGTGTTTTTAGATAATTGTGATCAAAAGTTAGTTTGCCAAGTGAATTAGATTAAAAGCAAAGTAAATACGAGCGGATAGAGAGAAAAATTGAAGATAACAAAAACAAATTGACAATTTTTACGATGACAAGTGAAAGAGAAGCAGAGGAGTTGAGGTTGCTATTGGCTAAAGAGAGGGTAGTAAAAACTGATTGCTGGTTTTGGGTGGTGGGGCAGGGGGTGGCTTATTCTTGCTTATTCCTCTCAATAGATACAATAAGAGTTTAATAGAGAGAGGAATAGAAATTGATAGATTAGAAGATAAGACAGAGATGGGTTGCTCTGTGAGTTAATTGCAAATTACTGCTAATTAAAACGATGAAAATTAAATATTTTTTCAAACATTAAGTAAACCCACAAATAAGGAATAAGTTAGTATTTCATTTTATTGATTAAAATTAACAGGAAAAAATCATTTAGGGATTGAAAGCTCAAAATCTCCGCTTTAGAATAATATATATATATATATATATAATATATATATATATATATATATATATATATATATATAGGGATGTGCAGAGATTGGCAAGAACGCCTGTCTCTAAAGATTAGAACTGTCCTGGTTTTTTTACGATAGGTGAAAAAAGATATGGAGGCCCAATGTTATTTAGAGTGATATAATTCTATTTCGTATGTTTCAAATACCCAGATTTGAACTTCGGTTAAACATTGTTGAATAATGAATTTTAAAAGTATTGCGTCAATTATGATTAAAAAGTAAAGATTAATTTTTAGTTTCAGAAAAAAGCGCTAAGTGTTAAAAAAAACAAAAAAAAACAAACACGTAAAATCATTTTTTTTGTTTTCATTTTTTTTTTTACTTTAAAACGGAAAATGTTTAAATCATGAACAAAATTTATTTGTTAAGCACAACAATTTAAAAAAAGAATCAGCAAAATTAAAATAATAATCCGAATTTAATGAAATGATCGGTATATCAAGAATTAAGATCTTATATTTGAAATAAATCTTTACTTTAAATCTTAATTTAAAGTAAAGATAAAGTGGTAGGTATTTTGTTGTTTGTTTTTTTGTAAAAACAAACACGAAGAAATGTTTAAGTTTTTTTTTGTTTTTGAGGAAAATTAATTTTACATTTCTTGAATGAAAATTTAATGACGAAACATATTTTTTAAAAATCGCTGTTTATAAACTTTATGTATAAAGTTATATTTTGCCGAAAAAACAGAAGCCACAATTTTTTTTAATAATACTGTTAATTAATAAAAATTATGGTTTTAGCACCGGAAAAAAATTCCAGACTGACCAATTACAGAATAAACGATATTAGGAAACTTTAAAAATTTCAATAGCGAATAATTTAATTAACAAAAAGAATTCATTTGCCAATAATTTCTGTTAACGCGAATGAAAATTTACATGAAAACAGTCAAAATTTAACAAGACTTTAAGTGTTATTTGTTTGTGGTTGTTTGTTTGTTTGTTTTTTTGTTTGTTTGTTTATTTATTATAACTACAAAAATGTTTAATAGTTAGTGTTAAAGTGTTATTTGTTTGTGGTTGTTTTGTTTGTTTTTCTTTTTTTTGTTTTTTTAAATATAACAACAAAAATGTTTACTAGTTAGTGTCAGTATAACAATAAAAATATTCGTGTAAAATATATTTTTAAGAACATTCAGTTTAATTTCAGTGTTCAATAATTTATTTTTTTTGTTTTAATTAGATTAGGTATTAATTTCCAGTTTACTATTTTTGAAAGGAATGTAATAAATAAATAAATAAATAAAAGAACAATGTACTTTTTGAAATAAAGTCTTCCTTTATGAATGAATTATAATAGCTTGTGAGATGCGTTGAATTCGTTCACAAACTTGTGAGATGCGTTGAATTCGTTCAAAAATCACGTGGTCAGAGAGCAAGATAAATGGCTCTTTTAGGCTTCCATAATTTAAATTGACGATTTTTAAAAAATCGTTTTAATTCTTTTAAAATATGTTGCCAGGTTATGCATGGTTTTTAACTTAGATTTTTTCAAAGATAAAATTCTGGGCTATCTTTGGTTAAAATTGCTAGTTAGTCCATAATAATCTTGCACATATATAATGGACCTTGAAATTTTTAAGGTAGTGAAAAACTCAGTTTAACTT
The DNA here is from genome assembly GCA_023376005.1 of Doryteuthis pealeii. Taxonomy (NCBI): domain Eukaryota; kingdom Metazoa; phylum Mollusca; class Cephalopoda; order Myopsida; family Loliginidae; genus Doryteuthis; species Doryteuthis pealeii. The sequence goes on from CM042139.1 coordinate 131,431,896, forward strand.
AGATAGAATCATTTTTTTTTGCATCAATTTAAAGAAAACTACATTTTTTAATACTATGAAAAAAAAAATTGCTACATTATTTATTTTTTGAGTTTTAAGAAAATGAATTTTAAATTTTAAAATCACTTTTTTAGGTTATTGAATTTATATTTTTTATTTTTTTATTTTTCTATATATTCTTCAGGATATAATCTTTCAAGAAATGTAAAAATTAGGGACTGGGATTTTTTTTCTTCAAATGGTCAAAGGTCAACCCCCCCCACATTCTGAATTTATAAAAAAAGTATTTTTTCAAGTTTCTTCCATAAAATAAACTAATCCTTATAAAATTAAGTCGTGGGAAAATAATTTGGTAAAAATTTCATTAAAATCGGACAATTCCCTGATTTTTGGTAATTGTTTTAAAATTAAGAAATTAAAAAAAAAATAATCCCTTTGCACTTCTCTGCACATCACTATATTATATATATATATATATATATATATATATTGGGAGAATATGTGCTTAATTGAAGTCGTACCTAATTTTGAAAATTAATTAATTAATAATTAATGAATTAGGCGGGCATACCTATTCAAATGTAAGGCTAAGCAAATCGATAAAAATCAATCTCTGTATGTACATTTCGGCCTATTAGGCCACATCAGCAGAACTATAGACAGGAAGACCACTTTGTGTGTGATTCGAACCCTGGCTGTGAAGCTTACGTAAAATCTGGAAAGGGTTAGCTGGTGTAATGGTTAGAGTCCCCGCCTGTCAGCTTGACAGTCAGGGTTCAATCACACACAAAGCGGTCTTCCGGTCTCTCGCTCTGCCAATGAGGCCTAATAGGCCGAAATTTACATACAGAGATTGATTTTCGGGGTAATATCGTTGGAAAAGATATGAAACCCCTCATTCTTCAGCTATTTGTTAAATAGTTACACAGGTATTTCTCCACAAGCAGGGGAGTCCCCGTGGAGTAGTGGGCAGCGTGCTATACTGCGATATTGTAGTAACCGAGTTCGAACTCTTACGTTTACTCTCGGACTAAGACACTTAAGAAAAGTATTAAATACCTATAGCAATGGATTAGACAGCACCACTACTGTCTTTCGACCAGGAGAGGAGTCCCCGCAGTGCAGTGCGTCACCTGTGTGACTGCGATATCGTAGTAAGCGGTCTGTTCATATCTAGGTCTGTTCATATCTATCTACATTTATAAAATCCATCTATTTAATGAAAAGAAACGGATACTGATTAGCTAGAACTTTCCCTCGGAACTTATATATTATCCAAAATATCCAGGATTCGCCTGGTCCTACATGCCCATGTACGTATCAATTTGACCATATATAAGTATTTTTAATTGTATCGAATAATCAATCTACTTTGTCTGGTCCTATCAATCAATCTATCTATCTATCTCATAAACAGTCACTAAAAATTATATATATATATATATATATATATATATATATATATATATATATATGAAAAGTAAACAATGTGTTTTGATATGGCTTTTTTTTTCTTTTCTTTTTTTAGCCGACAATTTTTGGGAGAATATGTGCTTAATTGAAGTCGTACTTAATTTTGAAAATTAATTAATTGATTATTACCCCGAAAGTGAACCTAATAGTGTAACCGGGGTTCGAACTCGCTTACTACGATATCAATTTCTAATACGTTAGTCACTACGCAGCGCGGACTTTCCACGTCTTGTCTTTGTACATATTGCAATTGTGATGGCAATAAGAAACCGGGGTTTATTTCTGACGATTCGATGTCTCGATTTTGAATCATTAAACTCCTTTGCGTCTTCTTAAAAAGGTAATAAATTATGGACTTACCTGTGGTATAAGACGTATGCAAAATCGTCGCTTCTATTTATGAACTTTCCCAAAAAACAGCAGGCAATTCTGGTAAAAAAAATGGACAATGAGAGACAAGGACAGAAGCATGTAATATCGTTTGCAACTGTCCTCAATACAGTGGCTAATTTAACTTTCTGCCTACAATACCTATATTTTAGATTAACACTAGAGGAAACCTACAGACTAGGATTACCAACTGGCTTCTGGGAACAACAAAACAACTGGACCCTTACAATAGGCGATTATAACAGTCATCAGATTATCGATGAGCTGCCTACATCTCTAAAAACAACGTTGATAAGTGAAATTGATCCATAATCCTTCCGTATGGAATCTTTCCCTATTATATATATATATTTTTTTATTTTTTTATTAATGGCCGATTATATGATTCGACCGTTTAATTATTCTTGCGTTGTACGGCATAAGATAAAAAAATCATTGTGGGAAGTTATAGGTTTGTATATTAATTTTGTTGTACATCAGAAGAAAATGATTAATGTTGTCTTCAGAGGTTTAGGGGTTAAGTAGGCCAATGAAAGGTGACTTATAAGTCGTTACGCAACAGATGTTCGGATGTTTATTGAATGTGTTAAGCAGGATTAAGCGGATGAAATAAGAACATATGCTGAGGAGAAAATGGTGAATCCAAAGAGAAATGAGAGAAAACAATGTCCACCAGAAAAAAATGAAGATTATCAGCCAAGTAAAAAAAAAAAAAAAGGAACTAATTAATTGATTGATAATTTGACGCAAAATTAATGTAAAATAATTGTCTGACTGAAGAAAATAGCAGTGATAATAGAAATAAAGAGGAAAAAAAAATTTAACCATACTACCAAAAGGCCTTTACGCAAACCAGAATCTGTCCGAGAGAATAAGATGTATACAGTTCTGGAGGATTTTGATTTTCGGTTTTGCTTTGTGGCATATAAACCTTTTATGGGTAATTTAATCCCGAAACAATTCAGTAGCTAAGAAAAGTAGATACACACTTAAGTATTAACACGGGCTTATCGCTACTTAACTTCAGTGATCTAGCGGGAACCCGTGCTCTCAGCGTAACTTGATGTTAATGAAGATGAAAGAAAGAAATAAAAAAATATAATATGTTGAGAAATTTAGGATATAAGGTGTGTGATGAATGCTCGCTCCTACTTATAGACTAGGCCATAATCATATGACCTATCTCTTGGCCAATCACTGGCAGTACTCTGAGGTTGATACAATACTTAAACCAACCCTACTGGACATAATTACTTTTGAACTTCATGGACGACGGACATAGGATTAAATCACTGGACCTTTACCAATACGCGGGATAGGACTTATACGCTTACCAAAGGATTCCATACCACAGGACTTTCAACTTTTCAACTGGCCAATGATGGCATTTAAAAACTTTACATAATAAAAATGCAGAACTAAATATTTAAAAAAATAAATTTCTTATCAATACAATGGTAACTTGACTTACGAGTGTCCAATCTTATGAGTTTTCCGAGCCGTTATTCGGAAGATTCTTTGCATTATTTTGTGAGCTTACATTTGAGGTACGAGTGTGATTCAGATACGCTTAAGTTTATATGTTCACTAAAACGTTCACAATTTATTACATCAAAGAATATATTATTTATAAAATAGATAAACATTAAAACATATTACAGCACATAATTCCTCTATAAACATAATTTATTTATAAAAGAATTGAACGTTAAATCATATCACAGCTCATATTTCATTATATTCTATGTTATCAAATGTTTATATAATACAGTAATTCTTCTTATAATAAAAAAGTAATAAAATAGGATGTCCTTTTTGAATGGGTCCGGAACGGATTAGTTGCCTTCAGATTATTAAATTGGAGAAAATTGATTTGATATACGAGGAAATTGAGTTACGAGCGGAACAAATTGAACTCGAAAGTTAAGGTACCACTGTATTTATGTATAGAATAATAAGAAATATTTTTCATTATATATTTTATTCTTTATATATTCTTGTTATCAAGTTATTTATTTTTCTTATTATTAGTTGAATTTTTCTTTAATTTGTCTTTTGTTTGTCTTTTATTTTGTTTTATGATTTATTATTTTTTTTTATTTTTAAAAATTACTATTATAATATATTCTTCATTCATAAACTTATATTTTAATTAAGCCTTCCTTATGGAAAATAAGAGGTAAAATGTTGTTATGCCCTCTCAGACAAAAATAGAGTGTTATTTTATCGAACTTTGCTGGTCCCCCTCAATTTACTTTTAGAAAAGGGGATGTGTTCGGTCGTCGTATAAAAAACATACATGCGGATACAGAGACAGAGAAAATATTTCTTTTAATAGCAGGACCTGTGGATCTAACACAGTATGATAATTTAATCATTAGAACGTTTGATATGTTTACTTAAGAGCTATTGTAAAATTGTTCAATATGTAAAAAGTATAATAATATTGATTTAACTCTCTCACTCTTTTTTTCTGGTTTTCTTTCCTTCCTTCTTTTCATTTGTTCATTATGTTCGATTGAAACAGATAAGAGTTATTGCTTTGGTGAGCTTACCCTTCTGTATATCTTTCCCCTACTCTCTTTTTTTAGAATTATATTTATTCTGTGTAGCATGTCCTTTTTCTTCCATTTCTTTCTTTATAATAACAACAAAATGGCCCATTATTTAACTGTGAAAGACCTGCTAGGAGCGATGACCGATAGGGACGGGTGGTAAAAGATTGTCTCTGAAATCTGTAGTTATCCACATGACCAGATGATGATGAATAATATCACGGATATGAGTTTCTTTGCTTTTCTTTGTGTAATGCCATATCAAACTACGTGGGTTATTAATTGCCTTGTAGAAGAACAGAAGTGATATTCAACCAATGGCTGGAGGTTGAAGATAATGGGTATTCGACTAAAGTGAAATACCCACAGCTTCTCACGAAACTTGAATTGGGCGCAGGAAATCAATTTTCTATGACAATATTGCGTGCTTTGTGATAGGTAAGATATTTTGATGGTTATGAGTAGGGACTCGGCTAAATTGCACAAAGTATCCAAATTGTCTTAGGAAATTGACTCACTGTGTCCAATTCTCATAATGTGTGAAGTTGTTGGCCTTTCACTTGGCGTCAAAGCGCCTAATCGGCTAAACTGGCGAGAAGGGTGGCGATCAACACATCAGCATCAAAGCCTTTCTAAAGGGAAGCTTAATCTCTTTAGATGTGGATTGCCATCTTGAAACTCTTCACTAAAACAAGTGATCAGTGAAGCGCATTCTTCATCATCATCATCATCATTATCATCATGTCACGCTAGTAGCACAGATATCCATGACAATCTCTCACCAACCGTCCCTCGGGATGTCCTCTGCACAGCATCGAGTATCCGCATATAGCTGCTAAATATAGCTCTTTGTTGGCCAGCCCACACTGGCGTACGCATGTGCTGGTTTCCATTGGAGAACATCACTTATTAGTTCGTCCACACTTATTCATCAGTACTTGGCATGTCTGTGTGATAGGCAGCAAGTGGCCGTACAGCCACTTTCTTGTAGGATGTTGTTTCCACGATTTGTTTAATATTGCACACAGTATTCTTATACAAATTCCATCTAGCTTATTCCCTAGGGGCTTCGTTAGTTTACAATTGGTACAGCTATACAGTAGCACTGACACAACTACGGCTAGGAAGAATTTTCGCTTTATCTTGTCAGTGAGATCGGATTTCCACATGAAGGATGCCATGCCTTCCCTATATATTTATTAACATCGCTTTCTGTGAATGAGATCTTTCTACCCAGACATGTGAATTGTAACATTTACTTTAGAGGCTTAACGTCGACTGTTGAGATGTCTCCTTCATTTTTAAAGCACATGAACTATGTTTTCTTGGAGTTTACATAGAGGCCAATGTTCCGTGCTGCCTTCTTCACAGGCTATGTAGCAAGGAATCGGCTTGTAGATGAGTGTTTGCAAAAAGTACCAGATCATCTGCGTAGTCCGCATCCATATGAGTATGTGCGGGGTATCACCTGCTTCTGGCTTTTTTTTAGTGTGAGTCATTTTTTTCTTTTATGTCTCCAAGACTCTTCTGAGTATTCTAGCCGATCGGAACAATGCTGTTGTATGGATGATCTTGATTCCTCCTCTGATTTTCAGTTCCTTCAGCCTCATATTTGTTTATCTTTTTGTTTTCTTTCATTTTCTTACAATGGTTCTCTGCAAGGGAAAAATCCACGACATGACAAGTTCTCTTCTCATTGCTAATTTCAATAAGTTGCTTCATCAATATTTCAGGGTTCCAGAGAATTTCAAGCGTCTCATTCTCTCGAAGGGAATTCGGTTTATGCATAAACTATTTGGTAGCATGTTCAAAATTTAAGTTCTTAGAAATTCTCAGTGAATCACTTATCCCATACAGTCGTGCGTAGTCTGTTTTTTTGCTTTGTGCTAGTTTGCTACACTCGCCATATAACAATATTTGGAATCATAAAATACTTGTCTTAGATAGGAATACTTTATAAGTAACTGCAAATTATTTGTTTTAAAAATAGTTAATTGAAGCTATAATTGTTTACTAAGGATTATAATTAGTGATATAACACCATATATCTTATGTATAACAAATTATACCTATTAAGTAAGTCGTCGGAACGGCCTAATGTCGGTATCAGCCAATCAGCGAAGGAGTCTATCCCATTTTCACTAGAGCTAGACCAATGAGATTATATTAGCGTCTGAGGTGGAGCGTCACACCAACCATCAGCTCCTTACTTTACCGCACAGATCCCTGTGCTACTCATACGCTGAGTCGGCGAGGACCGGTATCAAACTAGGAACCTTGTGGTTTATAGCCGAACGCTCTACCGACTGAGCTAAAATAGAACTAAATACTTTAAACTGTATGAGAGACGAAACCGTTAATCATACCGATTAACGGTTTCGTCTCTCTTTCGATACATCCTATACTTGCTATTCTATTGCGTCATCTATTTTTACTTTGCTCTTATGGCATTGTCTTGTGTTGCAGACTTCAATGATATAGCTTCCAGTTAACGGTGGTGTGAAGAAATCTTAAGGAGTGAAATAATAATAAACATAATGATGATAGAGCTGTGTGAAATGAAGGGTTAAATATTTTGAGAAACCAACCAAAGTGAAAATGAACCAATTCAGCAACATCTGTATTAAAATAAAGAAAAACCATATCAGTGAAAGGAGAAATAAAATACGTCATCACACAGCAAGAGAATTTCAATATGACAGAAATTTTTAAAAGAATTTCTCTCTGTTTTGTCATGACTGACTTCGTAAAGATGGTTACTATTTGTGGATATATCATACTTTCTCCTATTTAGAAAATTTGTGATGAGAAAAATAGCGATATATTGTTCGAAAAATCATTCTATCTTTGGCTTTCATTTTTGTTCTCTCCTCTCTCTCTCTCTCTCTCTCTCTCTCCTCTCTCTCTCTCTCTCTCTCTCTCTCTCTCGGGAAAAATATTTTCAGAGAGAGAGAGAGAGAGAGAGAGAGAGCAAACAGAAATTGGAACAAAATTGAGGAACAGTAAGAAATAAATCAAATGAAATGAGATTTAAAATAATACCTATAAAAGACAGAAAAGTGTCTGAGAAGCAACACCCAATACGAAACAATTCAGTTTGGATGAAGGAAGATGCGATGTATGATGAGGAGCACAATAAAATCTGCAGAGAGAGAGAGAGAGAGAGAGAGAGAGAAGAGAGAGAGAGAGAGAGAGAGAGAGAGAGAGAGAGAGAGAGAGAGAGAGAAAGGAGAACAAAAATGAAAGCCAAAGATAGAATGATTTTTCGAACAATATATCGCTATTTTTCTCATCACAAATTTTCCAAATAGGAGAAAGTATGATATATCCACAAATAGTAACCATCTTTACGAAGTCAGTCATGACAAAACAGATTTTTTTTCCAGATTAGCAACCCTGATTGAAAACCTAACAAATCAATGACAATACAGACGTTTGAATATATGAAAACATTTAGTTTATGTTTGCCTTTCTAAATACATGATCTGCTTCCTCTTCTGATTGATATATTTTAACAGTATCTCAACCTGTCTAAGGTTATGAGCTTAGGTAATAGTGCACATGGTACATTTATATTTACATTTTTTGTGTAGTTGTTTCGTTAGAAATTATAGCACGAGCATATATTATATAAAATATCCCAATCTAATACTAATAATCATGCAGTTTAAAGTATTTAGTTCTATTTTAGCTCAGTCGGCAGAGCGTTCGGCTAGAAACCACAAGGTTCCTAGTTCGATACCGGTCTCGCTGACGCATGAGTAGCACAGGGATCTGTGCGGTAAAGTAAGAAGCTGATGGTAGGTGTGGCGCTCCACCTCAGACGCTAATATAATCTCATTAGTCTAGCTCTAGTGAAAAGGGGATAGACTCCCTCGCTGATTGGCTGATACCGATATTAGGCCGCCCCGACGAGTTACTTAGTAGGTATAATTTGTTATACATAAGATATATGGTGTTATATCACTAATTATAATCCTTAGTAAACAATTATAGCTTCAGTTAACTATTTTTAAAACAAATAATTTGCAGTTACTTATAAAGTATTCCTATCTAAGATAAGTATTTTATGAATCCAAATATTGTTATATACCCTTTTATAACTTGAGACCTCAACTGTTTTTTAGGGTCGTCTTCTTGTACTTCGCCTACTGGCCATCTTCTTTTGGGTTGATTTCTCTGGTCTCTTCCTCTGGCTTATTTTGTGCTGGCTCCTATCACGGTTTATCTGTGTTCATTATCATTGTTTTTAATGAAGAACGCAATACTTAGTTTATTTTTTACTCCGAAGTCTTTATTAAACCCGAAAGCCTAAAAGGGTTCAAACACCGCGGTGAGAAGATGGTGTACTTGGGAACAGTTGACCATTTCCTTTGCTCCCTGCCAAACTTCTGCCAAATTCTCCCTTCACACGTTTTGCCTTTAGCCAATGAGAAACCACCGACTAGGTCAGTGAAAGGTAAACTGCTGTCAATCAGTTCTATAACGGCCATGCTATGATTCAACGGTAACTATCTATTTACGAATACCGTTATCTAATTTTTACTACACTAGAGTACCTAATTCGTAGGCAACCCACGAATTATATAACAGTATTCCGATATATCACTAATAATCATATGGTTTGAAGTAATTATTCCTATTTAAAAATGGTCATTTGCTTTCACAGAGTTATATGGAATAGTTAAATACAATAACAGGGGATTTGGTATGATCGGCCTTCCCTATAGAGACATATTCATCAGAAAAAGTTTGCGGCCCATGCAACATTAAAATGATATTAAAAAGTGGTTAATACTTCGTAGAGATCTCCGCTGATTCCATTTATCCATAAAACATAACATTTCTAAGAACTGTGTGTAATCCCTCCCGTACAGTTGTGGCAGCAAATATAAAGGTAAAACTTGACAAACACTAAAATTAATCAGTATTATTTGTATTATTCGGAATATTGTCTTTATCTTCATTGTTATCTGAACAACGTTTCGGCCGATGTGCCCTCCCGGCTTCTTTAGGTATTTCTTGTCGGACACGGTAACCTTCTCGGACTCGGGAAGCCATCTAGGACTCGAGAACATTCTTGTCGAAATCATAATTAATAATAATTAACACAGCTTAACACCTATACCCCAGCTATGTTTAGCGGAATGTGAACAAGATTTCACCGTGGATTGAATAAAAGGTTAGGTTCAAAGTTCCCTGGTGGCTCCCGATTACGACATGAAGGTTCCCGATTACGACAAGAAGATTCCCGAGTCCGCGATGGTTCCCGAGTCCGATAAGAAATACCTGAAGAAGTCCGGAGAACACATTGGCCGAAACGTTGTACAGATAACAATGAAGATGAGGAAAATAGTCCGAATAATACAAATAATACTAATTATCAAGCCTTATCTAAAAAATTCCTTGAAATACTAAAGTTAATGCTAGAAGAAAACCGTAAAGTCCATAATCTCAAGAGAGACAATAAATGCAGGCATAACTGATCACGTACGGATGGAAAGAGAGGCAACCAACCCATGTGGAATTAATTACAAGTATTAGACAGGGAACAAAATTAACTAGAGGAACCAATGATTATGTTAGGCTCAAGCGCCACTCTAAGCAGGTCAACGATAAACATTAACAAAGTATAAGAAATATTAATTTGAAATGAGAGGATATTGGGCCGAATGTTCAATAATAGAACCCACAGATGAAAGAGAATGAAATATGTAATTGGGAAAAAGAAAATAAGGGAGGAAGAAAGAAAGAAAGAAACGAAAAGTCAGGTGAAATTAAAAAGGTGAAAGAAGCAAACTTTTTAAAAAAAGAATGAAAAAATATGGAATAAAGTAAAAAATGAATAAACAAAAGGAAGGAAAATAGATTAAAGAGACAATGAAAATCGAAGAAATTTTGAAATAAGAAGCAAAGAAAAAAAAAGAAAGGATGAAATGAAAGAAAAAAAAAGAAAGAAAAGAAGCAATAATACCTTTTGAAATACATTCTGAAAAAGAAAGAAATAAAACAATCGCAGCATAATGATGATGTTGTGTGTCAAGTCTCAATTATTTTCTAATGTCTAATTCTGTTAGATTACTGTTCTTCGTATCAAATCGTACGGTCTCTCTACTGGCTAAGAGTGTATCTCTCTGAGTTCCATCTTGCTCTGCTATTTTCAAGAACAACACGGAGACATATTTTGTGTGTAAACATTTTCTACCTCCATACACATGGGGTGGTGGCATAGACAGATTGTTCGGGACCCGATTACCTCTCCCTCTCTCTATATATATATCTACACAAAAGTAATTCAAATTCCTTAGACGTAATTCTAGATTTATACTTTAGTAATGAAAGATGAAGAATATAGTGTTGATGAGATTTGTTTAGATAGGGAATGTTTCTGGTCCAAGGTTCGGGAAAGATTTTAGGAAAAACTGATAGTTGCCTATACTGGAAGGAACTTGTCTCCACGGCACATTGTTAAAGAATACAAAAGCAAAAAGACTGTTTCACATTGGCACCAGTATATATGATATGATTTGCCAGAAAGATTTTGTACGACTACCTAAGGTCATCCAGCACCTTGTTTGTCTTTACAGCCCTTTCAGATTGATTCGCAATTAAGTTGGGTGAGTCTGGTGTACCGATTCATTGCAATTACGAAATGAACCGGAGAGATACTACTTGTCAGGTACTAATCTATATTTTCAATACATCAGTTTAAAAATTATTCATATGCGTGAGATAGACCTAATAGTAGATAACTGTAAAATAGTTGTATTAATAATTATTACTGTTTCCTCAGGATTATTATGTATTACTTAGTTGAAACTATATAAGGCTTCAATTCTGGAGATATGAGTAGTGTTTAGTACCCCTTATGTGCTGTTACTCCCAGCTCAACTCTAACACGGAGTTGTAGTACCTGTTAGGGTCTGAACTATGGGTAAAAAATCGGTTTAAAAATTATTCATATTCGGTAGATCCGTTTGAAAAAAAGAAACTCGTAAAACACAAGAACACATTTCCTGGAGTAGGCGAGTCGTAGGAAATTGGCACAGTAACACGTGTTCAAATCCTGAACGAGGCTGTTTATATTTCACATAGATCCAAATAATATTGGGAAATATGTGTCCAATTCTTCTTCCACCAGCTATGGTTAAACTGTCGGGCAGACTGGGTACTTTAACCTTGGTTAAGCAAACAGTCTAGGTGAAGGAAAGCTTCAATTCAAGATTTCAAACCTGTTAAACTCCGCTTAATAATTGACATTGTGTCACATCCAGCTCGCGTGGAGAGATTTTGTAAATGAATAACAAGTTTCCACGTCAATAAGGATTACTCGTAGTATTGTGTTAATGGTTGTAAATATCAATTTAACTTTCGCTTTTGAAGCTGGCATTTCGATCACAAGTCCTAGCACAACAAAGACTGTAAAAATAAGGATTCTTGAAGATTGTCGAACAAATGAAATTGAATCCGTAAAGATGCAAATCTTGAAGCTTGAGAAATACGTAAAAGGAAGAATAGAAGGGCAATCGTTGGCGGTTAATGCAAATCACAAATGTATAAATTTCATTTGAAAGCATTGAAGAATAAAAAAGAAGAAAATCATCAAAAAGCTGCGCATAAAAGTCGGAAATTCAAAAGCTGAGAATATGCTCCCAGGTAGAACACGTTCAATAAACCAAAGTTAAATTTAGCTTTATCAGTGTGAAGTGACTTAGATGTATACTTTCTTGCTCACAACACAATAAATATACAATCTGATAGAACTATTTCGCACACACACATACACACACACACACATATATATATATATAATATTTTTAAAAGTGACAAGACTAACAGGAATATTTCTTTTATGTTATTTATTTTCTAATTGTTCGCACATAGTATAGACCTTAGTTCATCATCAGGAGAAAATTTATTGTAAAAGAATTTTTTTTTAGAAAGTGTGAAGAAGTTTTTCAGTGTTTGACACGCCACAAAAATTCAGGCGAATATATGTATAAGAAGTATCAAATCCATTTGTTCAATGGAAACCATCTTTTTTATATATACATGAGGAATCTTTGAAAGTTTTAAATACATATATATATACTCACACACACACACATATATATATATATATATATATATATATATGTGTGTGTGTGTGTGTGTGTGTGTGTGTGTGTGTTTAGTGAGAGAACCTGGTATGGGAGTTGTTGGTTTCAAATTGGGTGGTCAGCGTGTTTGTTTATTTAAAAAAATGTTTTATAGGTGTTAGTGTCTACCACGTATTATTACCAGGATTGGCGGTTATGTGTGTTTTTCTATGGATGTGTATATATGATATATAAATCGGTATGGTCGTTTTCTAATGATGAAAAAAATTAATTCCTGAGACCAATATTTCTTTAGCAACATTATATCCTTCCTTGTCCATGAACTTTCTAAAACCCTTTTTCATCCTCAATAAACCAGATATGGAGAAGTGCACAACTTAGTCCCACACAAATGCTACTATTATGACCGATTACTGCTCTGTGCCGTACGGCACCAAATATGATACTGTACTCGTCACGGGACCACATGTGATACAGATGTCTTTTTGACGGGTTGAGAAATTAGCAGAAATAAGCTGCCGGGTTTGGTGGCAACTCTAAAAAAAATCAGGTAACACACCATCAACAATAACAATTGTTTTATTCATATATAATGAATAGGAGTAATATATGAGTATGTTTTACATACTTGTTTGGATAAATAAAAACACGATACGCTTCGTTTGGCGTTTTTTTAATGCAAAATTCTGGAATTTTACAGCAAAAGTCAATTTTTCTAGTTGCAGCCCACTGAATTAAGAAATTCCCGTAGCCAGTGACAAATTTCGTTTTTCGATCCAAACTCGGCAATCCCCGGGGACCGACTGCTCGTGTCCGTGTCTGCATGTCGGTCTCTGCGTTTCTGACTATCTGCTCGGCCTTTTTAAAACGAGAATTATTTTAATATACACTATTGTATCTATATCTGTGTTCTCGGACTTAGGTAAACTAAGTGTGAACACCAAGGTCACTCTTTTGATCTGACAGCCATGTCAAATCTTTTAATGTTAATACTGCCATCGTTCCTCTATGTATAAACAATATGCAAAACCAAAAATGTACTTGATATTTTTGATTTTTGCATTTTACACCTAAACAAACCCAACGACACTAACACAAAAAAGTATTCTACGATTTTCTTTTTTTGTTAAAAATAAGTTGACGCCAACAAAAGAAGTCATCGTGTTACACTATCTAAGATATATATATTATATATATATATATATATATATATATATATATATATATATATATATATATATATACTAGGAGGACCTGTGTATATACCAGGGCATGATAATTTAATTATTACAACGTTTCATATGTTTACTTAAGAGCTATTGTTAAATAGTTCAATATGTAAAATGTATAATATACTTGATTTAGTTCTCTCTCACTTTTTTATTTCTTCTTTTCGTCTTTTCATTTTTTTCGATTGAAACATCCCCTCTCTCTATCTTTCCCCTACTCTCGTTTCTCTCTTTCTTTCTTATTATATTTTTCTATGTAACATGTCCTTTTTCTTACCTTTCATTCTTTATAATAAAAACAGAATGGCCCATTATTTAGCTGATGTGAGGACAAACACAAGAAATAAGGATTCGGAGCATAAGCCACACCAGATAATGAGAATTTCAATTTTTGCATTTCATTTTTGACGATTTGAATGGTCTCAATTTTAACCAGAGGTTGTTGCAAGATGATAAAGTACGTACATTTAAGAAACACGAGTGTTGATATACATACATATATATATGTGTGTGTGTGTGTGTATGTGCATGGGTGTGTATGAGTGTTTGTGTGTGTGTGTGTGTGTGTTTTCATATCTCCTCATGTCAGTCATATTGCTATAAGTTTCATGTATTAAAAATACAATCATCAGATGAAACGTGCCTTTAGAGTTTCATCTGATTATTGTATTATTATTTTTAATAAAAATACAAAGGAGATTATAATGATGATATGAGGAAGAGATCAAAATGGTCTTTGAGAAGGAAACATTATAATAACTCAACTCATATGAGTCATTACACCTCATATCTCACAGATCTTAGAGAAAACCTGAGTCCTTCGCGGGATTAAAGAAAAAAGATGAAGAATGAAATATCATCATCATCATCATCATCATCATCAAGACGAGCAACATGCACGGATTTTCTTGACTCCCACCCTTTCTCCCTCTTCCTTTCTCTCTCTTCCTTTCTCACCCCCCCCTCTCTCTCTCTTCCTTTCTCCCCTCTCTCTCTCTCTCTCCCCTCTCTCTCTCTCTCTCTCTCTCTCTCTCTCTCTCTTGGACCTTCCGCTCCCCTCAAACTTCGATGATTTCCAAAGTTTTTGCTGGTCGACCAACTCTAGTATGTCAATGTGCTGGAGTACGTCGCTTATGAGTTCATTTTTTATTTCTCCATCATATCTTGATCGTCTTACTAGGATGGTTTGTGAGATAAATGGTAATTAGCCGCTCAAATGTTTTTGGTAGAGTTTTGTTTCCATGATTTGTTCCAAACAGCAGGCAGCATGTTTGTGTAGATCCCATGTAGAGTCCAATTGGTGCAGCAATACAGTCCTACCCACACGGCTACAGTTTAAAAGAATTCCAGGTTTATTTTATCAGTAAAATCGGTTCTCCTTATGATGCATAACCTATCAATACCAGTCTTTGCCTATGTGTATGTTGACATCACTTTCAGTAGATGAGATATTGCTACTGAGATATATGAACTAATCATTAAAAACACATGAAATGCTTTTATCCGTGTTCATGTAGAGAACATTGCCTTGCTACTTTATCCAGGATATACGGCAGAGATTAGGCTGGTGTATTTGAAAGAAGTGCTAGGTCATATGCGACGTCTGCATTAGTAATAGTTTCCGCGGGATATCGTTTGTTTCTTGTATTTTTTTTGTTTTCTTTCATTAGATCTATTGAGGTTTTTTTAAATCATAATTTGGGCAGATTGTGAATAGAAATGATGCCAATGAATGTCATTGCAACAATCAAGCGACAATATCAAATAAATCATTGTCGGCATCAGATGAGCCATGGCGTACGTTTTCTTGTAAAACATCATTATAAGCTAGAAGTGTTTGATCCATCTTTCCTCTATGCATGGGATCAAATGACTTGGAGAAATTTACAAACACGAGGATTGCCTCGTGGTTTTTTGCACGTATTCCTTCAATGATTCAACGAATGAACAGAATCTGAGAAGGTAGGAATAGATTTCTCGGAAACTCATTCTGATTTTTACTGAAACTTTCTCAACTTAAATCTTTGCAGAGATAACAGTAAGGGTTATATCTCTGTAGTTTTTCAGCAAGTGTTCAAAATATCCTCCCATCCATGATATATTTACAAATATTTTTAGATTTTTTGTCAAAGATCCGTCGGAAAATCAGTGCTTTTATTTGAATAAAAGTAATAGCTATATTCACTTTTATTCATGGCAATTACTTTGATAATAAGATGATTTTGTAATCGAAAACTTTACTTTCTATTCTCTTGTATATGGAAAATGCTAAAATGGTATATATATATATATATATATATATATATATATATATATATATATATATATATAATCCGAACAGACAAGGAATCTACATCGCTATCAGAGGCCAATAAGGGTCATCAGAAAAACATCCCTCTGATGTATGTTTTTTTTTATTACTATAATTCCTTCCATCTTATATTGCATTGACTAGCCAAAAATCCCAAGAATAGAAAACACACATCCTTATTTATGTTTAGTAACCAACCGAAACCACCTAATCCATCCTTGCTTTTACTCCACTCCTCTTTGCTTAAATCTGCTCTCTAATCACTCGCACAGTACCCACCAAAATACCCACTCCCGCTAAACAAAAAAAGAAACATATTTATATATGTTCAAAAGATATTCCAAACAATCAGTACTACGCATGATTTTGCAACGCGCATGTAACCAACTAAGCTTATTGTATTAATTACATGAAGCAAATTTAAAGTATTTTCTTTCATTATATATCTATATTTTCCGTCAGTTCACACACTTGAAAAAATGTTCATCAAGCTCTCACATGACCTGTTGTTGCGTAGCGCTTTCTTCGCTATTCTGAATCGTATACATTGCTGGTATACTGCGGGTATCGTCTCTAACCCTTAGACGATATATGTAGGGGTTGCTTAACGAAGACACAAGACATGCTGTATGTAGTATGAGATTGAACTTTTATTTCTTTCCCTCGGGTACGTGTGGGTAGTGAGCTTGACAATGAGAACTACTAATGTTGCAGGCTGGCGATCGGGAGGTGAAAGGGTTGAGCGAGCCTCACTGCCCGTTGGCAGCAATGGCGCATGTCGACGGTCACTCCTTATGCTCTGTTCGCCATCTCCTGTCGCGCTGGGGTCTGTCTACTACTGACTGCTCGGCTCGACCCTCTGGCTTTTGTATTGACGACTGTCTACGCATCTTTAGCTTTCTATCTGATAACTATTTCCGAACTTATTGTTACCCATCCTTCTTTTGTTCGCTTTACATGGAAAAAGTCCTTTGTCATTTGTGTCGTCTTTTCTTCGCTTTTTAACCGTAAATTCATATTTCCGTTTGTACAATATCCAACACTGTATCAGTACAGAAGATCTATGCATGGAATGATCCTCAACGCAAAGAATATATATATATATATATATATATATATATATATATATATATATATATATATAACTTTCAAAGAAAGAAAAACTTAACAGACCGTCATCCAGTTATAATTTTTATTTCAACCAGAAATACAATTTTTTTTTAGTTCTACGTTCATCAGACGGATTTTAGAGAATACACGGATCTTATAAAAAAAAAATGACACCAACAAAAAAATCTCCTCATTATTCACAAAAAAATTATGACAGATAACAATGATAAAATTAACAATTCTAATATATAACAAAAAGACACAATGTACATCTTCCTGTTTAACCGACTTCTTCCTAAAAGAAAACAACATATAAATAAAAAATTTAAAAAACATAAAAAATATAAATAAAAAATAAATAAAAAAATGTTTATGTCTAGACGTTTTTTTTATTTAGAAATCTAATACTCATTAAAAAGGCTTTATCCTCAGAATTAATACACGTTAAAATTTAATATATGAATTTAATATTTAATATCTTATATGAAATATAGAATATAAAATGTAAAATATAAAGAATATAAAAAATATAATTAAAATTAATAATTACTATTTATAATCACTATTAAAAATTATAAAAATTATTATCATTATCATTATTATTATTATTATTATTATTATTATTATTATTATTATTATTATTATTATTATTATTATTATTATTATCTCCATTATTATAATTATATCATTATCAATTATAATTAATAATACAAATATCTTATTATTAATACTGTTAATGATATTAGCTATTATCCTTATCAATATGAATATTGAATTCATATTATAATTATCATATTATTAATTTTGCCGTAAAGAACTCCTATTTATTTATTTTAAGATTAAATTCAATAGCATAACTAAAACATCAAATACAATTATAACATAATCACAACCCTAAAAAAATCATGATAAAAATATTAGATTATTATTATTATTTACTATCATTACAATTATTATTACTATTATTATTATTAATTATTACTATAATCATTATGATTATCATTATTGTAGTATAAAATCTATTTAAAGATTAGAATAAATATTTAAATCTTAAAAGCCGTTACAAACATATTAACCGTCCCAATTATAAATTCAAATAACTATGACTAAATTAAAAATCAATAATGTAAAATAATGTAAAATAAAATTCCTAATAATTTTACCATAATATATATATATATATATATATATATATATATATATATATATATATATGAAAATAAAAATTCCATTCTATAATTATAATTCCCAAAATTATTAAAAAATGTATTTTTAATATAATGTTCATCAACTTTATCCCCATGCCATATACAAAATATATTTAATTTTATAATTTTAACTTATAATCCTATAAAAAAGACTATATTAATTTAAATCTATTTTTTGTCTACATTTAAAGATTAACCCATTTCTTTTACTTAGTAATTGACTGGTGTATCTATATTTCATAATACATATTTTCTCTTAAAGGCAGAGGTTACACCTACTCTTAAAACTATATGGGCTGGAAGATTTTTTTAATGAATTTTCATTTGATAATTGCGTTTCTCTTTGTGTGCATGCCCTTGGAAATGTCAGGAATCTATCTCCTATTACACCAGACATCATTGAATTGTAGTATACACTATACTCAAATTTGTGTCATGCAGCTCTTCTGGTAGATTGAAAACTTTGAATAAAAAAATCTGAGAAATGTGTACCATTTTAAGTGTAACATTTTAAGCGAACTTTACCAGTTTACGAATAGATGTAATTTAAAAAAACAGCAGACGGAAGAGAGACTATTTGATAAGGTTAATAAAACACGTTCAGTAGGTTAGGAGTAAAACCACCTGCTTCATACAGTACGTCGAATTGAAAATATCAGTTAACCAGGAATTTTCGGAGTCACCAGACATAAATTTTGATAACGATTTCCGCTTCCCCCACTTTTTACGAAATGTTGAATTGCTGGCCTTTTTTTCTTTTTCACTTCCTGTAATGTTGATTAGAGGTAAATAAAGAATTCGTTTTAACTATTTTTCTTAATCCAGATATATTTGACACATTCACATATACAGGGTGGACCAAAAGTAGAGTTACAATTACTTCATTATCTCTTTCACCTTTACAATCACGGAATGTGTGTCGTACTGTGTGCCAGAGTGTTTTGGGCAGATACAAAGATTATTGCAAGGTGGACACTTTGAGCACTTGAGAGATTAAATGTTCAATGTAAAATGTCTAATATATAAATATAATATATGTAAATATATGTAAATAAATGTCTAAATTTAACTGTAACCCTATTTTTGGCCCACCCTGTATATTCATATGTTTGCGCGCATGCTTGTAAGGAACATCTTTGTATGTCATTAGACTAGTCTTGACCAGGAAAGCGTGATACAATAATGCCTATGATTAGCGTCACTTACATAAAAGCGCCTTAATACACGTGAAACACCATCACACTTAATATGCCACACATTTATGAAAGAGTCTGTGCCAGTTTATAAAAATTCCTCTTCAATTCTCTGATTGCAGTTTGGAACCGCTCAACACTTTCCAGAAAGCAAACCTTTTTTTTAACAAAGCCTAAAAAATCCACACTGTTGATTAGGGCTGTTGATCTAGGGAATATCGACTGCCCCTCATCAGCGAGATAAGACTCATCCAATTGGACGACCTTTTGGCAACTTTTGTAAATGCATGAGGAAAGAGTCGTAATGGATGAGTAATCCATGAACCAGATACCAAGTCATCCCATGACATGAAATTCCACCTCGGCCCTTACTTGGGATCGACGGGTGATCGGAGAGGTCCGACCCGATCAATCGGTTGATCATGTCAAACCTTAGCACGTATATCGTTGTTCCAACTTATATTCTTCAAATTGCTTTTATGACAAACACCCACCACTTTTTATAAGTACTAGGAGGCGTTTATTAATCGTAACCCACTACTTTATTAATACGCTTGTTATTTCTTCTAATCTATTGATATACATGAAGATAATTAAAAATTTAGAATAAAAATTATTTCTACAAATATTTTGATATACATTAAATTAATGCTACCTACAAAATATTTGCTTACAAAATACACATAAAAAAGATTTGGCATAAAATAGCCCACAAGGGTTGATATGCTAGTAAATAAACGAACCCACCAAGCTCATCCAAAGTAAGAAGCGTCGGTGCACAAATTTCGTCTGAATTTTTAAAAAAAGTGAGCCATTTCCAACACTTATATGACCCTGATGTCAACACATGAGCTACGGCTGAGTGATAGTTGAGAGTTTGTTTGTCATTTCCTACTAGTATCAGGATCTAAGAACCAAGATGAAATAAGGTTTTGTTAGCGAGACAAACTCTGAGTGACTGAGAGATATCACGAGTTAATAGAGAAAGTTTCGGATTTAGATACACAAAGTCATTAGGTATGTAATGTAGTTGCCATGTCCCAGTGAATTTGGTGCCAGGGGGTCAATCACGAAAGCTCTCCCGGTAAGTGCGAGAAACGGTCACACGCAAAATTTGATGATTTTTGAAAGAGGTCAGTTAACTACTATTTGACAGAGGACAAGTAACAATCGAAATTTTGGAAATTGCAGTTCCCCTTACTGTTTATTGTGGGCTATGATTTGTCTAGCGAAAGTTCTTTTCTTCATCGATTCGAGTATACAACTTCACGGCTTCCTTTCTTTTTTTTGAGAACTGTCTATATGTATGTTGTAACACTAATAATACAATCAGTGTTGTTTTATTCTGTGATAATGCGTCTGACCTTTTCCTTTCCTGATATGATCTTGTCCTTATCTCTTCACCTTGTCTTTGTCTCCGCCAACTTTTTCATTCACAATGCAACAGGTATCCCTAATTGATTCTTAGTATATATATATATATATATATATATATATATATATATATATATATATATATATATAACGGGGCTTTCAACTAGTAGGCAGAGTGCGATTGAAAAGTAGTTATGATTTTGCACATGAATTCCTACTCTTTCTAAAATGATAGTGTGGGCATTAGCTACAAATGATTAGGCTTGATGTTTTAAGGAATCTATGCCATGATAAACGTTGAATTCAAGAACATAAAAACAGTATTTGTAAACTTCTGTCAACTGTTATATAATAATAGACCTAGTCCAACATTTTTGTAATGAAGTGTCGTCAGAATTTAGGCTTAAATTACCAGGTGTCAGACAGAACAATTTTAACCCGATGTTGACATTGAACGGGACTTATAGAATCACGTGACCCGGCAACAACTTGGGAAAGTGGACTTAGTAGATTTAGAGTCGATCAAGCGCTCATAGTGGCCAGTTGTCTTTCGCCTATACTTAACTGATTCTTCTCGCGCACAACTTATGGTACCGCGAAATGTTGCATTATTTTTGTATATAAGGTGTGCTGCAATCCACCACTTAAATTTATAGACTAAGCAAGGTCATGGGGTTTAAACCTCAGCCAATCAACAGCCCGAATACGTGGTTGGTTAAGTATATATTCGCTGATATTGACAGACGTCCATTTGCACTCATTGACGAACGATCTGTTAGATTGAGGAGTACCAAGAAACAACCAAAGGATCATACCCAATATTAAGGGACACTAAGGAGTGACCAAAGGATTTTTCACTAAGGATCACGCTATGCTTAACACAAAGGATCTCCACTGGACAGTGCTATTGCTTGAACCCATAAGGATGACCACAAAAATCGTAACACCGAGGAATTGACTAAAACTATATGTATACGAAATGTGTCTCCGTGTTCTTAAATTCACAATAAAGATTGAACTCGGAATGCGTAGATAATCATCCCCGAAAAAGAAGAATCTCAAGAGAATCCGATACGGCCCGAGACGAAGAGCAAATATTAGAAGATAGAAGACCCTAAAAAGTAATAAGAGAAATACTTAACACCATTACATAAACCTAGGAACATGATCGTTGTTTTTTGAGTTCTGTCATGGAACAAGCGCAAAGAATTCGGTACCAAAAAATAAACCCGAAAACGCAACAGTTTCCTTTCGCAAAATCCCTCATTAATCATTCAAATAGTTTCCGCGCACAAATTTCCAATTTTCAAATAAAAATATTATTTGTGAATGCAACGGTCACACAGTGCACAAACAATGGCGTATCCCTGCGTCACCCTATAGAGAGTGCCTAACCAAGTATTCGCCGAAAAATTCCCCGGATTTTTGCCTAGTCATACCCTGTACACTGTTCTAATACTGTAATACTACCTTCACTATCTGCTAATACCTAGAAAAGGGGAGATAATTCGAAGTTCACAGAGTGCGTCTGAAAATGTTAGCAAACCTGAGTGCCCCTACTGGATTTTCAATATCAACGTTTACTACGTGTGTTTATTGTAGATTATTCGTTTTTGTGGAACTACAAATAGCTGTATAAGTTATAAGTCTTTACATCAAGCTTTCCTCGTTTAGAGTGAATAAGCCTGGGAAGTTTGAGCTAGGAGAGTATCGTACTTATTTAACAAACTTATATATCAGAATAGCAAATTTACTACCTTACATTCCAAGAAGAAATATATATAGTGAGGTGTGGAAGGATGTAAGAGAGCAATAGGAGTGAGAGTTGAACAGTAGTTGTATCTACTGTTCTCCTTTCTTAGTGAAACGTCTTCTTTTTCCTGCTCCATTGTAAAAATGTCCCCGAGGGTCCAATTCTTCATTATTATTGACATCCAGTTAGCCTGTCCTATTCCTAAAAATTAGCTTAATAGGTGTGTAAAATTTCATCATGATCAGATTACTGGTGTAGGGGCCAACTGATTATATACAATTCAACGGAGGAGCCCACCAGAGTAAGGTTCAGGCCAGACAAAGGAAAATGAGCACCGAACAAGTAAGAAGCGGAAATGTAAGAACCCATCCTCACCTCACATCCCCACCTGTCCCTCTCTGGCTATTAATTACTCGAGTGTAAAGAGGTATATAACTTGCTGATAGACAGAAATGTAGTAGATGGTTCGATACTTTTTGGACCAAATTGTAGACATTTTAACTACAATATAATGGACTACCCTTCGGAATTCCCACACGACGATATTTTTTCAAGTACACTAGAACTCATACAATAAGGTTATTTTAAAAATAATTCCTTGTTGCTTCATTGACATAGATTTTTATAAAACCAAGTACTTCACACACAAATAATATAGAGAAAAACACACATAATATAGACAAAAACACAATCAGTGGCATATATATATATATATATATATATATATATATATATATATATATATATATATATATATAGTGACTCTCTGGTACGGTGATGAACGACCTCGTTTTGCAGACCACTTAGGAAGTCATTATTTTATTTTTAGATGTTTTATGGAAAAAATCTTACTTTTCTACGCTTTTCTAATAATGCTTCAAATTCCGGCATATTCTCAAGTGTGCAAAGACTAGAATGCACGAATCTAATGTAATTATTTTTTTGTGTCTAGTACATTCTGTTGGTCTGTTGGTCATCCATTCATATTTAACATCAGAAGATGGGTTTGTTCATTAGGTTAACTAAGGGTAAGTTTTTTAACTTCGTTTTCATCTATGAAATGTGTTGCAGAATGCTGAACGTTTTACATGGTAAAGTAGTTCTACCGCAGGGCAAAATTATAGAATTAGGACACTTAGATGATGTTCACTTAAGACTCTGTCTTTTAACTGTAAATCAATTTGAATATTTAGGTTTCTTTCGGTAATTTTTTAGGAATACAAGTCACAAGATAATTCCATAATTTCCTTCTTAAAATTGAGTTATTCCATAATATTTACCTCTGAATAATTGATAAAGAAATTATACCATTGATTTTAATAATTTAATCAAGTTTGTTTAATGTATGTTCTATAAAACTAGAATATTTCGCTATTAAAATAAAAAAAATCTGCGTCTTATCTGTTCTTAGTTTATTTACAGCTAAATAAAAACACTTAAACATTCGCTAAGAATGAACAGGTTTAATAATGAGAACTCTGAATTTGAACTAGTTGTAATCTTGACTATTCCTATCAAAATGCGCTAGTTGAATTAAATAGGGTTGGAGACCACTGAAGAAGTAGAAGAAATATTATCCTTTCAGGATAGTATTACTTATTAACGGTATTATAGTTTTATTATATTATTACTATTAACGGTATTATATTTCATATGGTATATCTCTAGGTGGTTTGTTGATTGGTTGGTTGGAATTTTACTGCATGTCAATCCTTGCGTTATTTAATGTCAAAAACGTTTTTGTTGTTGGGTAAAACTATGTCTTTATCTGTTTAACCCATAGATGGCACAGTAACAGGTACTACCACTCTGGTTCAGGGTGGGTCTGTTAATAAGGGCAATGAAGGGATACTACACACTCCGCAGAGCTCCAGAATAAGAACTTGGCCATTAGAGCAATAGGTTTGGGAAAATCATATAGGTGATAGGGCTTGATGTCACCAGTCGATTTATCGGAGGGGCTCTCCAACCACCCGTCTATCTTCAGTAAGGACAAAAGTGACGACGAACTGATAGGTGACGTTCTCTAGTGGAAACCTACACATGAACACACCAGAGAGGATCGGTCACCAAAGACTTACATTTATCAGGCCAGTGATTATAATGGATGTCGTGTGTAGGATTTTCCAGGAACGATGATCCATAAGGACTGGTGCCAACAGGGGCATTAGGAGGGTCTTACCCCTCGGCAGAGGTGCAGTCGACGTATTCTAGAACCCCTGGCAACAGGATTTGGTTTAATTCTGGGGTGCACTGTAAACGGCAATCTGATTGTACACTAATTATTGACGCTGTTTTGTATCATTTAATCATGGTTCTCAGATTGGTTAATAAATACTGAACACACCTAGTATGGATTATGGTCTGCATTAAGGAACCCGGGCGAATGTGAAGTAAGCCTTACTGATCCGGTTCAATCTGTTTGACTTGGCACAAATCTAGGACATATTCACAATCACTATTGCATATAGCCCGCTAAATGCAATAGTTGCCATATTATCGTGTGTACTGAAATCTCGATAATAATAAACACTGACACATAAATAAAGAAACCGTCGGTACAGCCAAAATCAGATTTTGAACCAAAAAGTAGTTGCATTACCAGTAAAAGATCACGATATTTCTGTAATTAAAACCACTTTGATACAGATCGTCTCTTCTGGTCAGCTCACTGTTATGGGTCCATGTGTAGGTGTTCACTAGAGAACGTCACTTATAAGATCGTTCTTACTCCTTCACGCATGTTTAGGGTGTCTCTTACTCCTTCACGCGTGTTTAGGAAGTCTCGTTCGTCTTACTTGGATGGTTTGTGTTTTAGGATGTAAGTGGCTATACGGCTCCTTTCATTGTGGTATATATATATATATATATATATATATATATATATATATATAGAGAGAGAGAGAGAGAGAGAGAGGTTAAGGTTGAGAAAAAACAAATACAAAGTGCTCAATACAATGTAGAGCATACATTTATTTTAAGAATGTAAATGAGTAACCTACTCGAGTTTCATCGATAGATTCTTCAGGGTTACTTTTAAATTAATCGAGTTTACGATTAATCTTTGGTGTTATAAACATGCCCGTTGGAATGGGACTTAAATTTAGTATAAAGTTAAGTTATATAAGTTAAGGTAGCGTATAAATAGTCAACGGCCTCTAGTTACTGACAGTTTCTCACCTATGCGATATTCAGACGATGAACCGATTATTTCTGTGTAATGATTTTCCGTGAAGTAAGATTTCCAGCAGGTGGTATTCGGTATTATTATTGCCTCGCCATACACAGTGATCTCTCCAGGAAGTGACCCTCCGAGGTGAACAGTTGCAAGACTCTCTCTAGTCCCCTCAATAACGGTGCATGAGGCATCAGTTAAGATACCTGGCTCTTATTTTCTTAAACACTGGGTTGAGGTTACCTTCAGTGTCCCCTGGGTTTGGACAAAAAAATTAATCCCTACCTGAAAATAAGTGAAAAATTGAACACAGACAGAAACTTTACGGCAGTTACATACTGTGGAAATGGCGAATGTGCAATATCAATAAAGTACGCATGCGCACCTAATGAAACAATTATACGCATCCGGTTAAAACCATGGCGATAAAATGCGAAATGTCTGTCCATGCCACATAAAATTTGTTGCAATAACCAATTTAATTCGCAGTGAATAATTGCTTTACTGGACTTGAGAAATAGAAAAATTGATGTAAAAAATCCATCACTGTTTTATTTTGATAAATGTACTCAAAGTATCCGACTCGATCGCTAACATATATGTGTGCAATTGTCATGAGATATGTGACGAAAAGAAACGATTAAATTAGAGAAAAAGTTCAGGATTCATATATATTCCCACATACACACACACATATATAAATTAAAAACATTAAAATATGAATGAAAATAAAAAATATAGATTAATAAAATAAACAAATACATGCATAAAATAGCAATTCAAAATAAAAATATGATAAACAAGAAAATAATGAATACATTGAACAAATGAAATGAATGAGAACAAAAACATCACACAAATAAAAAATAAAAAACGACCAAATAATAATAATAATAATAATAATAATAATAATAATAATAATAATAATAATAATAATAATAATAATAATAAAGAAATAAAGCTAAGGACAAGACATTGGTTAAATAATTGTAGGGAACTCCCATCACAGAATGCCACACAAAGTAAACCAGATTTCCCAACATGCCACAATTGTTAGAGAACCTGACATGGTTCTGGAATAAACTATTTCTAAACATGAACTTGACTTTTAAAAACAATTGGAGATGACTAAAATATTTTGGTTGAAAGAAAATGAATTTAGCGACAAGTCGCTGCCAGCTAGAGTGATCTGACGAAAAGCATCCTTGAATGATAACCAATAAAAAAGAGACATGTCTCATAATAACCCCACAAGGTTCTAGAAACTTGGGAGAAAAAGATTACTTACATACACGTTTTTTAGAGAACAAGAAGGGTGTATGCTATGAGAAAGGGTTCGGAGATACAAGAGAATGGGTTACACTAGTAGAAAGTTTTCGGAGATACGATAAAAGGGATTACGCTTGGAGAGAGAACTCGGACACACAACAGAAGGGGTTATGCTAGGAGAAAGGGTCCGGACGCAGATCACGCTAGAAGCAATCGAATCCCGAAAAACACAGATATTTGAACAAAAAGATCGAAGGTAGCCCCCCCCCTCTCTCTCTCTCTCTCTCTCTCTCTCTCTCTCTCTCTCTCTCTCTCTCTCTCTCTCTCTCTCTCTCTCTCTCTCTCTCTCTCGTCCTCGAACCAACAAATAAATTATATAGAAGAAATTACTGATGTCAGTTTTATTTTATCAATACTTATGAATGAAATCTAAGACGAGCCGAGGTAAATAGGCGTCCATCCGCATGAATGAAAAGTCTTCATCACCCATCACCCAAATAGTAGCAGTAAAACTATAACCTTGACTGACCGACACTAGTAAGGGGGTGGTTGTTGTAATCTCTCCTCCAGCCTTTTTTGCGCACCACGTTAATAAAGGAGGTGGTCGCCTTAAATCCGGGTGCTTCCATTTTGCTTCTCACATCCCGGCTTTTCACGCCAAAAAAAAAAAAAAAAAAAAAATCACTGCCCACAAAATCCTAATAGCGTGCATCCATTCAGTCCAATGTAGTCAGACACGTTAGGCAACGCTGACGCCACAAATCAGGTGAATGTCTGTCGTTACTAAATCACCGAAATATGGAAACTATAAATTCGTTATTTAAGTTTCATGTGTGATTGTGTGAAATACACGAAGGTAGCGGAATTATAGTGTACACAATTATATATACATCGTTGACAGTCACGTCGATGTGAATATGACCTTATAAAAACATCCTGTCGAAACATTGGAACAAAAAACTTTTCTGTGCATGCTATGAATGTATATTATTTGAATTATTTAATTATCTAAAATAATAAATGTATTTGATTAGACAACTTGTTACCTTTTGTGTTCCCATGGGATATATAAATAAATGTATATATATATATATATATATATATATATATATATATATATATATATATATGAAAAGTTTATTTACAGTACAGAATTTAATAAGGACGCGTAAAAGCATATGCATTATGTAAAATAAAGTTTTTTTTTTCTTAAAAAGAAAGGAAAGGGTACCCTAGTTTTGATTTAAAATCAGAAATGAATTTCTTCTTTTCGATCACTGCTCCTCAGAGAAAATTTCATTGAAAGATGGTGAAATAGTGTAGTTGAAGACAACGGATAAGACAGAAAGCAGTGAGAACAAGGAAAAATGTTGTTTTTTTGTTTTTTTTCTCAATAAGAGAATTCGTAAATTTACGAAACTTACAACTCACGTGGAAATATATATATATATATATATATATATATATATATATATATATATATATATATATAATCAATGGTAATATTATGGTTTCACACTCATAACTTAAAGTTTCATGGTAATCCAATCATCAGATGAGATCAGTGGTTGAGATGTCAAAAACCAGTCGTGAAATGGTTGAGATGTAAAAAATCAAATTTTTTAGCGTTATATGCTAATTAGGCTTTCAATTTTATCCAATAGTGTTTTTTTGTAATAGTATTCATCTGGTGCCGGAATGTTTTTTGTAGAGTTGTTGAAAGTAGCCACTTCCATAATAGGTGTTTAGTGTACTTTTCTAAAAGTGCTCAACTGAATAAATAGGAGCTATATGCAATATATAATGAATAGTGAATGAAAAAATGAGAAAAGTATTTGCATGGAAAGGTGCTCAATGCTAATAACCTGCTCTGCTTTATTAGCATTGAGCGCCTTTCCATGCAAATACTTTTCTCATTTTTTCATTCACTATTCATTATATATATTATATATATATATATATATATATATATATATATATATATATATATATGTGTGTGTGTGTGTGTGTGTGTGTGTGTGTGTCTGTGTCTGATTGTGTCTGTGTGTGCTTGTGTTATATATATATATATATATATATATATATATATATATATATATATATATACAATCAAATATTATATATTAGGGATTTAATATCCCGTAACTAATGTTTAATGTTTTTTAAAACTTTAGTTACGGGATATTAAATCCATAATATATAATATTTGATTGTAAAACTGCTCTGCGATTTTCGCATTGAGCACCTTCATATGCCAATACTTTTCTCATTTAATCTCCATTCATTCTATATATATATATATATATATATATATATATATATATATTATTTGATGAAAGGAAACATTATACATATATTTATAAATAAATATATTATAGTTGTACTAGTATAATATATATATATTTATACAGATATATATATATATATATATGTGTGTGTGTGTGTGTGTGTGTGACGGAGAGGACATGTGTGTATGCGTGTGTGTGTGTATGTACATGTGATAATCTACCAACCAGATAAGCTAAGGAATAACAATTAATCAGAATCTTTTGATCACCCAGATGAAACAAAATCAAACTTGTCATTCGGGAAACCTTATTAGTCCTTGATAACACCACACTCTTTCTAGAGCGTGTTATTCTTAGAGATTACAGTATGCATCATTATTGATTAGTGATATCACCTTACAATCACTTAGTATGTTAGACCCTTATCTATTTGCAGCATAGTTGTTAAATACATTCGACCAGTGCGAGTTAAAAGTCATATTCTGTATCCCTTAGAAACTATGACATCTTAAACAACGTAATACTTTTGTTAAAAATATCATAGCAAAATAAATATAGATTTGCTTTCCTTGAGGGTGTTACCTCTCGTTACGCGGCATAATAGGACGAAAACGGGAACTGTAGAAGAAGGCAGCCATCACAGACAGGTTGCACTTTGTTTGGCTCCCCACTTGTTTGGGACCAAACAAAGTGCATATCAACCGAGAGAGATGGATTCCTGCCTTTCCAAAAAGGGAAATGCAAACAAACTCGTCCAGGATTTGAACTCGGTCCGCCGATTCTTTTTTCTTCAAACATGTCTCCATTAATACAGATTTAGCAAACTTCGCCACTGCAGATAGTTCAACAATAAGGCGGTAGTTAAGAAGTTATTGTTTTACTGTAAGAGGATTTTCTTTTTAATAAAAGGAACAACAGGAACCGAAAGAAAGGTTTTTATAAAATCACTAGTGATTATATCAGTCATATACATAGGTAGTAATATGTCATCTCCAGAAAACAATGTCAACATAGGCTTAAGAACCGCATGGATTACTGTAGACAACTTATAGATCATATGAAAATACGATCTTTCTGATGAGATAAAGTGAACATTCTTCCAAGTTATCGCCGTGTCACTGCTACAGTACGGCACCACTTAGACATTAACGAAAGGCTTAGAGAAAAACTAGGTGTTAATTGTACAAGCAGGCTGCGTGCTATCTTGAACAAATCTCGGAATCAGCACCCTACAAAAGCTATTATACGGCCACTTACGTCCTATCACATAAGCCATTCAAGTAAGATCATCATATTCATCAAGTCGCACTGACATCACGGATTTCCATGACAGATTGTCATGGAAATCCATACTATCAGCGCGACTTGATCCCCACCAGTCCCTATGGATCATCGTTCCTGTAAAATCCTCCACACGACATCCATTATAATCACAGGCCTGATGAATGTAAGTCTTTGGTGTCCGATCCTCTCTAGTGTGTTTATGTGTAGGTTTCTACTAGAGAACGTCACTTATGAGTTCGTCGAAACATTTGTCTTGCGACTTGAGGATGATAGTGATGATGATTAAATAAAATGAAGCCATTTCAGCTGCGAGCCAAGAATTTAGATTTCTCTAGCACAAGAGTAAATGTGAGAAAATATGATGTGTGAAGATATTTGGGCTTCTATTTTCAAACTAGGAAGAATTACCTTTCTTGCAAATCAACATTCGATACCTTGATATATTATCTGAGCTCAAATACTATTTGGCATCGGTATAAAAATCCGATTTCTTGACGCCAAGATATAGGCTTTTAGCCGAAACTGGCATAGAGCCACAAGAGTGGAACATTCGATGATAATTGAACTCACTACGGTGTAAAAAAACGTTTCCTGAAGATCGCATTCAATCGTTATCGATAAGAAAATTTTGATGAGTAGGCATTTTTTATGACACAAATTCTTCAGACTAAATCATTTCTCTTAAAAAGAAATATACGTAGTTTATCATAATTCAAAACTAGATTTATTAACTACTTATAAAAATATGAATCCTGAAAATTTCGTGTAATATTTTTATCAGGTCGAATATGGTAGACGACCTAAAATAATGTTACGTGGCATGTAGTGAAATCTAATAATCTAATTTCTCCTTGAGACCTATCAACCGCATTAATAAGAGAGACTACATTAACTGCATATCCTGTAAAAGGTAAAACTGACCCCTCGAAATAAACGTAAGTGTTCTGGGTATGACATTCAACAGCATCGGATGGTGAGGCTCCAGTTATTTAGTTTATGATATCTCGAGAGTGTGGAGTGACCATTCATTACCATTACTCATAGGTTTGCTCTGACGCGAAGTGGCGGTGTTAGGGTCATATCTATTGATCTAATTGGTTCGTTTAAAATTATTAGTATTGGATAGAAATACTTGAGGGAGTATAAATGTAAATGATTTGTATTAACTATTTGCTAAGATTATTATTAATCATTTGAAAATATATAACTGTGCAAGAGAATGACTGTTATTAGATATGAATAAATAATTTTGGGGCGTATCAATGAAATAAGGCCTGTCTGGTGATGGAGTCAATTGTATATCTCCCATCATTACTTTTTGTGCATGGCTAAAATATCCTGGAAATTTGGGGAAGTCCCGTCGCGTAGTGTGGAACGTGCTGTACTGTGACATCGTCATAAGCAAGTTCGAACTCCAGTCACGCTATTACATTGACTTTCGGACTAATACTTTTACGAAGGTCTAAAACCACTCAGTTCCCAATTATAGTTGTTAAATTAAAAAGTCCAAAAATGTTGATGCGCCACTAAACCAACAAACCAAACTAATACTCTCTTCCCTCAGGTATGCAAAATGGTTTACTAATTTCAGAGGCTTAAGGTATATTGAACTCTATCATTAACACCCTTTGGTAATAATTTCACTATTGTTCATAATCAAGGATGGGTTTAGCAGTAAATAAACCGCAAAGACCGATATGCTATTAAACAAAGAAACCAAAATAATACCCTCCTTCTCCTAGGTATGTAAACTGCTTTACATATTTCAGAGGCTTACGATATATTGACCTCTATCACTAACATTTTTTGGGTATAGTACTACCACTGTTCTTCAAGAAGGATTCCTTCGGCCTTATATAACCCACAAAGATTGACATATCATTAAACACGGAAACCAAAACGATCCCCACCTTCCCACAGGTATGTAAACATATTTCACGGGCTTACAGTATATTGAACTAACACTCTTTGGTAGAGCTATAAATCTCCTCATCATGAATAATAACAACACGTTTGTTCTATAATGATGGCTTTGGGATTAAATAACACTCGAATGTTTATATATCATTAAACAAAGAAAAAGAAACCAAGAAAAGTGCTGATAAATTGCAACGCTAGAGAGATCTATTCATTTGTAAAATGTGTTAAAAATATCTTAGAACATCCGTACCTGTCATTGGGTCTTATATATTGTGCAAATATTCTTTATGGCGAAATATGTGTATTTGGCAATATTTCCGACACCTGGCTGATTTTTCATATTTTTTAAATAAATCGAGCAACACTTTTACTGCGAATGATTTTTCCATGTACGTAGCAGCTGTTTATGCGCACGACTTAAAATATAATCAATAAAGAACAACATTAATAAACCACGTGAAGTAAAAAGAGAGACGTTAAATATTTCAAGAAAGTTTCTCTCAGTATATCTGTCAGCGATGTAAGTTACTATTGACTTTTGTCGTACAATAATATAACCTTGAACTGATCTAAGTAAAGACATCTCACTATTTTTACTTTGAGCGCTTTCCTTTTCATTTTTTATTCTCTAGGTAAAATAAAGGCAATGTAGCTATACACGCACACACGCACAAACTCACAGACACACACACACACACATACACACACATACACCCCCCACCACCACCCCACACACACATACCCCCCATATATATATATATATATATATATATATATATATATATATATATATGAGTACGTTAGTTCATCCGAGATAAATTTATTTCAGCACTTTAGCCTCTTCAAATGGAAAAATAAATTCATATCTGATGAATTAATGTACTCACATATTTATTTATACAGTTTACTGTCTTACCCAAGCCAGCTTTTTTGGGTGGAGATCTTATTTCTCTGTCAACATATTCTAAGCCCTGCCGGCAAAGGGATCTTGTGATATATAATTGATAGGTTGCCTATAAATGTTGTACGGTAACGTAGAAATTTTAAAATTCAATGGAAATCTTGAATCATAGAAAAAATGTGTAAGTAATTGACAGAACAAGCTTTTACTAACCTCGTAGTTGGTTTCTGATTGTTCAGAGCCAAACGTGAGAACAGAATGATAGTTAAAAGACATTTTGGGAACAAATGTAAAAGGTGTAGGCCATTTCTCCATGCGTGTTGTTCTTATTTGTGTTGAATAAAAACGTCTTAAACCATATCATGTGTTCGTTACAAAAATTAGCAACGGGCACAAGAATAAGAATTCTCAAGAAATTCCAAGAAAAAAAGATCAGAACAGAGAGAAGTCAGTCCAGATAACAGATTTTGTTCACAACGAATTGTTTCGTGATTAATCATGGTGTTTGAGTAATTCATTCATTTTAACGGCATGTCAACTCTTCTGTGTTTATGCTATGCCTACCGATAATACAATTGCATACATTGTTCGTTCATATTTACATTTTTTGTTTAGTTACGTCTTAATGATCTATTTTTCACAAAGTCATATGATATCAAATAATCCTATCTAATACAAATAATTTGCACTCATATGTTTTAAAGAATAAATATCTAATACTAATAATTTATATACGATTGTATGGTTTCAAGTACCTATTTCCATTCAATAATACTCATTTGTTTGCACACACTTATATGGTTTCAAATAACTAATTGTAATCCTTAGTATATCCTTATAGCTTCAAGTAACTTCGCAATACAAATGATTTACTGTTATATGGCATCAAATATACCAATAAAATAGAAACCATTTTTAAACAGACATACTTGACCCATAACAAATAGTATTGTCACATAATGGATGGACAGAAGCTTATCATTTTTGTAAAGTAGTGTGGATTTTAGAATGTTGATGAACCGAATAAAAAAATACAACGGTCACAACGTTTGATAGACAGAGAGTCACCAGAGGTCATCTTTACGTGCGGATCTAATTTGCTAGAGAGTAGCGTAGTCAGATGATTCTGGGAATGTCAGTTGTTGTCAGTTGGAGACTGAGCGCCCGATTGGGTCAGACGTAGTTAAGTCTCTGCTCCTTGCGCGCATGAGCGGGCAAAGAATGAATCGGATAAAACAAAAGCTTTTCTGTTCGTGTGCCTATTGGCAATAATCTTGTGCTGGGTTATGCATGCGCCTACGCCGGCCCCTGTGCACAACATGGATCCCCGCTTACTCTTGGCTTGACAGTCGTTTCTGATACCACTTCCGATTGATCCTACTGCTAAGTGTGAAGTTCGTGCAGTTATTCGGTTTTAGAATGCAAAAGGCATTAAATTGATTGAAATTCATTGGCAATTAACGGAATTGTATGGCGAGTCGTGCTTGGATGTCAGTGACGAAGCAGTGTAGGGAGGTTGCAATGAAAACGAGGTTCAACGCTTCCTCAACGACATGGATCAGAGCTGGTATGACATGGGCATACAAAAACTGCCACAGCGCCTACAAAAATGTATCGACCGAAATGGCGAATATATAGGAAAATAGATACATGTTCAAACTTTAAAATTATGTAAGCATTATTGAAAATAAACAGTAACCGCGTCTGTGAATTCTAAATATTTTGGAGACCTTAATTTTAGGATTGCCCTCGTAAATACTCGGATAAAATTGTGTGCTGTCTACACATGCAGGACTTTTTGCTGGTCGACTAATATACCAGCGAAATGTTTTAGTAGCATATGAACATTCCAGCAATCTGAACTTCTAGACCAACGTTTAAGATACGTCAGAACATATGGCTTTGAAATTCCTTACGGTATCAGCTGGCAACAATAGAACCAGTTAACCAACCCGGATGTCAGCAACAAATACATTAATCAACGAGTTCTAAACGTTCAGCAAACAGGTTGGACAATAACCATAAACTGATGCACCTGACATAAAACACGGCGACACCTGAACACCAAATGACTATCACGCCAGATTTAAAGACTGAATGAAAATCTAAGATTCTTTTATGTATAGTGCAATACCGTTGTAATTACCAAACATTTTCCTCTGGGTTTAATGAGCTACAAACTCAGCAAAGAAAAGAGTAAGATTAAGCTATGTAAAATAATTCTTTACCATATATCTCACGGCTGAGACACTACTACACAGCCTGGAGGAGGCAGCAAAGAACGTCGGCTTTTATGTGAACTATGATAAAACTGAGTTCATGAGCTTCAAAAAGCAAGGGGACATCTCCACACTTGACGGCAAGCCTCTTAAGTCAGTAGAAAAATTCACATACCTAGGTAGTAATATCTCATCCACAGAAAGCAATGTTAACACTCGAATAGGAAAAGCATGGTTGGCCACCAACAAATTATCAGTCATATGGAAATCCGATCTCCCCAACAAGCTAAAGAGATGATTCTTCAAGGCTATGGTTGTGTCGGTACTGCTGTATGGCTGTACCACCTGGACCCTAACGAAGCGTCTTGAGAATAAGCTAGATGGGAGCTGTACGAGAATGCTACGGGCGGTCCTGGATATGTCATGGAAACAGCACCCCACAAAAGAGCAACTATATGGCCACCTTCCCCCCATCTCACAAACCATACGAGTGAGACGGACTAGACATGAAGGCCACTGTTGGAGAAGCAAGGACGAAATCGTAAGCGACGTGTAGAATACTGATAATTGTTATTCTGTGTTACTTTCACCTCGCGGCCGTTGTGGCTGTCTGGTTTGTAACTGTCAGTTACTGGATCGAATATTAGGTGTGCAATCAGGGCATCCATACTGGCTTCTTCATCTTCCAGACACTTAATAACACCTTCTTCATTCATTGATTGGCAGACATTTGCAAAGTGGTTCCGTTTTCCACAAGCTTTGCATGTCTGACCCCATGCCGCACACATCCGTGGCCGGTTACCTATTCCAGCCCCACCATGCTGGTAACTAACACAACCTCTGCATGCATTACGTTGGGGTTTTTTTCACCATGTCTCCACGGTTGAAGGTAGTGCCTGAACGGGCTGAATTTTGGGCCCATTTCTGTCGGCGATACGCAGATGTTCGAATCCTTGCAACATCTGAGGTACCAGATATCTTATCTTGGTCTCGCATGGCCATCTCAAATGCTTTTGCATGAGTTATATTTTGTTCCAAGGTCATCAGTGAACCTGCCTTAGCCAATATATCCGCCTGTAGTGTGTCATTAGCAATGCCCCGAATGAACTGATCCTTTATATATATGTTGGACAAGTCATGATCACAGTTGGGGCATATATAGTTGCAATCTTGTGCTCCTGACTGTAGACGAATCAAGTAATCCTGGATGGACTCATGGTCACTCTGTATGATGGATGAAAAGGAGATTCTGTGCACCATGGGATTCGATTTCTGTGTAACCAACACCTCTAGCATATCAAGCAGTTTGCTAGGGTTGGTGTTGAAGAAGTCAGGGTAAGTATTGATGATAGAATTCTGGACGGTTTCATCAGCACAATTGTACAGTTGAATGTTAGTCTGTATGGGGGGAAGATTGGTCATCTTTGTAAATACGTCCCAGTCTATCCTGAACTTCCTGAATTGTTGTGGGGTCATTTCCGAACTGAGTTGAGGAAGTTTTGCAGTTGGTGTTCTTGCATAATTAGCTGATAATGGGAGTGTCACTGGGGACCCTTGGCTAGCTTTAGTATAGTGAGCATGTCACCCATAGTCTTGATACCCAGTTCCTTAAGCATTGCACGGTCCAGCATATGCAAGCTGGACCTTGCAATCTCTTCACTAGAAAATGTCTGGGCATAAGTTTTAGCAGAGGCAACAGATATGCCTGCCTCAATAAACAGCTTTTCCCATCCAGCTAGGTCGAATCCTGTTCGCAGCGCCATATTGAAGTAAATTGGTTTGACTGGCCAAGCCTAACATGAAGTTACAAGTTCATTAATGAACCCATTATAACAGCTTAAATAATTCCTGCCACTACTGCCAGGAAGAGTCCATTAAGCTGAGTAGGTGTTTGACTGTTCTACTGTCCAATAGTTAACAATCTGTAACAGTCATTTCCAGACTGCAGGTTCAATCCTGGCTAAGGGTGAAAGTAACACAGAATAACAATTATCAGTATAATAAGATATTTCTTTACCATTCAGCACTGCCCCGGCAAGTGGCACAAGGGTTCTGATGCCATATCCCGCAACCCAGTTGCCATAGTAGAAGCCCTTACTACTTTATTCTCAACACAACCTTCTAACCAGGACACACACCTCTCTGACGACATAGATGACTTAATGGAATCAGTGACCCATCAGGCAATGACGAATTGTAGAGATAGCAACAATATCATATCACTTGACCATATTCGTGCATCTGGCCAGAATGATCAGCATTACACATCACTTTTAAGGGTGATTGAACAAGGATTTCCTTCTATACGTTCTCAGGTCGAACCAGGAATCCGCCATTTCTGGGAGGTACGTCACAGACTCGACAGAGGCTTAGCACTGATGGACGAAAGAATTATCGTACCTACGACCCTACAAGGGAAAGTGCTACATTGCCTACATTCAGCTCACCAGGGCGTAGAGGGCATGAAAGCTCGTGCAAATGATTCAGTGTATTGGCCTGGTATGAACGCATCCATACGCAATTTCAGGAATAATTGTCGGGTGTGCACCAGTATCGCCCCATCCCAACCCCTCGAGCCAATCACTTTAACAGCAACTCCAGATTGGCCCTTCCAACAAATAGTAATGGATATATTTTACGTTGGGCATATTGCATACCTTGTTTGCGCAGACCGACTCACAGGCTGGATCATCTTATATCACCTAAAACCTGGTCATGCCACCACTAAAAGATTAATATCTATTTGTAGGAAACTCTTCCACACTTATGGTACTCCTGAAGAGCTGAGTAGTGATGGTGGCCCTCCTTTTAATTCTGAGCAATTTCAGCAGTTTCTCAAGTCATGGTGTGTAAAACATAGAAAATCATCAGTAGCATACCCTCAATCCAATGGCCGAGTGGAACTTGCTGTCAAAACTGCCAAAAGGATAATCCATGGCAACACAGGCCCTCAGGGTTCACTAGACAACGATAGTGTTGCCCAAGCAATCCTCCAATACCGCAATACTCCCATTCAAGGCATCGGCCTATCCCCAGCGCAGTTGCTGCTCCACCGCCGACTCCGGATTCGATCCCGTTGAGACCTATCCTCTACAAACCACATTCTGAATGGATAGCCGCAGCACAACGTCGTGAGGAGAGTTTTCGTCAACGGAATGTCCTGCTGTCGGAAAGATACAATAGGTACACACACAGTCTTGACCCGCTACAGAATGGTGACAAAGTAGCCATTCAAAACCCATCAAACCGCCGGTGGACCACTACAGGCACCGTCATTGAGGTTCTCCCACATCGGCAATACCGGCTCCGAGTGGACGGATCAGGTAGGATCACACTCAGAAACCGACGCTTCCTGAAAAAGCTGATCACAAAACCCAAACCCACACCATTGCCTAGTGCTATGCTTGATCCCATTGGCTCCAACTCTAACACCCCACACCTCAACATTAGGGACCTGGACTCACCCAATGTCACTCCGCCCCCAAAACCAAGGCCGACGAAAATACCCCGGGCATTGTCAAGATTGCTCCCCTCTAATCAGCCTGGCCGAAAGGAACTAATTTCTCCTCAAAGGCCAATACGCCTGGGCAATGGGAGAGGTGGGGAAGGGGAGATGTAGAATACTGATAATTGTTATTCTGTGTTACTTTCACCCTTAGCCAGGATTGAACCTGCAGTCTGGAAATGACTGTTACAGATTGTTAACTATTGGACAGTAGAACAGTCAAACACCTACTCAGCTTAATGGACTCTTCCTGGCAGCAGTGGCAGGAATTATTTAAGCTGTTATAGTGGGTTCATTAATGAACTTGTAACTTCATATTAGGCTTGGCCAGTCAACCCAATTTACTTCAATACGACGTACTACTGTGGAAGCCAGCACATGGGCACGCTAATGTGGGCCGCCCAACCAAGACCTACATTGACCAACTATGTAAGGATACTGGCCGCTGTGCAGAGGAGCTGCCGGAGTCAATGAATGATAGGGAAGGCTTGTGAGAGATCATCATGGATATCCGTGCAAACTGCGCGACATGATGATGATGATATATATATATATATATATATATATATATATATATATAATAAACAAAAAAATTCAAATAAAAAGTGTTGCATAAAAAAGTGATCAATTCTGTTATTGCAGAGCAGATAAAGACCCTATAAAATATAATTCTGGACACCAAAAATCCGTTACTTGATTTGATGTTTTATGCTGTGTGAGCAATCATCATTTCTGAATAAGGATTTTGCAAACCACATGAAATATCAAGATACGGACTTTTTGATTTCATAATAATAATATTTCTAGGTATATATATATAATGAAATCACCGGTTCTCGCTAGATCACCGAAGTTAAGCAGCGATGAGCCTGTTTATTACATAGATGGATGATTATTTAAGCAACAGCTGTTACTGTAAGAAACCGAATATCAAAATGACTTGATTCACTATTGGATGGCCAGAAAATAGTTATTATGCCGTCAAGCAAAACAACCAACCAACAGTAATAATATTTTTCTATTACAATTAATTATTGATATAATATTAGAGATGAAGAATACTACCTCTATCCCATAATAGTGGGTACATTAAATGTACGGAATTCATACACAGGTTAGCATTTACTTTTTCTTTTTGTTAGTTTCATCTTTTGGAAGAACTGGAGATTCCATTGACAGTTAAGAGAAATATCCAGCCATATTGAATATCTCAATTCTCCATTCTTTGCGTTTGATGTGCAGAGTGTGTGGATAAATAATAGGATAGGCTTAGCTTTTTAACCTTAATATGGCAACCGGTCTAGGATAATTCTGTTCTGTTAAACTTGGCTAAAAATTGACCTTTTGTCACATCCTACTTATCTGAGGGGGGGGGGCTAGGATAAATATATACTCTGCTGGGGTAAGAGACAGTGTATACTTAGTCCCACCGTCAGGGCATTTAAAGTGTTATCTATACATATGTGTCTCTAATTATATTCATAAAGTTGCAATTGAACGTATCTATTGATCTATGATCCTCCGTTCTTCGCAACTCAGTTTCTATACTTATTAAGCCCATAAGTTAATTTGTTACATTCAATTCTTATATTACCGAGAGGTTAATATCTAATTTCGCCTTGGTGATATTAGCTGCTGAGGTCTCTCCGTGTTTGGCTTTGATCTAGTTCGCTCAAATAGATTTATTTTCTGCAATGAGTACACCGTATCAGAGTTGGCTATCTCATGTTATATGTATTGTTACAACAACTACTAGCACTTGTTATATAGTTTTCTTATCATATTGTACTTGTCTTTTTCTGTCTTCTTAATCAGATCGTCTACTCTAATATGTGGTCGCGTAGAAGCTGGTTGAATAGTCTATCGTCTATCCGGGTATCTGGTATTATTCTGTCTTTATTTCAAAGGCCTGCTCTCTTGGGATTTCTTTGGCTTCTTAATCTCTGCATTTGTTGTTGTTCATAATAACGAACACAAAGACTTGGATATTTTTCAGACGTCTTTATTTATCCCCCCACCCCATCTAACCAACGTGCGGGAAATAAATTGCTATCTTAGAGACGCGTCTACCAGCCTGAAAAAAACTTAGCTCATCCCCTCAAATTCCAAGTCGAGCTCCTACGAACCGAACTGACTAACCAGAGAATAGTTATAAGTCAACGAAAGGCCAATGCCCGTAAATTTATTTTTACGTTTTATTATGATTCTGAATTACCGAAAGTAAGTAGAAAACTCTACCGTACATAATTTATAAGCAACCTATCATTATGTATCGCACTAAATCCAGCTGACAAGGCAATCTATTTCGTTGAAGTAGAACAACAGCATTTCAATTGTAACATACAATTCCCTTATTGTTTTTTTTTGGTTTTTTTTTAATTCAATAACATTTAATATACCTAAAAACAAATAAATATGAATGTATCTACTTTTCATGACCAAATATATTGATGCATCTAAAAATGTTGGAATGCAGTCATGGTTATCAAGATATCCTCAGAATTTCTATCAACTTCTAAATTATATTTTCATATTGTTATCGTTAAAGCGACTGTTGTTCGATCAAACACGAAAGAACGCCAAACCAAGAAAAGGGGTAATATTCCTTTGCGAAAAATGTCATCACCATAGTTTAAATAAATCTTCTGTTAAATCGTTAAGCGTATCTGTTTAGTTTATTCAATTCAACTTCTTGTATATATATATATATATATATATATATATATATATACATATACATATATATATATATATAGTACAAGGAGATAATCTTTATATATATATATATATATATATATATATATGTGTGTGTGTGTGTGTGTGTGTGTGTGTTTGTGTGTGTGTGTGTCATGAAGTCCTTGTGGCGTAGTGGCTAATGTGCTAAATTGACATATTAGTGCGTTCGAATTCCAATCAAGCTATTAAGTTCACTTTCGGAATAATACCATTAGGAAAGGAATAAACCCTCGAGAGTTATTTAATGCCAAAACCATCCTTGTAGAAGAACAATAGTGGTAATATATAATCTATAACAGTGGGGATAAGGGGCGTCCATACTTTTTCCAAGAGTATTAGTGCTAAAGTAAACGTAATAGCGCGACTTGAATTCGAACTTGCCTACAACAATCTTTAAGTCCATCATATCAGCCACTACATTACGGGGACACTAAATATTTACCCTAAGTGAGTAATTAATTATTTAACTAATCAGAAATGGTATATTTGGGTCAATGAATATGAGCCGCGACTATTTTTTATCCCTCTCGACATTGTCTGACACATCTGATGGGTGTTGCCTATTTTGCTGACAGCGCGTCGTAGCCGTTGTTCTATCCAATAAATATGTTGCTACTGCTGCTGATGTTGATGATGCTTTCTGCAATGACAGTTATCTGATTATTTTCTTGGAAGCAAGTCTGTAGATTATTATCTGATGTTTCTTACAATCTTCGCAGTTCGATTCCTTGTTTTTACGTTTAAGTATTCACATAAAATTTAATAAATGTCTTAACTCTCTGTCTGCCATGAATAAAAGATGATAAAGTTATACTCGTCAAGAGAAGGGAGATAACCTTGGAACTATAATTAGCTTAAAATTCAGAAATTGTAAGTTATGTAAGATTTTATTTATTTGGAATGCTTTTTCCTTTTTACAAACCATAAAACTACAACAGGCCACCCCGCGTGGTCTAATGGTTAGCAATTTGGATTAGTAAACCATTGTTAGCGAGTTTGTAGAACTTTCCTCAAAATAAAATTTACATCCAATCGATGTACATATATAAATCCCATAGACCAAGAAATACAGAACTTCCCAGTGACTGACAACACGTGTCGCATGGGGATTTGTTTTGTTTTTCTGTTGTATTTTTTTGTTTGTTTGTTTTGTTTTTACTTTGAGATATGCATTTTATTTAAGAAGATCAAACCTTTTCCAATGTCCATTTAAATTTGAATAAAATATTTCAAAATGAATATATCTATAAACTTTTTAAAGCATTTGTTGGTTGATTATATTGTTTAATGGCATATCAACTCTTGTGAGCTATTTAATGCAGCTTTATCATTTATAATTCTGCTGGTCATGACACCTACTGGCTATTGGCAAACACAGGAGATGTGGTCTTTCATCTTTCTAGCCTCAAATAGGAGAAACGTGTCAAATAAGGGATTCTCATTGGATGTCCCATACTGTCGGCTTTGTGCTAAAACTAATCTAAGCTTAGTAAGTAACAACCATAAACCTACAAATACTTATAAATACACATTTTTCTAAAAAGAAAATGACTTTTTACATTATTTTAATTGTT
Organism: Doryteuthis pealeii; assembly: GCA_023376005.1. NCBI lineage: Eukaryota > Metazoa > Mollusca > Cephalopoda > Myopsida > Loliginidae > Doryteuthis > Doryteuthis pealeii. The sequence goes on from CM042139.1 coordinate 131,475,462, forward strand.
CCGATTGCGGTTAAAACTTCAACTTGACAATTCTGTTTTTTATGTACATATATAAATATAATATTATTGTATTAGGTATGTAGTAACGTTCCAAACATCCTCTTTTTTTAAATATAGAGACTGAAGAAACGGTATAAAATCGGTTTTATGTTTATCTTAAAAAAGGCAGGTCGCTAGAAACAGAGTTTGATCAGAGTTATCAATTCTCCAGGGTGTCATATTTAATAACATAAAACATATCGAATTATTTACTGTGATTCGATAGGTGAAAATATTTTCTCTAGATAAGTAACCACTCCACTTTTTCCCTCGGGGATGGCTGTTAATAAATTAATTCAGCAATCTATTCAATAATAATAATAATAATAATAATAATAATAATAATAATAGGTGATAATAATAAAAGGTGATCCACTGGGAATTATGCAAGAAATTAAATTTTGACCACACAACAAAATGGTATATGCATAAACCAGAATCTGTTCTTGAGAACGAACGCACAAAAATTCTCTGGGACTTTGAAATTAAAACGGATCACCTTATCCCAGCAAGAAGGCCAGACCTAGTGTTGATTAACAAAAAAGAAAGAACTTGTCAACTGGTGGATTTTGCAGTGCCAGCAGATCACAGGGTGAAGCTAAAGGAAAATTAAAAAATTGACAAATATCTGGACCTTGCCAGAGAACTGAAAAAGTTATGGAACATGAAAGTGAAAGTGATACCCATTGTGGTTGGTGCACTTGGAACAGTCCCAAAAGGATTAGAAAAGGGGTTGGAAAGTTTGGAAATCAGAGGAAGGATTGAAACCATTCAAAACACCTGCACTGCTGCAATCTGCCAGAATACTCAGAAGAGTCCTGGAGACCTGAGGAGACTTGCTGTCACTCAGACTCCAGTAAAAGACCATCAGCTAACACTGATGTGAAAAACTCAAAAGGAGTAAAATAATAATCTTATTATAATGGAGATTGTGTGCTTTCTGTCTGTAACCGAAACTATATCACTACTTAAGTCACAATTCCCTTTGTTATTTACATCACATTCTCCATGATTTTATTTAAACCTCAATTTCTAATAAAATTGTTTCACATTATTTAATACTGTTAATCATATCTACAAATTAATAATATGCAATTGTATTTATATATACACTAAAATAGCATTTTACAGTGTGAACAGGAAGGCTGATTTGCATATTGAAATTAAAAATTTGATTTTAATAAATATGTACTTAGTATTATTGATTTTTAATTGTATGGTTTTATCTTAATGGATATGATCAAAAATCTCTTCAATAAATCTTAAAAGAAATCGATTAACGAGAAGAAATAATTTCTGATTTTATTCTTTACTTCCTATTTTAACTAAGTTATTAAATTAGTAAAATTTAGTAATGAAAGACGAGTGATAGAAGAGTAAGTTTCAGTTGTTCTATTTTTCGATTATACACCCCACTGTTTCAAATCATTTTATCTGCATTCTTATTTAGTTTCATTAGCTTTTCTAATTTAATATACTTTATTACATTAAAACTTAAATACTTGCACCCGGAGGGTGCATATATTTGCTAGTAGTAATAATAATAAAAACGAAAAATAAACAAATAACTGGACCTTGTCAGAAAATTGAGAATGAGGGTGAAAGAGACATTGTGCCCTTGCAACTGTCACCAAAAATTCAGAGAACAAACTAGAGGAATTAGAAAATAGACTAGAGGAAATAGATAGCAGAGGAAGAATTGAGATATCCAACCAACAGCATTTTTAAGATTGGCTATAATACTCAAAAGAGTCCTGGAGAACTAAGGAGACGTGTTGTCACCCAGACTCCAGTAAAATACCATCAGCTAACGCTGGTATGAAAAACTCGCAACCTATGAGATGATAATAATAATAATAATAATAATAATAATAATAATAATAATAATAATAATAATAATAATAATAATAATGATGATGATGATGATGATGATGATGATAATAATAATAATAATAATAACAATAATAATAATAATAATGATGATGATGATGATAATTGCAGCAGCCATTAACAGCATTTCAGGAGTTATTTAATGCTAAAAACACCTTTCAAGAAGAAGAGAAGTGGTAACATTTAACCAATAGCTGTGTGATGAGGAGTTTTATACCTTTCGCAAGGTTATTAGTCTGAAAGTGAAGGGAATACTACGACTGGAGTTCGAACTCGCTTACTACGATGTCGAAGTTCAGCACTTTTGTCAGTACACCAATAAAATAAGTTAAGTTACCCTAAAATAAGCTAAGAAAATAGTTAAGCAACATAATGTTTTTAAATGTTTGTTGATGTTATTAACTGAAACAATATGGTTTTTGATAACATATTTTAACGTTCTATTGCCTCCTCTAATTTCTTTTGAAAATAATTCCGACATCTTATCTAAAAAATTTATTAATTTCTCAGAATATCATGTTTGTTTTTTCTTTGTACAAAATATGTTGCTATTTCCTCACAAATCGCAACATAGCGTTTCATTTTAAAAATAACTCTCTTCTCCAAATAAAATTATTTTCTAATTTTTTTTACTTACATTAAAGTATGTTATTTTTCAAGTTAAAGTGCGATACATATTTTTATTTAATAGTCTAAAACAGATTCTTGTTTCCCGCGAAAAAAAATGGAAAAAGAAAAAATGCCGCATTGCATGTATTAAAGTTGTTCATAAAACGGCAGAATAGAATACATTTTTTTTAAATATTGCATTGTAACGAACTTTATCAAAACGTGAGAAAAATGCAGGTGTGACAGAAAACTTAGAATGAAAAATATATGCTTTTGCATAAATTGATTCTGTTATTATTTACTTGCTAGTAAAAAAAGAATTTTTCTCATCTTTTTTCTTTCTTCTTCTGCATTTGAGCAGAAATTGAATCGGCTAAGTTCACTCAATTTATCAACAAAAAGTTTTAAACCGTTTTTCTGACAACATTATAGATAAAAACCAAAATTGCTGTGAATTTACGCACAATATAACCCTCCCGTTAAATCATTATAATTTCCTCTCGTTTATCTTGCAAATACACACGGTCTGCTTCAACCTATCAAGAATACACATAACCTAAGAGTTCTGAATAGTTTCAGTTACTATAATAGCAAGTTTTATTTAATAAAGCCAACGCTTGCTTTGGCCTGCTCAATGTATACTTGAAGCATTCGGGGGAAAACAGTAAAAATGATTATACAAGAGAAATGTTAAGCCAATGAAAGAAGAAAGACTATATCCCAATGCAGACTTATAATAAGTGGCAATTATATCGCAGTTAAAGTAACTCTTCAATAAAAAGAAAGCAAAGAGATTTAACTGTCCGTTAGTCGGTAAGTAGAAGGGAAATGGCCGTGGAATTTAATTTTAAAGGGTCTGTAGTGTAGTCGTTAACAGAAATTGCCAAGGGTTAATGCAATTAACACTGTATACACTTACAATGTGTGTAGATTTAGAAACAGTTTCTTGGAATGTGGGAAAATCGATCAATACAATACAGACATCAATTTATAGCAGCTATCATCACCATTAAACAACAATATCTATTCTAACTAGAATTAGATTCTCTTTGTCTCTATTTTTCATTTTGTTTTACTGGTATCTTCTCTTTGTTGCTTACGGTCAAGTCACGTTGAAAGCACCAGTTTGACTAGGCCACCAAACTTAACCAGCGATGAGCCTGTTCGGTACTTACATGGGTGATCATTTAAACAACAGAAGGTTCTGCAAGCAACCTGATATCAAAACGAGGATTCGGCATTAAATGACTCGAAAACGGTTGATATTAAGAGTAAAATCGTAAAATCACCCAACTAAATTATTTCTTGTTGGTCACATAATATAAATGCTCTTACTTGTACCAATCACGCTACAATGTATGAACCTGTCTCAGTATACACGTTTCTCATCTCCCATTATTTCTAGAAAAATACACACATCAATGTTCAGACAACACATTTCCATCCTAATATCCCGATGAAGGTTTAATAAAAAACCGAAATGCTTTAACGTCAACTTCACCATCAAGAATAACTTCATATTTTTTTAGTACTTTCTTTTCTATTTTCTACTTACTTCGAAAGTATATAACTGTGGGCAAATTATTTATATAAGATAGGAATGTTTGATAACACATAAGTAAGTAGTAGGCAAACTGCTTAATGTCCGTATCACCTGAACTGTAAGAGAGTCTATCCCCTTTTCGCTAGCCCCAAACAGGGAAATTGTTATTGCGCCTGAAGTGGGGGTGGCACATCTGCCACCTGCACCCCACCTTAAAATACAGATTCAAACTGTGCTACTCATGCACTCAGTTGGTGAGGACTGGAATAAAACCCGGGAACTTGTGGTTCCGAGATGAATGATCTACCGACTGAGCTAAACCACGTGTGAAAATAAAATCTTTTTAAGAAACAACTACAGTGAAAACGTACAATGAACGCATAAAATACCTGTATACGGGTTGATATGCCATTAAAACAGAGCAATCCAACAATAATTTACTTTTTGTCTATTCTTTTTGTTTCTTATATTTTATTGTTTTTTCTACTCTTTCTTTCACCATATTATAATTATTCCCCCCTCTCTCTCTCTCCCTCCCAAACACAAGCACACATACACACGCACACACACACACACACACACACACACACACACACACACACACATATATTATATATATATATATATATATATATATATATTCATCTTTCTGTTTTCTATTGTAGTCCCATTCGCCCATTCCTTTAGATTTTCACATACTTTCCTCTTATTCTCAAACATTTGTCTAATTTATCTACCATTATTTTCTACTTTCTTATCCTTTTCTCCCAACAACTTCCAAGTTTAAACCTCTTGATAATACAAATAAGTTTCAATTACGGCATATTAGAGACAAGTCTATAGCCAGAACAACGGTAAATGGCGTATATAGATTACACAAAACCTTAGTCGGTTGCCAGATTTATTCTAGTCATACACCTTATAGAATTTAGAATCAATCATAAAGCAACACAGCATCCTCTTTGTTATTACTGCATCCTTTAAATCTTCTACCATGAACGATTTGAGTTACAAGAAAGAGAATATGTGTACATTTTATAGAGTTCTATCTGCTTTATTATTACAAATACAATTTTAATTGTTTTTTTTAGTCTATACAAACGTATATGTATTTATTCAAGCCCTCCCCTAAAGCAGGATGTGACATAAGGTCAATTTAAAACAGGTTTGAATTCAGGGTTTTTTTTTTCTTCTTCTAAACCGATTGCTATACCAATGTTCAAGAGCCCAGTTTGTCCTATGATTTTACTCATACCCAGACAGAGAATAATTGGATGGATACTTTTCCCAAGGTTATTAGCTCTATGTGAAATGCAAACAGCCTGGTCAAGGGTTGGACACTGTCGCTGACTCTATTTTCTACGACCATAACCATTTCCCCTCAGATAGGTTAGTGTCACATCCTAATCGTGTGGAAGAGTTGGTAGATATATCTAAAATCACGTGTCTGACACTATCCCTATCCCTGGTGTGTACTAATCGTCATCTCGTCTTTGTCTCCGTCAACTTACGTTGAGACATCGCAACGCATAACTTGTTTTAGTGCTAAAATCTGTTATATTTTCAAGTATATATATATATATATATATATATATAATATATATATATATATATATATATATATGTCTGTGTGTCTGTGTGTCTGTGTGTGTGTGTGTATGTGTATGTGTGTGTGCATATATGTATGCCCATGTGTGTGTGTGTGTGTGTGTGTGTATACTAGCAAAAGTACCCGGTCCATGAAGGTAATAAAACTATTTTAAGTACACAAGGGAGTGAGTGGGTAAGAGAGAGAATAAGAAGAAAATAATTCATAGAATTAAAAAAGAAGCGCTGAGAATTTGCACATTACAATATTTGTTTATTTTTGGAAATTTTTTTTTGTTTTGTTTTGTTTACATTTGAAATGTTATTTTAAGAATTTAATCCTAAACTTTAGAGTGTTTTGAAAAATAATTCTATATTTCTAAAAGACTGTTTTATACATATGACTAAAACTGAAGTTCCTAATTGTTTGGTTGTTTAATTGCTTGTTGCATTAAAGTGAAAATAAAAATTCTCATTTAATTTATTTTCTTTTTTTCTTGACTGCACCTCTGCTGAATAAGACCGCCTACAAACTAGGCTACCTGTAGGTCGTGGGTGGCAACTCATGATGCTTTTGCACGGAATCCTGGTGGCTGAGCAGTCCATGACATGCAAAACTCTACTTTGACTGTTACTTGGTCTAGACGGACGGTCGGAGAGGTCCCTCAAAAACAATCGAAAAATTTCACCAATGGAATGTGTGTGACATTTTAACATATACCGCGAGTTATGTGGTAATACTAACTAGGTGTGATTTTTCTCGGACTCCTATCTGTTGAGGTGTATCAAGTACGTCGCAACCAAATTTCAATGAAACACCTAAACGACTGCAAACTTCCAAATCCAGTGTCGAGAGTTAAAGGCTATTATATTTTTTTAGTATTATCTGTGATTTAAAAATGTCTCCAAGCAGATTCTTTAAGTTCCCTTTCCACTACGGAAGTCTATCTTGACTGACTGTTTAGTTTGGATCTATTTTTTTTCCTACACTAATATTTTTTGGATAAATATCTTTAAAAAAAAGAAATAAAATACAATACAAATTAGTAAATGTTGTGAGGTTTTAAGGGGTCAAATAAGAACAAAACAACGGGTAACGAAATGTAGAAAAATGTATTAACAGAAGTAGACAATACAATAGAGAGATGTGGAAATTACGTCCGACGAACAGAGTTATTGGCACTCGAATTGGCTTGCTCCTAAGCCACAATTATCCCTGTTTATTTATAGTAACCTGTTGGCGCATTCCATTGGTATTATAGGGTGTGTCACCTATAACAGTAAAAATAAAATCATTTCACTTCGTACGACCATACGTTTAGAAATAAAACATTCGTCTTATTCTTTTTATACAGAAAGTGGTTTGACGCAAGTTCAAAATTCTACTCCTGCCGACGCGGGTAAAGGGTCTGTTCAGTGTTTTTGAAACATTCTTCTTTTTTTTATACAGTAAGAGTCCGGGTGGGCTGTTTTGGAAGTTCAAAAATTGAAGGGTGTGGGTTGGGTGTGGAAGGGTCTGTAAACGTTATTTTTTCTATTATTAAATTATATCAATTAATTAGTAAAAATCAAAAAATCAAATTATGTGTATTTCTTAAATATAAGCATATCAACGTGTATGCAAGATTTTCAATCTGAATGCCATCTATTTTCGTTGTTATAAGACGACAGGTACATACCACGACATTTCTTTATATATATATATATTATATATATATATATATATATATATATATATATATATATATATATATATATATATATATATAAGGTTCAGCTCAGTTGGTATATCGTCCGACTAGGAATCACAAGTTACCGTGTACGATACTAGCTCTCGCCAAATCAGTGTATGCGTAACACAGTGATCTCTACAGTAAGCTGAGGAGCTGATAGTATTTGTGGCACACTGCCTCAGTCGCTAAAACAATCTACTTGCTCTAGCGCTAAGGAAAAGGGGATACTCCTTTTCTGTCAAGCTGATACCGAGCCCCCCGAAGACTTCATATATATATATATATATATATATATATATATATATATATATATATATATATATATGTATATATATATATATATATATATATATATATATATGTTGAAAGTGTCTGTAGCCTCATTAGTGACTGGCTTGTTTTGTTTACAAAATTGTGGAAAATAAATTAGCAGTCTTGTCAGGCAATTAGATCGGAAAATGCATTATTTAGTAACAAGTTTATCTCTACATTAATGATCTATTGAATTAAAGTCAAATTGATTTCGCATTTTTTCGAGGTCAGACATGAAGTGTTTACTTTACAACATATATTCATGGGACTATTGTCTTATTCTTGTATTTTCTAACAATGGATTGGCCGACACAGTCATTAAGCTTTGTACGATTTCTGCTCTTTCTTTTTAGATGGAACGTGTAATTATGTTATGGTTCACGTTTTGGAGAAAATTATAAAACTGGTGGAATCTGGTCTTTGGCCGATCCCATTTGAGATTGGTTGGTTAGTGTTTAATAGCATATCAACCATTGTGCCTTAATTTAATGCCATATCGTGTCACACACACACACACACACACACATACACACACACACACACACACACACACATATATATATATATATATATAAACAACTTTTAGCTATTTTCAGCCGACAGTATATTTGGGAGAATATGTGCTTTTTAATTTTAGTCAGACCTAATTTTTGAAAGTTAATTCATTTATGTTTAATTAGGCGGGATTTAAACTACTTAAATGTGAGGCTAAACAAATCGAGAAAAATCAATCTCTGAATATATATTTCGACCTATTAGGTCTCATCAGTAGAGGCGGTCCTCGTATCTATAACTCTGCTGATGAGACCTAATAGGTCGAAATATATATTCAGAGATTGATTTTTCTCGATTTGTTTAGCCTCACATTTAAGTAGTTTAAATCCCGCCTAATTAAACATAAATGAATTAACTTTCAAAAATTAGGTCTGACTAAAATTAAAAAGCACATATTCTCCCAAATATATATATATATATATATATATATATATATTATATATATATGGGGGTGGGGGTGATTTGTTTAACTTCATGCGTATTAATAACTTGGTAGAAATAATTTCCATTAACATATTTATTTACCTCAAGTGTAAGTGAGGAGTTAATGGCCAGCCGATAACCAAGATGGTATTAGAAGTAAGAAGACGACTATAATGTAAAGGTGTACCTAGCAGTTATTTCGATGTGGTGCTATTGTGGCTGAACATAATAAAAAGATAGGTGCTTTTCCAACCCATAGGATGTGACAAAAAATCGCACGGCGAGGATCGAACTCACAATTCATTAGTAATGGATCTGCGAGACAAACTTGTTAACCATTACACTACGATGGGACACTTTACTGGAATAGAAGAGTATCCAACACAATGTTCACAGCTGATCGTATAAGAAAGACATCTGATAAAAGACATCAATATTCTGGCAAAAACCTACCAACTATAACTGATCTGATTCATGAAAAAAAAAATGTGACAGTAAGAAGTATCTCAGAGTCAATAATTCTGGGAACAGTTTAATGATAATCTTTAAGCTGAAGAAAATTTCCACGAGCCAATATCATAGAGTTAAAATCAGTTCCAAGCAAATGTGTATGTTGGTCACCTTAAGCAGGCCTAACTACTGACACGTACACACATGCACCCACCTAATAAAGTGTATCTGATATGAAATTATCATTATGTCAAAGGTCAATTAAGTGTTAACCAGTCTACAAAATCGATATGTTAGTGCAATTGTTTAAACACATTTATTATCTATTTACCAACCCATCCGCATGAGTAGCATGTAACATATGGTCAATTTCTTAAGTGGTGTTTAACAGGTTTCAATTTAGTTTTCCTTCTCCTAGACAGGTTCCCATATCCAAAGTTAAAGAATCCAGTCTGTGCTACTATTTACCCTTAACTGGAGGGAAATTATTTGGATGCATACCTTTCCCCCAAAACATGTTTATTAACAACTTAATTGCAAATAAACTTTAACACATTCAAACCAGTTCCGTTGAGAAGCCACTCACTGAAAACGGTGTTGCAAGTCTTTAACTGACACTGCTTTAATTTGGTTTGTTGTTAAGTCTTGTTGCATTATCTGAGTTTTGATTTTGGGAAACAGAAAATAGTTCCAAGGAATCAAATCCCAGCTATGTGTTAAATAGTACTATTACTGTTTTTCTTCAATGACGTATTTAGCAGTAAATAACCCACGAAGGTTGACATACCATTAAAAGTGTTTCACAAAGTAATGAGTGCTATTTTGTATCTAGAAATGAAAGGCAACTTTTTATTTTATTTTTCAGTGACAACGTTGCGCGACAGTCAAATAATTTATGAAGTCCTTCTCAGCGTCAAAAGTCAATAAGATCTGATAATAATGTTCAGATTTCGTTGGAATTCCCCCATTATTATTTATTTAACCGCAATCTCTCTGTAAAGCTTGCCATTGTATTCTTGCAGTGTTACAATTTTCGTACACTTCCTTAGAGTAAAGTCAATCTCAGACAATGTCCATAGGACAACTAACCAACAGACGAGAAGTGTACGATGCAATCATGGATGAGGCGATATTTTTCAAGGCCAAACAAATTTTTATTATACGCCCCGAAAATAGATTCATATTACTGTACAATACTTTAATTAACTGAATCTGAGAAAAAATAGAAATTGATTGCACCCTGTTCCTCCAGTGGGTCTAAAACTGACCATATGGTGACAGAAAAGAAATTAAAACGGTTTGTTTCAATTTATTTGCACAAGAAATGTTTCAATTTATTTGCATCAAGAAATGTTCAACAATGATATTAGAATGCTTTCAGTTAATATTAAAAAAGCATTGAAAATGTCAGGAAAAAAATATTACTGTGACAGATCGACCAGAACGAGGTTTATCTTCCATGCAAAATGTCTTGAGCCACCTGAAAATCATATTTATACAAACCTGTGTTAACTTGTTAAATTGAATAGGTGCGAGGCCTCGACCTGACCAGCCGATTGATTCGGAGGGGGTTCCACTGGCCGCTTCCCAAGGACCAAAGTGGAGTGCTGTATGTCATGGACTACTAAGCCAACAGGATTCCGTCCTTAAGCATCATGGGTCACAACCTACGACTAACAGGTGCTCTTACTGGGGGTGTTTAATCCCTCTGTAGAGTTGCAATCAGCGTATTATACAGCCCCAGTCGATAGGTTTATAATAAATTATGTTGAGGTGGGTATTTAACAAACCCGTTCGTTTGTTTTGTTTTAGTTTGGTTTGTTTTACGGCATATTAACCTCAGTGGGTCATTTAATGCCGATAAAGTTTTTAAATAAAGTCATTCTTTATGGATACTCAATTTTTAAAAAGAATACATTTTTCTATTTAACCCATAGATGGGACCCGAACAAGCACTACCCCTCCGGGTCAGATTGGACCAGGGAGCAATGGTGATCAAGGGGTGCTCCACATTGCCCAGACCTCCAAACCTGGAACTTCACCATCAGATAGAGTTTAACGTCATTGCCAGGACATGTAGACACTCAGCCACGAACTTCTAGCACCCTATGATGAAAAGGGTTGGAGCTTGCCATAAGGGCAATAGGGTTGGGGCAATTATATAGGTGCTAGGGATTGACGGGACCAGCCGATTGGTCGAAGAGGGCCACGTCGACCGCTCGTTTAGCCTAAGTGGAATGTCGCATCCACCAAGACTTCGTCCTTAAGCATCACGGGTCGCCACCCAGGCCAACAGGTCGCCCCATTTGGGGGAGTCTTACCCCTCTGCAGAGATGCAGTGGGTACATTCTAACGCCCCAGCCGACAGGGTGGAAACCCGTTCGTAACGGGTAGGGTGTGACATAAGGTCGCAATTATGGGGCATCCAGTGAGGATCGAAATCAGTTTTCAGTAATAATGGATTGGTGAAAATAGCTTGCCAACCATTACACGACGATGGGACTTCCATAACTGATGACGATACATAAAGTCTTACATCCGATAAATTACATAGACATGATCTATGTGTTACGAAAAGAAAGAGGAGAGGAAGTAGAAGGAGGAGCGATAACCAGCATTAATGTTTTGTAATTCAGGTATTCGAGGAATATACGAAAAAGCAACAAAGAAATAACTAATTGCTGCAGCCAGTAGCAACAATATTCGCTACCTTGTAATGGTAATTGGAGAGTAATAGTGAGATTGGAGAGCATACAAAGAATAGTGATACAACTAATGTTTACTGGACACTTCGTATCAATTAATTATTCCTAGTTAATTCGCGTATGATATTTAGCCTACCTATTCCACTAAATTATAATATACTAGCATTTCATTTACTGCGCGACGCAGAAATTGAACCCACCAACGCAAGGTAACAATATTCATTTAAATCAATGCTTATATCTCATGGAGCAAATCAAAGATGGTGACTTACAACCTAGCTGTGTAAATGTTTGGTTGTACTATCTATAGTAAAATTAGGGTGCGGATTTATTTAGCCTTAAAGGGATATCTTCTCTCTCTTAATTACAGGCTCGCACACGATGTTCATTTCTACGATAGGCTGGCTAAAGATATCATTAGAGTTTGACATTGTGATCTGCCCGTAAGATTTTACTTAACGACACTACTAATTTGAGTGACCTTTTCCAAGTTGCTTATAAGTTCCTCATATTTCTTGACTGTATAAAAATATTTATCTAGAGGGCGTTCTGGTTTACCATATAAATACTACATTGAAATAATCTGAGTTTGCGTACACAGATAGCAGTCATCTTTTCCGTTGTTTTTATATTTCATTATTTCCTAACAGGGCTAAGAGCAAGATACCTAATCAAAAAGAAAATCATATTGAAGTATAGCGAACTGAGATCATTTTGACCGGATTATTTTACTTTTGAAATATGTCCACCTAGATAGATGAGCTCTTCGTGGAAGTCCGCGTAGTGGCTAACGTGCTGAACTGCGACATTGTTGTAAGTTAGTCCGAACTCCAGTCGCGCTAGTACGTTCGCTTTCTGACTAATACCGTTGTGAAAGGTATGAACCCCCTAATCCATTCCAGCTATGGTTTAGAAAATATCGCTTTTTCTGCAAGTATTGCAATGGCTTTAAATGATACGTGAATGTACTGAGGATATTACTTACGTTTGTTAGTTGGCTCTTGTCTTTGAGCAGAGTTTTGTTTTGTGAACTGATATTTCCAGGACAAAGACTAAACTCCCCAGATGTGAGATTGCAACTCTTTACTCTGCACTCCAACCGATGTTGTGTGTGATAATAATAATAATAATAATAATAATAATAATAATAATTAATAAATAGTGTTTCCACAAAATATCACAGTTATCATCTTACAAACACTGTCTAGTTAAATACGATATCATACAAATGAGTGAGTTTTCACCTCAGCTAAATAAGGACCATTTCATTTTATTATAAAGAAAAATGACATGCTACATAGACAAAATATAATAATGAAAGAGCGAATAATAGGGAAAAGATGAGAGTGGGGGTGAGAGATAAAGCTAATCTGTTTCAATCAAACATAATGAAAGGATACAAAGAAGGAAAAAGAATTAAAATGAGTGAGAGAAGCATTTAATCAAGATTATTATACTTTTTACATATTGAATTATTTAGCATTAGCTCTTAAGTAAACATATCAAACGTTGCTATAATAAATTATCATACTGTGGTATATCCATAGACCCTGCTAGTTATTGATAATACGAAGAAAACATCTCCAAATGGCTGCCGACAACTAAATCCACAGTCCTTTTAGACAAGACCTTACATTACTGCTGATGTATATGTTATTAATACATTGGTGAGAATTAATATTATTGGGTTAACCACCAGCCATAACATCTAGAACCCATATGATATAAAGTCTTGTGTGTTTCCCGTAAGATCAATTTGATGAAGAACAACGTCGGGAGAATCATTTAGCTCCAAGGGCTTGACAAGACCAGCAATTGACCAACGAAGTCGGAGTGTCAGTGTTGCTATTCAAGGGACCCATGCAACGCCACCACACGATCCTGTCCTCAGGCACTATGCGTTTCCACTCATGTCCAACCCGTGGTCACTTTGGTGGAGGAGCCTTACTCATCTGCGGAGGTGCAGTTTCATTTCCTACATAGAGCGGAAAGTAGTTGGTGTTTTTGTATAATGCTATTCTGAAAGGTCCAAATTACTACCGTTATTTTCGGTAAGTGATGACAGTTTGTGGCTGTTTATAACATTGTTGATTGTTTTTTTTTCTTTTTATTATACAAAATGTAGAAAGTTTATTTTGTAGATCTAATCTTATTCTCAGGTGGATTTAGCTTGATTTGTTTTTGTTTTTTTGTTTAATGACATATCAACTTTCGGGTAATTTGATGCCCAAACTAACTTGTTGAAAAACAGTAGTGCTACTATTAACCTAGCGCTGGAGGATGAGTGGGTTCATACCTCTTTCAAGGGTATTAGTTCGAAAGAAAACGTTATGGTGACTAAAGTTCGAACTTGTTTAAAATGATGTCACAGTCCTGCACGTTAGCCATTACACCACAGGTTCTCCTCTACCTCTGATGGAGTTACTCTCGTCAACATAAGGATTCGTCATTATCCTTTTGTTTGCGTAAAAAATGGCCTTATCTGAATATGATAAAAAGATGTGTTCAGCTTTCTGTTATTGATATTACAATACAGATTTCTTTCCTAATTCATTAAATTTATTTTGTTTATGCCTCATGGAATAGGAGAAATCTATTGAGATGTTTATCCCTTGATCTCCACTTTAATGCGGTTCATTTGAATTTCTTTAACTTAGCAAAATATTATATTTTCATAATCATATTGATGAAACCATTGTAGTATTTGGTTATTTCATGAGCGAACCCTATATATGATTTTGAAATATATAAAAATCCACCCTGTTTCAAGGAAATTAATTTATTCATAACATGTTTGTTTGCTCATCTGATTTTCGTATAATTTTAAGTAAATAGTTTTTGTATACACATATGGCTTGCAGTGTTTCGATGTTATTTGAAATAAAATTGGTTCGCATGTGTCTTTAGCGCACATGACATTGATGTATGACATTTGTTAGTTTTAAAAAGTATTGTCTATATGATTTCAAAAATATTTTTACCGTGTGAATATTGCAAAAGAGAAGATAGCTTACTCGGGAATGTCTGGTGGGAAAGATGAGTTGAAATCTCAGTAAGATAACATTGCCTCTCCACAGCGTTAATTTAAAAGAAATCATCTTGAAGTCAAGAGAATTGGCAAGACTAGGATTTTGGCGTATGCAAGTTTCCTGATATCAGCCACACAATAAGTGAAAACTCGAGCGGCAGAAAAAACAGTAGTTTTTGGAACTCGATATTGTGCACGCGCCGTCAAATACTTCAGTATTCTAGTCCCGGATTGCTGTCGTGGATTCTGTTGTCGAACGAGAACTTATTATACTATCATCAACTTGAAATTAATTCCCTGGAATGAGTGAACTAAAAGTCACCCCATAGTTGCAAGGGACGCCCTAGGAAGTACTAAAACCAGTAACGGCGATTTATATCCGGTTCCAGAAGTACCGTTAAGGTGAATGCAACGGTAATATTATATTTTCGCACTGCATGTGTTGGCTACACACGTTCCAAAAATGGCATGGTGGGATGTGTAGAAATTAAATACAATATGAATTCTTTGTAGATTTCTGTGACTGAGTATTTAAGTGGCGCGAACATGCTCCAATCTTTTCCAGATACAGATTGTGTCCAGGATGCTAACTTTACATCCCAATACTTTAAATTGATTGTATAAATCGTACATGAACAGTCTAGTTCGCGTGGTTTTCCGTTGAAAGTATTAAAGAAAACATTCATGGTAGATAATAGACTTGGTTGGTTGGATATTACACATGTCAGCGTTGTGGGGATATTTTTATGTCAAATATCTTTTTTGTTTAGTTTAATCTTATGGTTATTCAACATTTTATTTTTAAACTTTTTTCAAACTCATTTTCTATTTATCCCATAGATGTGACCTAACAGGTACTACCACTTTTGGGTCATTGTAGACCTGGGGTAATGGCGATGAAGGGATACTCCAAACATCACAGAGCTTCAAATTGGACCTTCACCATTAGATGCAGTTTCACGTCATACCAAGGACCAAATAGACTCTTGTTGGTTATTTAATACATTTTCAAAAATTTATAATATATAATTTTCATTAACTTCTTGCGTATTAATAGATTGGTAGAAAATGTTCCTCCATTTCATATGAGTAAATACTGTGGTTGACCTTCAGATCCGCCTTCTAGCATCTATATGCACAAATACCTTGGAAAGGCAAGAATAACTCTCCATCCAGCTATGGATGATAGTAGGGCAGACAGGGCTTGGTTAGGCAACCGGTCTAGGAGAAGGAAAACTCTGAATTCAAACCTGTTGAACTCGCTTAAGAGATTTACCTTGTGTCACATCCTGCTCGTGTGGAGGGGTGGTAAATATATATATGATAAAAAGTGATAGGTATTAACATAAAACAATTTCAAGAATACAGTGTACAATCACATAGCCCCTAACACGGCAAACCTCAGCTCCATTGAAGAGGAGGCTTACCATCTACAGAGATGCAGTCGGCGAATTCTATCGCCAACCGACAGTGCGGGGTTTATCAACAGCTATAGTTGTTGTTACCCGACTGGTTGCACCAAAAGCATTTGATTATAAACTATAACCACTTTTAAAAAAAGCTTAATCGTCAATGTCAATATTTAAATAGATTTTTTAAATACATTTCTGAAAGTATTTTTCTAGACTCCCACTAAGCCAAGGAATGGATCCTGTCGTCAGACTTGTTTGACAATAATAATGATTTATTATTGATTGAATTATACAATCTCCACGGAGTATTTCTTTGTTCTGTTATATGAATATTTTCCTGTATATTTAAAGAGACAATTTGAATAGCATAGGAAAAATCATAAACCAATTGATACCCTTTAACATACAATTTAACTTGATTACTGCGAATCGAAGTTCTCTTCTTGATTCGAAATGGTAATTTTAAAGAATTTGCTTCGATTGACTAAAAGTAGGTGATTAAAGTGTTGATTTATTTTGTTTTTATTTTCTTATCTCTATCTTATTCTTTTTTAAATCTATTTCCTTACTTCCTTCATTCTTTTTTTCCTTTTCTTTCTTTCTATGACTTTCTATTCATTTCTTTCATTCTGCTTGCTTCTTTCTTTCTTTCTTTCTTTTTCTCATTGTATTTTTTCTCTTTTTTGTTTGTTTGTTATTAACTTCTTTATTCTTTTTCCTTATTTTTCTTTGCATATGTTCTTTGACCTTTTGTCTTTCTTTGACTTTTTCTTTCTTCCTTAATTTCCCTCATTCTTTTTTTATTTCTTTCTTTTTTTTATTTCTTTGCAGGATGTTCATCTTCTTTGGTCTTTATTTCTTCTTCCTTTTTTTCTTCTCATTTTCTTTCTTTCTTTTTCTTTTCATTTCTTTCTTTTTTTTTTTTTTCATTATTCATTCTTTTTCTATTTCCTTATTTATTTATCCTAATTTCTTTCCATTGTTTTTTCAAATATATTTCTATCCTTTCCTTTTCTTTCTTTTCCTTTTTTCTTTTCCTTTTTTTTCCTTCTTTTTTTCTCGTTGGATATATTTTTCCTAATTTTCTTTCTTTCTTTTTTTTCTTTCTTTCTTTCTTTAGTATGCTCATTTTTTATATTTGTTAATTTTTTTCCATCCTCCGGCATTCTTTTCTTTTTTTTTTCTTTCTTTTTTTTTTTTTTT
The DNA here is from genome assembly GCA_023376005.1 of Doryteuthis pealeii. NCBI lineage: Eukaryota > Metazoa > Mollusca > Cephalopoda > Myopsida > Loliginidae > Doryteuthis > Doryteuthis pealeii. The sequence goes on from CM042139.1 coordinate 131,492,951, forward strand.
TTTTCCTTTCTTTCTTTTTTCATTTCATTAACTATATTTTAAAATTACAATGAATTGAATCGACTGACACAAATAACTTCCATGTTTGGGAAACAGAAAAAAAAAGATAAAAAAGTGCTTTACATCAAAGGTAGAAATAAATGTAAACGTCTCGTCCGTAAACAATTGACCTTTCTTCAACGATTGCCTAATCAACAGTCAGGGAATTGGTTCTTTTGTTAAATTTTGATTATGTCTTTGTAAGACCAGAAGGACTTTTTTTAAAAAGATGTGGTGTTTTTATTCGTTTAATTGTGTCTGTAGCGGGATAGTTACTCTCAGGTAAACATTAGGCTCTTTATAAACTAATTTTGGATTGTAAGCATCTTTTTAAGTTCACTCAGTCGGTAGAGCACCACCAAGGAATCGGACCATTTTTCTATCACAACCACTTACGACCTTCATCACAGAGTGGGGTCAGTTAGCCTACAGCAGCTAAGTAGAACTTTTACCAGTGTCCAAGACAGCTGGTAAATATAGGAATCAAGAATGATCCACTCATGAATCAGGGTGACTTGGGTCATTCCACTCCTTGAGTTCTGATTGGCTGCCTGACTGGTTGATCTGCATGACACTGTGGAGTCCTATATATACCTGTCATTCTGCAGTGTACTTTGTAGCATGGCGAGCTTGTATTGAGTTACAATCGCATGCTACCTTGTCTTCCCAGTTCGACGGTAATTGGAACTTATTCTTCACGATGGTGAGTATCATTGTTTCTACAATTACCTTTAGGCACCCCTTTTTGATCTCGATTAAGAAAGGACATGTTTTTCACTTACACCGTCAATATCCGGTTGTTTGTTAGGGGTTAGGATTATGATATGCCCATGTGGAAAGAAATGCAAAAATATATGCGGCCTAAAAATCCATCAGGCTCGCATGAAGTGTCAGGGGGAAAATAACCAGACGCAGCGCAGAGGAATTTCTCCTGGTGAGACGCAGGAGTTGCAGAGCCGGGAAGCCCACCACAGCGCCCATACCCTCCAAGCTGAGGCTCAAAATCCACCAGACACAATCAGTACATTGGGGAAAAAATCAAATGGCCAGCAGCCGTGGACAGTAAGGCTTGGCACCAGTTTGACAGTGACATTTGTGAAATTCTCGAAACAACGGCAAATGGATCGGTGGATAAACGTATGTTAACAACATCTAAGATCATTGTCAGTTACGCCACAGAACGATATGGATTCGAGGAGACTAAAAGTAGGGAAGCAGGCAAAGAAAACCGAAGAGAGGGAAAAATTAAACAATACAGGAAAGAATTAAAATCTCTCACGAAACAATTTAAGAAAGCAAAACCTGAGAAAAAAGAATCTCTGCAGGAACTCCGTGATATCATTCGAGCAAAGTTGAGGTCTACAAGTAGAGCAGAAGGACATAGGAGAAAACGGAAAGAAAGAGCGCGAAAGAGAACGGCTTTTATTATAAATCCTTATTTGTTCACAAAAAAATTATTGGGAGAAAATCGAAGTGGGCGACTGGAGAGCACCGCAGATGAAATAAATACATTCCTCCAAGAAACACTAAAGGACCCGTACAGACATCAAGAGTTGGGAGAAAACACCTCACTGATTCCGACTACTCCCCCATTAACGGACTTTGATTTGAAGGAACCAACCTGGAAGGAAATCCAAGAAGTTTTAAAGTCAGCCAGGTCGGCCTCTGCGCCGGGACCAAATGGAGTCCCGTACATAGTCTATAAACGATGTCCACAGCTACTAGGTAGGCTGTGAAAATTACTAAATATCATATGGAGAAAGGGGAAAATTGTAGAACAATGGAAATACTCTAAAGGAATTTGGATCCCTAAAGAGGAAGGGGCAAAGAAATAAATCAATTCAGATGCATATTCCTGTTGAACGTCGAAGGGAAAATCTTTTTCAGTTTATTGAATCGACGGTTAGCGGATTTCCTAATAAAAAAAACAGTACATCGACACCTCAGTAGAGAAAGGAGGAGTCCCAGGGATGCCGGGATGTATTGAACATACGGGAGTCATCACACAGCTTTTAAAAGATGCAAAAACAAACAAAGGTGTTTGGCTGTCCTATGGTTGGACCTAAAAAAGCCTACGGATCAATCCCTCATAGATTAGTCAAAAAGGCCCTTAAACACCATCATGTTCCCAACAAAATTAACGAATTAATAGTCGACTACTACAACAACTTTCACATGAGAACGATATCGGGGAATGTTGTATCGACATGGCATAAGTTGGAGAGGGGGATTATAACCGGATGTACCATCTCGGCTACACTATTTGCCCTAGCTATGAACATGCTAATAAAAGTTGCAGAGGGAGAATGTAGAGGCCCTATCACCAGATCTGGTCTAAGACAACCTCCAATTCGAGCGTACATGGATGACATGACGATTACATCGACTTCTGTTATTGGTGCAAGATGGCTGCTAAAGGGAATTGAAAAGATCATTACATGGGCCAGAATGAGTTTCAACACAACAAAATCACGGTCCCTAGTGTTAAAAAAAGGGAAGTCATCGGAAGAGGGGTTTAAGCTTTCTGGAGAGTTCATCCCCACAATAAAGCAGAATCCCGTAAAATGTCTGGGAAAGCGTTTTGATAATTCTCTAAGGGACGCTGCGGCAATCAAGGAAACAAGAGAAGGTCTGGAGAGATGGTTGAATAAGGTTGATAAATCAGGCCTACCGGGGCGTTTTAAAGCTTGGATATATCAGCATGCTATTCTGCCAAAAGTATTATGGCCATTAACCATCTACGAATTCACTGCCTTTAACGTAGAGCAGCTGGAAGAGAAAATCAATTCCAGATTGCGGAGATGGCTGGGTCTACCAAAATGGCTGAGTAGTGCGGCGCTATATGCAAATTCGAACGCATTGCAACTCCCTTTTAAAAGCCTTGTAGAAGAATATAAAGTCGCTAAAATTAGATCATCGTTACAATACAAGTTCTCCAGAGATCCCAACGTTTTCCGGTGCAAGCGTTGAAGTATACACGGGAAGAAAGTGGAAAGCGACTAAGGCTTTAAAAATAGCAGAAGAAAGATTACGGGAGAAGACGCTAGTAGGTGTCGTAGCAACTGGCCGAGCGGGATTGGGTTATTTCCCTTCCATCAGAGTGGTTAAAGCTACAGGAAAAGAGAGACACCACCTTCTACAAAAGGAAATACGAAGAGGTGAAGAAGAGAAAAGGACAGAGAAAATGGTTGGGCTAAGACAACAGGGGGCATGGACTAGGTGGGAGTCAATGGAAAAGCGCAGAATCACATGGTCCGATGTGTGGAATAACAACGTTGCCGTAAAATTTGTAATTCAATCAGTTTATGATACTCTCCCTAGTCTTGCGAACCTCTGTTTGTGGAAAAAAACTGAAAACCCCTTGTGTCAGTTATGTGGACAGATAGGCTCTCTAAAACACATATTAAGTAGCTGCCAAACGGCGCTGGCAGACGGTCGGTACAGATGGCGTCACGATCAGATCCTTAAAATAATAGCCGACATAGTTGATACAGCCATCCGCACAAACAAATTAATAGACGACAGGAGAGCAATAGAGTTTGTCAGGGTAGGGGCGAAAACTACAAAAAAGGGAAAGCCCAAACCAAATTAATTGTCACGAGCAATAGACTGGGAATTAAGGGCTGATTTGGGGACAAGGCTAATATTCCCGGTGCACGTTGTCCAGACAACATTATGATAAACAAATAATGTGGGAGCTAACAGTCCCCTGGGAGGAGCATGCAGAAGAAGCACATGAAAGAAAAAAATTAAAATATGATGAATTGGTAGAGAGGTGTAGAAACAAAGGTTGGAAGGTTAAATATGTACCTATAGAAGGTGGCTCAAGGGGGTTTGTAGCAACATCGTTGTGTAAAGCCTTGACTGACATTGGATTGAGCGGAGTTAAAAAAAGAAAAGCAATCCAAAACATAACAAAGTCAGCGGAGAGAACAGCAAATTGGTTATGGTTGAAAAGAGGTAGCCATTGGACCACCAAACAAAATACGAAATAATTTTATTTTAATTTTCCCCATCGCGTAATTGCTATCAATAATTGGATCGTGATATATGTTGTGCACAAATGAAAAAAAAAAAATTTTTTTTTTGTAAATATATGAAATATAATTTTTTCTTCCCCCGGTAGGTAAAAAAAAAAAAAAAAAAAAAAATTTTTTTTTTTTTTTTAGTAAATGAATGTTAAGCGTAATATTTATTTTATTTGTGTTTTAAACGTGAGTCAAACTCCATTTATTTCAATTATCACCCGTTAAAAATTGTTTTTTTTACCTTAATCAAAGTAAATGAATTTTAAGAGTAAAATTTCACTTCTTCGTATTTTAAACGAGAATTACTTTCCATTTATCTTAATTATCAACCGTTAAAAACATTCGTTTTTCAATCGTATATAAAGTAAATATATTTTAGGCGAAGGTTTTTTTTTGTCCTATTTTAAACATTAGTTTAAGCGTAAAATTTCGTTGTTTCGATTTAGTTTATTTCGTCATGGTAATTTTTTTTTTTAACGTTAAACACGTTCAGATTATTCCTGTATTAACGAGAAATTAAGAAGTCATCTAAGGAGTTAATTATTTAAAAATGTTAAGTTACCATCCAGTTTATTTTAACCGTTGAAGGAATGACGTCAAATAATATCTAAAGTTGTTTTTCTTTCGTAATCGGGGTTAGTTCTGATCGTTTCATTGAGTGTTATCGAAAGAGGGGGAAAAACCCCATAGATACGCTTAATTTTGCTTAATGTACAGTTTCGTAAGGGGTGTAGATGAGTTGTTTTTTTTTTGTGTTTTTTTTATGTTTCGAATGGAAGAAAGGGGAGGAGCCGTATAGGATTTTTTTCTCTTCCTCGCTATTTCATTTCGTCATTTTATTTCGATTTAATATAGCGGCTATAATCTTAAAAATGGGTGGGAGGAGGAATTTAATGTTTAAGGAGGTTTAAAGGATAAACAATTTTCTCTCTAGTTATACTAGTGTAAATAAATATTTATAACTTGAAGCAGAACAAATAAATTAAGACAGTTTTAAATTGTATATTTTATATTTTATTGGTAAATAGAACATGTAGTTATTATATCCTCTTTAATTCCAGTAAATAATCATATAAACTTTGTAATTCGGGGGGTTAACGGTGAACTCTTTTATATTTTAATGATAAATTAAAGATATTCTTTATTTTATCTTAGTTTAAATTTAATAATTAATATTCGACACTCCGTAGTGTGTGGGTAAACGATTTACTTTATTTTATCGTTTATCAGTAAATAAAACATGTTATCTTAAATTTTAGTAAACGCAAACCCTTTTATATTTTTTTTATTGATAACTATAAGAAGTATTCTTTAGTTTTAGTTTTTAAAGTAATTAATCTTCGACACGTCGTAATGTGGGAGTAAACGCATTACTTTATTTTAGATTTTATCATTAAATAACACATATGTTAATCAACATTTTAGTAAACATAAACCTTTTATATTTTATTGATAAATATATGATGTATTCTTTTATTTAGTTTATTTTTTTAAAGTTAGTAATTAATCTTCGACACGTCGTAATGTGGGGATAAACTTTATATTTTATCAGTAAATATAAGATATGTTATCCTAAAGTTTAGTAACACACAATTGAAACCACGTATTTATCGAAGTATTTTCAACTTTTGTTTAATAATAATTTTAATCTGAAGTAGTCCCCGAGATAAGATTATCGAAATCTAAACCGACATAAAAAGTTACGGCTGTTTCATACAGTGCTAAAACCATGTAAATACGTAAAAAAAAAAATTAAAATTAAAATTAAAATAAATCAAAAAAAGGGGGGAGTAATTAAGATAAAAAAAAGTTTGTACAAAATGGTATATAATAGTTAAAAAAAAAAAGTAAAACAAATCAGTAAAATCATTCCTCTCCTAGCATTAGTAAAGAACTTACCTAATCATCTAAGCCTCGTAATCCGTACGGAAAAAAGTGTTCCTGGCTACATTCACATTTAAATATAGGGTACCGCGCGTCTGATTGGCTGTTACAAACAACCAATCGGATGCGCGGTGCTTTGTATTTGAATGGGTTTAGTTCTACCGTCCAGAAAATGTCTCATAAGTCAAACGTCTTTTAGCGGTGATTGGTGGTGGTTGTGCCGGAGTTTGATCACCTCTGGTGGGGTCAGCGGGGCGAGGGAAGTCTGATGTTGGAAGACCCGAAATTTCCCAATGAACCCTGCAAATCACATCACTGACGACAACCATCAGCGCCCCAAATGTAGGAGCGTATATTTGAAGTATTTGAAAAATCTAAAAATCGTGTGTTAAAACCACTGGATATTGACGTTGTAAATTAAAAAAACGTCCTTTCTTAATCGAGATCAAAAAGGGGTGCCTAAAGGTAATATGGTCCAAGGAATCACAAAGTTCCATGTTTGATACTGGCCCTCGCCAATTCAGGGCATGAGTAGCACAGCCTGAGTAATCTGATCTGTGCTATAAAGTGGAGAGCTGATGGTAGGTGTGACGCTTCATGTCAGGAAAACCAATCTCCCCGGTCTAGTGCTAGGGGGAAAGAGATAACCCCCTCGCTGTCAGACTGATACCGACAATATGCCACCCCGTCGAATGAATACTATTAATTGTCAGCAATAAACACAAACCTCTGTATTTAAAAGATTGACCCTCTTTACTAAACGCTCGTCCTTTTATCAGGCTCAGTTAACTTCCAGTTGTAATCTTGATTTACCGGGGTGTTGGAATATTTTGATATGTAAGCCGTGCTGCGATCCACCACTGAAATGTTTAGACTAGGCGAGGTCACGTGGTTTAAACATCAGCCAATCAACAGCCCGAATACGTGGTTAGTTAAGTATTTATTCGCTGATATTGACGTCCATTTGCACTCATTGACGAACGACCTGCAAGACTGAGAAGCACCAAGGAAGAACCAAAGGATCATACCCAATATTAAGGGACACTAGGGAGCAACCAAAGGATTCTTCTTAACACAAAGAATCTCCGCTGGACAGCGCTCTTTTGCCTGAAGCCTAAGGATGCCCACTAAAATCGTAACAACCTTAAAAAAAGAAGTGTTTTAAGAAAGGGGAGGGATTGTGTAACTTCTATACGAGGGAGATTGAAAAATGATCCTCACTCTTGTTTTATGGAAACCGAGCTCAATGTGTTTGATTTGATAGAAAGAAACCGTGACTAATCAGCAGAGAAAAACTACCTTATAGATGATAACGCACCGATTTACTAATTCCATCTCAAGAGATTGCAGATTCTTTTCATCAGTGGTAGAGGTTAGCGGGCTTCCTACTTCCTCTTCGGGCGTAATACTAGTCTGACCACTTTTAAACTTTTCTCTTCACTCGTACAGACTTCTACGATATAGTGCACTGTCCCTTGATTGTGCTAATAGCCTCAAATAAATTTCAGCCGCTGACACTCCTTCCACCCAGAAAAATCAGGTATTGCAAATGGAGCGTCTATGTTTACACTGTAAATACAGTAAAGACAATAGTGTGATCAGGCTCAAAATTCGATCACGTGACCACAACTGTGCCAAATATCAGTACATATGCGCAGATAAAATAAAGATGTGTTATAGCGAAAGTGTGGATTATTTTTTACCCTTCCTCTTATTTACTAACACCTCCTTACGAAGAGGATGCAACACAAGGTTATTTTCTGAAGTAAATAAGTTTTTAGTATATTGCCTTAATATGAATCTCGCTATGATGTGCCGTTTTTGTTATACACTCATGCACACGCATTAATATATATATATATATGCGCGCGCGTGTGTGTGTGGTGTGTGTGTGTGTGTGTATTTGAACACGATGAACATTTCATGTCTGACAATTTTCTTCCCGATATTTTCAAGTTGTCTGGTCAGTTTTTTAATGTTTGGGTGAAGTTGGTTGATAAGTCCACCGAAGGATTTATCACAAGTTCTTTCGAGACTGTGTAGTGCCATCTTTAGGTGTGGAGTGGTTCTGTGAGCTCTTCCCCCTATTCTCTCCTACCGCTAGTCGGTATTTCTTACCACCTAGTGTGTTAAAAAGAACCAGGAACAAACTCGATTACTCTATATCTGAAGATGGCACTACGAAGTGCCGAAAGTACTTGTGATACAATCTTCGGTGGACATATCAACCAACTCCACCTGGACTTTAAAAAAATGGAAAGACAACTTGAAATGATCGGGAAGAAACTCATCAGACGTGAAATATACGTCATGTTCAACAGAATATGTATAAATGAAAATATACTGCAAAACACACACACACATATATATATAGGGTCATCCACAGAGACGTGTTTTGACTTATCAGTCTCTTCAGTGTGGCTAGACATTTTAAGCTACCTACAACCGGAATTGAAATCCGATCGTTTGGGTCTCAGTCCGGCACATTAACCATTAGGCTGTCTCACTTAAAGAATGCGGAGGGATTTTAACTGTTTTAATACACACATCGCCATCGCTTTGTGTGTAAAGCTGTCACAGAGTGTCCATTCCTTATATAGAATAGCGCTGCGTTTATATATATATATATATATATATATATATATATATATATATATATATATATATATACAAACCTCCACACATGTAGAATGTGATACATGGTCCTTTTCTCAAGTGATTTTCACAGGTTTGATTTCAGATTTTTCCTTCTCTTAGTCTGGATGGCTAGTTTGATCTACTATTTATCCATAGATGGAGATAGAATAGTTGGATTCATACCTTTGTCAATGGTATTAGTGCCATGTAAAATATAAAAAACCTCGATTTTTAGAATTTTTTAGAAAGTTAAATCAGATATATCATTACTTATCGCGTGTTGGATCCTATATATAACAATACAGTAAGAAATTTCCATCTAATGATTTACAATTAAAAAAAAAAGATATAAATGATGCAATTAATTCAATCAATCAAAGCGAAAAGAAATATACAAAAAAAAGATAGACAAAATAACATGCAAATTACTTTCCCTTCTGTTACTTTTAAAATTTGAATTTTTAAATAACTTCCCAAATATAAATGAAATCTTCATTATTTTTTTATCAAAAACCAAGCTCTGGTGATAAATATTATGAATATATATTTACTTTGTCGTTAATTGTTTTATTTTGGAAGTTTCCTCCGGACATACACATACACACAACTGCACATTATATATGTATAGATAGATATATGAGTACTTAGAAACACTAACTACTGTAATCCTTAATAAGCCTCTGCAACAGCATAAGAAATATAAAGATAAATTAGATAAGAGACCTTTCACTTTCAGAATATTCTAATTTCATCCTATGCTGAGGGGGAAGACCCCCCCCCCAAAAAAAAAATAGGAGTAATATGGATATGATACTAAACTGCATTTGATGATGCCGCTCCAATTCTGGACAATGTAGAATACCCCACATTGCTATAAAGCATCTTGTCGTTGTATACTGGTTAGCAAGTTCATCTCGGAGATCCATTACTACTGAATATCGTGTCCGATAATCGGTAGATGCCTCAGAGGTGCGTCCTTGTGTCACATCCTACTCGTGTCGAATAGGTTGAGAAAATATGTACAACCGAGTAAACATCGAACTGACAAACAATGGTTTGCGAATAGAAAATGTTGCTAGTTCCTTAGTAAACGCCCAAATAACATTTACTCTGCTTTCTAGGTTTGGCATAAGGTCACAATTGAGGGGAACCCCACTGAGAATTAAACAGTAATAATGCCTTGAAAGACTAGCCTGCAAATCATTAACAGACAGCGAGACGCCCAAGAGATTGCATATAATAACTCTCGACTTTTATGCGTACTGTAACAAGGGACGCCAGAATAATTAATAATTGGAATGGTGATAAGATAATGTTATTTCATGACTTATACCCAACCCAAATTTTAAAACAAAATCATAATAAAACTAAGCGTATTCCTCGTAGCGTATTTGTTAACGTACTGGACTGCGACACCGTAGTAAGGTTCGAACTCCCGTCACGCTATCCCGCTCTTTTTCGGATTAATAAAAATAGATGGAGTGGCTAATTGTCGGTATCAGTTGGGCAGCGAGAGAGTCTATCTTATTTTCGCTAGCACTTGACCAGGGAGATTGTTTCTGCGTCTGAGTTCGAGCGTCACATCTACTATCAGCGTCCCATTTTACCGTACAGATCCAAGCCGTGCAACACATACGCATAGTTGGCATTGAACCGGAACCTTGTGGTTCTGAGCCAGATGCTCTACCAACTGAGCAAAAATTCGCTTCTCATGTCCACAGCTATGGATTAAATAATACCACTACCTTTCATCTTTGGATAGCATTGGCATGAACAAACCCACAAAGTTGATATGCCGTTAAACAAAGAAACCAACCTAGACCTATCAGATTTATTTTACCCATATATGGTAATCTAACAGGTAATATTACACCATGCCAGAGCGAACCTGGTAGTAATGGCAATGAAGATGTTATTAAACACCAAGCTCTTGCAAGCTTTGAGCCTGTTTGTGAGTGTGTGTGTGTTAGCGTATTCTATGCTCCATTGACAGAGGGGTAGGATAACATTTGTAATTAATATGTAAAATTGTAGTGTGGCTATCTAGGTAAATTATTTTTAACTGTACTAATATTTTCTAGTATGTATTGTTATAATTTCAACACGATAACATACCGATAATAATATTCCAGTTATCGCAATCAGCTTTTGGATATTTCTAATGAGATGTGTTTATTTTTAGGAAGGAGGTAATACTCAGAGTATTATTATAATGATATTTCTATCAATAATTAATACATTGAAAATCACCTCAACCGGTCTCGGGTTATTCTATGCGTAGGGTTTGGTTATTCGTGTTCACTTTACGTTCATATTTACATATTCGTGGCACTTCCTTAGGGGATTTTTCTGTGTACACATAAATATTTCCTGTCAACTATTCCTATCAAATAGATCTATTTGACCCAGAGATGGTGCCCTAAAGGGTACTACTACTCCGATTCAGAGAGGACCTAATAGGAATAGAAAGTGAGGTACATTCACACTCTAAGCTTATCAGACCTGTGTTTTGTAATTGGGTCTTACCCCTCTGCACGGGATAAAGTCACTGTTTTCTAGGCACTACTGACAGGACGGAAGGATCAAGTTTGTAGTTGATATGTCAAATTACAGTGTGCCTACGTAGTTTAATTATTTTTAACTATCTGGTAACATGTATTGTTATAATTTGAACATGCTAGCATATCCTTGAGAAAGTTATGAAATCATTCACCGATCCAACTATGGGTTAATTAGTACCACTACTGTTCTTCTACAAGGGTGGTTTTGGTATTAAATAAACAATAAAGGTTGATATGACGAATCCAAACCATACCTATTTAATATATCTATTTACCCATAGATGGTATCCTACAGTTAATACTACTCCAACTAATATCCTTGGAAAAAGTTTGGGTTCCCACCCCTTCATATATGGGTTAAATAGTACCACTATTTTCTTCTACAAGGATGACAAGGCGTAATTGTTGATAGGTTTTTCTTTAACTCTAGGGATATTTGCTAGCATGTATTGTTATAATTTCAACATGATAGCATACCGATAATAATATCAATTTATCGCAATCAGATTTCGGATATTACTAAGGGATATGTTAATTTATAACAATACATGCTAGCAAATATCGCCTAGAGTTAAAAAAACCTATCAACAATTAGCGCCCTTGTCATGCCTTGTAGAAGAAAAAGTATGGTACTATTTACGCCATATATGAAACTGGGTGAGGAACCAAACTTTTTCCAATTGATATTAGTTCGTAGTATTACTGTAGGATACCACTATGGGTAGAATAGATATATTAAATAAGGTTATGGTTTTTGGATTCGTCATTCAACTTTATTGTTTATTTAATAACAATAACCACCCTTGTAGAGAACAGTAGTGTACTAATTAACCCATATTGGATCGGTGAATGATTTCATAACTTTTCAGGAATGCTAGCATGTTCAAATTTAACAATACTGTTACAGATAGTTAAAATATTAAACTACGTAGGCACAACTGTAATTTGACATATCACTACAAACTTGATCCTCCTCCTGTCAGTAGTGCCTAGAAAAAGGAACTTTACTTCCGTGCAAGAGGGTAAAGACCCAATTACAAACACAGGTCTGATAAGCTTAATGTGATGTACTCACTTCTATTCCTATTAGGTCTCCTGATTGGAGTATATAACGCCTTTAGGGCACATCTCTGGTTCAAATAGATCTATTTGATAGAATACGTTGACAGGAAATATTGTATGTGTCAACAGAAAAATCCTAGGAAAGTGCCACGAATATGTAAATATGAACGTAAAGTGAACACGAATAACGCAAACTACGATAGAATACCCGAGAGCGGTTGAGGTGATTTTCAAATGTATTAATTATTGATAGAATATCATTATAATAATGCTCTGGCTATTACTCCTTCTAAAAATAAACACATCTCATTAGAAAATGTCCAAAGCTGATTGGATAACGGATATTATTATCGGTATATCGTGTTGAAATTTAACAATCATACTGAAAATATTAGTTAGCAGTTAAAAATAATTTCCTACGATAGCCACACTACAATTTTCATATTAATTAAATGTTATCTACCCTCTGTCAATGGAGCCATAGAATACGCTAACAACAAAACCTCACAAACAGGCCCAAGCTTGCAAGAGCTTGTTTAATAACATCTTCATTGCCATTACTACAGTTCGCTCTGGCATGGTGTATATTACTGTTAGATTACCATATTGGGTAAAATATTCTGATAGGTCTACGGTTGGTTTTCTTGTTTAAGCATATAACTTTTGTGGGTTTTGTTCATGCCAATGCTATCCAAAGATGAAGGTAGTGGTAATCATTTAAATCCATAGCGTGCCCCCATGAGAAGCGATTTTTGCTCAGTTGGTAGAGCATCTGCCTCAGACCACAAGGTTCCGTTCAATGCCAACTATGGCGTATGTGGTTGCACGGCTTGGATCTGTAGTAAATGGACGCGCATAGTAGATGTTGACGCTCGAACTCAGACGCAGAAACAGATCTCCCTGGTCAGTGCTAGCGAAATAAGATAGACCTCGCTGCCCAACTGATACGGACAATTAGCACTCCATCTATTTTTATAATCCGAAAAAGAGCGGGATAGCGTGCGGGAGTTCGAACCTTACTACGGTTCGGCAGTCCATTGTTTTTATTTAAAAAGGTACGTTTAACAAATACGCTACGAGGAAATACGCTTAGTTTTATATATGATTTTGTTTTAAACTTTGGGTTGGGGTATAAGTCATGAAATAACATTATCTTATCACATTCAATTATTAATTATTCTGGCGTCCCTTGTTACAGTACGCATAAAAGTCGAGAGTTATTATATCGCAATCTCTTGGGCTCTCGCTGTCTGTTAATGATTATGGCAAGCTAGTCTTTCAAGGCATTATTACTGTTTAATTCCAGTGGGGATTCCCTCATTGTGACCTTATGCCAAAGCCTAGAAAGCACAGTAAATGTTATTTGGCGTTACTAAGTGAACTAGCAACATTTTCTATCGCAACCATGCTGTTTGTCAGTTCGATTTGTTTCTCGGTTGTCATATTTTTCAACCTATTCGAACACGCAGTAGGATGTGAACAGGCACTCTGAGGCATCTTACGATTATCGAGACACGATATTCAGTAGTAATGGAGTCTCCGAGATGAACTTGCTACCAGTATCAAAAGAAAGATGCTTTTATAGCAATGTGGTATTCTACATTGCCAGAATTGGAGCGGCATCATCAAACTGCAGTTTAGTATCATATCCATATTACTCCTATTTTTTTTTGGGGGGGTCTTCCCCTCAGCATAGGATGAAATTAGAATATTCTGAAAGTGAAAGTCTCTTATCTAATTTATTCTTTATCTTTCTTATGCTGTTGCAGAGGCTATTAAGGATTACAGTAGTTAGTGGTTTCTAAGTATCATTATCTATTTATACATATATAATGTGCGTTGTGTGTATGTTGTAGTCCGAGCCACTTCCATACATAAAACAATTAGACGAACAAAGTAAATATATATCATAATATTTACAGCCAGAGTTGGTTTTGATAAAATAAGGAAGATTCATCTTATTTGGAAGTATTTTAAAAATTCACAATTTTACAGTAACAGAAGGGAAAGTAATTTGCATGGTTGATTTTTGTCTATCTTTTTTTGTATATTTCTTTTCGTTTGATGATTGAATTAATTGCATCATTTAATCTTTTTTTTTTAATTGTAATCATTAGATGGAAATTTCTACTGATGTTATATATACGGATCCAAACAGCGCGATAGTAATGATATATCTGATTTAAACTGTTCTAAAGGATTGCTAAAAATCGAGGTTTATTTATAGTTTTTACATGGGCACTAATCCCTTGACAAAGGTATGAATCCACACTATTCATATCCATCTATGGATACAATAGTATAGTCAATACCATCCAACTGAGAAAGGAAAATCTGAAATCACAACCTGTGAAAATCCACTTGAGAAAAGGACATGTATCACATTCTAACTGTGTGGAGGTTTGGTATATAATTTTATATATTATATATATCATATATATTGATATATATATATATTATATATAACTAAACCACGCCTATTCTATATAGAGGAATGGAGCACTCTGTGACAGTCTTACACAAAGCGATGGTGATGTGTGTTTAAAACAGCTTAAACTCCTCCGCATTTCTTAAGTGAGGGACAAGCCTAATGGTTAATAGTGCCGGCTGAGACCAAACGATCGGATTTTCATTCCGGTTGTAGGTAAGGCTTAAAATGGTATAGGTCAAAACTGAAGAGACCTGATAAAGTCAAACAAGTCTCTGTGGATGACCTATATATATCTGTTGTGTGTGTTTTGCAGTATTTTTCATTTATACATATTCTGTGAATGACGTTAATTTCACGTCTGATGAGTTTCTTCCGATCAATTTAAGTGTCTTCCATTTTTTTTCAGTCAGGTGGAGTGGTGATATGTCCCACCGAAGATTGTATCACAAGTACTTTCGGCACTCTCGTAGTGCCATCTTCAGATATGAGAGTAATCGAGTTTATTCTGGTTCTTTTTAAGCACCTAGGTGTAAAGAATACGATAGCGGTAGGAGAGAATAGGGGGAAAGAGTCACAGAACCACTCCACACCTAAAGTTGCGCAACTACACAGTGCTCGAAAGAATGTGATAAATCCTCGGTGGACTTATCAACAACTTCACCCAACATTAAAAACTGACCCAGACAATTGAATACGGGAAGAAATTGTCAGAAACATGAATGTATGCATCGTGTTCAAATAACACAACACACACACACACACACACGCGCGCGCATATATAATTATATATTATAATTAATGCGGTGCATAGTGTATAACAAAAACGGCACATCATACGCGAGATTCATATTAAGGCAAATATACTAAAAACTTATTTACTTCAGAAATAACTTGTGTTGCATCCTCTTCGTAGGAGGTGTTAGTAAATAAGAGAAGGGTAAAAAATAATCCACTTTCGCTATAGCACATTTTTTATTTATCACTGCGCATATGTACTGATATTTGGCACAGTTGTGGTCACGTGATCGAATTTTAGCTGATACTCTTGTCTTTTACGTATTTAAGTCGTAACATAGCGCTCATTTGCAGATGCCTAATTTTTCTGGGTGGAAGGAGTTGTAGCGTGAAGTTTATTTGAGGCTATTAGCACAATCAAGGACAGTGCACTATATCGCAGAAGTCTGTACGAGTGAAGAGAAAGTTTAAAAAGTGGTCCAGACTAGTATTAGCTGCCGAAGAGGAAGTAGGAAGGCCGCTAACCTCTACACTGATGAAAAGAATCTGCGCAATCTCTGAGATGAATTAGTAAATCGTGCGTTATCATCTATAAGGTAGTTTTTTCTCTGCTGGATTAGTCACGGTTTCTTTCTATAAATAAACACATTGAGCTCGGTTTCCATAAGAACAGAGTGAGGATCAGTTTTTATCTCCTCGTATGAAGTTACACATCCTCCCTTTCTTAAAACACTTCTTTTTAAGGTTGTTACGATTTAGTGGGCCATGCCAGTTAGGCTCAGGCAAAGAGCGCTTCAGCGGAGATTTTTGTGTAAGAAGAATGCGCTTGGGTGCTCCTAGTGTCCTTAAATATTGGGTATGATCTTTGGTTCTTCCTTGGCTTGTCATGTTCAGCGTCGTTGCGCAATGGCAGTGCAAATGGACGTCAATATCAGCGAATAAATACTTAACTAACCACGTTTCGGGCTGTTGATTTGGCTGATGTTATAAACACGTGACCTCGCTAGTCTAAACATTTCAGTGGTGGTGCGCAGCACGGCTTACTATCAAAATATTTCCAACACCCGGTAATCAAGATTACAACTGGAAGTTAACTGAGGCTGATAAAAGACGAGCGTTAGCTAAAGAGGGTAATCTTTAAAATACAGAGGTTGTGTTTTTGCTGACAATTAATAGATTCATTCGAGACGGGTGGATATTGTCGGTATCAGTTCGACAGCGAGGGGGTTATCTTCCCCTAGCATAGACGCGGGGAATTTGGTTTTCCTGAACATGAAGCGTCACCTACATCAGCTCTCCCTTTTAGCACGATCAGATTACTCAAGGCTGGCTACTCATGCCCTGAATTGGCGAGGGCTCGCTCAAACATGGAACTTTGTGATTCCTGGAACCATATGCTCTTTAGGCAGCCCCTTTTTTGATGCTCGATTAAGAAAGGACGTTTTTTTAATTTACAGTCAATATCCAGTGGTTTTGACCCACGTTTTTTAGATTTTTCAAATACTTCAAATATACGCTCCTACATTTGGGCGCTGATGGTTGTGCGTCAGGGATGTGATTTGGCAGGTTCATTGGGAAATTTCGGGTCTTCCAACACAAACTTCCCTCGCCCGCTGACCCACCAGAGGTGATCAAACTCCGGAAACACCACCAACACGCTAAAAGCCGTTTTGATTTATGAGACACTTTTCTGGACGTATGAACTAACCTTCAAATACAAAGCACCGCGCATGCGGATTGGTTGTTGTAACAGCCATCAGACCGCGCGGTCAAGGCCCCTATATTTAAATGTGATAAGTAGCGCAGGAACACTTTTTTTCCGTACGATTAAGAGGCTTAATGATATAGGTAATGTTTTTACTAATGCTAGGGAGGAATGATTTTAAACTGATTTGTTTCTACTTTTTTTTTTGACACTATTAGTATCCCATTTTTGTACAAACTTTTTCTTATCTGAATTATCCCCCCTATTTTTTTGATTTAGTTTTATTTTAATTTTAATTTTTTTTTTTACGTATTTAATGGTTTTAGCCCTGTATGAAACTAGCGTAACTTTTTATGTCCGGTTTAGATTTCGATAATCTTTCTCGGGGACTACTTCAGATAAAATTACTATTAAACAGAAAGTTGAAAATACTTCGATAAATACGTTGGTTTCACTGTGTGTACTAAACTTTAGGATAACATATCTTATATTTACTGATAAATATAAAGTTTATCCCACATTACGCGTGTCGAGATTAATTTACTAATTAAAAAAATAAACTAAATAAAAGAATACATCATATATTTTCATAAAATATAAAAGGTTTATGTTTACTCAAAATGCTGATTACATATGTGTTATTTAAATGATAAAATCTAAAATAAATAATGCGTTCTCCACATTAAGAGTGTCGAAGATCTCAATTACTGTTAAAATCACAAAACAAAGAATACTTCTATAGTTATCAATAAAAAAAAATAATAGAAAGTTTGCGTTTACTAAAATTTAGAATACACATGTATTTATTTATGAAACGATAAAATAAAGTTAAATCGTTTACCACACAACCTACGGAGTGTGAATATTAATTATTAAATTTCAAACTAAGAATAAATAAGAATATCTTTAATTTATCATTAAATTAAATGAGGTTCACGCGTTAACCCCGCACGAATTACAAAGTTTATATGATTATACATGGAAATTAAGAGATATAATAACTACCTGTTCTATTTATACCAATAAGATATAAATATACAATTTAACTGTCTTCAATTATTTGTTCTGCTTACAAGTTATAAATATTTTATTTACACTAGTATAACTAGAGAGAAAATTGTTTATCCTTTAGGCGGGTGCCTTAAACAATTAAATTCCTCCTCCCACCCATTGTTATACGATTTAGCCGCTAGCATTAAAATCGAATAAATGAGAAATGAAATAGCGAGGAGAGAAAAAATCCTATACGCTCCTCCCCTTTCTTCCTCGAAACATAAAGAAAAACCACAAAAAAAAACAATTCTCTACGACCCTTCGCACTGTACTTACGCAAAATTAAGCGGTACTATTGTGGGTTTTCCTCCTCTTTCGATACACTCATGACGATCAGAACTACCCGATTACGAAAGAAAAACACTTTAGATATTATTTGACGTCATATCCTTCATACGGTTTCAAAATAAACTGGATGGGTAACTTAACATTTTAAATAATTAAGCTCCTATAGATGACTTCTTAAATTTCTCGCGTTTAAGTAACACGGATAATCTGAACGTGTTTAACGTTTAAAGAAAAAAATTACCATGACGAAATAAAACTAAATCGAAACAAAGAAATATTACGCTTAACTAATGTTTAAAAATAGGACAAAAAAAACCTTCGCCCTAAAATATTTTACTGTTATATACGAGTTGAGAGATGAATTGTTTTTTAACGGTTGATATTAGATAAATGGAAAGTAATTACTCGTTTAAAATACGAAGAGTGAAATTTTACTCTTAAATTCATGTTACTTGATTAGGCTAAAAAAACAATTTTTAACGGGTGATAATTGAAATAAAGTGGAGTTTGACTCACGTTTAAAACACAAATAAAATAAATATACGCTTAACATTCCATTTACTAAAAAAAAAAAAAAAAAATTTTTTTTTTTTTTCTTTTGTTTTACCTACCGGGGAAGAAAGAAATTATATATTCATATATTCGACAAAAAAAAAAATTTTTTTTTGCATGTGCACAACATATATACAGCGATTCGCAATTCATTTGCATCAGCAATTACGCGCATGGGGAAAATTAAATATAGGAACTATTCGTTTATTTTTTGGTGGTCCAATAGGCTACCTATTTTCAACCATACACAATTTGTGTTCTCGTCTGACTTTGGTTATGTTTGGATTGCTTTTCTTTTTTTAATCCGCTCAATCCAATGTCAGTCCAAGGCTTCTACACAAGATGTTGACTACAACCCCTTGAGCCACCTTCTGATGGTACATATTAACTTCCAACCTTTGTTTCTACTACCACCTCTCTACCAATTCATCATATTTTAATTTTTTTCTTTCATGTGCTTTCTATCTGCATGCTACTCCAGGGGACTGTTTAGCTCCCACATTATTTGTTTATCATAACTGTTGTCTGACAACGTGCACCGGGATATTAGCCTTGTCCCCAAATCAACCTTATTCCCAGTCTTAGTTGCTCGTGACAATTAATTTGCGTCTGGTTTCCTTTTTTGTAGTTTCGCCCCTACCCTGACAACCTATTGCTCCCCTGTCGTCTATTAATTTCGTTTGTGCGGACGGCTGTATCAACTAGTCGTCGAGCTTATTATTTTAAGATCTGTCGTGACGCCATCTCTGTACCGGACCGTCCTGCCAGCGCCGCTATTGGCACGCTACTTAATATGTGTTTTTAGAAGAGCTATCTTCCACATAACTTGACACAAGGGGCTTTGTACAGTTTTTGTTCACAACAGAGGTTCGCAACAGGGAGAGTATCATCAGACTGATTGGAATTGACCAATTTTACGGCCATCGTGCGTTATTCCACAATCGGACAGTATTTGCGTTTCATTGATAACTCCACTAGCCATGCCCCTGTTGTCTTGCCCAACATTTTCTCTTGTCCTTTCTCTTCATTCACTCTTCGTATTTCCTTTGTAGAAGGTGGTGTCCTCTTTTCTGTAGCTTTATCCACTCTGATGAAGGGTAAATAACCCAATCCGCTCGGGCAGTTGCTACGACTCCGCCTACTACGTCTTCCTCCGTAACCTATTCTTCTGCTATTTTTAAGGCCTTAGTCGCTTTCCCTTTCTTCGCGGTATACTTGAACGCTTGCATACCGTGA
>CM042139.1:131513261-131583261 GCA_023376005.1 Doryteuthis pealeii
TCGTTATCGATTAAGAAAACTTTGATGAGTAGGCCATTTTTTAGACACCAAATTCTTCAGGACTAAATCATTCTCTAAAAAGAAATATACGTAAGTTTTCATTAATTCAAAACTAAGATTTATTAAATACTTATAAAACAATATGAATCCTGAAAATTTCGTTATGTTTTGTAATATTTTCTATCAGGTCGAATTATGCGTAGACGACCTAAAATAATGTTACGTGGCATGTAGTGAAAATTCTAATAATACTAATTTCTCTTGAGGACCTATCAACCGCCATTAATAAGAGAGACTACATTAACTGCATATCCTGTAAAAGGTAAAACTGACCCCTCGAAAAAATAAACGTAAGTGTTCTGGGTATGAATTCAGAACAGCACTCGGCATGGTAGAGGCTCCTTAGTTTATTTAGTTTTATGGATATCTCGAGAGTGTGAGCGAGTGACCATTTCCATTACCATTACTTCAGAGGTTTGCCTCTGACGCGAATGGCCGTGTTAGGTCATATCTATTGATCTAATTGGTTCGTTTAAATTATTAGTATTGGATAAAATACTTGAGGGAGTATAAATGTAAATGATTTGTATTAACTTATATTGCTAAGATTATATTAATCATTTGAAAATATATAACTGGTGCAAGAGAATGACTGTTATTAGATATGAATAAATAATTTTGGGGCGTATCAATGAAATAAGCCTGTCTGGGTGATGGAGTCAATTGTAATCTCCCATCATTACTTTTGTTGCATGGCTAAAATATCCTGAAATTTGGGGAAGTCCCCGTCGCGTAGTGTGGAACGTGCCTGTACTTGGACATCGTCATAAGCAAGTTCGAACTCCAGTCACGCTATTACATTTGACTTTCGGACTAATACTTTTACGAAGGTCTAAAACCACTCAGTTTCCAATTATAGTGTTAAATTAAAAAGTCCAAAAATGTTGAGCGCCACTAAACCAACAACCAAACTAATACTCTCTTCCCTCAGTATGCAAAATGCGTTTACTAATTTCAGAGGCTTAAGGTATATTGAACTCTATCATTAACCACCCTTTGGTAATAATTGCACTATTGTTCATAATCAAAGGCATGGGTTTAGCAGTAAATAAACCGCAAAGACCGAATGCTATTAACAAAGAGAAACCAAAATAATACCCTCCTTCTCCTAGGTATGTAAACTGCTTTACATATTCAGAGGCTTACGATATATTACCTCTATCACTAACATTTTTTGGGTATAGTACTACCACTGTTCTTCAAGAAGGATTCCTTCGGCCTTATATAACCCACAAAGATTGACATATCATTAAACACGGAAAACCAAAACGATCCCCACCTTCCACAGGTATGTAAACATATTTTCACGGGCTTACAGTATATTGAACTAACACTCTTTGGTAGAGCTATAAATCTCCTCATCATGAATAATAACAACACGTTTGTTCTATAATGATGGCTTTGGGATTAAAAATAACACTCGAATGTTTTATATTATCATTAAACAAAGAAAAAGAAACCAAGAAAAGTGCTGATAAATTGCAACGCTAGAGAGATCTATTCATTGTAAAATGTGTTAAAAATATCTTAGAACATCCGTACCTGTCATTGGGTCTTATATATTGTGCAATATTTCTTTATGGCGAAATATGTGTATTTGCAATATTTCGACACCTGGCTGATTTTTCATATTTTTTAAATAAATCGAGCAACACTTTTACTGCGAATGATTTTTTCCATGTAACGTAGCAGCTGTTTTATGCGCACGACTTAAAATATAATCAATAAAGAACAACATTTAATAAACCACGTGAAGTAAAAAAGAGACGTTAAATATTTCAAGAAAGTTTCTCTCAGTATATCTGTCAGCGATGTAAGTTACTATTGACTTTTGTCGTACAATAATATAACCTGAACTGATCTAAGTAAAGACATCTCACTATTTTACTTTGAGCGCCTTCCTTTTCATTTTTTATTTCTCTAGGTAAAATAAAGCAATGTAGCTATACACGCACACACGCACAAACTCACAGACACACACACACACACATACACACACATACACCCCCCACCACCACCCCCCACACACACATACCCCCCATATATATATATATATATATATATATATATATATATATGAGTACGTTAGTTCATCCGAGATAAATTTATTTCAGCACTTTAGCCTCTTCAAATGGAAAATAAATTCATATCTGATGAATTAATGTACTCACATATTTATTTATACAGTTTACTGTCTTACCCAAGCCAGCTTTTTTGGGTGGAGATCTTATTTCTCTGTCAACATATTCTAAGCCCTGCCGGCAAAGGGATCTTGTGATATATAATTGATAGGTTGCTATAAATGTGTACGGTAACGTAGAAATTTTAAAATTCAATGGAAATCTTGAATCATAGAAAAAAATGTGTAAGTAATTGACAGAACAAGCTTTTACTAACCTCGTAGTTGGTTTCTGATTGTTCAGAGCCAAACGTGAGAACAGAATGATAGTTAAAAGACATTTTGGGAACAAATGTAAAAGGTGTAGGCCATTTCTCCATGCGTGTTGTTCTTATTTGTGTTGAATAAAAACGTCTTAAACCATATCATGTGTTTCGTTACAAAAATTAGCAACGGGCACAAGAATAAGAATTCTCAAGAAATTCCAAGAAAAAAAGATCAGAACAGAGAGAAGTCAGTCCAGATAACAGATTTTGTTCACAACGAATTGTTTCGTGATTAATCATTTGGTGTTTGAGTTAATTCATTCATTTTAACGGCATGTCAACTCTTCTGTGTTATTGCTATTGCCTACCGATAATACAATTGCATACATTGTTCGTTCATATTTACATTTTTGTTTAGTTACGTCTTAATGATCTATTTTTCACAAAGTTCATATGATATCAAATAATCCTATCTAATACAAATAATTTGCACTCATATGTTTTAAAGAATAAATATCTAATACTAATAATTTATATACGATTGTATGGTTTCAAGTACCTATTTCCATTCAATAATACTCATTTGTTTGCACACACTTATATGGTTCAAATAACTAATTGTAATCCTTAGTTAATCCTTATAGCTTCAAGTAACTCGCAATACAAATGATTTACTGTTATATGCATCAAATATACCAATAAAATAGAACCATTTTAAACAGACATACGACCCATAACAAATAGTATTGTCACATAATGGATGGACAGAAGCTTATCATTTTGTAAAGTAGTGTGTGGATTTTAGAATGTTGAATGAAACGAATAAAAAAATACAACGGTCACAACGTTTGATAGACAGAGAGTCACCAGAGGTCATCTTACGTGCGGATCTAATTTGCTAGAGAGTAGCGTAGTCAGATGATTCTGGGAATGTCAGTTGTTGTCAGTTGGAGACTGAGCGCCCGATTGGGTCAGACGTAGTTAAGTCTCTGCTCCTTGCGCGCATGAGCGGGCAAAGAATGAATCGGATAAAACAAAAAGCTTTTCTGTTCGTGTGCCTATGGCAATAATCTTGTTGCTGGGGTGGTTATGCATGCGCCTACGCGGCCCCTGTGCACAACATGGATCCCCGCTTACTCTTGGCTTGACAGTCCGTTTCTGATACCACTTCCGATTGATCCTACTGCTAAGTGTGAAGTTCTTCGTGCAGTTATTCGGTTTAGAATGCAAAAGGCATTAAATTGATTGAAATTCATTGGCAATTAACGGAATTGTATGGCGAGTCGTGCTTGGATGTCAGTGACGAAGCAGTGTAGGGAGGTTGCAATGAAAACGAGGTTCAACGCTTCCTCAACGACATGGATCAGAGCTGGTATGACATGGGCATACAAAAAACTGCCACAGCGCCTACAAAAATGTATCGACCGAAATGGCGAATATATAGGAAAAATAGATACATGTTCAAACTTTAAAATTATGTAAGCATTATTGAAAATAAACAGTAAACCGCGTCTGTGAATTCTAAATATTTTGGAGACCTTAATTTTAGGATTGCCCTCGTAAATACTCGGATAAAATTGTGTGCTGTCTACACATGCAGGACTTTTTGCTGGTCGACTAATATACCAGCGAAATGTTTTAGTAGCATATGAACATTCCAGCAATCTGAACTTCTAGACCAACGTTTAAGATACGTCAGAACATATGGCTTTGAAATTCCTTACGGTATCAGCTGGCAACAATAGAACCAGTTAACCAACCCGGATGTCAGCAACAAATACATTAATCAACGAGTTCTAAACGTTCAGCAAACAGGTTGGACAATAACCATAAACTGATGCACCTGACATAAAACACGGCGACACCTGAACACCAAATGACTATCACGCCAGATTTAAAGACTGAATGAAAATCTAAGATTCTTTTATGTATAGTGCAATACCGTTGTAATTACCAAACATTTTCCTCTGGGTTAATGAGCTACAAACTCAGCAAAGAAAAGAGTAAGATTAAGCTATGTAAAATAATTCTTTACCATATATCTCACGGCTGAGACACTACTACACAGCCTGGAGGAGGCAGCAAAGAACGTCGGCTTTTATGTGAACTATGATAAAACTGAGTTCATGAGCTTCAAAAAGCAAGGGACATCTCCACACTTGACGGCAAGCCTCTTAAGTCAGTAGAAAAATTCACATACCTAGGTAGTAATATCTCATCCACAGAAAGCAATGTTAACACTCGAATAGGAAAAGCATGGTTGGCCACCAACAAATTATCAGTCATATGGAAATCCGATCTCCCCAACAAGCTAAGAGATGATTCTTCAAGCTATGTTGTGTCGGTACTGCTGTATGGCTGTACCACCTGGACCCTAACGAAGCGTCTTGAGAATAAGCTAGATGGAGCTGTACGAGAATGCTACGGGCGGTCCTGGATATGTCGTGGAAACAGCACCCACAAAAGAGCAACTATATGGCCACCTTCCCCCCATCTCACAAACCATACGAGTGAGACGGACTAGACATGAAGGCCACTGTTGGAGAAGCAAGGACGAAATCGTAAGCGACGTGTAGAATACTGATAATTGTTATTCTGTGTTACTTTCACCTCGCGGCCGTTGTGGCTGTCTGGTTTGTAACTGTCAGTTACTGGATCGAATATTAGGTGTGCAATCAGGGCATCCATACTGGCTTCTTCATCTTCCAGACACTTAATAGCACCTTCTTCATTCATTTGATTGGCAGACATTTGCAAAGTGGTTCCGTTTCCACAAGCTTTGCATGTCTGACCCCATGCCGCACACATCCGTGGCCGGTTACCTATTCCAGCCCCACCATGCTGGTAACTAACACAACCTCTGCATGCATTACGTTGGGTTTTTTTCACCATGTCTCCACGGTTGAAGGTAGTGCCTGAACGGCTGAATTTTGGGCCCATTTCTGTCGGCGATACGCAGATGTTCGAATCCTTGCAACATCTGAGTACCAGATATCTTATCTTGGTCTCGCATGGCCATCTCAAATGCTTTTGCATGAGTTATATTTGTTCCAAGGTCATCAGTGAACCTGCCTTAGCCAATATATCCGCCTGTAGTGTGTCATTAGCAATGCCCCGAATGAACTGATCCTTTATATATATGTTGGACAAGTCATGATCACAGTTGGGCATATATAGTTGCAATCTTGTGCTCCTGACTGTAGACGAATCAAGTAATCCTGGATGGACTCATGGTCACTCTGTATGATGGATGAAAAGGAGATTCTGTGCACCATGGGATTCGATTTCTGTGTAACCAACACCTCTAGCATATCAAGCAGTTTGCTAGGGTTGGTGTTGAAGAAGTCAGGTAAGTATTGATGATAGAATTCTGGACGGTTTCATCAGCACAATTGTACAGTTGAATGTTAGTCTGTATGGGGGAAGATTGGTCATCTTTGTAAATACGTCCCAGTCTATCCTGAACTTCCTGAATTGTTGTGGGGTCATTTCCGAACTGAGTTGAGGAAGTTTTGCAGTTGGTGTTCTTGCATAATTAGCTGATAATGGGAGTGTCACTGGGGGACCCTTGGCTAGCTTTAGTATAGTGAGCATGTCACCCATAGTCTTGATACCCAGTTCCTTAAGCATTGCACGGTCCAGCATATGCAAGCTGACCTTGCAATCTCTTCACTAGAAAATGTCTGGCATAAGTTTTAGCAGAGGCAACAGATATGCCTGCCTCAATAAACAGCTTTTCCCATCCAGCTAGGTCGAATCCTGTTCGCCAGCGCCATATTGAAGTAAATTGGTTTGACTGGCCAAGCCTAACATGAAGTTACAAGTTCATTAATGAACCCATTATAACAGCTTAAATAATTCCTGCCACTACTGCCAGGAAGAGTCCATTAAGCTGAGTAGGTGTTTGACTGTTCTACTGTCCAATAGTTAACAATCTGTAACAGTCATTTCCAGACTGCAGTTCAATCCTGGCTAAGGGTGAAAGTAACACAGAATAACAATTATCAGTATTATAAGATATTTCTTTACCATTCAGCACTGCCCCGGCAAGTGGCACAAGGGTTCTGATGCCATATCCCGCAACCCAGTTGCCATAGTAGAAGCCCTTACTACTTTATTCTCAACACAACCTTCTAACCAGGACACACACCTCTCTGACGACATAGATGACTTAATGGAATCAGTGACCCATCAGGCAATGACGAATTGTAGAGATAGCAACAATATCATATCACTTGACCATATTCGTGCATCTGGCCAGAATGATCAGCATTACACATCACTTTTAAGGTGATTGAACAAGGATTTCCTTCTATACGTTCTCAGGTCGAACCAGGAATCCGCCATTTCTGGGAGGTACGTCACAGACTCGACAGAGGCTTAGCACTGATGGACGAAAGAATTATCGTACCTACGACCCTACAAGGGAAAGTGCTACATTGCCTACATTCAGCTCACCAGGGCGTGAGGGCATGAAAGCTCGTGCAAATGATTCAGTGTATTGGCCTGGTATGAACGCATCCATACGCAATTTCAGGAATAATTGTCGGGTGTGCACCAGTATCGCCCCATCCCAACCCCTCGAGCCAATCACTTAACAGCAACTCCAGATTGGCCCTTCCAACAAATAGTAATGGATATATTTTACGTTGGGCATATTGCATACCTTGTTTGCGCAGACCGACTCACAGGCTGGATCATCTTATATCACCTAAAACCTGGTCATGCCACCACTAAAAGATTAATATCTATTTGTAGGAAACTCTTCCACACTTATGGTACTCCTGAAGAGCTGAGTAGTGATGGTGGCCCTCCTTTTAATTCTGAGCAATTTCAGCAGTTTCTCAAGTCATGGTGTGTAAAACATAGAAAATCATCAGTAGCATACCCTCAATCCAATGGCCGAGTGGAACTTGCTGTCAAACTGCCAAAAGATAATCCATGGCAACACAGGCCCTCAGGGTTCACTAGACAACGATAGTGTTGCCCAAGCAATCCTCCAATACCGCAATACTCCCATTCAAGGCATCGGCCTATCCCAGCGCAGTTGCTGCTCCCCGCCGACTCCGGATTCGATCCCGTTGAGACCTATCCTCTACAAACCACATTCTGAATGGATAGCCGCAGCACAACGTCGTGAGGAGAGTTTTCGTCAACGGAATGTCCTGCTGTCGGAAAGATACAATAGGTACACACACAGTCTTGACCCGCTTACAGAATGGTGACAAAGTAGCCATTCAAAACCCATCAAACCGCCGGTGGACCACTACAGGCACCGTCATTGAGTTCTCCCACATCGGCAATACCGGCTCCGAGTGGACGGATCAGGTAGGATCACACTCAGAAACCGACGCTTCCTGAAAAAGCTGATCACAAAACCCAAACCCACACCATTGCCTAGTGCTATGCTTGATCCCATTGGCTCCAACTCTAACACCCCACACCTCAACATTAGGGACCTGGACTCACCCAATGTCACTCCGCCCCCAAAACCAAGGCCGACGAAAATACCCGGGCATTGTCAAGATTGCTCCCCTCTAATCAGCCTGGCCGAAAGGAACTAATTTCTCCTCAAAGGCCAATACGCCTGGGCAATGGGAGAGGGGGGAAGGGGAGATGTAGAATACTGATAATTGTTATTCTGTGTTACTTTCACCCTTAGCCAGGATTGAACCTGCAGTCTGGAAATGACTGTTACAGATTGTTAACTATTGGACAGTAGAACAGTCAAACACCTACTCAGCTTAATGGACTCTTCCTGGCAGCAGTGGCAGGAATTATTTAAGCTGTTATAGTGGGTTCATTAATGAACTTGTAACTTCATATTAGGCTTGGCCAGTCAACCCAATTTACTTCAATACGACGTACTACTGTGGAAGCCAGCACATGGGCACGCTAATGTGGGCCGCCCAACCAAGACCTACATTGACCAACTATGTAAGGATACTGGCCGCTGTGCAGAGGAGCTGCCGGAGTCAATGAATGATAGGGAAGGCTTGTGAGAGATCATCATGGATATCCGTGCAAACTGCGCGACATGATGATGATGATGATATATATATATATATATATATATATATATATATATAATAAACAAAAAAATTCAAATAAAAAGTGTTGCATAAAAAAGTGATCAATTCTGTTATTGCAGAGCAGATAAAGACCTATAAAATATAATTCTGGACACCAAAAATCCGTTACTTGATTTGATGTTTTATGCTGTGTGAGCAATCATCATTTCTGAATAAGGATTTTGCAAACCACATGAAATATCAAGATACGGACTTTTTGATTTCATAATAATAATATTTCTAGGTATATATATATAATGAAATCACCGGTTCTCGCTAGATCACCGAAGTTAAGCAGCGATGAGCCTGTTTATTACATAGATGGATGATTATTTAAGCAACAGCTGTTACTGTAAGAAACCGAATATCAAAATGACTTGATTCACTATTGGATGGCCAGAAAATAGTTATTATGCCGTCAAGCAAAAACAACCAACCAACAGTAATAATATTTTTCTATTACAATTAATTATTGATATAATATTAGAGATGAAGAATACTACCTCTATCCCATAATAGTGGGTACATTAAATGTACGGAATTCATACACAGGTTAGCATTTACTTTTTCTTTTTGTTAGTTTCATCTTTTGGAAGAACTGGAGATTCCATTGACAGTTAAGAGAAATATCCAGCCATATTGAATATCTCAATTCTCCATTCTTTGCGTTTGATGTGCAGAGTGTGTGGATAAATAATAGGATAGGCTTAGCTTTTTAACCTTAATATGGCAACCGGTCTAGGATAATTCTGTTCTGTTAAACTTGGCTAAAAATTGACCTTTTGTCACATCCTACTTATCTGAGGGGGGGGGCTAGGATAAATATATACTCTGCTGGGGTAAGAGACAGTGTATACTTAGTCCACCGTCAGGGCATTTAAAGTGTTATCTATACATATGTGTCTCTAATTATATTCATAAAGTTGCAATTGAACGTATCTATTGATCTATGATCCTCCGTTCTTCGCAACTCAGTTTCTATACTTATTAAGCCCATAAGTTAATTTGTTACATTCAATTCTTATATTACCGAGAGGTTAATATCTAATTTCGCCTTGGTGATATTAGCTGCTGAGGTCTCTCCGTGTTTGGCTTTGATCTAGTTCGCTCAAATAGATTTATTTTCTGCAATGAGTACACCGTATCAGAGTTGGCTATCTCATGTTATATGTATTGTTACAACAACTACTAGCACTTGTTATATAGTTCTTCTTATCATATTGTACTTGTCTTTTTCTGTCTTCTTAATCAGATCGTCTACTCTAATATGTGGTCGCGTAGAAGCTGGTTGAATAGTCTATCGTCTATCCGGGTATCTGGTATTATTCTGTCTTTATTTCAAAGGCCTGCTCTCTTGGGATTTCTTTGGCTTCTTAATCTCTGCATTTGTTGTTGTTCATAATAACGAACACAAAGACTTGGATATTTTTCAGACGTCTTTATTTATCCCCCCACCCCATCTAACCAACGTGCGGGAAATAAATTGCTATCTTAGAGACGCGTCTACCAGCCTGAAAAAAACTTAGCTCATCCCCTCAAATTCCAAGTCGAGCTCCTACGAACCGAACTGACTAACCAGAGAATAGTTATAAGTCAACGAAAGGCCAATGCCCGTAAATTTATTTTTACGTTTTATTATGATTCTGAATTACCGAAAGTAAGTAGAAAACTCTACCGTACATAATTTATAAGCAACCTATCATTATGTATCGCACTAAATCCAGCTGACAAGGCAATCTATTTCGTTGAAGTAGAACAACAGCATTTCAATTGTAACATACAATTCCCTTATTGTTTTTTTTTGTTTTTTTTAATTCAATAACATTTAATATACCTAAAAACAAATAAATATGAATGTATCTACTTTTCATGACCAAATATATTGATGCATCTAAAAATGTTGGAATGCAGTCATGGTTATCAAGATATCCTCAGAATTTCTATCAACTTCTAAATTATATTTTCATATTGTTATCGTTAAAGCGACTGTTGTTCGATCAAACACGAAAGAACGCCAAACCAAGAAAAGGGGTAATATTCCTTTGCGAAAAATGTCATCACCATAGTTTAAATAAATCTTCTGTTAAATCGTTAAGCGTATCTGTTTAGTTTATTCAATTCAACTTCTTGTATTATATATATATATATATATATATATATATACATATACATATATATATATATATAGTACAAGGAGATAATCTTTATATATATATATATATATATATATATGTGTGTGTGTGTGTGTGTGTGTGTGTGTGTGTGTGTGTTTGTGTGTGTGTGTCATGAAGTCCTTGTGGCGTAGTGGCTAATGTGCTAAATTGACATATTAGTGCGTTCGAATTCCAATCAAGCTATTAAGTTCACTTTCGGAATAATACCATTAGGAAAGGAATAAACCCTCGAGAGTTATTTAATGCCAAAACCATCCTTGTAGAAGAACAATAGTGGTAATATATAATCTATAACAGTGGGGATAAGGGCGTCCATACTTTTTCCAAGAGTATTAGTGCTAAAGTAAACGTAATAGCGCGACTTGAATTCGAACTTGCCTACAACAATCTTTAAGTCCATCATATCAGCCACTACATTACGGGGACACTAAATATTTACCCTAAGTGAGTAATTAATTATTTAACTAATCAGAAATGGTATATTTGGGTCAATGAATATGAGCCGCGACTATTTTTATCCCTCTCGACATTGTCTGACACATCTGATGGGTGTTGCCTATTTTGCTGACAGCGCGTCGTAGCCGTTGTTCTATCCAATAAATATGTTGCTACTGCTGCTGATGTTGATGATGCTTTCTGCAATGACAGTTATCTGATTATTTTCTTGGAAGCAAGTCTGTAGATTATTATCTGATGTTTCTTACAATCTTCGCAGTTCGATTCCTTGTTTTTACGTTTAAGTATTCACATAAAATTTAATAAATGTCTTAACTCTCTGTCTGCCATGAATAAAAGATGATAAAGTTATACTCGTCAAGAGAAGGGAGATAACCTTGGAACTATAATTAGCTTAAAATTCAGAAATTGTAAGTTATGTAAGATTTTATTTATTTGGAATGCTTTTTCCTTTTTACAAACCATAAAACTACAACAGGCCACCCGCGTGGTCTAATGGTTATCAATTTGGATTAGTAAACCATTGTTAGCGAGTTTGTAGAACTTTCCTCAAAATAAAATTTACATCCAATCGATGTACATATATAAATCCCATAGACCAAGAAATACAGAACTTCCCAGTGACTGACAACACGTGTCGCATGGGGATTTGTTTTGTTTTTCTGTTGTATTTTTTTGTTTGTTTGTTTTGTTTTTACTTTGAGATATGCATTTTATTTAAGAAGATCAAACCTTTTCCAATGTCCATTTAAATTTGAATAAAATATTTCAAAATGAATATATCTATAAACTTTTTAAAGCATTTGTTGGTTGATTATATTGTTTAATGGCATATCAACTCTTGTGAGCTATTTAATGCAGCTTTATCATTTATAATTCTGCTGGTCATGACACCTACTGGCTATTGGCAAACACAGGAGATGTGGTCTTTCATCTTTTCTAGCCTCAAATAGGAGAAACGTGTCAAATAAGGGATTCTCATTGGATGTCCCATACTGTCGGCTTTGTGCTAAAACTAATCTAAGCTTAGTAAGTAACAACCATAAACCTACAATATACTTATAAATACACATTTTTCTAAAAAAGAAAATGACTTTTTACATTATTTTAATTGTTCCGATTGCGGTTAAAACTTCAACTTGACAATTCTGTTTTTTATGTACATATATAAATATAATATTATTGTATTAGGTATGTAGTAACGTTCCAAACATCCTCTTTTTTTAAATATAGAGACTGAAGAAACGGTATAAAATCGGTTTTATGTTTATCTTAAAAAAGGCAGGTCGCTAGAAACAGAGTTTGATCAGAGTTATCAATTCTCCAGGGTGTCATATTTAATAACATAAAACATATCGAATTATTTACTGTGATTCGATAGGTGAAAATATTTTCTCTAGATAAGTAACCACTCCACTTTTTCCCTCGGGGATGGCTGTTAATAAATTAATTCAGCAATCTATTCAATAATAATAATAATAATAATAATAATAATAATAATAATAATAATAATAGGTGATAATAATAAAAGGTGATCCACTGGGAATTATGCAAGAAATTAAATTTTGACCACACAACAAAATGGTATATGCATAAACCAGAATCTGTTCTTGAGAACGAAACGCACAAAATTCTCTGGGACTTTGAAATTAAAACGGATCACCTTATCCCAGCAAGAAGGCCAGACCTAGTGTTGATTAACAAAAAAGAAAGAACTTGTCAACTGGTGGATTTTGCAGTGCCAGCAGATCACAGGGTGAAGCTAAAGGAAAATTAAAAAATTGACAAATATCTGGACCTTGCCAGAGAACTGAAAAAGTTATGGAACATGAAAGTGAAAGTGATACCCATTGTGGTTGGTGCACTTGGAACAGTCCCAAAAGGATTAGAAAAGGGGTTGGAAAGTTTGGAAATCAGAGGAAGGATTGAAACCATTCAAAACACTGCACTGCTGCAATCTGCCAGAATACTCAGAAGAGTCCTGGAGACCTGAGGAGACTTGCTGTCACTCAGACTCCAGTAAAAGACCATCAGCTAACACTGATGTGAAAACTCAAAAGGAGTAAATAATAATCTTATTATAATGGAGATTGTGTGCTTTTCTGTCTGTAACCGAAACTATATCACTACTTAAGTCACAATTCCCTTTGTTATTTACATCACATTCTCCATGATTTTATTTAAACCTCAATTTCTAATAAAATTGTTTCACATTATTAATACTGTTAATCATATCTACAAATTAATAATATGCAATTGTATTTATATATACACTAAAATAGCATTTTACAGTGTGAACAGGAAGGCTAATTTGCATATTGAAATTAAAAATTTGATTTTAATAAATATGTACTTAGTATTATTGATTTTTAATTGTATGGTTTTATCTTAATGGATATGATCAAAAATCTCTTCAATAAATCTTAAAAGAAATCGATTAACGAGAAGAAATAATTCTGATTTTATTCTTTACTTCCTATTTTAACTAAGTTATTAAATTAGTAAAATTTAGTAATGAAAGACGAGTGATAGAAGAGTAAGTTTCAGTTGTTCTATTTTTCGATTATACACCCCACTGTTTCAAATCATTTTATCTGCATTCTTATTTAGTTTCATTAGCTTTTCTAATTTAATATACTTTATTACATTAAAACTTAAATACTTGCACCCGGAGGGTGCATATATTTGCTAGTAATAATAATAAAAACGAAAAATAAACAAATAACTGGACCTTGTCAGAAAATTGAGAATGAGGGTGAAAGAGACATTGTGCCCTTGCAACTGTCACCAAAAATTCAGAGAACAAACTAGAGGAATTAGAAAATAGACTAGAGGAAATAGATAGCAGAGGAAGAATTGAGATATCCAACCAACAGCATTTTTAAGATTGGCTATAATACTCAAAAGAGTCCTGGAGAACTAAGGAGACGTGTT
Source organism: Doryteuthis pealeii (assembly GCA_023376005.1). Classification (NCBI taxonomy): domain Eukaryota; kingdom Metazoa; phylum Mollusca; class Cephalopoda; order Myopsida; family Loliginidae; genus Doryteuthis; species Doryteuthis pealeii. The sequence goes on from CM042139.1 coordinate 131,527,342, forward strand.
GTCACCCAAACTCCAGTAAAATACCATCAGCTAACGCTGGTATGAAAAACTCGCAACCTATGAGATGATAATAATAATAATAATAATAATAATAATAATAATAATAATAATAATAATGATGATGATGATGATGATGATAATAATAATAATAATAATAACAATAATAATAATAATAATGATGATGATGATGATAATTCCAGCAGCCATTAACAGCATTTCAGGAGTTATTTAATGCTAAAAACACCTTTCAAGAAGAAGAGAAGTGGTAACATTTAACCAATAGCTGTGTGATGAGGAGTTTTATACCTTTCGCAAGGTTATTAGTCTGAAAGTGAAGGGAATACTACGACTGGAGTTCGAACTCGCTTACTACGATGTCGAAGTTCAGCACTTTTGTCAGTACACCAATAAAATAAGTTAAGTTACCCTAAAATAAGCTAAGAAAATAGTTAAGCAACATAATGTTTTAAATGTTTGTTGATGTTATTAACTGAAACAATATGGTTTTTGATAACATATTTTAACGTTCTATTGCCTCCTCTAATTTCTTTTGAAAATAATTCCGACATCTTATCTAAAAAATTTATTAATTTCTCAGAATATCATGTTTGTTTTTTCTTTGTACAAAATATGTTGCTATTTCCTCACAAATCGCAACATAGCGTTTCATTTTTAAAATAACTCTCTTCTCCAAATAAAATTATTTTCTAATTTTTTTTACTTACATTAAAGTATGTTATTTTTCAAGTTAAAGTGCGATACATATTTTTATTTAATAGTCTAAAACAGATTCTTGTTTCCCGCGAAAAAAAATGGAAAAAGAAAAATGCCGCATTGCATGTATTAAAGTTGTTCATAAAACGGCAGAATAGAATACATTTTTTTTAAATATTGCATTGTAACGAACTTTATCAAAACGTGAGAAAAATGCAGGTGTGACAGAAAACTTAGAATGAAAAATATATGCTTTTGCATAAATTGATTCTGTTATTATTTACTTGCTAGTAAAAAAAGAATTTTTCTCATCTTTTTTCTTTCTTCTTCTGCATTTGAGCAGAAATTGAATCGGCTAAGTTCACTCAATTTATCAACAAAAAGTTTTAAACCGTTTTCTGACAACATTATAGATAAAAACCAAAATTGCTGTGAATTTACGCACAATATAACCCTCCCGTTAAATCATTATAATTTCCTCTCGTTTATCTTGCAAATACACACGGTCTGCTTCAACCTATCAAGAATACACATAACCTAAGAGTTCTGAATAGTTTCAGGTTACTATAATAGCAAGTTTTATTTAATAAAGCCAACGCTTGCTTTGGCCTGCTCAATGTATACTTGAAGCATTCGGGGGAAAACAGTAAAAATGATTATACAAGAGAAATGTTAAGCCAATGAAAGAAGAAAGACTATATCCCAATGCAGACTTATAATAAGTGGCAATTATATCGCAGTTAAAGTAACTCTTCAATAAAAAGAAAGCAAAGAGATTTAACTGTCCGTTAGTCGGTAAGTAGAAGGGAAATGGCCGTGGAATTTAATTTTAAAGGGTCTGTAGTGTAGTCGTTAACAGAAATTGCCAAGGGTTAATGCAATTAACACTGTATACACTTACAATGTGTGTAGATTTAGAAACAGTTTCTTGGAATGTGGGAAAATCGATCAATACAATACAGACATCAATTTATAGCAGCTATCATCACCATTAAAACAACAATATCTATTCTAACTAGAATTAGATTCTCTTTGTCTCTATTTTTCATTTTGTTTTACTGGTATCTTCTCTTTGTTGCTTACGGTCAAGTCACGTTGAAAGCACCAGTTTGACTAGGCCACCAAACTTAACCAGCGATGAGCCTGTTCGGTACTTACATGGGTGATCATTTAAACAACAGAAGGTTCTGCAAGCAACCTGATATCAAAACGAGGATTCGGCATTAAATGACTCGAAAACGGTTGATATTAAGAGTAAAATCGTAAAATCACCCAACTAAATTATTTCTTGTTGGTCACATAATATAAATGCTCTTACTTGTACCAATCACGCTACAATGTATGAACCTGTCTCAGTATACACGTTTCTCATCTCCCATTATTTCTAGAAAAATACACACATCAATGTTCAGACAACACATTTCCATCCTAATATCCCGATGAAGGTTTAATAAAAAACCGAAATGCTTTAACGTCAACTTCACCATCAAGAATAACTTCATATTTTTTAGAGTACTTTCTTTTCTATTTTCTACTTACTTCGAAAGTATATAACCGTGGGCAAATTATTTATATAAGATAGGAATGTTTGATAACACATAAGTAAGTAGTAGGCAAACTGGCTTAATGTCCGTATCACCTGAACTGTAAGAGAGTCTATCCCCTTTTCGCTAGCCCCAAACAGGGAAATTGTTATTGCGCCTGAAGTGGGGTGGCACATCTGCCACCTGCACCCCACCTTAAAATACAGATTCAAACTGTGCTACTCATGCACTCAGTTGGTGAGGACTGGAATAAAACCCGGGAACTTGTGGTTCCGAGATGAATGATCTACCGACTGAGCTAAACCACGTGTGAAAATAAAATCTTTTTAAGAAACAACTACAGTGAAAACGTACAATGAACGCATAAAATACCTGTATACGGGTTGATATGCCATTAAAACAGAGCAATCCAACAATAATTTACTTTTTGTCTATTCTTTTTGTTTCTTATATTTTATTTGTTTTTCTACTCTTTCTTTCACCATATTATAATTATTCCCCCTCTCTCTCTCTCCCTCCCAAACACAAGCACACATACACACGCACACACACACACACACACACACACACACACACACACACATATATATATATATATATATATATATATATATATTCATCTTTCTGTTTTCTATTGTAGTCCCATTCGCCCATTCCTTTAGATTTTCACATACTTTCCTCTTATTCTCAAACATTTGTCTAATTTATCTACCATTATTTTCTACTTTCTTATCCTTTTTCTCCAACAACTTCCAAGTTTAAACCCCTTGATAATACAAATAAGTTTCAATTACGGCATATTAGAGACAAGTCTATAGCCAGAACAACGGTAAATGGCGTATATAGATTACACAAAACCTTAGTCGGTTGCCAGATTTATTCTAGTCATACACCTTATAGAATTTAGAATCAATCATAAAGCAACACAGCATCCTCTTTGTTATTACTGCATCCTTTAAATCTTCTACCATGAACGATTTGAGTTACAAGAAAGAGAATATGTGTACATTTTATAGAGTTCTATCTGCTTTATTATTACAAATACAATTTTAATTGTTTTTTATAGTCTATACAAACGTATATGTATTTATTCAAGCCCTCCCCTAAAGCAGGATGTGACATAAGGTCAATTTAAAACAGGTTTGAATTCAGGGGTTTTTTTTTCTTCTTCTAAACCGATTGCTATACCAATGTTCAAGAGCCCAGTTTGTCCTATGATTTTACTCATACCCAGACAGAGAATAATTGGATGGATACTTTTCCCAAGGTTATTAGCTCTATGTGAAATGCAAACAGCCTGGTCAAGGGTTGGACACTGTCGCTGACTCTATTTTCTACGACCATAACCATTTCCCCTCAGATAGGTTAGTGTCACATCCTAATCGTGTGGAAGAGTTGGTAGATATATCTAAAATCACGTGTCTGACACTATCCCTATCCCTGGTGTGTACTAATCGTCATCTCGTCTTTGTCTCCGTCAACTTACGTTGAGACATCGCAACGCATAACTTGTTTTAGTGCTAAAATCTGTTATATTTTCAAGTATATATATATATATATATATATATATATATATATATATATATATATATATATGTGTCTGTGTGTCTGTGTGTGTGTGTGTGTATGTGTATGTGTGTGTGCATATATGTATGCCCATGTGTGTATGTGTGTGTGTGTGTATACTAGCAAAAGTACCCGGTCCATGAAGGTAATAAAACTATTTTAAGTACACAAGGGAGTGAGTGGGTAAGAGAGAGAATAAGAAGAAAATAATTCATAGAATTAAAAAAGAAGCGCTGAGAATTTGCACATTACAATATTTGTTTATTTTTGGAAATTTTTTTTTGTTTTGTTTTGTTTACATTTGAAATGTTATTTTAAGAATTTAATCCTAAACTTTAGAGTGTTTTGAAAAATAATTCTATATTTCTAAAAAACTGTTTTATACATATGACTAAAACTGAAGTTCCTAATTGTTTGGTTGTTTAATTGCTTGTTGCATTAAAGTGAAAATAAAAATTCTCATTTAATTTATTTTCTTTTTTTCTTGACTGCACCTCTGCTGAATAAGACCGCCTACAAACTAGGCTACCTGTAGGTCGTGGGTGGCAACTCATGATGCTTTTGCACGGAATCCTGGTGGCTGAGCAGTCCATGACATGCAAAACTCTACTTTGACTGTTACTTGGTCTAGACGGACGGTCGGAGAGGTCCCTCAAAACAATCGAAAAATTTCACCAATGGAATGTGTGTGACATTTTAACATATACCGCGAGTTATGTGCTAATACTAACTAGGTGTGATTTTTCTCGGACTCCTATCTGTTGAGGTGTATCAAGTACGTCGCAACCAAATTTCAATGAAACACCTAAACGACTGCAAACTTCCAAATCCAGTGTCGAGAGTTAAAGGCTATTATATTTTTTTAGTATTATCTGTGATTTAAAAATGTCTCCAAGCAGATTCTTTAAGTTCCCTTTCCACTACGGAAGTCTATCTTGACTGACTGTTTTAGTTTGGATCTATTTTTTTTCCTACACTAATATTTTTTGGATAAATATCTTTAAAAAAAGAAATAAAATACAAATACAAATTAGTAAATGTTGTGAGGTTTTAAGGGGTCAAATAAGAACAAAACAACGGGTAACGAAATGTAGAAAAATGTATTAACAGAAGTAGACAATACAATAGAGAGATGTGGAAATTACGTCCGACGAACAGAGTTATTGGCACTCGAATTGGCTTGCTCCTAAGCCACAATTATCCCTGTTTATTTATAGTAACCTGTTGGCGCATTCCATTGGTATTATAGGGTGTGTCACCTATAACAGTAAAATAAAATCATTTCACTTCGTACGACCATACGTTTAGAAATAAAACATTCGTCTTATTCTTTTATACAGAAAGTGGTTTGACGCAAGTTCAAAATTCTACTCCTGCCGACGCGGGTAAAGGGTCTGTTCAGTGTTTTTGAAACATTCTTCTTTTTTATACAGTAAGATTCCGGGTGGGCTGTTTTGGAAGTTCAAAAATTGAAGGGTGTGGGGTGGGTGTGGAAGGGTCTGTAAACGTTATTTTTTCTATTATTAAATTATATCAATTAATTAGTAAAAATCAAACAATCAAATTATGTGTATTTCTTAAATATAAGCATATCAACGTGTATGCAAGATTTTCAATCTGAATGCCATCTATTTTCGTTGTTATAAGACGACAGGTACATACCACGACATTTCTTTATATATATATATATATATAATATATATATATATATATATATATATATATATATATATATATATATAAGGTTCAGCTCAGTTGGTATATCGTCCGACTAGGAATCACAAGTTACCGTGTACGATACTAGCTCTCGCCAAATCAGTGTATGCGTAACACAGTGATCTCTACAGTAAGCTGAGGAGCTGATAGTATTTGTGGCACACTGCCTCAGTCGCTAAAACAATCTACTTGCTCTAGCGCTAAGGAAAAGGGGATACTCCTTTTCTGTCAAGCTGATACCGAGTTCAGGCGCCCCGAAGACTTCATATATATATATATATATATATATATATATATATATATATATATATATATATATATATATATATATATATATATATATGTATATATATATATATATATATATATATATATATATATATATATATATGTTGAAAGTGTCTGTAGCCTCATTAGTGACTGGCTTGTTTTGTTTACAAAATTGTGGAAAATAAATTAGCAGTCTTGTCAGGCAATTAGATCGGAAAATGCATTATTTAGTAACAAGTTTATCTCTACATTAATGATCTATTGAATTAAAGTCAAATTGATTTCGCATTTCCTCGAGGTCAGACATGAAGTGTTTACTTTACAACATATATTCATGGGACTATTGTCTTATTCTTGGATTTTCTAACAATGGATTGGCCGACACAGTCATTAAGCTTTGTACGATTTCTGCTCTTTCTTTTTAGATGGAACGTGTAATTATGTTATGGTTCACGTTTTGGAGAAAATTATAAAACTGGTGGAATCTGGTCTTTGGCCGATCCCATTTGAGATTGGTTGGTTAGTGTTTAATAGCATATCAACCATTGTGCCTTAATTTAATGCCATATCGTGTCACACACACACACACACACATACACTTTAACGATATCATACAAATGAGTGTTTTCACCTCAGCTAAATAATGGACCATTTCATTTTTATTATAAAGAAAAATGACATGCTACATAGACAAAATATAATAATGAAGAAAGAAAGCGAATAGGGAAAAGATTGAGAGTGGGGGTGAGAGATAAAGCTAATCTGTTTCAATCAAACATAATGAAAGGATACAAAGAAGGAAAGAAATTAAAATGAGTGAGAGAAGCATTTAATCAAGATTATTATACTTTTTACATATTGAATTATTTAGCATTAGCTCTTAAGTAAACATATCAAACGTTGCTATAATAAAATTATCATACTGTGGTATATCCATAGACCCTGCTAGTTATTGATAATACGAAGAAAACATCCCAAATGGCTGCCGACCAACTAAATCCACAGTCCTTTTAGACAAGACCTTACATACTGACTGATGTATATGTGTATTAATACATTGGTAGAATTAATATTATTGGGGTTTACCCACAGCCATAACATCCTAGAACCCATATGATATAAAGTCTTGTGTGTTTCCCGTAAGATCAATTTGAAGAAAACGGTCGGGAGAATCATTTAGCTCCAAGGGCTTGACAAGACCAGCCAATTGACCAAGTAACGGTCGAAGTGGAGTGTTGCTATTCAAGGGACCCATGCAACGCCACCACGATCCTGTCCTCAGGCACTATGCGTTTCCACCCATGTCCAACCCGTGGTCACTTTGGTGGAGGAGCCTTACTCATCTGCGGAGGTGCAGTTTTCATTTCCTACCGATAGAGCGGAAAGTAGTTGGTGATTTTGTATAATGCTATTTGAAAGGTCCAAATTACTACCGTTATTTTCGGTAAGTGATGACAGTTTGTGGCTGTTATAACATTGTTGATTGTTTTTTTCTTCTTTTTATTATACAAAATGTAGAAAGTTTATTTTGTAGATCTAATCTTATTCTCAGGTGGATTTAGCTTGATTTGTTTTTGTTTTTTTGTTTAATGACATATCAACTTTCGTGGGTAATTTGATGCCCAAACTAACTTGTTGAAAAACAGTAGTGCTACTATTAACCTAGTGCTGGGAGGATGAGTGGGTTCATACCTCTTTCAAGGGTATTAGTTCGAAAGAAAACGTTATGGTGAGACTAAAGTTCGAACTTGTTTAAAATGATGTCACAGTCCTGCACGTTAGCCATTACACCACAGGTTCTCCTCTACCTCTGATGGAGTTACTCTCGTCAACATAAGGATTCGTCATTATCCTTTGTTTGCGTAAAAATGGCCTTATCTGGATATGATAAAAAGATGTGTTTATTTTTTCAAACTATTGTCAGCTTTCCTGTTATTGATATTACAATACAGATTTCTTTCCTAATTCATTAAATTTATTTTGTTTATGCCTCATGGAATAGGAGAAATCTATTGAGATGTTTATCCCTTGATCTCCACTTTAATGCGGTTCATTTGAATTTCTTTAACTTAGCAAATATTATATTTTCATAATCATATTGATGAAACCATTGTAGTATTTGGTTATTTACATGAGCGAACCCTATATATGATTTTGAAATATATAAATAATCCACCCCTAAATTAATTTATTCATAACATGTTTGTTTGCTCATCTGATTTTCGTATAATTTTAAGTAAATAGTTTTTGTATACACATATGGCTTGCAGTGTTTCGATGTTATTTGAAATTAAATTGTTTCGCATGTGTCTTTAGCGCACATGACATTGATATGACAAATTTGTTAGTTTTAAAAAAGTATTGATCTTATATGATTTCAAAAATATTTTACCGTGTGAATATTGCAAAAGAGAAGATAGCTTACCTCCGGGAATGTCTGGTGGGAAAGATGAGTTGAAATCTCAGTAAGATAAACATTGCCTCTCCACAGCGTTAATTTAAAAGAAATCATCTTGAAGTCAAGAGAATTGGCAAGACTAGGATTTTGGCGTATGCAAGTTTCCCTGATATCAGCCACACAATAAGTGAAAACTCGAGCGGCAGAAAAAAACAGTAGTTTTTGGAACTCGATATTGTGCACGCGCCGTCAAATACTTCAGTATTCTAGTCCCGGATTGCTGTCGTGGACTTCTGTTGTCGAACGAGAACTTATTATACTATCATCAACTTGAAATTAATTCCCTGGAATGAGTGAACTAAAAGTCAACCCCATAGTTGCAAGGGACGCCCCTAGGAAGTACCTAAAACCAGTAACGGCCGGATTTATATCCCGGTTCCAGAAGTACCCGTTAAGGTGAATGCCAACGGTAATATTATATTTTCGCACTGCATGTGTTGGCTACACACGTTCCAAAAAATGGCATGGTGGGATGTGTAGAAATTAAATACAATATGAATTCTTTGTAGATTTCTGCGGACTGAGTATTTAAGTGGCGCGAACATGCTCCAATCTTTTCCAGATACAGATTGTGTCCCAGGACTGCTAACTTCACATCCCAATACTTTAAATTGATTGTATAAATCGTACATGAACAGTCTAGTTCGCGGTGGTTTTCCGTTGAAAAGTATTAAAGAAAAACATTTCATGGTAGTAATAGACTTGATTGGTTGGATATTACGACATGTCAAGCGTTGTGGGGATATTTTATGTCAAATATCTTTTGTTTAGTTTATTCTTAATGGTTATTCAACATTTTATTTTTAAACTTTTTTTCAAACTCATTTTTCTATTTATCCCATAGATGTGACCCTAACAGGTACTACCACTTTGGGTCATTGTAGACCTGGGGTAATGGCGATGAAGGGATACTCCAAACATCACAGAGCTTCAAAATTGGACCTTCACCATTAGATGCAGTTTCACGTCATACCAAGGACACAATAGACTCTTGTTGGTTATTTAATACCATTTTCAAAAAATGTTATATATAATTTTCATTAACTTCTTGCGTATTGATAGATTGGTAGAAATAATGTTCCTCCATTTCATATGAGTAAATACTGGTGGTTGACCTTCAGATACCGCCTTCTAGCATCTATATGCACAAATACCCTTGGGAAAGGCAAGAATACTACTCTCCATCCAGCTATGGATGAATAGTAGGGCAGACAGGGCTTGGTTAGGCAACCGGTCTAGGAGAAGGAAAACTCTGAATTCAAACCTGTTGAACTCCGCTTAAGAGATTTACCTTGTGTCACATCCTGCTCGTGTGGAGGGGTTGGTAAATATATATATGATAAAAAAGTGATAGGTATTTAACATAAAAACAATTTCAAGAATACAGTTGTACAATCACATAGCCCCTAACACGGCAAACACTCAGCTCCATTGGAGAGGAGGCTTACCCATCTACAGAGATGCAGTCGGCGAATTCTACCGCCCCAACCGACAGTGCGGGGTTTATCAACAGCTATAGTTGTTGTTACCCCGACTGGTTGCACCAAAAGCATTTTAATTATAAACTATAAGCCACTTTTAAAAAAAGCTTAATCGTCAATGTCAATATCTTAAATAGATTTTTAAATACATTTCTGAAAGTATTTTTCTAGACTCCCACTAAGCCAAGGAATGGATCCTGTCGTCAGACTTGTTTGACAATAATAATGATTTATTATTGATTGAATTATACAATCTCCACGGGAGTATTTCTTTGTTCTGTTATATGAATATTTTCCTGTATATTTAAAGAGACAATTTGAATAGCATAGGAAAAAATCAATAAAACCAATTGATACCCTTTAACATACAATTTAACTTGATTACTGCGAATCGAAGTTCTCTTCCTTGATTCGAAATGGTAATTTTAAAGAATTTGCTTCGATTGACTATAAAGTAGGTGATTAAAGTGTTGATTTATTTTGTTTTTATTTTCTTATCTCTATCTTATTCTATTTTTTTAAATCTATTTCCTTACTTCCTTCATTCTTTTTTTCCTTTTCTTTCTTTCTATGACTTTCTATTCATTTCTTTCATTCCTGCTTTGCTTCTTTCTTTCTTTCTTTCTTTCTTTCTCATTGTATTTTTTCTCTTTTTTGTTTGTTTGTTACTTAACTTCCTTTATTCTTTTTTCCTTATTTTTCTTTGTATATGTTTCTTTGACCTTTGTCTTTCTTTGACTTTTTTCTTTCTTCCTTAATTTCCCTCATTCTTTTTTTTTATTTCCTTTCTTTTATTTTTATTTCTTTGCAGGATGTTCATCTTCTTTGGTCTTTATTTTCTTCCTTCCTTTTTTCTTCTCATGTTCTTTCTTTCTTTTCTTTTCATTTCTTTTCTTTTTTTTTCATTTATTTCATTCTTTATTTCTATTTCTCTTTTATTTATTTATCCTAATTTCTTTCCATTGTTTTTTTCAAATATATTTTCTATCCTTTCCTTTTCTTTCTTTTCCTTTTTTTTTTTTTTCTTTTTTTTTTTTTTCCTTCTTTTTTTCTCGTTGGATATATTTTTCCTAATTTTCTTTCTTTCTTTTTTTCTTTCTTTCTTTCTTTAGTATGCTCATGTTTTTATATTTGTTAATTTTTTTTCCATCCTCCGGCATTCTTTCTTTTTATTTTCTTTCTTTCTTTTTTTTCCTTTCTTTCTTTTTTCATTCTCATTAACTATATTTTAAAATTACAATGAATTGAATCGACTGACACAAATAACTTCCATGTTTGGGAAACAGAAAAAAAAAGATAAAAAAGTGCTTTACATCAAAGGTAAAAATAAATGTAAACGTCTCGTCCCGTAAACAATTGACCTTTCTTCAACGATTGCCTAATCAACAGTCAGGGAAATTGGTTCTTTTGTTAAATTTTGATTATGTCTTTGTAAGACCAGAAGGACTTTTTTTTTAAAAAGATGTGTAGGTTTTTATTCGTTTAATTTGTGTCTGTAGCGGGATAGTTACTCTCAGGTAAACATTAGGCTCTTTATAAACTAATTTTGGATTGTAAGCATCTACTTTTAAGTTCACTCAGTCGGTAGAGCACCCACCAAGGAATCGGACCATTTTTCTATCACAACCACTTACGACCTTCATCACAGAGTGGGGTCAGTTAGCCTACAGCAGCTAAGTAGAACTTTTACCAGTGTCCAAGACAGCTGGTAAATATAGGAATCAAGAATGATCCACTCATGAATCAGGGTGACTTGGGTCATTCCACTCCTTGAGTTCTGATTGGCTGCCTGACTGGTTGATTTTCTGCAGACACTGTGGAGTCCTATATATGGAAGCACTGGTTCGTGTCATGGCTCACTGTCGACAGGATGAGGAGTATAGGTTGTATGTAGCAGTGGCGAGCTTAGTGAGGTGATCGTTAGGAGCGAATAAGTGTTGAGATCTTAAGTGATGTGCCTAGAGGCGAGTAATCGCTGAACTAGCGCAGTACTCGTCTCTGCTTACCGCGCGCAAGTTGGCGGCACCTGAGTATAAGAGTACTGAGTGAGAGGGACGGCGATTATTGTGTGGGATGGTGCGTATTCCAGCACGATGGTAACATTAATAAGCACTATAACCCCTATATTCTAAACTTTATGCGATGCGTGGACGCCAGCGGCTTGTTGACACCAGATGGCAGACGCTGTGTTTGTTAGATTGAGTGAATCATATGAGTCGAGTAGGGTGGGCTACGAGGAGGCAGGGAGCGCTAAAGTGATTTATTATTGCCGTTTTCACGAGTTTCTGCAACTCGAGCTGTCAGTATGATCCGTCGAGTCAACATTAGTGCGCAGCGATGTGGAGTATTGTTGAGCGAGTCTGGCGTTATTGACTGGGATTTAGAGGAGTCAGATTTTAGAGATAATGGCGCGTCTGCGATTATATATGGTGAGGAGGAGAGCAATCAGGATATAACACAGGAGAGAGAGAGTGCTACGTAGGATCCGTTGGCCGGCCGTCATTGAGCGAACGTTATGTGCGCTAGTGGTCACGAGGCTTGAGGGGCGGTGGAAGTTGGGCGATGGAAGTGTCAGGGGGGATAGGAATACGAGCGTGAAGAGACTAGGCGAACGACACAGTAGCCTGAGGTTCGGTCCGATGAGATGGAGATGCTGCAGCCTCAATGGCGAGTGCGGAGGTCCAGAGAGGGTGAGGAGCAGGCACCGAGGTAATTGTCGCTCAGCGTAGGGTGAGAGTGCTGAATGGCACGAGCGCGGGAGATAGGAGAATGATCATGCTGATGAGGCGCGGGAGAGCCCACCACAGACAGCGCACCATACCCCCAGGACGCCGGAGCTGAGAGCGCCTCAAAATGCCACGCCAGACACAATCAGTAGCATTGGGGAAAATTCAATGGCCAGCAGCGGTGGACAGTAAGGGCGATTTCGTGGAGGCTTGATTGAGCAACTCTCCAAGTTTGACAGTGACAGATTTGCTGATGAAAACTTCTTGTTGAAAACAACGGCAGGCAGACACGAGTATAGTCGGTGGAGTTTCGGTCATGGGGATTAAAAAACGTATGTTTAACAGCATCTAAGATCGCATTGTCAGTTGATCGAGGAAGTTCGGCGCAGATACGACGTAATCTACAAGCGAGAACATTGAATATATTCTAGTGTCAGCTTCACAGAGATGGTGAGTAGGCCAGAAAGTATACGGACTTTGATGGGAGAATTAGAGATGTTCAGTATTCAGGATGGCTAGAGAGCACACGACCGTAAGAGAGGAGAAGCGATGGCAGGGCGGCAGTGGAAAGTAGGTAAGGATGGATAACCTAAATACATACAGGAAAAGAGAATCGTGCGTAGCAATTAAAATCAGTAGAGATCACCGGAAACATAGTGCATGAGGTCGTTGAGTCATGACGAACTAGCCGAGGAGGGATAGAGCTCAGAGTAGAATGCATACTAGTCAGGGCAGCACGCGATCCGCGGCTCGAACAGTAGAACACATATAGGCGGTCCACCCAACCCACGAGGATGGATCAAGCCCAGAGATCTGATGATAACCGCCATGAGACTACATTATATAACGCGAAGAGATCCAACAATTCTGGAATGAGGTAAGATCACGACTGGGTACTTATGAGACGAAGAAGTCTGGCGGCAGGCGAAATGTGCGTCGACGCGCCGGATGACTGTACGAGTATATCGCGAAGGTCTCGGCTAAGCCGACTAGCCGAGCAGAGGAGGCTAATATGTATTAGTTGAGGTCCTACATATAAGGTACGTTATGAATGCATGCAGCCGCGCAGAAGGGACAGATGAGGCTGTAGTAAGTGATGCCGCGGGAAAAGGAAAGAGCGGCGGATGTACGAGAGAGAAAGCAGAGGAGGAGTTAGCCTTTTACTTTAGCAACATGTGTCGCTTGTAACTTTGATGTTCCGGTTGCCCACTACTCGCTCAAGATGAGAAATTATGTCGGAGAAAGTCGGAGAAGTGGGCGACTGGAGGAGGCACCGCAGAGAAGCAGTCGAGAGTATTAACATTGACACACGATACAGTTTATCACTCTACCGAACGAAAACACAGCATACAAAAGTGGACCCGTATATAGCTAGGACGCGAGATCCACGAGCTATACGGTTGGAAGTCGTCGAGGTCTATTATTGGGAGAGTCAGATACTGAGCGAGATTCGCCTTCACTGATTCCGACGTGGATTAGGCAGCCTAGCCTCCTGGCGTTGAGCGGCCTAGAGGATTTTGAGTGAGAGTGGTGGCTCTAGATGCGCCCCCATTAACCGGAGCTTTGATGTAGATGAGAAGGATACCCCGACTCTGAGTACTGAATCAGGGAACATCTTAGAAGTTTTAAAAGTTCAGCCATGGTCGGCCTCTGCGCGGGACCAATATGGAGTCCGTACAATAGAAGATCACGCTAGTAAACGCATGTTCCAACAGAACCGGCTTAACTTTGACAGGAAGACGATGGAAGAGGTCTGTGAAAATTACTGAAGAATATCATTATTGGAAAAAGAAAGGAACAAATAGTAGAGAGCAATGGAAATACTCTTAAAGGAATTTTGGATCCCTAAAGAGGAAAGGCGGCACAAAGAAAGTATAACATCAATTCCCAGGAAGAATGCAATAATTCCTGTATGCGAAACGATTCCGAAGGGAAAATCTTTTTTTCAGGTTATTTATATATTGACCGAAGCGGTTAAAGCGCCGGCATTTCCTAATAAAAAAAAGACAGGTACGGATCGACACGCGTCACGTTAAGAGCAAAGGCAAGAGGAGGTCCAAGCGATGCCCGGGATGGTATTCTGAGGAAACATCATACGGGATCATCACAAAGCAACAGCTTTTAAAAGATGCGAAAAAAAACAAACCAAAGGTGTTTTTGGCTGTCCTATGGTTGGACCTAAAAAGCCTAGCGGATCAATCCCAGTCATAGATTGTTCAAAAAGGCCACTAAAACAAAAAAACCATCGGAATGTTCGCCAAACAAAATTAACGAATTAATAGTCGACTAACTACAAGACAACTTTTCCACATGAGAACGATATCGGGGAATGTTTGAATCAGAGACATGGCTTATAAGTTGGAGAGGGGGATTATACCGGATGTAACCATCTCGCTTACACTAATTTGGCCCTAGCTATGAACATGCTAATTAAAAAAGTTGCAGAGGGAGAAATGTTAGAGGGCCCTATCACGCAGATCTGGTCTAAGACGAACCTCCAATTCGAGCGTACATGGATGAACATGAACGATTACATGCGACTCTCCTGTTATTGGTGGCAAGATTTGGCTGGCTAAAGGGAATTGAAAAAGATCATTAACAATGGGCCAGAAATGAAGTTTCAACACAACAAAATCACGGGTCCCTAGTGTTAAAAAAAAAAAGGGAAGTCATCGGAAGAGGGGTTTAAAGAGCTTTCGGGAGAGTTCATTCCCCACGAATAAGCAGAATCCCGTTAAAATGTCCTGGGAAAGCGTTTTTGATTATTCTCTAAGGGACGCTGCGGCAAATCAAGGAACAAGAGAAGGTCTGGAGAGATGGTGAAATAAGGTTGTAAAATCAGGCCTACTCGGGCGTGTTTAAAAAAAGCTTGGATAATATCAGCATGCTATTCTGCCAAAAGTATTATGGCCATCTAACCATCTACGAATTCAGCTGGCTTTAACGTAGAGCAGCTGGAAGAGAAAATCAATTCAGGCAGATTGGCGGAGATGGTGGGGTCTACCAAAATGGCTGAGTAGTGGCGGCGCTATATGCAAAATTCGAACGCATTGCAACTCCTTTTTAAAAAAAAAGCTTGGTAGACAGAATAGTAAAGTCGCCTAAAAAAATTAGATCATCGTTACAATTACTAAGTTCTCCAGAGATCCAACGTTTTCCGGTGCAAGCGTTTGAAAGTATACACGGGAAGAAAGTGGAAAAGCGACTAAGGCTTTAAAAAAATAGCAGAAAGAAAAGATTACGGGAGAAGTACGCCCTAGTAGGTGTCGTAGCAGACTGGCCGAGCGGGATTGGGTTATTTTTCCCCTTTCCCATCAGAGTGGAATAAAGCTACAGGAAGAGAGACAACACTCTACAAAGGAAATACGAAGAGGTGAAGAAGAGGAAAAAGGACGAGAAAAAATGAGTTGGGCTAAGACAACAGGAGGGGGCATGGACATAGGTGGGAGTCATGGAAAAGCGCAGAAATCACATGGTCCGTATGTGTGGAAATAACAAACGTTGCCGTAAATTTGTAATTCAAATCAGTTTAATGAAGATAGCTCTCCCTAGTCTGCGAACACTCTGTTGTGTGGAAAAAAACTGAAAACCGCCCTTTGTGTCGTTATGTGGACAGATAGGCTCTGCTAAAAACACATATTGAAGTAGCTGCCCAAACGGCGCTGGCAGACGGTCGGTAACAGAATGGCGTCACGATAGATCCTTAAAATAAATAGCCGACATAGTTGATACATGGCCATCCGCAACAAAACAAATTAAATTAATAAGACGACATGGAGAGCAATAGAGTTTGTCAGGGTAGGGGGCGAAAACTACACAAAAAGGGAAAAGCCCAGACCAAATTAATTGTCACGGGAAGCATAACTGGGAATTAATGGGCGATTTGGGGACAAGGCAATAATATTTCCGGTGCACGTTGTCCAGACAACATTTATGATAAAAACATAATGTGGGCGCTATACAGTCCCCTGGGAAGGAAGCAATGCCAGAAGAAAGCACATTGAAAGAAAAAAATGTAAAAAAATAGATGAATTTGGTAGAAGAGGTGTAGTAAACAAAGGTTGGAAGGTTAAATATGTACCTATAGAAGGTGGCTCAAGGGGGTTTGTAGCAGGCAACGATCGTTTGTGTAAAAGCCTTGAACTGACATTGGATTTGAGCGGGAAGTTAAAAGAAGAAAGCAATCCGAAAACATAACAAAGGTCAGCGGAAGAGAACAGCAAATCTGGTTATGGGTTGAAAAATAGGTAGCCATTGGAACACCAAACAAAATAGAAATATTTTATTTTTATTTTTTCCCCATCGCCGTAAAATTGCTTATCATAATTGGATGTGAATATATGTTGTGCACAAATGAAAAAAAAAAATTTTTTTTTTGGTGTAAATATATGGAAAATTAATTTTTTCTCTTCCCACCGGTAGGTAAAAAAAAAAAAAAAAAAAAAAAATTTTATTTTTTTTTTTTTTAGTTAGAAAAGTGTGAATATGTTAAGCCGTAATATTTTATTTGTATTTGTGTTTTAAACCGTGAGTCAACTCCTTTATTTTCAATTATCCCCGTTAAAAAAATTTGTATTTTTTTTTACCTTAATCAAAGTAATGAAGTTTAAAGAGTAAAATTTCAGCTTCTTCGATTTAAACGAAGATTACTTTCGCATTTATCTTAATTATGCAAACGCGTTAAAAAACATGTCCGTTTTTCTCAATCCGTATATAAAGTAAATATATTTTAGGCGAAGGTTTTTTTTTTTTTTTTGGTCCTATTTTAATTAAAACATTAAGTTTTTAAAGCGTAAATTTTGTTGTTTTCGATTAGTTTATTTCGTCTATGGTAATTTTTTTTTTTTTAAAAAAACGTTAAACCACGTTCAGATTATTCCTGGTACTAACAGAGAATTAAGAAGTCATCTAAGGAAGTTAATTATTAAAAAAAAAAAAATGTTAGCTTACCATCCAGTGTATTTTAACCCGTTGAAGGAATGAAACGTCAAAATAATATCTAAAGTTGGTTTTTTTTTTCTTTCGTAATCGGGGTTAGTTCTGAATCGTTTCAAATTGAGTGTTTAATCGAAAGAGGGGGAAAACCCAACATAGATACGCTTAATTTGCTTAATGTACAGTTTCGTTTAAGGGGTGTAGATGAGTTGTTTTTTTTTTTTTGTTGTTTTTTTTTAATGTTTCGAATGGAAGAAGGGGAGGAGGGCCGTATAGGATTTTTTTTCTCTTCCTCGCTATTTCATTTGGTCATTTAAATTTTTTTTTTAATTATTTCGATTTAATATAGCGGCTATACATCTTAAAACTGGGTGGGAGGAGGATTTAATGTTTAGGAGGTTTAAAAGGGATAAACATTTTTCCTCCTGAAGTTATACTAGTGGTAAATAAATATTTATAACTTGAAGCAGAACAATTAAATTAAGACAGTTTTTTAAATTGTATATTTTATAATTTTTTATTGTAAAAAACAGGTAGTTCTTATATTCCTTTCTTTAAATTCGCAGTAAATAATCATAAAACTTTTTGTAATTCGGGGGGTTAACGGTGAAACTCTTTTATATTTTTAATGATAAATTAAAGATATTCTTTATTTTATCTATAGTTTAAAAATTAATTAATTAATATTCGAACATTGCGTTGTTCACGATACTTGGTTACCTGAGTCGGCATGGTTCTTTGTGTTGGTCTCCCTAAAGTTATGTTCTATTTGGTTTTAGGCTCTACTGTAACTATAAGCTCTGGCACAGGCTAAGATATAAAGATAAATTAGATAAAGGAGACCTTTCACTTTCAGAATATTTCCTAATTTCATCCTATGCTGAGGGGGAAGACCCCCCCCCAAAAAAAAATAGGAGTAATATGATATGATACTAAACTGCATTTGATGATGCCGCTCCAATCTGGACAATGTAGAATACCCCACATTGCTATAAGCATCTTGTCGTTGTATACTGGTTAGCAAGTTCATCTCGGAGATCCATTACTACTGAATATCGTGTCCGATAATCGTAGATGCCTCAGAGGTGCGTCTTGTGTCACATCCTACTCGTGTCGAATAGGTTGAGAAAATAGTACAACCGAGTAAACATCGAACTGACAAACAATGGTTTGCGAATAGAAAATGTTGCTAGTTCCTTAGTAAACGCCAAATAACATTTACTCTGCTTTCTAGGTTTGGCATAAGGTCACAATTGAGGGGAACCCCACTGAAATTAAACAGTAATAATGCCTTGAAAGACTAGCCTGCAAATCATTAACAGACGCGAGACGCCAAGAGATTGCATATAATAACTCTCGACTTTTATGCGTACTGTAAAGGGACGCCAGAATAATTAATAATTGAATGGTGATAAGATAATTTATTTCATGACTTAACCCAACCCAAATTTTTAAACAAAATCATAATAAAACTAAGCGTATTCCTCGTAGCGTATTTGTTAACGTACTGGACTGCGACACCGTAGTAAGGTTCGAACTCCCGTCACGCTATCCCGCTCTTTTTCGGATTAATAAAAATAGATGGAGTGGCTAATTGTCGGTATCAGTTGGGCAGCGAGAGAGTCTATCTTATTTTCGCTAGCACTTGACCAGGGAGATTGTTTCTGCGTCTGAGTTCGAGCGTCACATCTACTATCAGCGTCCCATTTTACCGTACAGATCCAAGCCGTGCAACACATACGCATAGTTGGCATTGAACCGAACCTTGTGGTTCTGAGCCAGATGCTCTAACAACTGAGCAAAAATTCGCTTCTCATGTCCACAGCTATGGATTAAATAATACCACTACCTTTCATCTTTGGATAGCATTGGCATGAACAAACCACAAAAGTTGATATGCCGTTAAACAAAGAAACCAACCTAGACTATCAGATTTATTTTACCCATATATGGTAATCTAACAGGTAATATTACACCATGCCAGAGCGAACCTGGTAGTAATGGCAATGAAGATGTTATTAAACACCAAGCTCTTGCAAGCTTTGAGCCTGTTTGTGAGTGTGTGTGTGTTAGCGTATTCTATGCTCCATTGACAGAGGGGTAGGATAACATTTGTAATTAATATGTAAAATTGTAGTGTGGCTATCTAGGTAAATTATTTTTAACTGTACTAATATTTTCTAGTATGTATTGTTATAATTTCAACACGATAACATACCGATAATAATATTCCAGTTATCGCAATCAGCTTTGGATATTCTAATGAGATGTGTTTATTTTTAGGAAGGAGGTAATACTCAGAGTATTATTATAATGATATTTCTATCAATAATTAATACATTGAAAATCACCTCAACCGGTCTCGGGTTATTCTATGCGTAGGGTTTGGTTATTCGTGTTCACTTTACGTTCATATTTACATATTCGTGGCACTTCCTTAGGGGATTTTTCTGTGTACACATAAATATTTCCTGTCAACTATTCCTATCAAATAGATCTATTTGACCCAGAGATGGTGCCCTAAAGGGTACTACTACTCCGATTCAGAGAGGACCTAATAGGAATAGAAAGTGAGGTACATTCACACTCTAAGCTTATCAGACCTGTGTTTTGTAATTGGGTCTTACCCCTCTGCACGGGATAAAGTCACTGTTTTCTAGGCACTACTGACAGGACGGAAGGATCAAGTTTGTAGTTGATATGTCAAATTACAGTGTGCCTACGTAGTTTAATTATTTTTAACTATCTGGTAACATGTATTGTTATAATTTGAACATGCTAGCATATCCTTGAGAAAGTTATGAAATCATTCACCGATCCAACTATGGGTTAATTAGTACCACTACTGTTCTTCTACAAGGGTGGTTTTGGTATTAAATAAACAATAAAGGTTGATATGACGAATCCAAACCATACCTATTTAATATATCTATTTACCCATAGATGGTATCCTACAGTTAATACTACTCCAACTAATATCCTTGGAAAAAGTTTGGGTTCCCTCACCCCTTCATATATGGGTTAAATAGTACCACTACTTTTCTTCTACAAGGATGACAAGGCGTAATTGTTGATAGGTTTTTCTTTAACTCTAGGGATATTTGCTAGCATGTATTGTTATAATTTCAACATGATAGCATACCGATAATAATATTCAATTTATCGCAATCAGATTTCGGATATTACTAAAGGGATATGTTAATTTTTAGGAACGATGTGATTCACAAAGAAATATCATAATGATAATTACATCAATAATTAATACATTTAACGTCAGAATAATGATGATACTGGTGTTGCTGCTGAACTCTTATAGTATTTCTCTTTTAGTTTTGCCAGCTACAATTTTATTGCAAAATCCGGGCAAAACGTGACTTAATTAGATGTCTGTCAAAATAAGACAATGTACATCAAAAACTCTCGATATTAGTTTGACCCATCCAGGTCATCTGGTGATAGTTTGTGTGTTCCAAGTATCGAATCGATCAATCAGAATGCCAATCAAATCCAGAAGAATAAATTCAAATCAGTAAAAGACACATCGATGGATTCGGGGCAGAATCGATATTCCTGGATGAAATAATAATGAAAAGGAGGGAATGAATGTAAAGAGAATTTGCAAGTGAAATTACGCCACTTGAAATTAAAATGACCAATAATAGTGATAGAGAAAAATGAGTTTAATTTCTTTTTTAAAACCGTCAGAAAATTATTGATTTATGTGTGCCACCAAAACTACTGTTACACTATAGTAGGCAATCGTCTACTAAATTATTTGCATATTTGTCAAACCTCTTTAGTTATTATCTAATGGACAGACGTTCCTCTTAGAGTATTAATTAAGAGACAGAAATAGAGTCAATTAATTTGTAAATCCTGGCATCAGAATCGAGTATTTGGTTGAAAGTGATCAATGAATATCACAAACTGTTAACTAAAGGGTAACAAGACTTTGCTTTAGAGGTGTGTGTGTGTGTGTGTGTGTGTGTGTGTGTGTGTGTGTGTGAGGGAGAGAGAGGGGGGACAAAATATTGTTCTTTCTTATTTTAAGGATAGCAGCCAAACGGTCTGGAATTTTATCCTTTTACCCCATATCTGTGTGGGATTCACTTATTCATTTACTTGTTGATCCGTACTTTAGATTTTCGGTTGATCGAGACATTTTTCCCTCCAGTCATAACGTAACACATGCAACGGACCAAGAAAATATATAATCATATATATTAGATATATATATATATATATATATATATATATATATATATGTGTGTTGTGTGTGTGTGTGTGTGTGTGTGTGTGTGTGTGTGTGAGTCCTTTATAAAGATGTATATTCCCTAAACAACATATTTTGTTATTTGCTTGGTTGATTGTTTTAACGGTATGTCAACCCCTGTAGCTTTTTTCCATGCCTATAGTTTGCGGAATTCCATTCATTGTACATTTATATGTATAATTTGTCTAGTTCCTTCTTAAGTGATATTTGCACACACAATTATATAACACCAAATATTCCTTCTTAATACAAATAGTTTTACACATTTGTAGGGTTTCAAGCATTCTTTTCTAATACTAATAAGTATGTAGTTTCATGTAATCGTTTCTATTTAATAATGGTCAACTGTTTTCCCATAGTTATGTGATTTCGAGTAAGGAATAATAACATTAGTAAACAATTATAAATTAATGTAACTAATCTTAATACAAATGATTTACAGTTATATGGAATCGACTATTTCTATCGAATACAAATTATCTTTAAACAGATCTATTTTACCCATAGATGGGACACTTCCTAGCATCACCACTCAGGGTCAGCATGGTCCTCGGATTAATGGCAATGAAGGAATAGTCCATACTCGCTATTATGGTGCCTTACTCCTCTGATAGTGTGTTGGGTTGTATCATATCAATTATTATTTCTAACGTCCTTGAACCTTCTTTGTTAGCTGTGTTGAGTTTTCTTGGGTTTTTTCTTAATCGCTTCGGGGCTGTGTATAGTATTGTCTCTCTCTGCTTTCATCTTAGTAGTTATTAAAATTTAGGAACAGAGAGACATATTCTTTTTCATGTACACATATTTATTTTCTGAGACGCAAGTAGTGGAGAAAAAACACGGTCATTACGCGTCTAAACACGACATAAAACGCATTCTAAGCCTCACCGACAGGGTAGTTTAGTATTTGGGTCAAAATATTTCCAAGTTAAATTGTCACTTGCAATTTAGAATATTCTCCCCGCCTGGCATTCATTCATTTTTGGTTTGATATCGAGATCTGCGTAAGTTTCTAAATATCTATCTGCCTATATATCTACTATTTTTGTTGGTATTTACGCTTATATATATATATATATATATATATATATATATATATATATATATATATATATATCAAGGAAATATTATATATATATTAGCTTTCAAATAAGATTAGTATAAATCATCGCCAATAGGGAAATAGAGAAACAGTGCAAGAACTATGGTAATGGAGTCTTTCTCTTGATATTAACTGGGAATTTTATTCGTTTGACTTGTACACATCAATGTCCGTATATCATGGCACTCTTGCTCCAGAGCAACTAATTGTTTACATAAGAAGAATATCTTTGACATTATAAATTCACATTTAACAATGTTTATTATAATTATTTGTAACTCGTATCGCTACATTTGCACTGAAATTCTGAAAGTAATATTCGGGCATAATACGCACTGACATTTGACAATTTGGATCAGCTGAATCTGACCAAAATTTAGCAATTGTTCAGCTTTCTATCGTTCGGTATCGACTAAAAATAAGAATTTATGTACAGTACAATGTCTTAAAACACAAAATTTGTACTATATTTAGAGCAAACAGGCAAAGATGTATTGCACAAAAGTTTGCTGCGAAAATAATCTCAAATTAGGGGGAAAAATCATAAACAAACACACATTCTAATGGAAATTTTTGTGTAAAGGTGTAAAACATATTAGTTCGGACTAAATATGTAACTTACCTCCGCTCAATCCGCCACGAATGGTGAGACATGTGTCAGGAAAAAATGTTCATTATATAGTTCTCAATATAATACACACTCCTAACTTTTAGACTGAAAAATCTCGAAAATATAAGGTGTCATATATATAAATACTTACAAGGACGTCATATCGTGGGGAAGTTAGCAAGCTAGTCAAGTAGATCCATTACAGTTGAATAGTAAGTTCCACCCTCGCTGGATGTCCTATACTTGCCAATTTGTATCACATCCTATCCGTGGTGAACGGGTTGGGTAAATTTTACATAAACACTTTCGGTGATGGTCATTTTTCTTATCGTTTTAAAATTTAAAAATATTATTTATCTATATTTATTGCCACAAGTCATATTGGCACCCATGAAAAAAAGAGACTCGCGTAAATTTTGTAAACATTATGTATTGAACATTTTCAGGCATTGTAACCAATAGTTCTTGTGAAAAGATGTAAAAAGCAAATATATTTTAACAACATGAACACAAGTGAAATAAGAAATTCACCTGAAAAAGAGAATAATATATTCTTAATGCTGCAAAAAGATGATATCGATTTCCATTCGAGTATTGAATGAAATTATTTTGTACGCTAACAATTAATTTATTATAACATTTCACAGAAGAGAAAAAATACGATCATTAGAAATCAATATTTATAAAAATCTAGGGTTTCTACAAACAGAAGTCGGGGATCTCTTCCTGCATATATTATTACCTATTTGAATTACAACAAAGAAGAAAATCAATTAACTAGTTTTATTTCTTTCGAAATCATAAATACAAAACAGAAAAAAATAACCTGGCATTAAAATGTTAATTTGTACTCTGATTTCTGATGTAAAATTTAGTTGATAATTGATTGATTGATTATAAGGGGAATGTTAGCCCGTTTTATGCCTGGAGGTTGGAGAATCGCATACATTGTTCGTTTACATTTGCATTTTTGTGTCCTTTTTTTTTTTGTTTTAGATTTGGTTTTGTTGTTTGATTTGAGGACTTATCAACTTTTGTAGGTTATTTAATGCCAAATCTTGTCATATATATATATATATATATATATATATATATATATATATATATATATATATATATGATTTGTTTAACCACTTGAGGTCAGGATTGCTAGGAATTGGAATACTTTTTAGATGAATTTCTTCTGACATGCTTTTTGATCGATTGGGTCCTCTTCAATCGCCCGTCTATCCTGAATGAGGACCTAAGAGGAGTGTCACCTCTCACTGGAATACATAGTACCTGAGTCACAGACTACTCAGCCATCTCAGGCGTTAGGACAGGTGCCCAAATTGGAAGGCGGGATTTCCCCTCTGCAGAGGGAAGTTTTTAAAGAGTTTTTGCTCATAGTTATACATCAAATATTCCTATTTTATAAAAATGATTTTGAAACAGATCGATTTGACCCAGAGATTGGACAGTAGCAGGTACTACCACTTCAGGACTAGTTCATGTGATGTAGTGGTTAATGTGCTGGACTGCGACATCTATAACACTGTAGTAGTGTTATGGACTGATTGGCGATATCCT
Organism: Doryteuthis pealeii; assembly: GCA_023376005.1. Taxonomy (NCBI): domain Eukaryota; kingdom Metazoa; phylum Mollusca; class Cephalopoda; order Myopsida; family Loliginidae; genus Doryteuthis; species Doryteuthis pealeii. The sequence goes on from CM042139.1 coordinate 131,552,306, forward strand.
ATTAGATACTTAAAATAACAATTGAGTCAAGAGTCGTACAAGCGACTTAGATTAGAGTACAAGTCAGTGGTGGGGTAAAGTCAACACTAGATAAAATTAATTACTCTAACAAAGAAATTCTAATGGCTAAAAGTCGGTTGGTGGTTGATATAACACAAATTACTTTTTTTATACAAATGTTTTCATGTAAATATATATTATCATTCTTGTAAACATCAACACAAGATGAGAAATAATTTTGAACAAAGAAAGCCTAATGGCAGAAATAGGTTAATATAAGGCAAAAGCCTGTTTAATACAAATGTTATCATATTATCATTTACATGAAGACTCCAAAAGATAGGAACCAATTTATCTAAAAGTGGTTGATATAAAAACGAATGTCTGGTTTTTATGACTGCTGACATTCATATGTAATGTTGTTCTTGTGGGGTCTGCGTAGGACCAGAAAAATTTATTTAACAAAGACATTTTGAAGATTAAATCTTAAAGGTGTTGATTTAGTGGGAATGATAATTTGGCGGGTGGTCTTAGGCCAATTTCTGGGAATTATCATAGCAACTGACAAGGCCATTTATACAATATTATCAAGTGCCTCACCAATCAGGAAACTGGGGTGGAGACTTATTGACCCCCCCTCCAAGATGTGTAACCCAGGGCCATGATTTCGATTGGCCATCCAATCAAATGCGACCGCGTAGGTTGGTTTTTGTACACCTCCTGATGTTTACACTGTAGGGCCATTGGTCCGGCATTTCTATTGGCTGGCCAATCAGAGCCCTGGATTCAGGGGTTTGGATCCCATAAAAGAAGTCCCAATAGGGGCCCAGGCAGATTGGAGAGCTGGTTCTTGACCAGATTGGACAACTGCAGATTGATAGCTCCGTCTCATGGCCCTTGTCACCGTCTTTGCTTTGTCATCTTGTTACTCAAAGTCCTAAATTTGAATCAGAACCCAGCATATATCGCCAGTCAGTCCACAAAATACCGACTCAACTTCAACTCGATACCCCTTTGTGGTTGTACATGATTTTTAATCACTGTATGATTAATAAAGGTCTTTTATTGTTAAAAACGCGTTTGTATTAATTGTGGAAGAACCTTGGTGAATTTGGTCATTTTCAGGTACAGCCCGGAACAAGCACTTCCACGTTCCTGTGGGTCAAAGAACACCCATCGCGTTAGATTCGACGCCGCGACAGCATAGTATTACATTTGGTACCGTGACCAGATCATAGTATTACATTTGGCACCCCGACCAACATCGTATTACACATCGTAATAAGCGAGTTCAAACTTCTATCAAGCTATTACGTTTCTTTTACGAACATTACACTTGTGAAAGGTACAAATCCAGTCATCCCGCAGCGATGGGTTAAATCATATCACTGCTATTCTTCTACAAGGATGGATTTGGTATTAATAGCTCATCCAACAATACAGAAACCAAGAAGAGAAAACCATACGGGTCAGTGTGGATTTTGCAGCAATAGCAATGAAGGGATCACCACACTGCCCAGATTCCCAGAACTGGTGACTAACCATCAGATCTCGTTTTGTGTCCTAAACTGAGGATCCCGTTTTTGGGTCAGAGGTATTTCGCCTCAGTAAATGGATACAGTTAGTGTATTCTAAGCCCCGTCGATAGGGTGGATTTGTTTGATTATTATTTCTTTGTTTTCTGCTTATTATTATCGCTTTTTTATAACAACTTTCTAGGTCGACTGCACTTGATTGTGGAAGAAAGATTGGAGTACAATATGGAATCTAACTGCCGGTCTCGTAATAAGCTACTTCTTTATTCTTACTCCTTACTATTCCATTCAAAGGATATTCAATTAGAAACGACCTGAGAAAAAGCAAAATCAAATAAATCACTTCCGAAAAATAAAAACTCTAATTAAATTTGAGAGTGAAATAAAATTGTGCCTGCCCAAATATTAAGCTCAGCGTTAGTGTCAATGAAATAGTCTGAATTTGGTTAGTATGAAACTGTTATAAATTTGTGTATGTATATTACCGTAAAACAGCACATCATAGAGAGGTTTCAGTTAGCGCAATGTCATTAAAATACATTGTTGCATAGGGCCAAGTTCGAGTTGTAGTAATAGTTGTTTAGTAGTAGTAGTCGTCGTTAGTTCAGAAACAACATACTCAAGTCGTATAGTCACAAGAAGCTGTTTCTTTATTTCTAGAATCGAGGGTTCTGTTCAGAGAGAGATACATACAGAGAGAGAGAGAGTGGGGAGAGTACGGTCAAATTACTATCTTAAATAGTGTTTGGTACTACTATGCGAAACCCATACGGAGAACCGGGGGCCACGTCTGGCTCCCACCAAAGCCCAACCGAAAAAATACCGATTTTCCTCTTTTTCCGTTTCTCGTGACCCACCCAACTTCCGCTTCCGGTCATAACCCGGAACTCCCGTTTTTATTTTTAAATCTAGTTTCGGGGTCATTCATCGGTCAGTTGAGTTCCAAACTTTAACCTTTCTTTGTTCTTATTTCTTTTTGCTCTCTTTCTCTAGAAATCCAAATACCGTTTTATTTTTAATTCCGAATTTCCCGTAAACCATAATAATTAGACTACAACATTAACTTACAGAATGTTGGAATTTTTGCACGATTCGCCTTGTCCCGGCCAGAAGATCAGACATTAGTGTTGATTAACAAGAAGAAGTGCATTTGTCATGTGGTGGATTTTGCTATCACGGTGGACAACAGTGGAAAAATGAAAGGAAATGAAAAGATAAATGAATATTTGGACCTTGCCAGAGAACTGAAAAACCTGTGGAATGTGAGAGCAAAGGTGGTACTAATTGTGGTTGGTGCTTATGGAACGACACCTAAGATGTTTGGAAAAGAGACAGGAGGAATTGGAAATAAGTGGAAGAATAGATATCCTCCAAAATCAGCATTTAGCTTCTTTATTGTACTTTAATTTAGCCAGCACATAACTACTTTTCAGTGAGGCTTAAACCAAATCATATATATCTGAGTATCCTTCTCAATTATTATACATAGAATTATTCAAACTGGTGTCTCCATCTTTTATGTTTTATTTTCATTTCGGCTGTTTTTAGACATCGGCCTTCTTTTGGTACTTATCGTATTCAGTAAGGTTCTTAAAATTTCAAAACGGACTCTTTATTTAATAGACATATCAATTTGTTGTAATTATTCTCTACATTCTTGCGTGTATCATAAGATTCCCTCTTAGTTAATTCATCATTTTACTGACATTTCTGCTCTTTCCAATGAACCAGATTAAATGAATTCTACTGCCTGACCCAAGAATTGAACTCAGGATCACCCGGTAACCTGCACCACTTCAGTTGAATACATGCTCAATAATGGGACTTCTTCACTTCAGAAATCTATACATGAATCATTCTCCTCAATTAATTCCTAGCAATAAATTGGCTGATACAAGAGACCTTACAGATATCACACACATAATAGCGAGTTATTTAACACGGGCTTCGTTTAAAAATGTGAACAATAATCTTATAACAGAGTTTACCTTAAATATGATATTTTATTTCATTTTTAGATTTTAGTACTATTTTACAGCAATACATCATTTGCAATACAAGATACAAGAGACCTTACATATATAATACGCAGCATACAGAGTTCTTAAGCAAGTACTTGCGATTTTCATGTTATAAAAATGCCATGATCACTAATATTATAAGAGAGTTTACCTTGAATATATTAAATGTAGTATTTTTTTCTTTTTTAGATTTAATAGATTTTTATAGCAATTCAGCCTTAGCAATAAATGAGACGATACAACAGAACTTACAGATATCACACACATGATACTGAGTTCTTTAGCGAATTCTAATGATATTTGTATTATAAATGATGTGATCAATGCTATTATAATAGAGTTTAAATCTAATATAATAAATGTAGCATTTTCTTTATTTTAAAAAAATTTCTGCAGCCATTTTTCATATAGCAAATCATTAAAATATTGCCGTATGAGTTAATTTCTCATCTTCTTTGCCAATTCTGTGTACTGACTTTCCAATGAAAACACCACCACCTATTTTGTTTGGATCGACGATATTAATCTCGACAGATCAATTAGCGTCCATTATTTTGAAAGAAAAAAATCAAAACCCTAAAAGCCATGACTGCAGTCACCCCGAAAAAAGTTTTTAAAAATTGACATCAACAAATCAAACCATAAAAAACCCCATAAGATTTTTAATGAAAGCGAGAAAATATGGATTATATTTGAGAAAGTTGATGTTGGTTATTGTCGTATGAAATAGACACAATGAGACGAGTACAAATCCTGGACGAAGCTGTTTGCATTTCACATAGCGATTTATCTAGGGCAAGTTGTGCATCCAAATATTATCCTTCCGGTTATTCGTAAATAGTAGGGCAGACTGAGTTCTTTAAACTCGGTTAGGCAGCCAGTGTAGAAGAAGGAAAACTCTGAATTAAAACCTGTTAAACTCCACTTAAGAAATTGATTTTGTGTTGCATCTTGCTCGTGGATAAGGTATGGTCAATATGTATATTTAAAGATCTTACGGGGAAACGTGGTGTATTGGTTAGAGGTGTGGGAAATAGACTTGTCGACTCGAGTTCAACTATTGGACGAAGCTGTTACCATTTCACATTGCGGTAATACCCTTGGGAAAGGTATGCATCCAACTACTCCCCCTATGGGTAAATAGCAAGGCAGACTTGGCTCTTGACCTTGGCTAGGTAAACAGTCTAGGAGAAGGAAAACTCTGAATTCAAATCTGTTAAAATCCGCTTAAGAAATTAACCTTGGGTCACCCCCTGCTCGTGCGGAGGGGTTGATAAATATGTATATTTAAAAAATCTTATTCATTCCCTATAAAGTATTCAGGTCACCTATAGATGTTTGGAATAATGGAAACATGGGTATCTTCTGAATAAAAACTTTCCGCAAGGCGTTAATATTATGAACAACACGATACCAACTTATAAAGTCAGCGGAGTGGCCTATTGTCGATATCAGCTGGACATTGAGGGAATATATGCCCTTTTTGCTTGTGCTAGAACAGTAATATTTTTTGGCTGAGGTAAAGCATCGCACCTACCGTCAGTACCCCACTTTACTACACATATTAGATTACCCAAGCTGGGTTACTAATGCGCTGAGTTGGCGTGGACTGGTATCGAACCCGGAACCTTGCAGTTCACTAGGCGGGTTCTCTACCGACTGAACTAAACATGGGCAAATTGTTGTCATATAATATCAAATGGATGTCTCTTTTTTTGTATAACTTATTAATATTTCTATTTGATGATGAACATTTGCCCTGGGCGAAACATCTTTTCAGTTATCCATATCATTTTAAGCCTGGATGATTAAATGTTATATTGTGAGATTGCTTAAAGCCTCAGTAAAACATTTCTGTTTTCACGCCTTGTTGCACCAAACAAAAAGACCGCCTAACGTAGCGATAAACAAGATATGAGTGTGATATGAAATTATAAAAGACAACCACTACGTAAAAACTACATTCTTTCTTGGAAAGGCATTAGCGAAAAGAAGCCGGTAGCGCCCACAACAGGGAAGCTGTCCTACGGTGACAAGCGCACAGGAAGATACGATTCAGATTGAATACATTATGCTAGTTGTTTTGTTTGGGTCACCATATTGTCTGGAGAATTGTTTTGTTTACTCAAAGATCTGTCACAAGAGGATTATTTTTAAATGTTCTGATAGTTTATTTGTCAGAATAAGGTAGATCTTTTCATTGGTTGGTTGGTTGGTTGGCTGGCTGGTTGGTTCGGTGATGGGTTTGTTGGTTGGTTGGATTTTACGGCGTATCAACCTTTGGGTTATTGTAAGCCGAATAAGTTTCATTTTATTCAATCTTGTTGGGTATTCAATTTTGTTTTCGGTTTAAACTCATTTCTTTAAAACTCATTTTGATCTATGTAATCAATAGATGGGACCCTAACATGGACTAAACTTCCTGGTGTTGCATACCTCTTTACCGGCACTAAATATCTATATATACTTCTCTTACTTCTTACTCTGTCGTCTATTCTTCTGGCCGGATCTGGTATATCTTCTAAGGCCTCGTCTGGTCTTCTATTGAGGATTCCGGGTCTGGCATCTGTTGGGGATCACTGCTTATCAGAAGCCCTGTGCTATTTTTAGCTTTTAGTAATAACAACAAGACTTCGATTTACGATGATGTTACTTTATTCCATAAACCCCCAGACCAGACAATGCGGATCCTTACATCTTGCTAGCTTCGCTTCTAAGTTCTAACTCTAACTGACTAACTGAGTTGCTTACACCTTAAACCGGAAGGGGCTTCTATCGCCTCCCAATTCTCACGATCATCCCCAGAACGCAAGGTCAGAGTGAGGTCAAACGCTGTCACTCACTCTCAAGGCCATCAGCTACACTAATATGATTTCTACACTATTGTCATAATCATTAGGTATCTAATGATTATGTAACACTGGGGCAAATGGTGATGAAGAGGTACTTCATCCCCCAGAGCTTCAAAATTGGAACTCACCACCAAATAAAGTTTAACGTCATAACCAGGACACTAAGACTCTCAGCCACTGCCTTCTAGCACATACAATATGAAAGGGTTAAGGGTTTGCCATAAGTACAATAGGGTCGGGACGAAATATATAGGGGCTACAGCTTGACGTGAACAGACCAACCGAGTGTCCCAACCGTATTGCCCTTACGGCAAAACCCCATACCTTTATATCCTATATGCATTAGAAGGCGGTGACTGAGGTTGTTAATGTCCTGGGTATGACATTAAACTGCATCTAATGGTAACATCCAGATTCTAGAGCGCTAAGTATAGAGTACACCTTCATTACCATTACTTCCAGGTCCACTCTCACCAGGAGGGTTAGTAATTTGTTGGGTCTCATCTATGGGTTAAATAGATTAAAATTTAATTGTTTTAAATGTTTAAAAGTATAAATGATTTTTTAAAAATTGAATACCCTACAAAAATGAATAAAATAAACGTCTTAAACATAAAATAACTCCAAGGTTATCATGCCGTAAAATCAAACCGAACAACCTTCACATATAAAAACATAGAAAGTCATCCGCTTTTGAAATCGTCTTTTATGTACACTTTGAAGAGCGCGTACTCATCACGTCCCTACGTAATACAGACAATCCTCTCCGTCAGACTGAAGTTTCTAAAGACAGGGGAATCTATAAAATACGTGCACTGTATTCCTAACAGAAAAAGAAAAAAAAAAGTTAAAAAGACAAGAAATCTGATTAGAAATTGAGTGGTCGTAAAAGTTGTTCTACGATATCCTTCTCCATTATCCTTGGAAGGCTCCTCAATTTCAGACGGTACGACGGATAGAAGAAAATGCACAATGAAACCTCGCTTACTATCCAACTTATTCACTATGTTTTAGCCATTACGCCATGGAGTGTACCCAGTAATAATAATAATTATTACTGGATTATTTTGGGTATAAGGTGGGCTGAAGATCACAACATATATTTATAAAACAGCGGGGGTGGGGCTGAATCCAACAATCACAAACGCCCACAGATGTATTTGATTTACTATTTAAAGCCGTTGATGAATTGTCCTAAAATTACTCGCTGCAGGAGTACATACCAATAGACGAGGATTATACAACTCTCTAAGGACGGATCAGCGGACAAGTATTAAAACTGATACTACATCTTTCTACTTCCAAGAAACAATCAAACTTTATCCACTGTAAAATTGATTTCAACTACAGCCCTAAAATGGGTACACGAATCGTAATAATAATAATAATAATAATAATAATAATAATAATTTTGGCCATACAACAAAATGGTATATGCATAAACCAGAATCTGTTCTTGAGAATGAAATGCATAAGATTATCTGGGACTTTGAGATAAAGACGGTTCACCTTATCCTAGCAAGGAGACCAGACCTAGTGTTAATTCACAAACAAGAAAGAACTTGTCAACTGGCGGATTTTGCAGTTCCCGCAGATTACAGGGTGGAGATGAAGGAAAACGAAAAGATGGACAAATCCCTGGACCTTGCCAGAGAACTGAAAATGCTATGGAATATGAAAGTCAAAGTGATACCAATTGCAGTTGCTGCACTTGGAACGGTCCGAAACAGCTTGGAAAAAAGACAGGACAATCTGGAAATCAGAGGAAGAATTGAGACCACCCAGAATACTGCACGTCTGCAATCTTCCTGAATACTCAGAAGAGTCCTGCAGATCTGAGGAGACTTGTTGTCACTCAGACTCCAGGGAAATACCATCAGCTAATGCTGTTCGGAAAAAATAATAATAATAACGGATCACCTAATTCTAGCCAGAAGCCCAGATTAAGTATTAATTAAAAATAAAAAATAACTGGTCATCTATTGGATTTTACCGTTCTGGTGGACCATAGAGTAAAAATAAAAGAAGACGAAAAGATAGATAAATAAAAAGAAATGTGAACCATGAGAATGAAGGGCTTAAAACTTGTAGTTGATGACCTTGGAATGGTCCCTAAGGGTTTGGAAAGAAAGACACGAAGAATGGTGAATTATTAGACGTATCGGGCCAATTCAGACAACAACATTCTTAAGATTAGCAAGAATACTCAGAAGAGTCCTGGCACAAACGCAGCATCCAATCCCGGTCAGCAGAACAGACCTAGTGTTAATTAACAAGAAAAAAAAAAGAACTTGTCATCTGGTGGATTTTGTTGTTCCAGCTGAGTATAAATGAAAGAAAGCAAAAAGATAGACATGTACTTGGACCTTGCCAGATACAGAAAAACCTGTGCGATATGAGGGTGAAGGTGATATCAATTGTAGTTAGTGTCCTTGGAATGGTCGCCAATGATTTTGAAAAAAATGACTATAGCAAGGGAAAATCAGAAAACGAAATCAGATTAGTGTTTACTAAGACTCTACTGAAAGTTCACTAGCTAACGATGATGTGAATATCTTTCAATAATATAAATGACAAAAAAGATGTTTTCATCCATAGTTATAGGCTATTCAACCTTTGAATTTTTGAATAGTAATGTCAAATGAATCTGAGAGGAATTGTTTTGAAACGAAACATGTGTTCAATTCTATGCGTCCTGTGATATTTCAAACTATGGCGAAGTGTATGTTTCATTCATTCTGTCAACTAAATTCCAGTAATGACATTATTGATATTACTTTTCTTTTAATTTGTGGAAAAGTCAAAAAACTCTTTTATGGAGTATTCTTTGTATATTTGTCATTTATATTTTAATATGCCTAAAACAGACTTCTACTTGCTTAGAAATTCAGTTCACCTACAAAGTTCGCAACATTCCCTGCCTGATTTCTTCAGTGTATATCTCTTTCAATAATTGTGTTTCTTACTTCTTTCATACCAGTATCTTTCAGCAAAATCTTCCCAGCTATTGACGAAACATTAATTTTTTTTCTTTTATATAGATATTCATTTATTTCTACCCGCTTACAGTGGTGAACCTTTTGCTGACGTCAAATGACAACCACGTACGTCCTAGGGTGGCAGTTTTTATGTAGGCTTTTTTTTAAAGCAAGAGATGATGTTTTCTATGCTTTTCACTTCGCCTATTTTTCTGTGTTTATATCTATTTTTATGATAACGCTTTTGATCGATTTCTATGAGACTGAAAGACATTCAAAATATTGAGGGACAGCGCTTGGTAAACAGGAAAAGTATTAAACATTTGACCTAGATTAAAACTAAAGCAAAACGCACTCCCACCTTCATTTCTGCAGAGTCTACAACTATAACTATAACCACTACAACAATAACCGTAGCAACTGAACAACATTAACGAACATCATCACCGCTAATTCCATAAAAAAACATGTATTTACACAAAGAGCTCCATCACGGTCAGGATATGACGTCCGTTTTTCAGCAGGAAAGTATATATATATATATATATATATATATATATATATATATATATATATATATATATATATATATATATATATACTTCATGTTTTTCTTTTTACTTAAAAAAACATGAATTCTGAATTCTACTAAAATGTCAATATTATGACATAATATTGTTTGAAAACACTCACAAATTCGGGATTACATTTTTTTAAAGATATTTTCAATGTTTAAAAAAATTCCCTAAAATAAACAATGTAATACATAAATTTTCGGTATTTTTAAAAATTGTTCCCAAAAATGTTTTCGTCAGGTCATGGACCGGGTACTTTTGCTAATATATATATATATATATATATATATATATATATATATATATATAAAAAGTAATTGGTAATTTGCATTGTTAAGTATGTTATAAAATATTAAAATTCGAAGGCAATACAATGCGTATAAAAAAATAAAGACAAAAAGATGTTTTTTTATGTCTAATCGATTTCGAAGCTAGAGCTTCATCATCAGAGTTTATTTTCAGAAATGACGTGCTTATGTTTTTATCTGTGTGGTTATAATTTCTCTTCTTATTTCCTTTTCCTCTCCTTTTTTCCCTCTCTTTCTTCATCTCCTCCTTTATGAATGAAATGGGCGAATAACTGTAATTTCTTATTTCTCTCTCTTTTTCTTTTTTTAATTTTTTTTTTTTAAGTTTGTTGAGAACGAATATTCTTAATATCGGCTGACATCCGGTCAAATGTTGCAATACGTATACATGTCAAAATTTAATCAAAATTTAATCATAATTCAAATCTGGCATTTCAAGTTAACGAATAAAAAATAAAAAATAAAAAAAATAAAAAAATAAAAGCTATATATGAAACGTGTAATTTAGTTAACTGTGTATTCTGTGTTTAATTCTAATCTATTGATAGTTGGTAGGTTTAAAATTTGAGATGGGGAAAAATTACATATATATGTGAAAATATGTGTACTAAATAAATTAAAACCTATATATGGAACGTGTAAATTTAGTTAATTATGTATTCTGTGTTTAATTCTAATCTATTGTTTATATTAGGACCTAATTTAGCTATTAATAAAAAGCTATCAAAAGCTAAGTATATAAATTTTTCTATTGACGGTTTTTATTTATTTATTCATTTTTTGTTTTTTAAATTTTGACATGTATACATATTGCAACATTTGACCGGATGTCAGCCGATATTAAGAATATTCGTTCTCAACAAACTTAAAAAAAAAAAAAAGAAAGAAAAAGAGAGAGAAATAAGAAATTACAGTTATTCGCCCATTTCATTCATAAAGGAGGAGATGAAGAAAGAGAGGAAAAAAAGGAGAGGAAAAGTAAATAAGAAGAGAAATTATAACCACACAGATAAAAAACATTAGCACGTCATTTCTGAAAATAAACTCTGATGAAGCTCTAGCTTCGAAATCGATTAGACATAAAAAAAACATCTTTTTGTCTTTATTTTTATACGCATTGTATTGCCTTCGAATTTTAATAGTTATATATATATATATATATATATATATATGCAACACGTGTTTCAGATATTCTGGTATTTTCTTCAGGCTTTGATAATATGAATATATTATATATATATATATATATATATATATATATATATATATATATATACTAAAAGTCTCTATATATTTATATTATATATATATGTGTGTGTATATATATATATATATATATATATATATATATATATTGGAAATAATAAACTCAGATCTAGGTAATTTAAATACATACAATTTCTTCAACATATCTCTACCACATAAAAAGCAGTTCACTACTAAACTATAGACCCATAATAAAACCCATGTTCACCCACCATCACGCCAGATACTTCCAACTCAGAGGAGAATCTACAGAAACAGGGGGCAGCACACAGATCAGCATCAAAGGCAGCCAATCAACCACCAGGATAGACATAACATCACATGACCCAAAATAGAGACCACAGATAAAGAAATAAATCTCAGTCAATGACAAGACTTTGATAAAGATTGTGCACCTAGAAATATTGTTAAATAAATAATATTTAGAACACAATATTTGTAATTTTGTTTCTAATCTTCGTTTTTTTTTCAAGCTTCTAAAACAACATGGAATTATTTTCTAATATATATTGTTGTGGACTTGTTAGGTGCCAGAATAAAGACACAAGAGAGGAAATGAATTAAACAAATATATTAACAGAGAAAAGTAGTACAAACATATACAAATTAGAAGGCCCCCCGCGAGGAATATTTGCTCGCGCCTAAGAGCAGTACCTGCTGCTATTTATAGCTGGAAGAGTTCATGCGTGCGTGGTAAATTACCATAACACACACACATACACACACACACACACACACACACATACACACACACACACATATATATATATATATATATATATATATATATATATATATAGGGTGTTCGGGATAGATTTGATATACTTATATTTGGTTATTTTTCTCCGTTTGAGTTATGGACGCACACTACGCATCATTTAAAAGCTTGGCCCCTTCTTCATTCATATACGTGATGACAGAATGACTTGTATCATCAGGATCTGCACTGGCCATCGAAATAAGGAGATTATGGTTGCTGCCCAATGCTCTCTGAACACTGTAAAAACAATCAGGCATGAATTGGAGAAATGCAATGAAGACTACGATGCTGGGGCTAGAAGAAAGCAACATAACAGACGATCTGATTGCGTTCGTACAGCAGAATTCGTCGAAAATCTAGAGAAAAAAGTGAGGTCCCTGGCATTGGAATTCGGGATTTGTCACGTGAATTGAATGTTTCAGCCTCTAACATGAAGCTTGAACTCAATAAAGACCTACGCTACTACGCATACAAGCGTCGCAGAGATCAACTGCTTCCAGAAAAGGCCCGTGAAAATCGACTGACAAAGGCGAAGAAACTTCTGAGCAAAGTGAAATATCCTGCTGAACCACAAACAATCTGGTTATTTTCCGATGAGAAAAACTTTTGCCAAGATCAAAAGCACAACACACAGAATAACAGGTGGCTTGCATACAGTCCAAAAAACGCTCCTCGTGTCACGTGGACAAAATTTCCTCAAACTTGAATGGTTTTCGGATGTGTGTCCTCTGAGGGTTATGTGATGCCTCCGCATTTTTTCAGAGGGGGTATCAGGTTGAATTCAGATGCCTACGTGGAGTTGCTAAACACTGTATTCAAGCCCTGGATAACAAGAATAGCCAATGGCAGCAGGAGTCGGCCCCATGCCATACCTCTGGGAAAAGTCAGAAATGGTTATCGGTGAATGTTTACGACTACACCAGCCATGTATGTGGCGCTGATGATAAAGACACCAATCGCCGTGACAGTACTACAGTTAATCAACAGAATTAAGGTATTTTTGAGACCTTTCCCAGTGAAAATGTAACATCAGCATTCTGGAGGTTCCGGAGTAGGATTGTGGCTGTGATCGACGGTGATGCCGGTTATTTTGAGTGAAACTTGTTGTAGTGTAATTTCCGTGCCTGTTGAATTTCTTCACAATCCATTGAGTTTTTCTTTTTCCTTAGGAAACTGTCAAATTTATTCCGACCACCCTGTATATATACATATATATATATATATATATATATATATATATATATATATATATATATATATATATATATATAGACTCATTAGATATACCAACACAGAACCATACTTGAACTACATAACATCACACACACACACACAGGCATATATATATATATATATATATATATATATATATATATATATATATATATATATATATTTCAGTAAAGGTGGTCGACTAGGACTCGGTATTAACTTTTCTATTGACGTTTTTCTTTTGGCGAACAAGACGTTGCAACTGTTTGCCAACATGGAAATACGATTTACAAATTCAACAACAAATCATTTTCTGTCACCTTTAATAAAATATGCTTACAAGGAAATCTGCTACCTAAACGCACACACACAAACACACACTATATATACTATATACTATATATATACATATTATATATATATATATATATATATATGTGTGAGTGAGTGTGTGTGTGTACGTGTGTGTATGTATGTGTGTGTGTGTGTGTGTGTGTGTGTGTAGGCGTGTTGGGTCTCTTCAAAGCGTTTCGATTTTTAAAAGAGAGGGTCCTATTATACATTCTATGATTTTGACAAATCAGTATTTTTCAAAGAGGTATTCGGAATATTCAGCTCATTAATTCTGTTGCTTTTAACGTAAACACAACATTTACATTGTCAGTATTGAACACCATAATTTAAAGATCACAAATGATCAAACATTATTCTCGTCAAATAGGCAAAAATATCTAGGCCAACCATAAAAATGCAATCTCCTAACAAATCAACTCAGATCAAACAATATTTTTCAACAATTGGAATAATCAAACTGGAATACATACACTATTTTTTTTATTCAGCCTTTCAAAAGCAATGAAAATAAACATAGTTGTTTTTTATTCATCATTTTAAAAAAAAGTTATGACTATCTATTAATAATGGAGATTCGGTCTCTATTTGTCTATAACCGAAACTACGTCACTGCTTACGTCACTGTCATTTTAGTAATTAAGTAAGTTAATCAATGAGTATTTAATTTAAAGTCAAAATCATTAATACATAGAATAAATCTTATTTTATTAACGATGTCTCTATGAAAATCTGAGTTAGATTTTCCTTAAAACATCCCATGTACATTTATAATCCTGCAAAATGTCTTATATATTACAAAGAAATAGTGTTTTACATAATATATGGTGTGGTTAATTTGCATACTGCTTTTAACAAAAGCGGGTTTAATAAATGATTACTTGGTGTTATTGATCATTGTTTTATTCTTCAACGTATTAAAATCAATCCTATAAAAGTTTTTATATAGAAACCAATTAAAATATAATTAGAATAAATGTAAAAAATAAAAAACATATGCGTCCTTATTTCATTTCGTTAATCTTTCTAATTTCTTATATTTTATTACAACGCCCGGATGCTACTGTCACTTTTGCCTTACTTATTGCTACACTATTACCGGACCGATTTTATTCATACATCAAAAAGCTATGCTCTTATCTTACTAAACCATGGGTTACGGCTAGAAACGTTGAATTCATAAAACTCACGACATAACTACATTTATGTATATACAAACTTACCAATGATATATCGACTAAATATATCATTTTTGTGTACGATTTTGAACTAAAAAGATGGACTGTTATTTCGGTAGAAATAAATGAAAACATAATTATACAATTACAATTATAAGAAAATCACCTGTGTAAAAGTTAACAACTTTAACTGAACTAAAAAGCACCCATACGGGTGGAAAATATATATATATATATATATATATATATATATATATATATCATCATCATCATCATCATCATCATCATGTCGCGCAATTTGCACGGATATCCCTGATGATCTCTCGCCAGCCTTCCCTATCATTCATTGACTCCGGCAGCTCCTCTGCGCTGCAGCCAGTATCCCTACATAGTTGGTCAATGTAGGTCCTGGCTGGGCGGCCCACATTAGCGCGCCCATGCGCTGGCTTCCACAGTAGTACGTCGCTTACGATCTCATCATTGTTTCTCCAGCAGTGACCTGCATGTCTAGTCCGTCTCACTCGTATGGTTTGTGAGATGGGGGGCAGGTGGCCATATAGTTGCTCTTTTGCTATCCAGGACCGTCCGTAGCATTCTCGTACAGCATCTAGCTTATTCTTCTCCAAGTGGTACAGCCATACAGAAGTACCGACACAACCACAGCCTGGAAGAATCGCCTCTTTAGCTTGTTGGGGAGATCGGATTTCCATATGACTGATAGTTTTGTTGGTGGCCAACCATGCCTTTCCTATTCGAGTGTTAACATCGCTTTCTGTGGATGAGATATTACTCCCTAGGTATGTGAATTTTTCTACTGACTTAAGAGGCTTGCCGTCAAGTGTGGAGATGTCCCCTTGCTTTTTGAAGCTCATGAACTCAGTTTTATCAGAGTTCACATAGAGGCCGAGCTGCCTTCTCCAAGTAGTGTCTCAATCTGTGTCGGCGTATCGGCAAGGAGCGCAAGGTCATCAGCATAGTCCACATCTGTGACTGTTTGTGCGGGGTATCGCCTGCTTCTTGCTTTCCTTAGTGTGAGACCTTTTTCTTTTAGGGTATCTAATGATGTTCTGAGTATGTAGTCTAGGCATATTATAAAATATATATGGTGCTAACGTATCTCCCTGTAGGACCCCAGCGGTGATGTCAAAGAAATCTGTGTCGTCATCAGGTGAGCGTACCATTGCTTTAGTGTCTTTGTAGAGCATCATTATGGCGGCAACCGTTTCTTTGGGGAGACCATATGCTAGTAGTATTTGTTCCATTTTCCCTCTGTGTATAGAGTCAAATGCCTTTAAAAATCTACGAATAGTAGCGTTGCCTCTAGGTTTTTTGCTCGGACCCCCTCTATGATTCGTCGTATAGTCAGGATTTGAGAAGTTGTGGATCTGTTTCTACGAAATCCGTTTTGGTTTTTCCTTAGGAGTTTCTCTATTTCGGGTCGGATGCGATTAAGAAGAAGGGCATTATATATCTTAGCTGCAATAGCAGTAAGAGTTATGCCTCTGTAGTTTTTGGCGATTCCTAGGTCTCCCTTTTTTTGGAATGGGAGGATGCATCCTTTCGTCCATCTATCTATCCTATTTTGCCTATACACAGCATTGCATAGCCTAAGCAGTATGTCGTTGAATTTCCCCAACTTCCATACCTCTGGGGGTATTTCGTCAAGGCCTGCTGCTGTTCTACTTTTTAGTTTCTTTAGTACTTCATTGAGTTCTTCAGTTGTAAAGTCCCCCAGTTTAATGTCTAGTTGTCTATCTATGATCTTTTGGGTATTATTTTCCATGATTTTAGGTGGGTTTCCTAGAAGTTTCTGGAAGTGGCTTTTCCATTTCTGCAGTCTATCTTTCTGGTTGGTTGCCCTTAGCTTTGATCTAGAGGTACTTTTTCTATCACTAATATATATATATATATATATATATATATATATATGTGTGTGTGTGTGTGTGTGTGTGTGTGTGTGTTTGTGTTTGTTTGGACCTACATGAGTCAAACACTATCTACCTAGGTTTCACCCGAATGGTTCTTCAGGATATATCTGACTGAAGAAGGTTTTAACAAACGTTGTTTTTTTATTATGGGAATGGGTATTCGAGTGGGTAAAAATTAGCATAAGAAATTAAAAATTAAAGATTCGTAAAAAGGTTGTGCTATAACTAATTTCTATTAGCTAACGAGCCATGCCTTTTGATGTCTGTATACATTCAGGATTTCCTTTCTTTAGTTTAATAACTCCCTTGGTTTTTGGTGTTACCTATGGCGAGTTATTCCTCCGTGCAAAGTCCGCAAAATTTATCTCCAGGTTTGTATTTATTACAATTCTTTATAATTTCCCATTTTAAGATGGGGTCTATTCCTTGTTTTTATTTTCCAACATAATTAGATAAACTACTATTATGTCTATATTTTTCGTTTACGAAATAAATATATGTATGTACGTATGTCTGTGTCTGTGTCTGTACGTGTGTTCCTGGCCTTATATTGCTTTGTTTAAAATAGATTTTTTGATTGCTGTAATGAAATCTTTTGTAGCTGCACTTATATTTTGAAAAAAGCAATGTTTCTTCCCATTTTCATGATCCATCTAGACCAGTGGTTCTTATATTTTTTTATCCCATGAACCCCTTTTCCTTTTTTTGTGGACCCCTATTCCACAGAAAAAACTTTCTATGTTTAAAATTAGTAAATGATTATGTTTTATTTTGAAGGAAAACTGGTTTATTGCAAATAAAAAAGTTTAACAATTAAATTCAGGGCATTTATGTATACTAGTAAATAATTCATAATAAGCCATTTTCAGATAGGCCTAAGTGAGAATTAAGAAAGTATTGAGACGTATTTAATGAGATCACAATGGGTGATGCTACCCTGCAATTTTGTTTTAATATTCTGCTACATCACAGTAAATGATCGTCGAAGATCTAAGATCGCTGACTTTTTCTCGAGGAAAGAATGATAATCTTCACCTCTGTTTGTTCTACATAACTTTAAATCTACAACAATGTCAAATGTAAAGTTTTTTTTTCTTCTACATGATTGCCACAAAAATCATTGCTACACGAATATTTCTTTTACAATTTTAATATGGCTTAGATTACTGTAAAACTTTAATTCCCAGTAAGAACAATTGTTTTAGAGTATAATTGCTTTATAGATCACTAAAATATAGCCGTGAACTCGCAATAAGGTCTTTTTGTTGCGTGTCCCCAGTAATTTTATACG
The DNA here is from genome assembly GCA_023376005.1 of Doryteuthis pealeii. Lineage (NCBI taxonomy): Eukaryota > Metazoa > Mollusca > Cephalopoda > Myopsida > Loliginidae > Doryteuthis > Doryteuthis pealeii. The sequence continues at coordinate 131,570,561 of CM042139.1, forward strand.
GATCCACAGGGTCCATGTCGATTTGATAACCATTAGTCTCGGCAATTTCTTCATTATCATTAACCGTCTTTCTTAGTCAATGAACTAGTTTAAATTTGTCTTGTGTAGGAAAGCATCATTTATCTGCATTGACATCAGAATGATATTAATTGTTCATTACGTCACTGCTATATATAATTACATTTAACTTCACATTAAGAATATCTCTTGGCTATAATCGAAAGTTTAGCAATACCAAGAGCCTTTATTTCTCCAGCACTTAGTTCAAAAGTGCCAATGATTGTATTCTCAATACGTCCCCAGGTCACCAAATGTTCTAATACTGATTTAATTGCCTCTGGGATAATTTTAAGCGATTTTTATATACATTGACATAGTACTTACATGCATAGTCTACATTCCCCTCTGGTGTTGCACGATGGCTTGGTAATTGATAAATCTCTGATTTTATTTCAATTTCATATAGGGTAAGATTGAATTGGTACATTAACTGTGTTGACGCAAGATTACTGGAAAATCTTACAACCATATTTATTCATATAAATTCATCTAATACGGTAAGCGAATGATAGCAGGGTATGAATATATACATGTATATATGAACATAAAATGAATACTCTTTCCTAAGCCATCATCATCATCATCATCATCATCAAGTCACGCTGAGAGTACGGATATATTAGACTCTGTAGCCAACCATCTATATCGACTATCACTCCTTACAGGTCTTCCACACTGCATCCAATATCCGCACACAGCTGATTAGTGTAGTTCTTTGTTAATCGACCACCGCTGGTATGTCCATTTGTAGGTGTCCACAGGAAAAGGCCACTAATGAGTTCGTCTTTGCTTCCTCGCCAGCAGTGTCAAGCATGTCTTTTCGTCTTACTTGCATGATTTGTGTGATTGCAAGTGGTCGTACAACTGCTTTTTGTTGGGTGGTGCTGCTTCCAAGATTTGCTCAAGACCGCTTGCAGTATTCTGGTGTAGTTTCCATCTAGCATTTTTCTAAGCGTTTCGTTAGAGTCCAAGTGGTGCAGCCATACACTACACTGAACTGCTACAGCATAAAAAACTCTAGTTTTATACTATCAGGGATCGGATTTCCATATGATCGATGATATGTCTATAGCAGATTTTCAAATAAAAGAAGCGATTCGTAATCTCATTTAGGTGACTGCGGTACGAGGAGACAAGCGTTCGAGAAAAATTGAACTATTCAAAGATACCGGAAGAACTGCTTTCTACTAGAACACAGAAGCTACTCTGCATGTTGTGTCCATTATCCATTTTCACTTACGTTGACGGTCACGTAACCAGAATGTTGAGAATAAAGCAACAGAGGTTTTAACACTTTAAGTAAGTTGTATTTTTGTACATCTACTCTTAGGATAAGACAACAACCGACATTGCTGTCATCGGTGATTACGCTACACTCGCATCCCACGGAATGGTCCTGGCTTAATTTTGAAAAAAGAAATTCTCGTAAATAAAAGTATACTTTATTCAATGATCGGAATAGAAAATGAACGGCCAGAAGATATATCGTTTAACGCAATCAAGAATATTAGAAAGTTATAATAAATTAGATTATGCACTTGAGAACGCTTCGGCATTTGGACTTCCAAATTCACATTTTGTAATACCGTGGATAAGCATAACCTATAATTTTTATTAGGTAGAGTAGAGTAGCTTGAAAATGTCGCCAAAAGAGTGGGAAAACAGCGATAGCTTGATCGATCGGTCTTGACCACAGGTCTGTCTGAAGCAGGACTGTCATTGATTTAGAAGAATAGGCTATGCTGGGAAAGTAGAACTATAATTCAGTGCCATTGAGCCTTGCAGTCTGTTAGGGTTAGACGTGTCATTCCGCCTTTATAAAATAAAGTCAGTTACTGTTTTGAAAGACACTCGTCTATCAGGTACACTAAATGCCTTATAGGGCGAAGCCTCCCCCCCCATATTGTCCTGAGTCAGGAGACACAACTGGCGTGTTATCTCTGTCGGCTGGAAGGTCTAAGAAAAAAAGGATTTTACTTTCGCCGTCATCTCTTTTATACTACCGGTTAAAACGACACCTAGATGCCTAACAGAAAAACCGTGGAAAGTAATGGAAATAATCCCAACATCACCAAACAGTGGATTTTTCAACAATCAAAAATATAGCTCTCTACACAGGAATTATAGGTCTTTACAGAGAAAACAGCATTATTTAAACAAAATCTCCACAAAGAAGCTGGTTTCCTGTTTGTGTAATCTGGTCATCTTGTTGTGTGCCGGGTATCTATTCTCTGCTGAGGTCTGCTTCTATCAGTTTTCTCTTCTTTGTATCGGGTCGTATCGGGGTTTTTGCTTTTCCTTTCGATCAGGATCTCTTCGGATCAGGATATTTCTCTTCTTCTCTCTCTCTCTCTCTCTCTCTCTCTCTCTCTCTCTCTCTCTCTCTCTCTGAATTCCCCCTTGCTCTTTTAATCATGTAACTAACGGAAACATTTTTTATATGTATACATCCTTATTATCCCAATGTCTTTTAATACGATACATTGTCGACCCGCATGCATAAGGGCGGAAGAGACAGAAAGTGATGTCTTGCCCATGTGCCTGCTAGACTCAACTCAACACCATTCTGAGTGAGAGTCGATCCTCTAATTATATCCACAAAAGTAAAGAAAAAGTCATTAGTAATTTTGGTTGTTTTTAGAACATTCAAAATCTGATTGTTTCTTATTTTAAAATTTTGACCTGAAAATCCTTAGATTTCATTTAAGCCGACCGTTTTCATCAGCTTAAAATTTTCGGTTAACCAGTCATTCATTTTTAATGTCATAATGTAACGCTAGAACGTTGTACCCATTATCAATTTCCACATACTCCTACGTCCTCAGAAACCTACTTAAGAGAATAAAGCAACAGCGTTTCTAATACTTAAGATGCGTTCTGTTATTGTGTTTCTGCTCTCCCATCGAACACATAGCCATTACCGACATAATATAATATTTATGTCATTAATTAACAGAAAGATTGGAGAATATATTTGTACACCCAATCGAACCAGAGATATGTATCCTTCGAAAGGATGTTTACATTTGTAGGAGTATAAATATTTGTAGGATGCAGTATTGTACATTTCGAGGGCCTTGTCAGAAACCTATCATCATTGTGGTAAATTATGTTGTCTCATTAATATGTTCCTAATAGGTGTCATTTGAAAGAGAGAAAGGACGAAATGGGAACAATTCAAATATCCAATATTGAGTAAACAAATTAATGCATAAGAACAAGGAAGAAATCATCGTTTATGAATCAATAAATTATGTATTTACATTAATTATTTACATATCAAAGACACTTAATTGTTAGAAGAATAACATCAACAAATTATTTGTAATTATATCTTAGTATGAATTTCAAGAGGTCATAGAAGTGTCCAACAAGTATTATATATATATATATGTGTGTGTGTGTGTGTGTGTGTGTGTGTTTGTGAGTGTGTGTTTGTCTATGTGTGTATAAGTTCATACAATGAATGCTGTTTCCACCGTAGCATTGCATCAAACAAAGCCTTTATCAAATGATGCCTCTGGGTTCAGGCATGTTTTCGGGGCCAAAGAATCAATACCACTAATCCAGATTTGTCGAATTGCCATCACCCTGTAGGCTTGCCATAACCACCCTGATGCAGTTACAGCCTTATCTAGGATCTTTTTTAATTATTTCTTTTTGTCCGATGGAGAATGTCCAAGGATAATCAAGAAGGCGGAGGTTGAGTTGTTAATGAAGCCTCAGCATCTGATCTTGATAGGAAATTCATTTGTTATCCAGCCATTTTTGACACATTGATCTCGCAGCATATAGGGTCGATTTAGTTCAGTCGGTAGAGCGTCCGACTAAGAACCTCAAGGTTCCGGGTTCGGTTCCGGGTTCGATTCCGGCCCTCTCCAACTCAGCGTATGAGTAGCGCAGGTATATGTGCGGTAAAGTAAGAAGCTGATGGTAGGTGTGGCGCTCCGCCTCAGACACCAAAACAATCTCCTTGATCTAGTGCAAGTTAAAAGGGATAGACTCCCTCACTGTCTGGCTGATACCGACGACTTTACTTTCACTATATATATATATATATATATATATATATATATATATATATATATATATATATATATATATATATATATATATATATATATATATATATATATACTCCATAGAGGCGCGTGGGCTAGTATGGAGGCGCGTGGGCTAGTGGTTAGAGACGTGGGAAATGGACTCGTCAATTCGAATTCAATTCCTAGACGAAGCTGTTGGCATTTCCCATAGTGCTAATACCCTTGGGAAAGGTATGAATCCATATATTCTCCCTCCAGCTATGGGCTAAATAGTAGGGCAGACTGTGTCCTTCAACCTTGGATAGGTAACCAGTCTAGGAGAGGGATAACTCTGAATTCAAAATTCCTGCGGTCGGTCGTTGATTGGGTTTGTGGCAACCTTTGATGCACCAATTCTTTCCTATCGACTGTGCCAAAACGTGTTGATGGTCCAACACAAGCCTTCACTACTATAAACAAATCACTGTGTGGGTGTTCATTGTGTGTGTGAACCCTCATGCGTCGAAAATCGACGAGAGAGTCCATAATATAATCCACACAAGTAGGATGTGACAAGGTCAATTTCTTAAGCAGGGTTCAACAGGTTTCAATTCAGCCTTTTCCTTCTTCTACACTGGTTGCCATACCGTCGTTAGATAGCCTAGTCTGTCCTACTATTTACCCATATCCGAAGGGAGAATAGTTGGATGCATACCTTTCTAAAAGGTATTAACTCTATCTAAAATGCGAACAATCTCGTCTATGATTTGAACTTTCCTCGTCGAGTTCATTTCCTACGATGATGATAATTGCACCTCGCGCCTCCACTTCTATATGTGCACATAAAAGTGACAACGCTACTTGCATAACAGCCAATTTTATCTGAATTTGAATCATAAAAATAATCATAATTTTTCTCTGAATTTTTGACATGAGCCTTGATGATTAGTATTATTTGTACTAGCAAATATATGCACCCTCCGGGTGCAAGTATTTAAGTTTTAATGTAATAAAATATTGTATTAAATTAGAAAGACTAATGAAACTAAATAAGAATGCAGATAAAAAGGTTTAAAACAGAGGGAGTATAATCGAAAAATAGAACAACTGAAACTTACTCTTCCATCACTCCCGTCTTTCATTGTTATTTTTTCTAATTTAACTATTTAGTTAAAACAGGAAGTAAAGAATAAAATGATAGTTATTTTTCCTTGTCAATGGATTTCATTTAAGATTTATTGAAGAGATTTTTGCTTATATTCATTAAAATAAAACCAAAGAGTTAGAAATCAATAATACCAAGCACATATTTATTAAATTCAAATTTTTAATATCAATATGCAAATTAGCCTTCCCATTCACACTGTAAACCGCTATTTTGTTGTATATAGAAATACAATTGCATGTTATTAGTATGTAGATATGGTTAACAGTATTAATAATGTAAAACAATTTTATTAATAATTGAGGTTTAAATAAAAATAAAATCATTGGTAATGTGACGTAAATAACAAAGGGAATTGTTACTTGAGTAGTGATATAGTTTCGGTTACAGACAGAAAAACACACAATCTCCATTATAATAAGATTATTCGGACTATTATCCTAATCTTCATTGTTATCTGTACGTTGTTTTGGCCGATGTGCCCTCTTGCCTTCAGGTATATTTCTTGTTGGACTCGGGAACCTTCTCGGACTCGGGAACCTTCTTTTCGGACTCAGGAACCTTCTTGTCGTAATCGGGAGCCAACACGGAACTTTCAACTTTATTTAGTCCACGGAAGTATCCTGGTTTTTATGAATTTATTAATATCTCTATTTCCTGGGACAGTTGATCAAAGAAGATTTTGAGGTACGACAAAACTGACAGTTGTAAAAGTGACAGGTATGGAAAATACTCATCCTGTAAAGTTTCTTGTTCCGGTTCCATGACAGCTCTGTTGCATTTGCAACTTTATATCATTCCTTGGCTCAGCGAAATTTACCAGTCGAACATTATTGCCAATGCATTGTATTGTATTGCTGGTCTCGATAAAAGTTAGCGGTGGCAAAGATAAGATGAAAATATGTCAAAGAGTTCATAGAAAATGAATAAGTCAGAAAAAATATAAAAAACACCTCACTTTCTTTATTAATGTTTCAACCTCCCTCTAGACCGGTTTCAAATTAAAAAGATGCTAAAAGATATTTTTCCTTATCGACGAAGGAATAATTAGATTGTAGCCCACCTCCAATTATCAGCTCCAAAATTAAACTGCCTTTTTGTTCTTAACAAGTTAGTGGGAGACAAGTCATTTTAAAAATCATCAAGACAAAGTTTTGGCCGTTGTACCATCCGATATTCTTCAGGTGCTGCTAGTCTATCTGAGCGTATCAATTATTCGACTTGGGAAATTATTTTGAATAGTTTCAGTATTGAGCAAAGAAGATGCTGGAAAAATTTAGAAAGATCTCATTCAAATAATGGCGTCATTGTTATTTTGCATGCCCATCAAGCCAATAAGTGTCACGAGAAGCATCACGGTAATTTAAACAAAAGGGTACAACGGAGGGTATAACGGCTAAAATTTTCTGTTTTTATATATCATGATAAAGATGAGGACAACTGTCCGAAAAATCAAAATAAGGTACACCAAGGATGATCTTTAAAAAATAGACAAACTAGACTTGTCTATCTCTGGAAGGTGACGGCCTAATTGGCAAATGAATATATATGTAATACGTATAATAAGACAAATATATAGAAAAAGAATTTCAACTAATCTATATATATTTATTGATAGATGAATTTTCAACTTTCTTAATCCCTGGCAACGTCGGGTAGATATGCTAGTTTTATATAGATATTTGTCAATCAATCTCATTTTTTAATTTTGACTTGAATTTAAAAAAAACGTTTTTATCACAACTCTCTTGAATGTTTGTTTCTAAGACAATAAGAAAGAGCGCATTTTGGAGAAAATAATAATAGATAACGCAAGCTGTGTAAGTACTACTGTATGGTTTCACCACTACCTAAACGCTTGGATAAAATCTTGATGAGAACGACACAAGTTTAATCAAGATGGTGCCATATACTCATTCAATATCAAGCTTCTGAAATTAGTAGACCAGTTCATATACCTAGGTAGCAATATCGCATCTGCTGAAAGTGATGTCAATATACGCATAGATGAAGCATGGACTGTTATTGACAGTTTATTGGCCATATAAAAATCTGATATCTCTGTTAAATTAACGTGTGCTTAATCAAATAAAAAATGTGAGAAGTAAGATTGTGTAGCCACCGTCTTCAAATTACGAAAGATAGGCAATCTTTAAAATCAAGTTTTCGAAATACTTGCTCAAACGGATACATCTCGTTATATTTGTAAGGTTTGCATATTTTTCTTTTTAAGTTTTTGTGTAATGTTCTCGCCCGCAAATCCTTTAAGTGCTTAAAGGGTATGATTAAAAGTTGACCGTGTATATTTCTTCCTTATTTTAAAGTTGTTAAGTTGTTTGTATATATTTCCATTATGATTTTTCCCTTGATTCTAATTCATCAGATAATTCATCAGCAAATACCGGTATGAAACTAATCATCATCTTCATCATCACCATCATCATTTCGTGCTGTTAGCACCGATTCCCATCACTCTTTCTCACCAACTATCCCTATCGGCCATCGCTCACAGCAGGTCTTCTGTGGTTTATTCAGAATCCGTGTAGAGCTGATTGATGTAAGTATTGGGTGGTCAGTCCAGAATGATTGTGTGGGCCCATGTGTAGGTGTCCACCGAAGAATGTCACATGAGTTCGTCATTGCTTCTCCAGCAATGATCAGCATTTCTTTTGTTTGTCTCACTTGGATGTAAAAGCTGGTAGGTGACCGTACAGTTGTTTTCTTGGTGTGATGCTGCTTCCTAGATTATTCAGGATCGCACGTAGCATAAAAAAGTAATAAGTAATAAAATTAATTTTAGGAATGTAAAACGATCTTAGGAAACAATGGACTGTTTATGTCCCATTAAATATGAAAGTGATGTTTCTGCTGAAACAGTCAAATGGGTTCAAAATACGTACACAGTTTAAGTCGTGCGAGAGCACGGATTCCCATGACTTATTCGGCAACCGTCCTTATCGGTTATCTCTCACAGCAGATCTTACGCGCGGTATCTAGAATTCGATCAGAGTTGATTGAGTTGATTGTTGCTCCCGCACTGGTGTGCAATGTGTAGGTGTCCACCGAAGTACGTCACTAATGAGTCGGTCCTTGCTTCTACAACAGTGGTCATCTTTTCATTTCATCTCACTTGAATAGTTTGTGTAAGAGGTGAGAGGTGACCGTATAGTTGTTTTCTTGTGGGATGCTGCTTCCTAGATTTGTTCAGGACCGCACGCAGCATAAACATTAATAAGTAATAAAATGAAATCGTTAGGAATGTAAAGCGATCTTGGAAAACAATGGACTGTTTATGTCCCAATAAATATGAAAGTGATATTTCTGCCGAAACAGTCAAACGGTTTCAAAAGACGTACAAGTTTTACAACAAACTGCCAATAAGCACGGAGTAAAAGAATAAGACAAAATATTATCGAATGGAAAAAGATCTTATTGCTTTCCATCTCAATAAAATATTTCCTATTTATTCATGAATATCTTGTGCTAATCGTAGTAACAGTATAATTTCCTGAAATAAAACATTGGGTCAATGGTCAGAATAATGGTAGACAAAATCAAAGATTGGCATGCTAAAACAGTTTAATCGTATCTTCTAATATATATATATATATATATATATATATATATATATATTTTACAACCAATATATATATATATATATATATATATATATATATATATTTGGTTGTGTGCGTGTGTGCATGCACGAGTGTATGTGCATGTGTGTGTGTTGAGATAATATAAAAATCTCGATGATAAAATGTGGGAGTGAGTAACACCTATATAGATAGATACACAGCCACTAACCACCCAACTAACTTAAAACGAACAATTCCCAAGCCTAATTAAAAAGGCATACACACATACAGGCACACACTCACTAGTACACACAAACACAAAAATGCATACAAACACACACACACACATACACACACACACACACATATATATATATATATATATATATATATATATATATATATATTATATGCTCCCGTAACCCGGTAGAGCTCTTTGGGAGCCTCATTAATAAACTTTCACCGCCAGCACATAACGCAATGATCATATGTTTACAGATTTGATCTCTCTGGTGATCGTAAAGTATATATACAGATGTATGCATTTAAAAAAGTTAAAACACCGCTTCTTAATCAGCAGCTGGCAATGGCTCAGAGGTTAACGGATCGGAGTTATTTGTTTTGTCTAGCCACACTGAAGAGGCGTGAAATGCTAAACACGTGTCTGTGGATTTTTTCTCAAATTAATCAATAAACACTTGAAAACCTACAACGCATTAAATAAAATATTTAATAGGAAATCACTCAAAATCAGTTGCTCATATACTCACAGCATAGGCAATATAACTAATGCATACAACAAAACAGGAATAAGAAACTACCAAAAACACAACATCAAGAAATAACATATGAACATGATTAAAACTGTAAGACTAAAAGCGATTGTCCACTTGGAGGTTTATGAAAGCAAAACACATTTTAGTATTAGGCACAAACATTCCCAAATGAAAAAAAATAGGGAAAATCTATTTATTTCGGCAATGCCAACACGCCTTGGAATCTTCCGTTTATATAACAGCAGACAATCCTTTACAAACGAAAAAAAAAAAAAAATAACTCTCTAAACATTTCTGGAAACTAAAAGGAAAAAAAGGAAAATCCACAAAGAATATGGCAAATATTGAAAAAGTCAACAATACCGATAAGAAATTAAGAAATAAATGTCATCTTTTTCAAAAACCGGAAGAAACTATTGAACAAAAGAAATGAAATAATATTCAAATGTAAACATGCAAATAATTATATAAAAATTTACCGTTGAATATTTAAGTACCTATATATACACAAACGAAACTTCGACGACCGTAGCATAAAATACATGACGTAGAACATGCACATTCACAATTAAAGAAATCCAATTTTTAAATTTATCGTCACGAAAGTGAATATACGCAATCTATTAAACCATTTTTAAAATTGCGAGTGTCTGCGTACCCGGGAACTAACCTGTATAACAAACACGAAAAGAAAATTTGAAAAAATAAAAAATAAGTGAGACGGAAAAATCATATCAACATCCATATTTTAAACATCATACGTGAAGAAACAAAAATTGCTTAAATAAAGTTTAATTTATATCTGATGAATGAAGGTACCGATATATATTTATATTTCAAGCTGTGCTTGAAACTTTTTATTTACCGAAGATGCAGCGTGTTTCCACTCCATGGATTCTCTTTCCGACTCAGGCTCGTTGTGGCAAATTAACCTATTTGTAAACACTTTTTGTGACTAAAACATTATTCTCCGTACACATGACATATCATTCTCTAAAGTGGACATGTTTGGCACTTCTCAACCACCAAGAAATTGATGCCATTCCTTTTTTTCAAGCCTGCAGCATTCTATTTTCTATAAACCAATCACAAACACTATATAATTCACATTTATGGTACAATACAGATAAGGGCAACTCCCCTGACTATTATTATGACATCTGAACTATCTTTGGGATTCAGTCAGCTGTAAGCCAATGTTTTTCTTTTAAAAACAAGTAAAAATAATGTCAATATGTTTGTAATTTTCTGCGAATTCTCGAAGAAATTTAGCAGTGACAAATATGAGATGAAGAGATCACAGCAGGAAAAGAAGTATAAAGTCTGACACTTGTTCACATAAATTATTGTTATTGCGTGAGACGGTATATCGTACTCACTAGGAGAGCCCTTTATTGTTATTCACAGAGCCTAGCACCAGATTTGGTGGTGCTGGGAATCGGTCATTTATTTATAAGTCAAATTAAATGATAAATAACCCAGCAGTCATAAATAGACTTTTCTGGTCTTATAAACTTCGACTATATATATATATAATATATATATATATATATATATATATATAATTATTATATATATTAAGAAATTTGAAAAAGAAATATTCCGAAAATAGGATGAATTTAATTATCGATGTTTAAACATTTCGGTTTCTTTAAAGAATGAAGGATGTGTCTTGGGGTGAGGAAAATGATGGATGTTTTATAAATGACAGGAGATGAAAATGTTCATAAAGACTTTTTTGTTGTGTAACTGTATTAATACAAATACAGTTACACACAAAAAAAAAGATTTTATAAACATTTTCATCTCCTGTCATTTATAAAACATCCATCATTTTCCTCACCCCAAGATACATCCTGATGAAGGTTTAAAGAAACCGAAATGTTTAAACATCGATAATTAAATTCATCCTATTTTCGGAATTTTCTTTTTCAAATTTCTTAATATTGTCGGATTTATTTTCCATATTTACTCCCATATATATATATATATATAATATATATATATATATATATAATATATATATATACGAATCTTAGTAAAAGTTTATTTCGTTATTATTAATTCATGAAAAATAAGCTCAGCACATACCTGAGACAAAAGCTATTTTGTTTGATACCGAATATTTCTGGTCGTGGGAAAATTATCCATTTATTCCTTGGGATTATATATATTTTCTTGCCATCCATCCCTATCCACCATCGGTCCTGACAGATCCTAAACTCGCCATACTGTGTTCGCACATAGCTGTTGTATCTAAGTCTTTGCTGGTCAACCAGTGTGTAGGTGTCTACAGGAAAATGTAACTTATCAGTTCTTCCTCACTTCACCAGCGGTTCCTAACATGTCTTGTTCGTCTGACTTGGATAATTTATATGATAGAAGGTAAATCGTCTAACAGCTGTTTTTTATGGGTTGCTGCTTCCAAGGTTTTTTCAAGCCAGCACGACAAGCAGAATGCTTGTGTAGTTCCCATCTATTTTCCCCAAAAAATACTTTCCCAATTTGCAAGTGATGCAGTGATACATTAGTACTGATATAGCTACAGGTTCGAAGAATTCCCACTTTATTTCAACATAGAAATCAGACTTCCATATTATCAATAACGTGTTTATACCTTCGGAGGCGCGTGGTCTAATGGTTAGAGTCGTGGGAAATGGACTCGTCGACCCGAGTTCAATTCCTGGACGAAGCTGTTTGAATCTTACATTGCGCTAATACCCTTGGGAAAGGTATGAATTCAATACTCCCTACAGTTATGGGTAAATAGCATGGCAGACTGGGCTCTTTAACCATGGCTAGGTAACCAGTCTAGGAGAAGGAAAACTCTGAACTCAAACCTGCTGAACTCCGCTTAAGAAATTGACCTTGTGTCATATCCTGCTCGTGCGGAGGGGTTGGTAAATATATATACCAATCTTTCCTTCCTCTACGTATACTGACATTGCTTTCTGTAGATGAAATATTGATAACTTGATATGTAAAATCGTCTGCTAATATGCAAATACGGTTTCATCTTGTTTAAAACTCATTAACTCTGTTTTATCTGAGTTCAGGCAGAGGCCAATGCATCTTGCTCTCTGCTCCAGGCTATGTAGCG
>CM042139.1:131588261-131598261 GCA_023376005.1 Doryteuthis pealeii
GCTTAATAAACATCATTTCTGGAGAAAGAAAACATTCAAAAAATATTTATTGAATTATTCATTGTCGTGCAAAAGCGAGATGTGACGTAATGTTGATTTAATGCTGGGACCCATAGGAATTGACCCCCTTGTACAGGTAAGTGAAGAAGTTGACAGTTGGCATTTGACACTCCCAGGGAATTGCTTCTGATTTCAGAAAATGAAACTAAAATTTCCTTATTTTAGTCAGTGGAAATAAATGCTGACCCTCTGATACAAAATATCTGAATGAATTAAAGACTATATATATATATATATATATATATATATATATATACGGGGGGGAGTAGCGTGGCCACCTACCACCACAAGATGGACTGGTCGAATACAATTTAATCAGCACTCTGAGGAGGTAAAGTTAATGATTTGTGTCAACCTTACTTATTTTACGACACAACAATTTAGGCACTAGAAAAAATGGCAATAACTTGATTATAGCAGCCAATAATAACTACATAAACGTATTATATGTGGTGATACAGATGAAACAGTTTATAGAAATAAGGGAATTCAGTAAACTGGCACAAAAGGATGACAAGAATAGACATGACTAGCTAGAAAACCTAATCCACTGGGAATTATGCAAAGGCTAAATTTTGTCCATATTGACAAATGGAGTATGCACAAACTAGAATGTCTATAAAATGAGACCCATGAAATTCTTTGGGACTTTGAGGTACAAACAGATACACCCAATCCTGGTCAGAAGAATAGACTGTTAATTAACAAATACAATGATACTTGTCATATATATATATATATATATATATATATATATATATATATATATATGTGTGTGTGTGTGTGTGTGTGTGTGTGTGTGTGTGTGTATGTCTGTGTGTGTGTGAAATAGAAATTAGAAGACAATTGACAATGCAATGGAATAGGTGATGAAAATGATGTTTATTTTACTAGTTTCCTAAATATTTTCGGGATAAAATCCCATCTTCAGAGGTTTTGGAGGTGCGTGTGTTTTTTTAGTACTTATATTACGGCGCTGGCGCAAACGTTTGTTGTTTATTCTGTTAAATAAAGGAACGCTGGATGTTGCAGTGAATTTGAAAACAACAAATAATACACCTGAAGACGACCATGGTTGAAAGCACTTAGGAAGAAAAATATGTGAGACACCCTCTACCATTTAGACTCCAATATCTTATTATAATGGAGATTGTGTGTTTTTCTGTCTGTAACCAAAACTATATCACTACTCAAGTCACAATTCCCTTAGTTATTTACATCACATTCTCCATGATTTTATTTTATTTAAACTTCTATTATTAATAAAATTGTTATACATCATTAATACTATTGACCATACCTAGATACTAATAACAGGTAATTGTATTTATATATACAACAAAATAGCGGTTTACAATGCGAATAGAAAGGCTAATTTGCATATTGATCTTTAAAATTTGATTTTAATAAATATATGCTTAGTATTATTGATTTCTAATTGTTTGGTTTTATCTTAATGAATATGAGCAAAAATCTCGGGGATAAACCTTAATGAAATCGATTAATAAGAAGAAATAACTGTAATATTATTCTTTACTTCCTATTTTAACTAAATAGTTAAATTAGAAAAATTTACCAATGAAAGACGGGAGTAATGTAAGATGATGGAAGAGTTAGTTTCAAAGTTGTTCTATTTTTCAATCATACACCCTCTGTTCCAAATCTTTTTATCTGCATTCTTATTCAGTTTCATTAGCCTTTCTAATTTAATATGATATTTTATTATATTAAAACTTAAATACTTGCACCCGGAGGGTGCATATATTTGCTAGTAAAAATAATATACGAGTGCTTGAACGTAAGCCATTGATGCTCATCAAGAAGAACTATTCTGTGATATTCAACGAAACCGAGGTATATATGTTTGTCGATACTGTGCCGATATGATGCACTGCTTAGCTTGCGAGTCTCTCTGTTTATTTGTATTTGTATTTATGTAACTTCGATTCTTATTCGGTACCCTATATATGCGGCGTCGAGTCAGACTACGCTAAGCTAGGGTTTTTAAATAAGCCCTGATCCCATCATCTGTCAAATCTACTTGACCGGCTTATGGTAGCAATGTCTCTATTCAAAAACTACTACACGGCCGGTGAGACTATTGATATTTTGTATTGAATTATTTGAGCTTAAAATAGACGCTTACAGGAAAGATGTTCAACAATTCGGGACACAAGAATACAATTAATCAATGTTGGACAAAATTAATTAATGTTAGACAACGAAATGATTATATGCATATTTTGCAATAATTTGATTTGAAATGTGGAAGAGCATAGTGCACTGATTATTGTCGTAGGAAATGGATACGGCGAGACAGGTTCAAATAATGGATGAAGCTGTTGTATTTCTTATATAGCTAATACCCATGGGGAAACGATGAATCCAATTATTCTCCCTCCAGTATATGGAGAAATAGATGACTGGGAATAGTAGTCTAGAAGAAAGAAACAAAAATCTGAATTCAAATCTATTAAACTCCACTAAAGAATTTGACCTTCTGTCACAACCTGCTTGTGTAGTGGGGTTGTTAATTATATTATATTTGATTCTAAGTATTTTTTACCCTCATCAAGTCCTGCTGACAGCATGAATTCCCTGAAACACACACACACACACACACACACTCTCTCTCTCTCTCTCTCTCTCTCTCTCTCTCTCTCTCTCTCTCTCTCTCTCTCTCTCTCTCTCTCTCTTGCTACCCGTCTATATCGGGCATCACTTCTGACAGGTCCTCAACTCAGCCTCCAGTGTCCGCACAAAGCTGTTGTATGTAAGTCTTCGCTGGTCAGCCAGCTCTGTTGTGTCTATGTGTTGGACTCAATAGAAGAACGTCACTTATGAGTTAGCCCCTTTACTTTTCCAGTAGTACACAGCATGTCTTGTTGTTTTGCTTTGATGATTTGTGCGATAGGACGGGAATGGCCATAAAGCAGCTGTTGTATGAGGATGCGGCTTCCAAAGTTTGTTCAAAACAGGAAGCACCATTCTTCTAGCTTTTCCTCGAAACATTTTGTCAAATATCAATTGGAGTAATCATACAGTAGTACTGCTATTACAGCTATTGCTTGTAAGAATCACCGCTTTATTTTATCAGACATCACTCCCATATGATCGATGATCTGTCAATCCGTATGAACGTCGCATACGTATATCGGCATCACTTTTTGTAAATGATTTATTGCTACATATCTATGTGAACTAGTCTACTAATTTCGGGGGTTTCTCATTAAGTGTACAAATGGTTATATCTTGTTTAAAACATATGAACTGTGTTCTATCTCAGTTAACATTGAGGCTAACAACTCTTGCTGCTTTCTCCTGCTTATGTGGCATCAGGTTAGGCTTGCTCGGGTGTATTTGCGAGAATAACTAGATCATCTACGTAGTCTGTATCTGTGATAGTTTCTCAAGGATAATTTCTAATACTTGCTATTTTTAGTGTGAAACCATCCTTCATGTTCATTACATGCAACACTCCTCTTTGGCCCTTACTTAGGTTAGACGGGTGATCGAGGAGGACTTCTCCAATCAATCGGATGGCCACGTTAAGCCCTAGAACCTATATGATTGTCCCAACTCTATTGCCCTTATGGAAAAAATCCCAACCCTTTTTTATCTTATGCTACAAGGTTGTGTCTGGGGGTCTTAGTTTTCTGTTTATGACATTAAACTGCATCTGGTGGTGAAATACCGTTTCTGGAACTCTGCTGAATGTTGAGTACTCTTTTATTGCCATTACGTCTAGTAGATAAAAAGATGAGTATTAAAAACGTGTTTAAAAATTTGCGTTAAAAATATCCAACTAGAATAAATAAAACAAAATGTCATCGGCATAAAATAACCCAACAAGGGTTGACATGCTGCAAAATCCAACCAACCAACCACTTTACTTTATTAAATCTCATGATGTTAAAATTAACTAATCAAAGCAGATTTTCAATGGAAATTATGCAAGACCCCTGTAACAATATCAAAGAATTAGTGTCTCCATCGGGTGGGCGAACCATTACTATTGTATCTTTGTAGGGGAGCATTATAGCGAGAATATTTATTTGCACTATTAAGACTCAATTTCCACTTATTAGTTATATGGAGGATAGATAATTCCATTTTCTACCGCAACTAATTATTCTGCGGTTCAGTATTATTGAATTCTGACTGCGTCATATGCCTACCTCAGCTACATTTCCACCTCTACACGACTTATCAAACTTTTATTTGTGAATAGTGGGAACGCATCTAGTACAATTATCGCTAAATTTATGTCTGTTCAGTTTAATAAAAAAGTTACTGATGCCGTTAGTAAAATCGATTATATACTGACACTATAAGCTCATCTGCTTCTGAGTGCACATAGGTGAAATAATGCATATGCATGGATGTGCGAGCATATCTATATAGGTATGTATGCGTATAGCCATAGCATATATATATATATGTATGTGCATGTGTTGTTAAGCGTATCTGTACGGGTGCTTGTAGAAATAGGTAGTGTGTATGTATGTATGTATGTATGTACAAGGATCTGTGTATAGTGAAATCGAAGGAGTAGCAAAAGTATTTAGGAGGGTCGCAGATTTTTTTAAACGACAAAATAGAAAGAAAGGAATGTTTCGATTGGAATGAAAGGGTTGGGTGGATTATAAACTCAAGTCAGAGGTCAGTATACATGAGTAACATTTTTTAAATACTTTAGTTTGGATGTTCCCGCGGGAAAATAGATTTTTTGGAAGAAGACCCTGGCCCCATATATTCAAGAAAACAATGGGAATTTCTTTTTTTCTTTGTTTATTCTTTCTTTCTTTTGTCTTCTTCTTTCCCAGTATTTATTTATTTCTTCTGTGACCTTTTTCACTCACAATCGTGTTTTTTCATCCGTTTGTTGTTTTATCATTTCAATTCTTTTTCATTTGTTCTTTCTTTTATCCTTTTCTAGTCATGCTTTCCTTTCTTTCATATATTATCTTTTTTTCCCAATATTCTTTTTTTTTATGGTGTTATTACCATTTCAAGTTTTTCTTTCTTTCTTTTTCTTTCTCTCTTTTTATTGTCTTTCATTCTTTCATTCTTTCATACTTTCTTTCTTCTGTTGTCTAATTCTTTCCCAGGATATATTTCTTTATTTCTTTATTCTGGTATTTCTTCTTTTCCGGTATTTATTTATTTATATATTTCTGACGTTTATTATCTTTCTATTCCCAGTCTTTATTTCTTTATTTATTTTGTAGTATTCTTCGTTCTTGGTCTTTCTTTCTATTTTCTTTTTCTTCTGTTATCTTTTTATTCCCATTATTTCTTTTTATTCCCATTCTTTCTTTCTTTCTTATCAAAGCATTGGGAGTTTATATTCCATTTTTAAATGATCACCACAATGGTGATGGAGACCTTCACTAGTCGGAAGGACTGGGCAAACCACGATGAAAAATCTCTTACCTAGAGATATAATACATCTACATAATAATATTGGTGTTCCTACAATAAGACTTTATAATCCTATAAAAATCTCTGAGACCGTCCAAATCTTCCAAGATGAAATGCAAAAGTGTAAATCCTGATTATTTGGTATTGCTTATGTACAGAATGATGTTCGGAGTACATAGTCTAGACATATAAATATATATGGTGCTAATGTGTCTCCTTGTAGGACTCCTGCAGCGATGTCAAAGAAATCCGTATCTCCATCAGGTGAGCGTAGTGTCTTTGTAGAGCATCATTATAGCGGCAACCGTTTCTTTGGGGAGACCATATGCCAGTAATATTTGTTCCATTTTCCCTCTGTGTATGGAATAAAGGCAAGAAGTAGGAGATACCCTGCACAAACAGTCACAGATGCAGACTACGCGGATGACCTCGCTCTTTTTGCAGATACACCGACACAGGCTGAGTCACTGCTACATAGCCTGGAGGAGGCAGCAAAAAACATCGGCCTCTTTGTGAACTCCGATAAAATAGAGTTCATGAGCTTCAAAAAGAAAGGAGACATCTCCACACTAGACGGTAAGCCCCTTAAGCCTGTAGAACAATTCACATACCTAAGTAGTAATATCTCATCCACAGATGACGATATTAATGCACGAATAGGAAAGGCATGGTTGGCCACAAACAAACTGTCAGGCATATGGAAATCTGATCTTACTGACAAGCTGAAGCGACATTTCTTCCAGGCTGTAGTCATATCAGTACTACTGTATGGCTGCACCACCTGGACTCTGACGAGGCGCCTTGAGAGTAAGCTAGATGGGACCTGCACAAGAATGTTGCGTGCAGTATTGAACAAGTCGTGGAAACAGCACCCCATTAGGGTACAGCTGTATGGTCACCTGCCCCCTATCTCACAGAGCATCCGAGTGAGACGGACTAGGCATGCAGGACACTGCTGGAGAAGCAAGGACGAACTCATAAGCGATGTTCTCCTGTGGAAGCCAACACATGGACATGCTAGTGTGGCACGCCCAGCAAGGACCTACATTGACCAGCTATGTAAAAAGGCTGGCTGCAGCGAGGAAGAACTCCCAGGTGCAATGAATGATAAGGAAGGCTGGCGAGAGATTGTCATAGATATCCGTGCAGCCTGCACGACATGATGATGATGATGATGTTCAGAATTCTTATTTCTTATTATTGTCGTCACATCAGCTAAATAATGGACCATACTGTTTTATTATAAGAAAGAAAGAAAGTGAAGAAAAGGGCATGCTATAGAGAAAAAATAAGAAAGAGAGTAGAGAAAATAAAGAGAGAGAAGGGGCGAGTGCACGGAAGCAATAACGCTAATCTGTTTCAATCGGACATAATGCAAAATGATAGAAGGAAAGAAAGACAAAAAAGAGCGAGGGAAAGTTAAATTAAGGTTATTATACTTTTTACATATTGAACTATTTAACAATAGCTCTTAAGTAAACATGTCAAACGTTGTAATAATTAAATCCTCATACTGTGGTATATCCAAAGGTCCTGCTAGTTACCTGCACTATTTCAACTAGTCAATCTCATATGATTTACATAACAATGAGATTAACTGTTTCATTTCTCTCACCACATAACCGATATATATATATATATATATATATATATATATATATATATAAGTATTAACTTACCGGTGGGTATAAGAACGATCGTTGGAAGCGCACAATATCCAGAGGTTAAGGTTGAGAAAAAACAAATACAAAGTGCTCAATACAATGTAGAGCATACATTTATTTTAAGAATGGAAAGGAGTAACCTACTCGAGTTTCATCGATTGATTCTTCAGGGTTACTTTAAATTAATCGAGTTTACGATTAATCTTAGGTGTTATAAACATGCCCGTTGGAATGGGACTAACTTTAGTAGAGGTTCCTCTACTAAAGTTAACTCCCATTCCAACGGGCATGTTTATAACACCTAAGATTAATCGTAAACTCGATTAATTTAAAGTAACCCTGAAGAATCAATCGATGAAACTCGAGTAGGTTACTCCTTTCCATTCTTAATATATATATATATATATATATATATATTATCTGGGTGTGTTTTTGAATTTGAAAGAGTCTACTGGAAGGCTGTATGAATAAACCTGACAAAAATAAAATAAATGTTTTCGCAGTTTTATAACTCTTCCTGTGTATCTCAAGATTCTTTAGTGCAGTTTAGGAAAGTTATTGGTTGCAGCGAGATCATTCCTTTCGATCTTAGCATGTGTGGTCTTGTCTCCTAAGTTAATATTTTTTCCCTTGGAATAAAAATGAACAGTATCCAGGTCATATACACATCGTTGCAGTCGAGGCTATTTTAAGTTGCTGATATCGCCAAAAAAAGAACTGAACTCGATGACACAATTATAGCAACATAATCCGGATATTTTATTGCCTTCTTTTTAAAGATATTTACCGTAACTAAAAGTCTGGAACTCAATTAAGTAACGATTTATGACGTTAGGTGTTGATATATTGGCTTATAGGATTACAAACTTAGTGACACTTGGTAGATCTAAGTTCATCTGAAAACTTCTTATCAACTCTTAATTATTTTTTCTTCTTCTAGGGAAAAATCCGTTACTCGACGATCTGAAAATATTAGATTATAGAAATATTAAAGTAATTTTAGATTTTTTACGAGGATGGGTCAACAGTATGGAAATATGTTGGCACTTGCTAGTTAGCGGCACCTATATCATGTGACCGGAACCGTGGTTGGTAAACCGCTGTGGTTGGTAGTATCGTTGTAATTTGTGCGCTGAAACAGTGTGCATTGCTTCACTCCATGTTGAAAATGATTGTGAACTTTATTTAATACATTGAAACAGAGAACATAGATATTGCGGATATGAGTCGTAAGATTCGCAATATTTGAGTACGTGCTAGTTAGCTACACGTATATCAGGTGATCAAAAACGTGGATGGTAAGCCGATGTGGTTAGTAGTATTATCGTAGTTAGTGCAGGCGTAGTTAATAATAGTAACCAAATGGTTGTAGAATTTTTTAAACGAATATAATTTATTCTATAAGGTTTATCCTCGCTGGATGCAGCATACTTGCAACCTTGTATCATATCCTATTCGTGGTATCCTTTTGGTAAATTCCTAAGTTATGGGACTTTTCTTACAAGAAAAAACTTACTCATAGCGTATACGCTACACAATGTAAATGGTTAGCTTGCTAGTCTCGTAGAGTTATTACCACTTAATAGTGAGTTCGATCCTCGCTGGATGCCCTATACTTGTGTCACATTCTACCAATGACGAACGGATGGGATATGGAAAGTGTGGAGCACCCTTTTATTGTCATTAGCCATCAGAGAGGAAGTACCCATTAGGTTCACATCTATGAGTAAAATAGATATGCTTAGTTTTGTTGTATTTACTCTTTTCTATTGACGCGCAAAAAGAATCTTAGAAAACAGCTGCACAAAAATGTAAATATGAACGTACAATGAACTTGATTCTCTAATAGAATAACCCAAAACAGTTTGATATACAGTTGAAATCAATCCATCAGAATTGTTATTATTTTAAATTCACCTTTAATAATCCAACTATTCTCCCTCAGCTATGGATAAATAGTAGGGCAGGCTGGGCTCTTTAACCTTGGTATGGCAACAGGTCAAGGAGAAGGAAAACTCTGAATTGAAACCAAAGAGACTCTATTCTCATTATTCAAAGAATTCTTTTAGAGCCCATCCTCTGATCCTTACTCCTCCTTCTTCAACCTAACCCTCCCCCTTCACCATATTTCACCACAGGAATTGTTAAAAAAATAAATTGTTGGTGAAATACTGTTAAAATGTTCTAACAAACTGAATAAATAGATTTCCAGTTCAATTTACATTTTTTGCAATATTGTAAACGAAATAATCCAAGTTAACGTAAATATTGATTTGTTTTATGTGCAAGTATTTCTTCTGAAAAGCAAAGATAAATATACGTACAGAATGTGATTTCGGTTCGAAATTTCAGCGGCTATGCGTTTTAAAAGTCTATAGGTATTACATGCCTTACTTGCCATGGTTCTATTTGACAATAGGTTACACGAAGGGTAATTACCTCCCTGACTATTAATAACCACTAAGTAGCGTCGTCAACAGTGCATATAAAAAGGAACACACCAAAGTCAAATTTTCTTTCTTACTCGTTCGGCCTCGGCAGAAGCAATAATGCACCAGCTGCGTTCCTGTACACAAACAGTAGGCTTTTGACTCATCCACAACCACTTCCGTCGTATGGCACACTACAATATGTTTAACAAGTATGTCTTTATATTCTTATTCAGTACCAGTTACATATACTAAATAATTTCCATTTCATAAAAGGGCATTCTTATGACATTCTTATGTATTCTGTTAAATTTACCCTGACAATCAAATAATCTTATTATTATTTGAATTATGCTCGCATGTATTCTGTACGAGGAAACAATAATCAACCAACTAGTGTTCCTCTACAAATGTCTGTAATTC
>CM042139.1:131603261-131635761 GCA_023376005.1 Doryteuthis pealeii
TGAATTGACTTACCTTTTCTATACCGAATATTCTGTGTTAGATTACACACTTTTGGATAACTTAATGCATTATTAGAATACAGGTGCTAGCTATGAGTAACACACCGTTAATCCTTATATTGATATTTCTATTATTTTATTTTATTCTTATTTAATTATTTATTTTAAAATTTTTTTCATTAGTTTGAAACAAAATGAAATATGAAATCAAAATAAAAAATAAAATAAAATAATAGATACTTAAAGATGATTAAACTTTGGATCTATATCGAGTTCAATATATTTTCAAAGAAGTACATTGAATTTTAACTTCACACACATCCAGCATAATCTTGCTCGTTCATAAGCAATTATTTAAATAGATCTACACATACATAGAAACATACATACATACATACATACATATATAAATTCCAGCACATATACATACACACTTATAGAAGTGATGTCCATTTGTCCAATCTCAATATTTATATATAATAAAGAGTCCTAACTGAATAAAAAAAATGCAATAAACACTTCCAAATGAATAAAACCCGAACCACAAAAAATTATTAAGAAACTTCGGGTTTACAATTTTTCAAAACTGATGAATTCCCATGAAAGTGTTTTGCTGTCCAAGTATATTTACATACACCCACTCTAACCACAAAAAACAAAGACGGAGAGAGAGAGAGAGAGAGAGAGAGAGAGAGAGAGAGAGAGAGAGAGAGGCAAACAGACAGACAGAAACACATATACAAACACACAAACAAACAAACACTGCCAAACAAAGACAGAGGGAGAGGGAGAGAGAGAGAGAGAGAGAGAAAGAGAGAGAGAGAGAGAGAGAGAGAGAGAGAGAGAGGGAGAGACAGTCAGACAGACAGAAACACAGAAACACATATATAAACACACAAACAAACAAACACTGACACACAAACAAATCCACCCATATATGTATATATATATATATATATATATATATATATATATATATATATTCTAGTGTTGCAAAACGTTCATTAATAGGATTTCATATTTTGGAAAAATGGTATTTCTCAACTTTCTTAGGGAATTGAAACGACTACTTCACTTCAGTTGCCTCTTTCTGTATTCTCTGTTCAATGACTCTGCAACCAATAGAAAATATTTTCATCAATTATATCAACATAATTCAATTATGCATTCACCCAAAATGGGAAAGTAATACCAATTTATTGATGAAACTAACTTTATTATAAATAAACATGGAAGTAATTACTAAAAAGTAATATCTCTCTAATGTGTTACACTTAACGTTGTTTTTGCAAGACTGCAATTTCTATATATTTAGTTAGGTACAAATGCATCATATTCTTTTCTCTGTGAAGAGTCTATATTTCTAATCAATAGATATGCGAAATTTCATTGTAAATTATTAATTTTTGACACTCGGTAAATATTGGGTGGAAATTAACTTGAAATCATCTTCCGATATTATTATTATTATTATTATTATTATTATTATTACACTACCGGTGAAAAAAAGAAAACGATTTATTCAAATATAGTTCTTATTAAAAAGCATTGCCGCAAAATCTTGACGTTTATACAAATTCTATGACTTGATAGAATATCACACAAAGTAAACAAGCTATCCCATCATGCCCCCAAATATAACCGCCTTTTCCAGGATACACCAGTATACAAGGAAAAATATGAACACACAGAATCAACTTGATTTAAAAATCACAGAGGCTAAAATCTGACAAATAACAAGTCACATTATAGTAATTAAGTATTAACTCCACTCGCGCTATACTATTACGTTCATTTTTGGACTAATAAACCTTGTGAACCCCATTCAACCCAATGATACCTTTGGGAAACATATGAATCCCCTAATCTCACAGCGAAGGTTTGAATAGTATCACTCCTAATACCATAGAGAATGGTATGCATCCAACTATTCTCCCTCCAGTTATGAGTAAATAGTAGGACAGACTGGGCTATTTAACCTTGGTATAACCACCGTTTTACAAGACGAGAAACTTTGTATTCCCCCACTTAAGTAATTTACCATGTTTCGCATCTTGCAGGTGCAATGGAGTTTATATATTTGGGAAAGGTTTACATTCACCTATTCCTCTTATAGATAAATAGTCGAGAAGACTAGGCTGTTTAATCTTGGTATGGTAACAGGTCTAAACAAAAAAGAAGAAAACTTTGGATCAAATCGTGTTAAAATAGGATTAAAAATCGACTTTCTGTCACATCTTGATGGTGCGGATGGGTTGGGTAACTACATAATTGACAATTGCGATATTTCATTGGGAAGTATTGTATAGATTTTTTTAAGGATCCATAAATATAACTGATAATGTATTTTTTCTATTTTAGTATATATATATTTGAATGAAATATTATTGTACGATATCTTTTCTTGTCTTTTGGTCCTGTGTATATAAATTTACCATAGTGTAGAACCAGATATATATTAACTGCAACATTTATCATGATAGAATCTGTAAAATTGTAAATTTCCGATTTTAAACATTCGTTCCCTAATATTGGACACAACTGTATTTTTATCAAGCGCCTGTCTCTCATAAATACTATACGACACAGACTACATCGATCCCAAATTGATATCCCTTGAGGTCATCTAATCTGAAGATTGTTTCGAAGTCAATATTTATAATAAAAATTCATTTTCATAATTAAATTTGGAAATCAATTTTGAGCGTCTATATATTCTCTTGTAACATTTAAGATCAGGGCGATGATCGGATGATCTAGCACAAAATAAACGAGACGGGATAAACAAATAAATAGATAAATAAATAGATAAATAAATAAATAAAAGAAAATATAGAGTAAACAGAAAAACAAAACAAAAATAAAAGAAATATATTAAGAATAACATGTATAAATTAATTAATATTATTTTCCTTCCCAAAACCATAAATGAATAGCGATCACTAAATCTTTTAAAAGTGTTTGTAGGAGATTCACTCTATACTCAATGGTAAAGTATTCTTCTATGACATCTTTGTATGAAGAAAGAATTTTTATGTTTTCAAATGTAAGTCCATTTAAATCTTTCAAGCATTATTAATGATTTTGTAGAAATAATAATAATAATAATAATAATAATAATAATAATAATAATAATAATAATAATAATAATATTGTAGTTGATGCACTTGGAACAGTCCCAATAAACTTGGAGGATCTGGAACTCTGAACAATTCACCAAATATTACACCCGAGAGATGAATTTGACAGGCCATATATGCCAAGAAAAGATTAAGGGTGAGGTCTCACTAACATTGGGGATTTAGTAGATACAAATATTTAAGGACTCGAGGAATACATTAAAAAAGAGCAATGGGAGACTAAATACAACAACCAGTAACAGCAATTGCAACATATGGACAAACAGAAATTAGAAAACTAAGACGAGAAGGAAATGAACTCCATGGATACTTCAAGCAACAAATTGACGGGATATATTAGTGGATTTTCCTATAGTGGATTTTAATGTCTCAATGGACCAGAGTGGGAAAATAAAAGGCAGGGAAGAGATTTTAAAATTCCTGGATCTTACCAGAAAGCTGAAATATCTATTTAACATAAAGGTGACGGTGTTACGAATTGTAGTTGATGCCTTTAAAACGGTCTCCAAAGGTCTGAAAAAGAAATTGGAGAGAACTGAAGTTCAGTGAAAGAATCATAAGCTGAAATATTTAGGCAAGTTCAGGAGACCAGTTGTTTGGATGGTTTCAATCCTTACTCTGATTTCCAATTCCTCCAGTCTGTTTTTTAAATTCTTGGGGCAGTTCCAAGGGCACCAAATATAATTAGTGTCACTGTTTTTTCTTCAGTTCTCCGACAATTTGTAATGTATCAGGTATTTTTCTATCTTTTTTATCTACATAGAAAGAAAATGTTATTGAAATAAAACTTTGAAAATATGGGATTTAATCCCCTTTCCACAAGGATGAAATTCGATACAATTTCAGATTTTGAGAGAGGATCGTGTCATATCATCCAGTCCTGTTCGATTGTTAGGGTAGTTTAGTTTTACATGTCAACCCTATTCTGGTCATTTAATGCCGAATGAAATAATTTTTATACTCAGTCTCTTACAGTGCCAGTTATATCTTAAATTTTCATCCATTTTAGTACAGGATTAACCACTGCTTAACTTCAGTAATCTAGCGGAAAACGTCGCTTTCAACGTGACATGACCCTAAGCCAGTCCTCTCCGATCTTTGCTAAGGCGTAAAATATTACCACTGATTCATACATTCTGGGTGAAATATAGATGAGCAGTATTGTGGGATAACCTCTGCAAATATTTCACTTTATGCACGAAAGAAAATTTAAAAAATAGTAAAATATTTGGAGCATATTTCAATTTTCACAGGTTAACATCTAATCAAACATTACGATGTGAGATAAAAATAATTGTAATGACACCGTTTCAAAATTAAAATGTAAACGAAGATATGTGCTGAGCTGTACACACATCTTTATATAATAAAGTGATAATTTCCTGCTGTCGGGTCACTGCCATTTTGAAAGATAAATTCTGTTGAAATTTGTGAAGCCATTATTGTTGTTGTTGAATCATGGTTAATCTAAGTCTGTAGTAAGCTTTCAGTCGGGAGATTGGTACTTCGTCATTTCTTGGCGTTGGTAGTCCAGTGAATGAATGTCTAGCCGGTGGATTTCTTAAATGCCTTTTGTCCTGCTAGCCAATGGCCTACTATCTAGTTGCAGATGCTTGCTGCTGCTTCTACTACTGTTATTATAGAAGTGGTGATGCCGTTTATATCTTATACCAAGATATTCTAACAAGTTATGTCAATCCCGATAAATTTTAAATCATACATTAAGTGAAACCTGAGTCTGTATTACTGATGGCCGGGGTAGAACCGATGAAATCTTGCCTTTTCCAAGGACATTAGCAAATTGAAACGCAAATAGCCTTGTAAATGATTTGAACTCGGGTCACTGATTGCATTTCTTAAGACGATAACCGAGCGACTCTTCAACGTACATATTAAGGAGAAATATATAACCGACCAAAAAACACTCTAACATTATTGGTTTAAATATTTATCTCGCCATTTATATGTGAATGCATATAATATATATATATATATATATATATATATATATATATATATATATATATATGGGGGGGGTACCTGCACAAGAATGCTGCGTGCAGTCTTAAACAAGTCGTGGAAACCCCACAAGGAGGCAGCTGTATGGTGACTTGCGCCCCATCTTCCAAACCATACAAGTAAGACTGACTAGGCATGCGGGACACTGCTGGAGAAGCAAGGCCGAGCTCATAAACGATATACTCCTGTGGAAGCCAACACATGGGCATGCTAGTGTGGGCCGCCCAGCCAGGACCTATATTGACCAACTATGTGAGGATGCTGTATGCTGCGCAGAAGAGCTCCCAGGGGCAATGATAGGGAAGGTTGGCGAGAGATTGTCATGGATATCCGTGCTACTTGCGTGACATGATGATATATATATATATATATATATATAGGATGTTAGACACTTCTAGGTGAAATCTAGGTCGTTAACCTCTGTTATCAATTCTGTTTTCTAAAGCGCATGTACGTATATATTGATCTCATGTAAGTATTTGTTGTTATTGTGATTCGTTCAGTTTCTTTTCTTCTTTCCTAATCGATATTGTAACACTCCAATTGTTCTTTTTCTTTCTCGTTTGAGTTATTCCCTTTCTTCATTCATATATAGGGGGGCTTGTCAAAAAGTAATGCCATTTTGTTTAGGACAGATAAAATTACCAACACAGGAAAATGTATCATACATCAAAATAAAATCGGTCCTCTGTGGATCACATCCCTTCTTCTTCACATAGTTACCGTTTCTTTTAGCAAAGTTCAACCTTCAAATGAGAGCACGTATCTCTGTCCCGTAAAATTCTGTTTACTCTTCTTTGAGCCACTTCTTTACTACAAATTTAACTTCCTCCTCACTGGAATAATGTGTGCCTCTCACACCCTCTTTCATGAGTCCGAAGAGTCAAAGTACCATGGTATTTCCAAATATACACTCATGTAAACACCGCAGATTTCATTTAATAAAGACGGTAAAAATAAAAAATAAAAATGAATTTAAGAAAGATGAATAAGGGCTAAGATTCTAGATTCCCGCTCATTCTATTTGAGAAGATCAAATTATTAATGTTTGATTTACACCTGATTTTGTTTTTCCTATTTCTATGGCCAACTTTATTTACTCAGTGAGGAAGATGAAAGATTTCACGATTATATTACATTTGGATCACGGCTTAAAATGTCTGACCGGAAACAAAAGAACAAATGAATTTAAATGCACAGCATTTATTGTTACGATAACAAAAGAAATGTTTAAGGAATGAAGAGAATTGTTGAGGATTTTTATGTGAATAATCTCTTGCTGTGTTTTCCCACGGGAGTGTTGAAAATTTTCCGGCTTTGTCAACAAAGGAATAACCTTGAACCCTGAAACGAATATGCAATCCCAAAAATTTATTGAGCAATTAAACATATTTGGTAAACCGTTTCAATTTTTTTCTCTCCAAAAATAAATTCAAAAGACGTTTTAAATTCTTGGTTGAGCCGAGTCTTTTCCACATTAATCCGGAGTATATATATATATATATATATATATATATATATATATATATATATATATATATATATATATGGCAGAAATATGAGAAAATTAATCCGACAGTATGTGGAGAAAGGTAGACAAACACGGGATGTTGTAGAAAATGGATATTGTAGGTGGTGATGTCGGCGTTGTAACGTTTCGGTCTGTTAGATCCAAGTCCTGAAGAAGGTCTAACAGACCGAAACGTTACAACATCGACAACACCACCTACAATAAACATCCAATTTCTACAACATCTCGTGTTTGTCTAGCTTTCCACACACACACACACACACACACACACACACACACACACACACACATATATATATTATATATATGCCAACCCCTCCGCATGGACAGGATGTGACCCAAGGTCAATTTCTTAAGCAGAGTTTAACAGGTTTTAATTCATAGACCATTTGCCTAACCAAGGTTTAAAAGCCAGGTCTGTCCTACTATTTACCCATAGCTGGAGGGAGAATAGATGGATGTATCCCTTTCCGAAAAGTATTACCGCTATGTGAAATGCAAACAACCTCGTCCAGGTTTTCAACTCATGTCGACGTTTCCATTTTCTACAACTCTAATCATTACACAACGCACCTATACACAAACACACACACACACACACACACACACACACACACACACACACATATATATATATATATATATATATATATATATATATATATGTTTTTGGATGTTTGTTTATTTTAGAAGCATTGCTGAATAAAGTATATATTAAATTTTTACTTGAAGGCACTTACAATGCATGTATCGCATAAAATTCGATACATTTTCTTATAGAAAATGAACTTGACAAGTGTAATCCCGGCAAAGGGTCGCTCGGTGTGTAGAATATCGTACAGACTGTTTCGACTTTATTAAGTCTCATCAGCGATGTTGTTATTATTCTCTCAAAAACGCCCCCTTACCTATTATGGTATAGGCGTGTAGTATCATTTGACAAGGTTAATTTCGCTGGGATTGTTAGCTGTGTACTGTGGCCAAGGCGATATAGTGTTTCACTATGCCTGCTGAGGTCCCGGTTTCGATTGCTGTCGAAGGGAAGTCGTTAGTATATATCGCTGATGAGACTTAATAAAGTCGAAACAGTCTGTACGATATTCTACACACCCAGCGATCCTTTGCCGGGATTACACTTGTCAAGTTCATTTTCTATAAGAAATAGTATCGAATTTTATGCGATACATGCATTGTAAGGGCCTTCAAGTAAAAATTTATATATATATATATATATGTGTATGTGTGTGTGTGTGTGTGTGTGTGTGTGCGTGTCTACACCAGACCATGCCTTCGCTGTGCGTGCATTATCACCGCTTTCTATGGATGAGATATTAATAGCTCGGTATTTGAACTGGTCCACTGATTTAGGAGGGTTACTGTCGAGTGTGGAGTGAGTTCATCTTATTTAAAACACATGAACTCGTTGTTATCGGAGTTCACATAGAGGCATTCTCCATGTTATATAGCATTTATTCGGCTGGTGCAGCTGATCTCACTGATAAGTTAAAGCAACAATTCTTACAAATCGTAGTTGTGTTAGTACTACTGTACGGCTGCCCCTCTTGGACTCTAACAAAGCGCATAGAGAAAAGGCTAGATAGGAATTGCACAAGAATACTAAGTTCGGTCTTAAACAAATCGTGGAAACAACATTTCCCCCAAAAAGCAGCTGTACGGCCACTGCTAGAGAAGTAAGGACGAAATCATAAGTAACGTTCTCCTGTAGAAACCTGCACATGGACTAATCCATATAATTTCCGTATTATATATACATAAATGTTACTGTACGTTCGAGTAGAAATTTAGAAATATAGGTAATTCTGAATTCGCAAGGCTTTGGTCTCACACTGGCTTTATGTCTGTCGTCTGATTGGTCAGTTTGGTTCATGAAAGCAAGGGTGAACTTGGAATTTTGCTGTGACAGACATGTCTTTAAAAGATGGTTATTTCTTTTGCAGGTAATGGTAAACTAGGATCAAATATAAGACTTCTGAAAGATACCTAAATCTTTCTGTTCATCACTAAAAACAACATCAAACACAGATGAAGAATTCCCAAAGGAGCAGATCAGAAGAACACAGAATCATCCCAGATAACCCGACAGAGAATAAATGATCCGATCCAGCATAGTAACAGAGAAGTGCAATATAATAAGATGCCGAAAAATAGTGAAGGGACTATACAACATTGTTGGTTAAATAGTACCACTCCAGTTCTTCGACAATGATGGCTTTGCTATTAAATAACCAACGACGGTTGGCATACCATTAAACAAAGATACAAAACAAAATAAAAAACAAAATAAATGGAATGGAATAACAAAATAAATGGAATGGAATATATATTTCCATATTCATATTTGTCTTTATGAAGAAATAAATGATTCATTTTTTGTAAGGTATCCCATTACCCCTCAGTAGCAGTTTATTTTAGATTACACTTATTTTACGCTTATATATGCTTATGGAATCACAAGACTTCATCTTGAAATATTTACAATAAATACAGATATCTAAAACATGTTGTATGTTGTTTGATGTGGCTTCTATCTTAACTACGGGCATAAGCTAAAGGCTTGAACTTTGTCTAATCTCTTTCCATTTCGCATCAGTTATTCAGCTTTTGTTTTGCCGTCTTTCTTCTTTATTTATTTATTTATTTCTTTATTTATTTCTATCGTTTATTTGGGGTTTTTAATCTTTCTTTCTTTCCTTCTTTCTTTTTATTTTGGTTTTCAGTCTATTTCTTTCATTCTCTCTGTCTTTCTTTTTTTCTTTGATTTTGAGTTTTCATTCTTCCCTTATCCCTTTCTTTCTTTTTTAATCTCCCTTGTCCTGATGCTTCAGTGTGATCGAGCATTGTCATGGAGAAGGGGGACATTGTTGATTGGCAAGTTGATCTTACTCATCGGATTCTTGCTCTGAGCCTCGTTAGGGTCACAATGTAGGGCTTAGTTTTATTTTTTTAAACTTCACATGAAATAAAGAAAATGGCATTACTTTTTGATCACCCGCGTATATATATATATATATATATATATATATATATATATATATATATATATATATATATAGCTTGCACTGTTCATTTTCCAAAAAGTGTGTGCAGAACTAACTTAGTATAGTATAGACACAGATTCCACGGCACTTGGTGGCAATAACCTGATATTATGATAGCTGTATAGTTGAGAGATTTATGTGTCTACTCTATTGACGTTATTCTAAATTCTATACACACACCACACACACACACACACACACACACGTATATATATATATATATATATATATATTTACTCAAATATGTTATGTCCAGTCAGACAGTAGCGGTAGACAGTAATAATAGTAGCTAATACAATATAAACCTATTTAAATATTAATTACAGTTAACTACTGGCTATGTTAAATTAATTTTGGTATCTTTGACATTCCCTAATGAGTCTCATATCAAATATTAAAATCATAGTATGATTATTTTTCTGTAATGCCTTATCTTATTTGAACAAATATATTGTTGAATACACATATATATGTATTTACCCAACAAATCTGCACGAGCAGGATGTGACACAAGGTAAATCTCTAAACATTGTTTGAATTCAGAAATTTCCTTCTCCTCGTTCTTTACGTCTACAACTGATTATGATTAAGTTATCATTCTCCTGGACTGTTTGCCATAACAAGGTTGAAGATTCCAGTATACCCATATATCGAGGGAGAATAGTTCGATTTATACCTTTTCCCATGAGTGTAGCGTTATGTGGCATGCAAACAACTCGTCCATGATTTAGCCATGTCAGTTTTCTACGATGATAACCATTACACCACGAGCGACTCCACACAACCGTTTTAGGATGCGCAACTCATTTTTGTTGTTGTTTAATTTTCTTTAAAAAAACCTTATTAAAAGAACTGACTTCCAGCAAACCATCAAAGTTTGTTTGCGACTAGTTTGTTCTATACATAGATTGATTGCTACTTAAGAACAGTAATTATTGTAAACAATCAGAGGGTTCTCTACTTGAACTATCCTGCTCTTAAATTAAGGATTTTAAGAACAATGTAAATAAAATGCCTACCGTAATTATTTATGTATAAGACGCATTGTTTTAACGATATTATTTGTGTATAATATTGCTTTTGTATAAGACGCATTCGTTTCCCAATATTATTAAACTTAAAAGCCATGACCACTTTAACTCATAGTGATAGTACCTGTTAGAATTCCATCTATGGGTCAAATAGATCTGCTTGAGTTTTTTTTTTTTTAATTTTCAATTGTATGAATTTATTGGCTCTTAAAACATTAATATCATATTCTAATATGAAGTATCTATCTTTTTAAAATATTTGAGAAGTTAGCTTTTATTGGATATATATAATTGGAGACCACAATTGTAGATATTGTAAAACCAACCAATCAATCAATAAAAATAATTCTGTTAAAATTAGCACTAAATTGCCATGACGTCAAGACAACAGTTCAACGTTCGGACATCGTCACGTTATTATCCAGCCTTACACACGTTTTCATTTAAATTTTAAATATATAAAATCAAAGTGTCTAATAATATCAAGAATGAAGATGGTAATATCATAAATACATTCGATATTAATAAGATGTATATCTGCTGGATTATCTTGCTAACCATTACACAACAATGAGACGCACAATAATGTGTATAAATATCTTAGAATGTGCGTATTTGGTCACCCCGTTCGACGCAGGTTGGATGTGACATAAGGTCGTAAGTAGGGGGCATCCAGACAGGATAGAACTAGTTATTCAGTAGTAATGGATCTGCCAGACTAGCTTTATAACTATTACGCTATGATGGGGCGTTCCCTGGGTTTATCGAAAAATTTAAAAGGGAAAAGTAATGATAACTTAATGGATCATCACGTTGTCCATAATAATGTTTGTTTTGATTTCTTAGGTTCAATGGCATATTAAAATTTGTGGGTCACATGATGCCAAATTCATCCTTGTAGAAAAAAACCAGTATTGATTTAAAAGGGTAGGGTTGGGTTTATTGCCCAGTGCCTGGGGCGCCCCCTTGAAGGGGAATACCGACGGGATTAACGCATTTTTTGCACCCTTCATTCCATGTGGTCCCACATTAAAAAGACCTTGTGTCACACCCGCATACGTGGGATGTGAGGTAAATAAATATTCTAACGGCTATCGTCGTAGGAAATGGAATCAGTGGCCAGAGTTCAAATACTGGAAGAAGCTGCTTGTGTTTCTTTTTGTGCTAATGCCTTTTGGAAAAGCATGAATCCATATTTTCCCTACACCGCCAACACACTTGTAAAGTAGACTGGGTTCTTTAGTTTTGATTAGGCAACCAATAAAGGAAAACACTAAATTCACGCCAGCTGTACTCCGGCAAAGAAATGACCTTATTTCCTATCCTGCTGGTGATGTAGGTGTTTAGTAAATAAATTA
The DNA here is from genome assembly GCA_023376005.1 of Doryteuthis pealeii. Classification (NCBI taxonomy): domain Eukaryota; kingdom Metazoa; phylum Mollusca; class Cephalopoda; order Myopsida; family Loliginidae; genus Doryteuthis; species Doryteuthis pealeii. Next base: position 131,615,400 of record CM042139.1, read on the forward strand.
TTTGATGCTTCTTCTTTTTATAGAACTAGCGATTTCCCCTCTTTCCCCCTGAATCTCCTAACCCCTATCAGTAGGATACATTTCTTTTATTGGTTGCTTACTTGAGGTTTGTCATAGCATAACATCACCGCTAATATTGGCTAGGTGTTGTGAAATTACAGGTTTTTTTATATTGGTTTCTTTTAGTAGATGCCCTGAGGCGGTTTAGACAAGTTGAAAATAAGCCAGAATGCCTTCTAGATGAACACTGATACCAATTGACTAATATATATATATATATATATATATATATATATATATATATATATATATAACAGGCTGAAAAGTCTATTTTTAAACATAGATCGGTAGAAATGAAAACAAATCGGGCTAGCTGTGAACGATGTTTTTCCTTTGGGATAAACCATCTTTGGGTTTTCCTTCTCCTACAACAATCCTCCGCCCCTCCCCTCTGAGTTTGCAGTCAGACACCTCATGGCAAACTTTAATCAGAAAACCACTTGAATCATCTATATAATAATTATGCTTGTCCGTTCGTTGGTTCATACGCTAGACACATTTATATATCCTCCCCGTAGCCAAGTGGGGTATTCTTCCACCCTCCCTTTCCATCAAGTGAAATATTCTTCTATATCTCCTCCTCGCAACTAAGTGGGGTATTCTTCTACATTTCCTCCACGCAGTGAAGAGGGATATTATTCCACCCTCTCCCTCAATCAGTTAGGATATTCTTAAATGTCAAAGCTTTCTCCGCCTATGTTGTTCTTATAGAGTCCACGCATGCTTTCTTGTCGGTATATATATATATATATATATATATATATATATATAAGTTTTTTTTTTAGAAGCATTGTTGAATATATTATTATTTATACTTTGTTATCTTGAAGGCAATTACAATGCGTATATCGCATAAAATTCGATAATTATAGTAAATAAACATGATAAGTGAATTTCGGCAAAGGATCGTTCGGTTTGTAGAACATCGCACAGACTGTTTCGACTTTATTAAGTCTCATCAGCGATGTATACTAACGATTTCCCTCCGACAGAAATCGAAACCGGGACCTCAACAGGCATAGTCAGAAACCATACTGTCTCGGCCACGGTACAGACCGAACAATTATATAAATAATAATATATTCAACAATGCTTCTATAAAAAAAAATTCTAAAAAAATAAAAAAAAAAAATCTTATTTCCCTTCGCCGAAAAGCTTAAGGCCTTGTTTGTTTTTATTCACTCAACGTCCCCGTACCTATTAGGGTAGAGGCGTATAAGTATCATTTAAGGTTAATTTCGCAATGTCTCAATGTAAACGTTGATGTAGAAATGCATCAATTCAAGTATCACTTCCTTCTTTCGAACTTACTTAGTTCAAGATTTAAAAAGAGATGATAACAACAACAGCAACAACTACAAGAACAACAACAACACACACACACACACACACACACACACACACACACACACACACACACACACATACATATATATATATATATATATATATATATATATATATATATATATATATAAGAGTAAGTTTTTGGTATATACGTGTCGATCTATAACACAGAAAAGAGATTTGAAATCTTGCATATAGATTAATATCCTTCTAACTAAGAATCACGTCAAATGTGGTTATTGATTTTTACTAATTGAGGGATATAATTAATTAATCACCCAATTTGTATAACTGTCCATATACCAGCACCTGCTGATAATAAAATATTGTCCGCTGGCTGACTTTTTTTACAGCGATATATAGAAATGCATAATTTTAGCGAATAGATTTCGCAGTCTAAGCCGTTCTGCAAGGAATTTATCATATATTCTTGGTCAAATCTTTAAATCATTTATATCGTTAAAAAGAAAATAATATAATCAATCTGAATATGCAATTTTTATGCGTTTTTATTAATTGAATTATTTTTACAGCGAGTTAAAAAAAATTGCTTCAGAGAGCTGATATGTATCATTTTTTTTCATGTCTATCCCCTTTTTACTAGCGCTAGACTAGGAGATTGTTTTTGCATCTGAGGTGGAGCGCCACACCTACCATCATCTCCTTACTTTACCGCACAGATCCCTGTGCTACTCATAACGCTGAGTTGGCGAGGACCGGTATCGAACTAGGAACCTTGTGATTTCTAGCCGAACGCTCTACCGACTGAGCTAACCCGGCTGTAATATGTTTTAATTTTTCGACCGATTTGCAAGTTTATCCATGTGATGTCATTCCCTTAAATCTGACGAAAAAAAAATTCCCTGACCTCCCACCAGGTAGAATTAAATTAAGATCGTTTTTACGTGGTAATTTTTATGGGTCATCCTGCGAGGACCGAACTCGCTATTCAGTAGTAAGAGATCTGCAAACGATTATTAAACCATGTTTTTATCTCCACTAAACGGGGTTCGCCGGGTAGCCGCTGCTAGTATATATATATATATATGTGTGTGTGTGTGTGTGTGTGTGGTGTGTGTGTATAAATGAAAGAAAACATTCTAGTGATTGAAATAACATATGGGTGCTATTTTCAATAATCCATTGAATAATGCAAGCATTCTGGCCTCAGAATAGCAGGAAATCTTCTTAAACCTTTTAAGACAACCAAATGTTCAACTTGCCGTAATAAACATATTGAACATGATATATACTTAAATTCTTAAACCTTTACTCGTGGTCAGTGAACAAAAACATGTTTATGCTATACAGAAGACAAAATTTTAATACGAAAAATATTTTTTTACCAGAAATCTTACTTTCTTGTGGCATGAGTTTGTTTTTGATAGTGCTACATAAAAGCTTAACCAGAGATTGTCTAATCCAAGAAAAATTGATATATCTAGCTTATATCGGATATTTTTGGGGTACTCATTGTTTTTGTTTTGTTTTGTTTTGTTTTACGGCATATCAACCTCAGTGGGTCATTTAATGCCGATAAAGTTTTGAAATAAATCAATTCTTAATGGATAATACAATTTTTTTATAAATACATTTTTCTATTTAACCCATAGATGGGACCCTAACAGGTACTACCACTCCGGGTCAGAGTGGACCAGGGAGCAATGGTGATGAAGGGGTGCTCCACATTCCCCAAACCTCCAAAACTGGAACCTCACCATCAGATAGAGTTTAACGTCATTCGCAGGACATGTAGACCTGCAGCCACGGCCTTCTAGCATCCATATGATAAAAAGGGGTGGGGCTTGCCATAAGGGCACTAGGGTTGGGAAAATTATATAGGTGCTAGGGCTTGACGTGACCAGCCGATTGATCGAAGGGGGCCTCTCCGACCGCCCGTCTAGCCCAATATAGGGCCAATGTGGAGTATTGCATGTCATGAACTGCTCATCCACCTGGGCTCTATCCTTAGGCATCACGGGTCGCCACCCACGGCCAACAGGTGACCCCATTTGAGGGATTCTTACCTTTCAGCAGAGGTGCAGTCGGTGCATTCTAATACCCTTGTGAACTGCACGTATTCTCGGAGTAGGTTAAATAGATTTTTTTTAAATTAGTTTTATAAATGTGTTTAAAAAATTGAGCCAAAAAGAGTGAATACCCCCCCCCAAAAAAAGGAATAAAACAAAATGTCTTCGCCATAAAATTAATCAAGGATTGACATGCCGTAAAATCCAACCAACCAATCTTCATTTATTCTCACTAAGTAGCATAACAAACATAAATTATTGTAGCAAACAGTTTGTTATGTGTTGAATGTAAGACAAGTTTGCACAGTATGGGGTAAGAATTGAACTCGCTATTCAGTAGTAATGGATCTGCGAGACTACTTTGCTAACAATTACATAATGATGAGATGCCCTACATTTGGGAAATGTATGTATCTAATTATTCACCCTCCAGCTATGGGTAAAATAGTAGGCCAGACTAGACTTTTGAACCTTGGTAAGGCATCCATTCTACGAGAAGGAAAACTCTGAATTAAAATGTTAAACTCCGCTTTAAAATTGATCGGTGACCTGCTTGGCGAGAAACTGACATCATGTCTTCGCTACTCTAATGCTCCATCAATAATATTGAACAATATGTGCTTATAAATATATAAGTATATCATTAAAATTAATAAAATTATGTATATGTGTGTGTGTATGTATGTGTTTGTTTGTTTGTGTGTGTGTGTGTGTGTGTTGCATGAAATATTTATTTGCGTATATTTAGTTAATTCTAAATAGCAGGCAAGAATTGAAACGTTACCATATAACGCAGCATCCCCTGTTGTACGGTCGGGTAATTAGCGACTAAACCAGCTCTCCTACCTGGCTAAACTGTTGAGGAGATAGTAGACACCGAGTTGGATCACAAACAAGACACATTTTAGGGTGGGTAATCATCTCTATAGGTCACTACCCATCTAGCAACTGTTCAGTTGAACTGGCGCCCAGTGAAGTATGTTCTTAACGCCTTTTAAAGGTCAAGCAAGATGACAGACGCATCCAAAGAACTGGCAACTCTACCGAAACTTTTCATCGTCATAGTATTGGAAACTGCAATTAGCAGATCACTGCTACTACAGCAAGATTGGGTTTATATACGAAACAATTCTATGGGAACGGAAAGATGGGGAAAGACTCTTACGAGGGCCTGCCACGAGCTTTATTAATATCATTGATATTTATACAGATAAAAAACATGAGGAATTCTTTGACTATTGGCATAATGGGGAGCAGTGGAAGTCAACTACTAGCTCACGAGCAGGCTTGAATATAGGACTGAATAAACACGACACAGATAAGAGATGATTTGTAAATTACTACATGTTATTGACCAGATAGTTTTCCTTTTTATCAGAGGTTGGAATTTATTCAATGGTACCCTGACCTACGAGAGCCCAACTTCCGAGTTGTCTGAGTTATCAGCAGTCACTCTATTTCTGTTGACAGGTAAAATTTGAGGTGCGAGCGAGCTTCAGATACGTTGATGTTAATAAGTTCACTTAAAACATTTAAGTTTCCAAATTTATTACGCCAAAAAATATTATCTAAAAACATATTGCAACACATAATTAATTTTATTGTATTATTTTTTATACAATTGAGTACATTTTTTCTCATTTAAAAACGTAAAAAAATATTAGGGACTTGGGGGCGGCTGTAATTACGTTTCAGTTTATTTCATTAGGCAAAATAGATTTGATATACGAGAAAATTGAGTTTCAAGCAGAACGAATTAAACTTGTGAGTGAAAGTCCCAATGTATTATGTAGTTGAAAACATTTTTTCTTAAATCATCTATTGTTACTACTGGGTTTTGAATACTAGTATTCATATATACTCTTACATGTGTACTTATGTAATGAAAGTAGGTATATATTCAGCGAGAATATAAAATCGTTATTCAGTAGTAATGGATCATCGAGACTAGCTTGATAATTATTACAGCACAGTGGTTCAAGGTATGATTTTTCCTTTCTACTACTGATGATCACCGTCACTGGAACTCTTGTTCCTTTGTTTCTACCTGAAAAGGTGATCCCCCCATTGCCCACTATGAAATACTAGATAATGCCGCTCTAATGATATATAAGCGTTCATACAATAACTCCATTGGAAATTATGTAATATATTTACCCATGTATATGAATGCTATACGATTGTAATGTTATATAAAGCCGTCTAGTGTTATTGTATGCCTAGATATTAGGGAACCACGTTCATTATGTGTTTATATTTATATTTTTATGTAGTTGTTTCTTAAGAAATTTAGCACAGAGTTATGTGCTATTAAGTATTCCTATTTAATCTAAATGATTTGCACACTGTTGTATCGTCTCATAGATTTCTTCTTAATACTAATACTTATATGGTTTCAGTTAAGTATTCCTATTTAATGGTAGTCATTTGTTTTCACACTGTTCTATGGTTTCAAGCAACTAATAATAATCATTGGTAAATAAGTTGCGTCAAGTAACCGTTCTTCATGCGGATAATTTACAGTTAGATGATATTAAGTATTCCTATGGGAAACGAATGATATTAAGCAGATTGATTTGATCTATACACGGGACCATAACGTACTACTAATCAGAGTGGACCTGGTAGTAATGGCAATAAAAGGTTGAGTCAATACTCCCCAGATATACCGAACAGAACCCTTACCATCAGATGCCGTTTACTGTTATATAAAGTGTTTGTTGATTTCTTCTTTGTGGAATTATTAACAGAAAATACAAACTGTTGTTTTAAATGAGGTTTTATTTTTGATTTGAGAAAATTTATGCTTTTACATAAAGTTGTACTAAGCTTGGATCCAGGAGCTGATGGCTGAGCTGAAGTTTACCGGGGACTGTCATGGAAAGCTGGTCTCTCCCTTCTGGGTTCTAGTCGTCAACTGACTTCTTCCACGTGTCCCTTTCAGAGACCCTTACAATTACTACTACCTCTACCTCCTATTATTATCTACCTCTTACTGCTACCTCTCCTATTCCCATCTAAAAGAAACGGTCCTTATTTTACCGCCCAAATTTAAATTCTTGGTGCCTAGTGTGTCTACATTTTTCTATTTTTAGAACACTAGCCAAACGCCATTGTTTCAACTATAACATGTTTATATATAGTGTTTCCCAGAAAGATTTATGCAAGAATTTTGAGTTAGAGGAGAATGGAAAAGTTTAAATGATGCTTTAGCATAGACACATGGCCTGGTTTGATTGGACGTTGGAATGAGACGTGGCAAAGTGGCAGAGAGGAGGATTGAGATGTCAGAGTGTGAATTGAGTTTGGGAGAAGGTGCTGAGAGGGCAAGACATGAAATTCTTGCTCTCGGTAGTTGTGATTTGGGGGGAAATAAAATTCTCTTGAGAAAAAGAAGAGGCTTTGTGTTATTACTATAAACTCTAAATGGCACAAGGCAAAATATTTCTCTGTGTCCAAGTTGGTTCCAGACTCCATGACATCATAGAACTGCCAGTCAACTAAACAGCAGCCCAGCAACCAGGAACCCAGCTACTCCGATGTAATGCCAGACGAGAGAGATAAGTATACATATATTTCTACTATCAACACTTCATCACTCCATCGGAAGTAAAAGCCGTAACTTAGGCAAACGTGACACATCATTTTTCCCATTCCAACAAGGAGAGCGTAGTGTTACACCAGGATACTCTTTTTAGGAGAGATATTACTCATCAACAGGCGATACAGTCAGCATATTTTAAACCCCAACGACGGGGTGAAATAAACTCGTGTTAACTTGTTTGTTTGTTTTGTTTTTTTTATAATAGTCTGAATCGTGACATATAATTTGATCTCCTATCGCAGTTTCGTGTTATCTAACCAAAGAAACTTGTAATAATCTAAGATTATTCAGCTGAACCCGAATTCTGGAAGGCAAACATGATCCGAATAATTTCACATGTGTTCAACGTCTGTATTGATTAGTTGATAAGCAGTCGGGCTTGTCAGTTTGAAAAACATTGTCACTTTTTTTTTTACTTTGTAGACTTTGTATTGTTCTCAAAATACAGTTTCTTTACGTGCCCGAATCATCAGTCTAATTCATTGATTTCTTTTTGTCGAGTAACATTCTTATTTCGTGTTCCTCTTTTGAACGAATCGATACTTGATTTTCTACCCGTATTTTCAACTCGAAATCTAATGACCTACTTCCAAATGACAATAGGAGATCAATGCTTTGCGAATGTTGTTATTGGGAGAGCGACAAAGATGATTATCTACTTGCCAGAAATGCTTAGTATTCAAATAGTTGATTAGAATCCACGTTGTCTCTGGTGTTGCATTTGAAATAAAGATGACAGCCTCGTTTATTTAGGTGGATGGTCGTTTTTCAAGACTCAACTGTTCGCCCCATTTCTCATCCCTGAAAATTATTAGACATGATACATAAGGGGTAGGTTTAGCTCAGTCGGTAGATCATTCGCCAAGTTCCGGTTTTGATACCGGTTATCACCAACTCACAGCATGAGTGGCGTAGCTAGGATAATCTGCGGTATAGCACCTGGAAACTGACGGTAAGTGTTGCGCTTCATATCAGAAAAATGATCCAGCTGATTTCGCGCTAGCAAAAAGGGAATAAACTCCCTCGCTGTTCTGCTGATATAGACGATAGGCTACTCCGCTGAATTTACCTTCCAACGACATTAATAAAAATCTCTTTTAGCTTAAAGTTAGGAGTATTAAAATGATCTTAATATATGTACACATCCACGCCTTATTGGATCCATAATCACGTTATCCTTAGCTGTTATATCTACACCTCAAACTAGGAACAATGGCTATCAGCTTCATACATGAGGCCAGGCCCACCTGAAAATTTAGTTTTTAAACAGTTGTGACATATCCTTCACTAAAAAGAAAAGCTGAATAAAAAAGCTAAACACTACATCCTTGTCTGTCATTATCAATTAAGAATTGCATTTGCATAGTTTTTGCATTTATAAAAAAAATAAACGTATTTTGGTGAATTCCAGTTATACACACCTAGTGATATAAAATCAAAAATATAACTATTTGCTGATGTTAAACCTCATTTTACTTCATTATCAAAGGAATTAATACTAATGCATCTAAATGAATTGTTAGATTGAGAGGATATTTGGAAATCAAAATTTAATACAGAAAAATATAAGTGTTGCATATTGGATCTAAAAGCATTAATGTTGAATATAAATTAAGTAACAGGAAAATAAAAAAGTAAATGAGGAATGCGATAGAGGGTTGACTTTGATGTAACATTCAAAGCTAATAATGGTATTTCGCCTATTATATTGAGGGCAAATGGAATGCTTGGCTGGATGGATAAAATATTATTACAAGGGAGGTAAATATTGATTCAAAAATATACAAAACCCTAATTAGACCTTATATAGAATATCCTACCCAGGCTTAATCTCCAGTCAACACATGGAAATTGGTGTGCAATAGAGAGATTGGAGTTTATACAAAGGAGATTGACAAAACTAATAAAAATAGTAAAAGCTTACAGTTACAGGGTGATCAGCCTAGGAAACAGGTTCATGAATCGCACATCTTTGTTCTGTGTGGTAAAATGGGAAGCTGGAGGTAGGTGTGCAGCTTCTGCAAAACATTTTTCCTAGTACAGAGGTAGTGAGAAGGAGATAGACTCCCCTCCCCTTGAAAGGCTGATACCAACAATAAGCTACTCCGTCGATTTATTTTTATTACTTTACTTGAAAGCAAAATGAGAGGTGATATGATTGAATATTTTAAAATGATAAATAGAATTATCAATTATGATATTTCTCCTCGAATTAGAAACTTACTTTCAAGGATGATTTCAAAATCTAAGTCTATTAACCAATTAGATTTTTCGCTAATGGTATTATAATACCATTAGCAAAAAAAAATCCAATTGGTTAATATTTTTGAACAACTTATCTAATCAGATCAAAAATAGCTATAGTGTAGAAAACGTTAAGATTAATTTAAATGATTTCAGAAAAATGGTAAGAAGAAAAATTTGATCAGTTATTACTCAGTTTAGATCAGTCGGTAGAGCATCCGCCTCGTAACCACAATGTTCTGGGTTAATACCGGCCATCACAATGTATGAGGAGCACAGCTGGGATCTTTGCGGTAAAGTGGGTAGAAGACAATTAGCCACTCCACCTACTTTATTTACGTGGATGAATTACTAAACCAAATTTCACCTGTAGATAAATATTACGAGAATTTTTCTTTGTTAAATGTTGATGTGAGAAGATAGAAAAAAGGAGATTCACAAGGCATAAAAACAAATAAATGATAAATTGATAGATGTGAAAATATTTGATTGTTACACATGAAATGTCGGATTCATGATGATTCTTGATTTTGTACGATGAAGATGGATATTAATAAATCTGAATTGTATTGTCTGCGAATAGAAATCTTGCTATTCTATTTATGTACGTATTTTCTAAAACGTCTGTTCATTATACATTTTGATCTTCCTTTGGTAATAGTTCATGATTTGGTGCTATCAAAATTGATATAACAATATGGCATGATTTCTGTTTAATAATTTGTTATAAGATATATACTTTTTCTTTTGTCATATTGTCGAAAATTACGGAGAACGGTTTAAAATGTTGAGTGGATGAAAATCGAAAATAACTGTTTAAAAAACTTATTTTTAAAAAGAATGTTCTAATCAAATCATTTTGATAAACAAATGACTGGCTTGGCTTACAGTAACTACGGTTGCTTAAGTGATCACAATTAAGTATTGAACAAACTCATCGCTGCTAAACCGGTGTTTTCAGCGTGACTTGACTGTAATGGTTACTGATTCCTTAGCACATAAAAGCCTGCAAACATTTGTAAACCATTTCTTTCTGGACACAAATAGTCTAAACTCATGTACTAAACTCAGTCAGAACACCAAAAACAAAACTAACTAATTTTCCATCAGCAATCTGCTTTTTTGGTTTAGCAGGGGGAGCCGACATTTGCATACTTCACAAGGTCGCCTTGCAAGATTTACTTTGAACACGAGACCATTCTTCCGTGAGTTATGACCCGAGGAGTATCAAAGTTTTCTTCTTACGGATATATTGAATGCAAAAAGGGGCAATAAATTTGTTTTTTTCTTGCATTATGTCCATTTTTAATGTACTCATGAAATGAAAACAGCCTCGTTCAGGATCTTGACAATGGTCACCGAGAACATTTCCGATGACCATACACATAACAATACAAACGTATCTATAAATAAAAGCCGATGTGAACAAGGTTACACAATGAAAATATTCAAAATCATTTCATAATAAGTAATGTCCAAGTATTTATAAATAGTTCTGCATGATATGTATAAATGAATCAGTGAAACATGTCTGTTCTGTTAAAAATTAAAAGCTGTTGCGTATATATATATATATATATATATAGATAGATAGATATAGATATGCCAAACAACTCCGCATGAGCAAGATGTGACACAAGGTCAATTTCCTTAGCGGAGTCTAACAGGTTTGAATTTAGAGTCATACTTTTCCTAGACTCGTTGCTTAATTAAGCCTAAAGTTTCCCGCCTTCCCTATTATTTACGCTTGAAAAGTTGAAGAGAGAATAATTTGATGAATACTTCGCCAAATAGTATGAGCGCTATGCGAAATGCAAACAGCCTCGTTTGCGTACAGTGTTTCTCAATAAGGATATTTTAAAATATTTCATAATACTCAAACGAAAAGTAATGTCTATAAAAATGAACACTGTCCCCAACTGTTTGGCTGCAGCAGTTAAAATACCGACGCAGTGAAACTATAAACAGTTGATACTGCTAGTTAATATTTCGAGAGTTAATCTTGTAAGCAATTACTAGTTATTCGTAGACAATTCAGAGAACAAAAGCAGTTAGTATTGAGAAATAACAAATAGCATCTTGACATCAAATATAGGAGTTTCTCCTTAAGACCGAGCTATGCAACACAATGTATAGCCAGTGGCAGTGGCTATGTGGGAAAATATTATTTTGTAGCTGAAAATTGTCTCTATATTTTTATTCTTATAGTGTCTCTATATTTTATTGTAAATCTGTATATATTGTAGTTTCTGTAGAAATATATCAGGGGCATTACTTATCTAGCATTCCACTTATCACAAATGAAAATATTATTCTTTCTAACATAATTGGCAATCAGAAAAAAAGTTAAAAATAACAGTATTGATATTCCTTTCATTTATTGAAATTTAATGCGTTTTTCTGATGCAAGCAGGATGAACAATGATCAATTTTGCATCTTTTTCAAGTAGATTTGGTTCGAGTGAATTTTCGATTATTCCATAATAAACTGTCTGCAGCCTTCGCTTGTACACGTTTTGTTGCAACATGTGTGAACTCTTCGTAAACTTTGGTGTCAACGAGACGGACGGAATGTGTGTATTGGCTTCTCACCAACCGATAATATGAAATTTCCTTGGGCAGCGTTTGCTCAAACCGCAATAATCAATGTTATAACTCTTCTTCTTCTTCTTCTTCTTCTTCTTCTTCTTCTTCTTCTTCTTCTTCTTCTTCTTCGTTCACTTCTTCTAACACTTGCTTCATCTTGGCTGCCGCCTTTTACCAATGTTAGGACAGGATTAACATTTAAACTTAGCACCTTTAACTAAAGAGTCTCGCTTTCTCCATCTTCTTTGCTCCGTGTACCTTTTGCCACGATCTGGCGATCTGTCTCGTCCTGACAAAAGTTCAGGTTTATAAAGGGGAAAGGAATGAAGATAGGTACAGAGGCAGACAAGTAGAAATAGACAGACACAAATGGAAATAAATAGAGAGACAGAGACGGAGGAACAGAAAAGAGAAAGAAATGAAGAGAGACAGACAGACAAGTGGACAGAGACACAGAAACGGGCAAGAAAAAAGTATTGAGAGACAGAGAAGCAGACAAGTGTACTGAGACAGAGGCACAGAAAAAGGGGTGAAATGAGAGACAGAAACAAACAAGTTGATTGAGACAGAGAAGGAAAATTAGTGGAGGGAGACATAGAGGAAGAGAAGCTGACAGAGACACAGATATTTGAAAGCAATGAAGAGAGACACACAGGTAGACACGCAGAGACAGACAGAGAATGGGAAAAGTGGAGAGTGACATACAAGTGGATATAGACACAGAGAAAAGGAAGAAACCAAGCAAACACAGGGACACAAAGAAAGGTAAGAAGTGGAGGAAGACATAGTGGCAGAACGAAACAGACAGACTGAAGAGAGGGAAAGAGACACAGACGAAGACAGAAAAAGCAATACAGAAAAGGGAAATAAGTGGAGAAGGACAGAGACACGAAGAATGGAAAAGAATGCATAGAGACACAGAGGTAGATTCACAGAGACAGATATACAGAGAAAGGAAAGAAGTATAGAGACACACAGAGAAGGGAATGAAGTGGACAGAGACATAGACAAAGACATATATAATTAAGAGGAGTGAAGAGATACTCGGATAGAGACAAAGGGAAAGAGACACAGAGAAAAGAAAAAATTGAAAAGTTACTGATGCAAGAAAGCAGACACAGAAAGAGACTCAGAGAAGGGAAAGAAATGGACAGTGACACCAAGGTAGATAGACGGACAGGCACAGACACAGAGAAGTGAAATCTTCCCTTTGTGGTCAGTTCAAACGGTGGAATTTAATAGATAACAATTTCCTTTTGTCTTGTTGATCAAAAATAGGTCTGGTCCTCTGGTGAGCAGTTTGTATCTCAAAATCACAGTGAATTCTATGCGCCTCATTTTCTTAGGCGGGTTCCACTTTTTACATATGCCATTTGTTAGTATGGTCAAATTTTAATCTCTCACACAATTCCCGGTGGATCAACTTTTCCAGTCATTCGTGCCTAATCTTGTACTCCTTTTGAGCATGTTTGTTGTATTTGTTTACTCTGCGATTATCTGTTTCATATCTATCTAAACACATCCTGCACTTGCCGTTCTCTTACGTATTATCAATTTATTACCAGCACGTTATTTTGTATTTTTCTCATTTTTGGAAACATATCTGAACTAAACTGAATCAACTGCGTATCCCATGAGACTTAACCTACCGAAGAAAAAGTGTAACTTAAACTGTTTTAAAAATTAACGAAAAGCGACATTATTAAAAATCCAAATTTAGCAAAAGCACATTTTGATAATTCTGTAACGTCGTCTTCTAACCCAAATAGAATTTAGTGCAAAGTTCTGCAATTACTTGTGTACTAGACAACTTAGCGGATGGACCTAGAAACCTTAATAGGATGTATCATGATTCTCAGAACTGCTTTGAGTCTATTCGGAGTCATTAAGTCTGGATTATGCTAGTAAAATTTAGTTTAATCGGTTTGTCAGAAGAAAGGATGGTTGACTCGTCGACCTCTTAAGTGACACGTGTAATTGGTAAAACAGTTAGTACGTTCGAAAGTTCGGGAAGATTCTAGAAGATTCCACTTCGATGTCTATTTAATGAGGGAACCTTAGATTTTGAATGAGTTGAGTTGTGAGTTGAGTTCCGGGAGACCGAGGGGAAAGGTCAGTTGAGTTTGGTTTGACCGAGCTGGTGAGAGGCGAGCGACTGGGGTCCTGGAATGCAGATATGGTGTCGCAACCTGAGATGTAATATTGTACACTGCACGAAGTAAAAACATACCTAAGCCTGATAATTGGTACTGACCGTTGGAACGAAGTTAAGAGCATCATTAGAAACATATGTAAGGAAGCTGACTATCTCTCTCCCTCAATAACTTTCATTAAGGAAATAAAATTCATGAAAAACAAGAGGTACTGTTCATCACCTTTATTTACTACACGCCATGGAACTCATGAATGAAAACCATTAAACCAACAAACTTGTCAACAAGTCAATTGGCCGTAACGAGGAGCACGCGGCCTGTGTAAGTTGATGCTCGCCCGCTTGATACTGACCAAAGAACTACTAGATTCTGCGAGTGTGTGGAGTTGTAAACAACCCCAAGAAGTTCCACACCTTATGAGAAAGACGACGGCCACATAACTTAGATACGAATTAGTGCCGTGAAAGAAACGAACGCCGTACGTTACGTATCGCTAATTGATGCCATAACGTTACACTTAGGTTTCGAGGAAAAGATATTTGAAGTAGTTACTTAAAGATGTTCCAGAAGGATATATGTTATATCCGTCTCTTACACGATAGGGGTTAATAGTGCGTTAAGTTATATATATTAAAATCTTGATAAACTGTAGATCAGAAATCATAAGTATGAGTTTATATCCAAAGGACACTTGAAACATTTTCCAGGATAAAAAAGAAGTTACTTCGTCAGTAAACCAGGTCAAAATCTTCGATATCAGGTAGGACATTTATATTGGATAAAATATTTTCTATACGAATGTTTTATAGCAATTTAAATGCATTAAATGATGTATTTTGAATGTACTATGAATCTGTACGCATAAGGAAGGCATGTGCCTCTCTAGATAGATTATCGATGATAAGGACTCTAACGAAACGCCTACGGAAAAACGTTAGAACGGAACTATGCAAGGATTCTCCGTCTTGATAAAATCGTGAAAAAAGAGCAGTTGTGTGGGCACTTATCTCCTATCACATTTATTTGGGTTAGAGGAACAGGGCATGCCAGATACAACTGGAAAAATAAGGACGAAGTCATTTAACGTCCTCTTTGGGGCACCTGCAAGTGGGCCGGCAAGCAAAAAGCTACATCGATCAGCTTTGGGAGAATACTGAATGCTGTGCAGAGGACCATCCAGAAACAATCGGGATGGATGACGAAGAAGACTCGTGGATATCCTTTCTGACGGCACCACCTAATGATGATGATGATGATGATGATGATGATGAATCAGTATCTGAAAAATGCGGTTCTAGCGGACTCAAAAAACTGGGCAATGCATCAACGAAAGATACAAAAAATATCATTTTTCGATTTGTTAGTAGTAAAAGAAAGTCTGTGGAGTAGATTGTTTTCGATATCAGCCCAACAGCGAGAGACTATCTTCTTTTTGCTAGACCATAGAGATTGTTGTTGCTGAGGTGGAGCGCATCACCTGCCGTCAGCACTCGGATGCTTTACTGTACAGATCAGGTTAACATACCGACTGAGCTAAACCTGAAAGATTCATGAACAGGAAATGGGAAACATGATTTTGGGGGGTCTTTTTATCTAAAAATAACCAAAAACTCTTTCCTGCAAACAAACGAATGAACACATTATTTAGAAATATTAAGGTAAAGATGCTCAGAAAAATGCAGCGAAATATTGAAAATTGTTATTTTACGTTATGTACTCTAGTAGAGAGAAATGGCGACACTCACCCTTTGGTGGGGCTGTAGAATACGCAGAATGTGCCTCTGCAGAGGGATAAAATCTGCCTGCTGGCCGTCGGTGGCAACCGGTGATGCTTAAGGAAGGTATCCTGCTGGCTGAGCAGTCCATGATATGAAGGACTGCATTTTGCCCCTTATTTAGGCTAGACGGGCGGGTGAAAAGGTCCCCTCCAATCAATCAATCTAGCTTCTATATGATTGTTCCAACCCTATTGCCCTTATGGCAAATCCCCAAGTTTTTATCATATTTGCTAAAAGGCGTTAGCTGGGGTCTTAGTGTCCTGAAATGATGTTAAACTGCATCTAATGGTGAAGTTCCAATTCTGGAACTCTGAGGAGTGTGGAGTACCCCTTCATCGCCATTACTTTCAGTAATTGTTTGTGTTCTATATATGGGTTGAATAGAAAAAATGAGTTTAAAAAATTGTGTTTAAACAAATATTGAATAAAAATGAGTTGAATCCCCATCAAGAATGAATGAAAACGTTTTGGGCATAAAATAACTCAGCAAGGGTTGACAATACGTAAAATCCAACCAACCAGCATGACAACATAATCTCACCCATACTGTCTCCCTTTTCGATGCAAGATCCAGAAAACAGATGAGATTAAGCTGCCTTTGTGAAACGGGAGCTCACTATGGGATTATTTCCTGCAGCCGCTGCAGAAAAAAAAAGAACAAAAACGCCATACGTTGTATGATTTGTTTGTTGGTGATTAGAAACACATAATGGCAGCTACTTTATCACAGATACAACATTTTATTTGGCAAATCAGTGAGTAAAGAATTCGGACAAGCTCACTTTCTCACAGCTCCCTTAAGAACGCGGAATTACCAACAAAAAGTAATTAACAATACTCATAGAAATAAGCAGAATGAACATTAAAATGTTTCTAAACAAGAGACGGTACTTACTTAATTCCAATAATGATTATGTCCAAGATTTTCATTCTATATAATAAATATGTTTACAATTATTGGCTCCTTAGCTATGCTAATTGATATTTTCAATATATATATATATATCTTATTATAATGGAGATTGTGGGTTTGTCTGTCTGTAACCGAAACTATATTACTATACAAGTCACAATTCCTTTTTGTTATTTACATCACATTCTCCATGATTTCATTTTTATTTAAACCTCAATTATTAATAAAATTGTTTTACATTATTGATACTGTTGACCATATCTACATATTAAAAACATGCAATTGTATTTATATATACAACAAAATAGCGGTTTACAGTGTGAATGGGAAGGCTAATTTGCATATTGATCTTAAAAATCTCATTTTAATAAATATATGCTTAGTATTATTGATTTCTAATTGTTTGGTTTTATCTTATTGAATATGAGCAAAAATCTCGGATATAAATCTTTAAAAAATCCATTAACAAGAAGAAATAACTGTAATATTATTCTTTACTTCCTATTTTAACTAAATGCAATGAAAGACGGGAGTTATGGAAAATGATGGAAGAGTTAGTGTCAAAGTTGTTCTATTTTTCGATTATACCCCCTCTGTTCCAAATCTTTTTATCTGCATTTTTATCCAGTTTCATTAGCCTTTCTAATTTAACATGATATTTTATTATATTAAAACTTAAAAACTTGCACCCAGAGGGTGCATAAATTTGCTAGTATATATAAAGATATGAAAACACCACAAAATGCTGTTAAAGTGAAAACAGTCATGACTTTTGTCTCCGCT
The DNA here is from genome assembly GCA_023376005.1 of Doryteuthis pealeii. Lineage (NCBI taxonomy): Eukaryota > Metazoa > Mollusca > Cephalopoda > Myopsida > Loliginidae > Doryteuthis > Doryteuthis pealeii. Next base: position 131,632,898 of record CM042139.1, read on the forward strand.
CTTAACAACACGGAGTATAAACAAGCTCTGATGATGATTTTCATAAAATCGAAATATTGTTCAATATCAGCTAAGTTACAAAATGTTTTCACTTTAACAGCAATTTGTGGTGTTTTCATATCTTTTTATATATACTCATACCGTCGGATTCATTTACTTTCTTTTAACTTATATACATATATTTAAAGTAAAGTCGTCGGGGTGGCCTAAATTTGATACCAGCCAAACAAGTCTATCCCTTTTTCACTAGTGCTAGACCAAGGAGATTGCGTCTGTGGGGGAGTGCAACACCTACCATAAGCTCATCACTTTATCGCACATATCCCTGTGCTAATCATACGCTGAGTTACCGAGCGCTAGTATCGAACCCGGAACCCTGTGGTTCCTAGTCGGACGCTCTACCGAATAAGCTAAACTGGCCACGATATATATATATAAAGTTTGTTATATTCATATGTAAAGTGACCTTAATAGTATTGATATGAAATGTATACCTAAGTTAGGCAATAAATATTGCAGTAAGTGCAGAAAGCTGTTGCTAAATTTGAATTTTCAAAAATGTCGCTTTTCGTTAATTTTTAGACTCTTTTGTCGGTAGATTCAGTCTCCTAGGGTGCGGTGTGGTTCTATTTGGTTTTCGAAAATATAAATATTCAACATAATGTGGTGGTAATACATTTAAATCAATGCAACAAAAATAGAAAACCATCCATCCTATCATATCCTGGAAAGTAAACTACCGACCCACAATTTAGGTGTTTCACTCTTCCCATCGTGCACCACACATCAGCATATAAGGAAAAACACAAATAATTCATTTGGTTTGAAAATCACATTGGCGAGAAATTGCACATTACCGAGCGTTGTTTATTTCATGTCTTCACTACCCTAAATACAAACTTCCCTACTCTCTCTCTTTCTCTCTCTCTCTCTCTCTCTCTCTATATATATATATATATATATATATATATATATATATATATATATATAGGCGTGATTCATGTATGTGTTTTCTTTGTAGAAAATGGACGGCATGCCTAAATAAACTGTACGTAAATCTGGGCTTGTTAATAAGCCCAGATTTACCTACAGTTTATTTAGGCATGCCGTCCATTTTCTACAAAGAAAACACATACATGAATCACGCCTATATATATATATATATATATATATATATATATATATAGAGAGAGAGAGAGAGAGAGAGAGAGAGAGAAAGAGAGAGAGAAAGAGAGAGAGAGAGAAGGGGGGAGAGAAAGAGAGAGAGAGTAGGGAAGTTTGTATTTATGGAATAAAGATTCCCAGAGATACAATTCCAGGTAAAAAGATTATAGAATTAACAAACTTAGAGGCTTACTTATTTTTTTATTTATCATTCAATAATTTCTTCCTCATTTTCGGTTTTTCTATACTATTTTCTTTCTGTATTACTTAGGAAAATATATGATTAATTTCAATGCTTTGATCCAGTTTCTTTACGGACTATTTTATTAACTATATGTTCATCTATTAAATACAAATCTTTCCCCGTTCTATCTGTTGAATAAAACTCATAGTAAACATCCTCTAAATTTGTTGATTCCATCATTTTTGTTCGGAGAAGTATACTTCCAATGCTGGGTACACCGTATCAGGGCATTCGAAGTTTAGTTAATATTGTTTTATTCTTTACAATCAGTGAATTGAATTGTGGTTTACAAGGTTTACGAAAGATTGAACGAAAATTTGAAACCGCTGACTGTAAAGGATACGGTCAGCAGCTTCAAAGTACTGCCATCCGGGCATTGTATTATCTGAAGTAATTATTTCTATTTGATAATAGTAATTTTCGAATAATAAATATGGTTTGAAGTAATTAAAATAATAATACTTAAAAACAATTATAGCTTCAAGTATCTATTCTTAATACAAATAATTTACAGTTATATGGTATCATACCTAGAGTACTTTCTCTTCTGCAGGCGACACAGTCAGTTCATTCAAAGCACTATCATCAGAACATTTTTCGATTTTGAGGTACGGATACGTTTGAACAGTAAGTCTTCAAAACGAAAAAAACTATCTGGATAAAAAAAAACCGTTCAATATCTCAATCAGTTCAAAACCGTATCATCTGTACGAAGAGTATTTTTAAAGAGACTTCACATTCCTGAATTGCTTGAATCTGTCTAAACTTTTACTCTGCAAAGACGATACAGTGAGCAATTTGCTTTGATTGATGCGCTGGACATGAGCGAGCGAATGAACGAATGCTGATACAGCAACAAGCAGCAAAGCATCGGTCAAAGTTGGCAGATAGTGGGGGTGTTGATACCGCTTATTCAAAGACAGGTCTTTTCTCAGTGACATCTATATTTACTGAGCTCGGCTTGTTGGTCTAAAGTTCAACCAGCTTAACAGGGTCCACCACTTCTTCGTTGATCTTTGATACGTCCTGTTGAACTTTGAGAAAAACGTCGCTAATCACCCACGGATTCTTCCCAGCTAATACTGTGCAGTAAATAGAGATAATTTATTGATCACATTTGGATGGCCAACAAGGGAGAATGCGGTGGGCGTGTCCGTGTCCTCGTTGACTTTTCTATCCTTCCCATTTCTGTTCGTCTATGTTAGGGGTTTATTCTCTTACTTTCTCCGCAAATGAGATATTGTATGAATAACTACTTCAGTTTTAAGTGATTTGACTCTGGCCGATCTTACTCAAGTGATATATAAATAAGAAACGTTTCAGAGTGTCTACTTGTCTGTGTTTATTTTACACATGCAGAGTTTCATTAAATGAATTCGTGCATATCTTTATTTGTAAATATATTTGCCGATGTCTTTGACAAATGCTTTAGTTGGAAAGAGATCATGTTTGCGTG
>CM042139.1:131640761-131645761 GCA_023376005.1 Doryteuthis pealeii
TGATAAGATTCATGGTAAAATAGAGGTATGTCACACAGTATGGCAGACAGGTCTTAATCCCAATTGGCTTGGAACGGGATTCGCTGATTGGTTGGCCGAACCATGTGATCAGACCATCAGGGGAAAAGGGAGAATTAATTTTCTGTGCTGTGATTCTTCCGTGTGTGCGTGTAATAAATGTGCATACCAAAAGAATATGTTTTCTCAAAAGATAAGAACTACTAAGATGGAAGCAGAGAGAGACAACACCTGTAAATTATTAAGAAGAAATACAAAGAACTCAACACGACCAGCAAGAGAATACAGCAAATATAAGATGACAGAAGATGGCAGCAAATAAGAAAGTAATTAGATGTTTTATATGCGGAGGGGTTGGTATAATATATATATATATATATATATATATATATATATATATATATATATAACAACCCCCCCGCACGAGCAGGATGTGACACAAGGTCAATTAAGCTTAATAGGCTTGAATTCAGAGTTATCCTTCTCCTAGCCAAGGTTAAAGAGCCCAGTTAGCCCTACTATTTACTCGTACCTGGAAGGAGAGTAGTTGGATGCATACCTTTCCCAAGAGTATTGTGTAAAATGCAAACAGGATTTGGACCCGGGTCGACGAGTTCACTTTCTACAACTCTAACCATATTACAACACGCACATCCAACTCCAATAAGATGTTATATAGCCCTTTAATTCTATTCACCATCTTATCCTATTGTAATTATCTCCTCATGCTCTTGTCTATCTTTACTGACATCTCTTGACATCTCTGCCACCTCTTATATGTTGATACTTCTCTGTATGTATCTGTGCTGCTTCTGGTCGGTTCTCTTAAGACCCTCTTATCTGAGCTCGGTGTTGCTATTCGTAACTGACAAAATGATTTGGATATTTTCAAACGTCTTTTATTCTGGCCAAGTTAACCATAAATTCCCAAAAGAAATAGCCATTTTAGACACATGTCTGTCTCGTTGAAAGCCTAAACTATAAGCCCCACCCCCACCCACCCCAAAAATTCCAAGTTCACTTCCCTCTTCCAAGAACCGAAATGACCAATCAGAAGACAGTGACAAGGTCAGTCAAATTTCAAACTGTGTGAAATCAGAATGACCATTATTTTTAGATGTTTACTCTACTGTAATGTAACAAAGAGACTATCCAACAATGAATTATAAAAACCTTGAGTTGTTTATAAACTAATATCCACTATTTCTATATTATTATGAAGAAGCATGAAAATCGATTTTGAAATCAATCGGTTTGGAATTATTTCTTGAATATGCATTTCTTCTAAATGTTCTGTTTCCATATAGATTTAAAATTGCTACTTCACATATACAGATAGATATTTTCTAATTCGTGAAATATCGATGTCTTTCTGAAATTCTTAATAAATGCTTCTTTTTTTTTGTTATCATCAAATCAATTTTATTTTCATAGATCATAGATAAAAGAAAATAGTTTAAATGAATCTGCATAGCTTTTCGGAAGAAGAAAACTGGCATAATTATGTTGTTAAATGCATTGTTTTAAGTTACACTCGAAGAAAAACCGTAGCGATATTATTTATTTTCGTGTAGGAAATTTATCGTTTTCTTGCTAAATCATTGGGTTTATCGATTTGCTTTTATGCTTCAAAAAGCAAAGAATATTGTTTGCGCTCATAACGTTTAATTGTTATTAGAGAGGACACAGCACAAATGCTTTTAAGTCGATGAGAATAGCTTTTAAAAGAGTTATCGCTAAAACATTTCAACATTGATTTTTCTGTTAATATATTTTTTTTTTTTGCTGTTATAAAGTTTACGGATTATTTTATTTTTTTATAATATTCATCGAGATAGATAATACCGTAGTGTACCTAAATAACCCGTTTTCGAAGGAAAATTGTTTACAATAATATTGTCAGAAATTTGTCTAAAATGAGGGAGATATGGCGGTGGGGTTATTCTGTGAATTATTTTCATTTATATTTTTACATTTTGTCACTACATATAATCTTGTAGATCCTTCGGTCAATATATATATATATATATATATATATACCCACACACCCACACACACACATATATATATGTGTGTGTGTGTATGCGTGTATATATATATATATATATATATATATATATATATATATTGACCGAAGGATCCACAAGATTATATGTAGTGACAAAATGTAAAAATATAAAGGTGAATAATTGTGTATGTATGTATATATGTATGTATGTATGTATACAGGGTGCGGACGTTATTTAAGGACACGTGAATTGTAGATTAATACTTTATCGGATTAACCTCTTCTTCATTTCCTTTTCAGAAATTAATAATGACAGACCCTATATTGACTAATGAAACGAAAAGGCATGCCCTGATTGTGGTATTAAAAGCTAATCATGAATATTTAGAAATTCCAGGTTTTCGTAAAGTTGCAAGATCTTTTGTACACAAGATTCTTCAACAGTTAGAAAATGAAATTGCCAACGTTATCCCCGTATCAAAACGAAAAAAAAACAAAAACATTCTCACCGAAGCCCAAGCATTCAATAAGAACACTTGAATTTATTCACATGGTTTAGTGAATAATTGACGACAATCGGGGTCAATCAATGATGTCAATAGCAAAAAAGTTGCGTGTGGCTGAGAAAACAATAAAAAAAATACTGTGCATGATAAATGTCATACATGATAAAGCGAGGACAATTCATTTAAGAAAAAAAAGAAGAAAACCCCTTAAACAGATCTAAAAGACAAACTCAAATATCCCACAGAAGCTGGTATGATTTCGGTTTTCTCAGATGAGATAAAGTTTGACCAAGACCAAAAGATTAACAGAAGGAATGAAAAATGTTCAGATCCTCCGGAGTTTCCAAGAATTATGCATCCAAATTTTCCTTCAGGTGGCATGGCCTTTGGTGTTGTTAGCAATGAAGGACATGTTATGTCTCCATTCTTTTTCCCCACAATGTCTTAGATTAAATGCTGCTGCTTACATTGACGTTTCGGATAAAATTGTATAGCCTTGGATTAACAACCCGGACAACATATCAAAATATATTAGAACTAAAGATATTCTTGTCAACTAGTAACCTGAAATTTTATGTAAGAAGAAATAGGTATTTGTGATGTTGCGGCTTAGACCAGAATCTGGTTGGCTTGTAGATGCATCTTCTTAGATCATCGCTTGTTTCTGGAAAAAGTAATCCAGATAAAATAACCGAAATCATAAAACAATTGTAGTGAAACTCTCTCTCTCTCTCTCTCTCTCTCTCTCTCTCCATTTCTATACCTCGTTTTCTCTGTCTGTCTGTCTGTATGTATGTATGTATGTCTCTCTCTCTTACTCACTCACTCACTCTCTCTTTCCCTCTCTTTGCCTCGCAACATCTCTATACCTCGTTGTCTCCGTCTGTCTGTCTGTCTGTCTGTCTGTCTCTCTCTCTCTCTCTCTCTCTATATATATATATATATATATATATATATATATATATATATATATTATAAGAATGATTTGGTATGTACGAGTCGACTTATAATGAGATGTCATTCAGATTTGAAATCTCGCATACAACTTAATATGCTTACAACTAAGAAACACACAAAATTTGGTTATGATTCAATAATTAAAAGAAAATTCAGAAGTAACGTATACTGACCCCTCCACCCCTAACCCACTCCACCTTTGGTGTTATATATATATATATATATATATATATATATATATATATATGTATGTATGTATATATATATATGTGTGTGTGTGTGTGTGTGTGTGTCTTGTGTGTGTATGTGTGTGTGTGTGTGTGTGTGTGTGTGTGTGACATCGTGGTAAGCGAGTTCGAACTCGAGTCGTGCTATTACATTCACTTTCGGACCAATGCCGTTTGAAAAAAGTATGGATCTCTCCATCTATGCAGTTTGGGGTTAAATCATACTGCTACGTTTTTTTTTTATACAAGGATGGCTTCGGCGTTAAATTACCCAGATTTGACACAGGTTGATGATCTAAATAAGAAATAAAGAATCTGCGTCAATCATTACTTTTTATTACATGCCTGACACCCTGACCTTACCAACTGTTCGTTCAATTGGGCAGATGCTGCTTGAAGGATGATCCTACGCCGGAATCTAAACCAGATAATTACTGAGATAATGGTATTTCCATGGAAATCTTACCTGTGGCAGTCAATTATCCAAAAGCAATTCTAAACTAATGTATTTGCCACTACTTATAAAGTCCTATACCGGAGGATCATTAATTTGGTGTTCACGTTGATTAATACGAATTATAAGTTACCAGTTTTGATTTGGCAAAACTAATTTAAAAATTATTATAAAACTTTCAAGAAAAATGACAAAATACCAACAGAAGTTTGTGATCGACTTGTAATATTTTTTAAAAAGATACAAATTGCAAAATAGACAGAAAACTCGCTGGGAGAGAATTTACAAACATTGTAGAATATTTATTGACGTCCGCTATGTCGGTGATAGCTGATCACCTGATGAGGTAGATGGCACATTAAATGGAGGGATTTCTGTTGTTTTATTCGTCCGGTGTCTGAAGCCGTGGAAATCTGGGGAAACTAATAACGGATACAAACTGTGGAGTAGCATCTTCATTCTTATAGGAATCAGCTCTACTTTAAATTTTAATAGAATAAAAAATGGGAATGCAATTTCTGGGGAAAGAGAAAGATAAACAATAGAAAGAAAATAATGTTTTCAAGAGACAGAGTGTCATGTTGTTTCTCGGGTGAGCCAGCTCAGAGCAACTCTCTTCTGGGTTGGCTAGTCACTGGTGAATGATTAGTAATTGGGCCAAAATAAATAGATAAAACCGGGAGATTCGAATTTTCTGGGGAAAACCAGAAATTTCCAAAGTGTTCAAGAAATACTAGAACTGGAGACAGATATGTTTCCTCCACCCATACCGGAGGTGGAGGAAAAAGATTGGGTGACGACAGACAGGAGTGGATTGCGAAAGAGAGATA
>CM042139.1:131650761-131675761 GCA_023376005.1 Doryteuthis pealeii
ACTGGTGTTGAGGCTCCATTTCTGGATATCTGGAAGTGTGTACCACCTGTTCATTTCCATTACTCCCATGTCCACTGATCCAGAGTGGTAATACCCGTTAGAGTCTCGTCTATGGGTCGAATAGATCTGTTTACAAATGATTGGTTTTCGATAAGACCTCGTGCAAAAATATTTTGGCAGATAGTAAGTTGAAGTTGCGTGAGATAGCAGAGAAGTTGAAGATATCAGACAGCAGTCTTTACCATTTTGCATGAACATTTATCAATGAGAAAGCTGTGTTCAAAGTGGGTGCTGCGTTTGCTCACAGTCGATCAAAAATTACAACGCCTCGACGATTCAGAGTGTTGTTTGCAACTGTTTCGACGCAACAAAAAAGTTTTTGCGTAAATATGTGACAATGGATGAAACATGGATCCACCACTTCACTTCGGATACAAATCGGTAGTAAGCTGAGTGGACAGCACCAGGTGAAAGCCGTCCAAAGCAACCAAAGACGCAAGCATCAGCAGACAAGTTTTTTTTTCCTCCTATGCGCAAGGTATTTTGTTCATCGATTACCTTGATAAATGAAGAACAATCAATATCGAATATTATATAGCATTATTGGCGCGTTTGAAGGACGAAATCGCAACAAAATGGTCACAAATGAAGAAGAAAACGGTGCTCCTTTACCAAGGCAATGCATCGTGTCACAGGTCGTTCGTAACAATGGCAAAACTACATGAATTGGAATTGCTTCCACACCTACCCTATTTCCCAAATCTGGTCTTTAGCGACCACTGACTGTTTGCAGGCCTCAAAAGAATGCTGCAGGGAAAGGTATTTGGCTTCAATGAAGAAGTGATATCGGAAACTGAGGCGTATTTTGAAGTCAAATACAAATAATTCTACAAAAAATGCATCGAATTGTTAGAGAAGCGTTGGAATCAGTATATCACTCTAGAAGGAGACTATGTTGATCAATAAAGTTGAATTTTGCCTAAAAGTTGTTGTTTTATTAGTTAGGCTCGGGACTTATTTAGTGATGTGATATATATATATATATATATATATATATATATATATATATATATATATTCCAAAGACTGTAGGTAACTGAGTCCTATTTGCTTGGTATGATTTCAATTCCAACACATTTAAACGATATTGAGAATATTAGTCAAACGGATTTAAATCTGACAACTTTAAATTGAGATTAAGATTAAAGATATTCAAGATAAACACTAATAAGATGTCTTGCTGATTTTTTTTTTTTAATTAAAAAAATTTTTTTTTTTCAGAAAAAGAGTTATGCTCCAGAAAATAATGGTCGTGTTTCAGTTTTCCCACCATAAAAACAACTGAAGTGAAAATCTTATATATTTCAAATAAATGCTGAACAAAAAGACGTTTTCTTAAAGAGCTCATATCTCCGCTAATTTATAGAATTAAAGACCTCCTTCGGTAGAATTGTAATCTACGAATCGGACTCTAACTGAAACATCGACAAAATCGACACCAGAATCTTGAATGAAAATATGTTTTTTTTAAGTTTTAAGATTTGTAGATTTTACATAGAGATATATTGGTAACATATTTAATTGAATGAGAATACGTAATAGTCAAATACAGGTATAAGCTATAAAAGAAATAGTAATTATGAGTCGCTGATACATTTTAACACATAGTAGTTTGTAGGTAATTTTGTTTTTATGGCATATCAACCCATGTGCGTATTTAATGCCAAAATTTGTTCTTTTGTATATATGATATATAGTTTGTAAGTATATAATTTTGTTTGGTTTGGTTTTATAAACTGGTAGTATTGATATTCTTTCTGTTTATGTATATTGATGAAGGGGTAGAAAATATTTGTTATATTTTTCATTGACTTCCTGAGAATTAAAAATTGGTAGAATTCATAAACTGGTGGCTGACCCTTGGCAACCACTTTCTAAAACGCATATGATAAAAATGTTTGTGTATTTGACATGCGAGCAATCTAAGAATACAGACGGGAAAATCATATAGGTGTTAAAACTTGATATGACCATCCTATTGATTGGATATGGCTTCTTCGACTGCTAGTCTAGCCCAATTCAAGGTTGGAGTGGAGTGTTTCATGCCATGAGACTAGGTAATACCCGGTTACCGGACAGCCTAGCCACCACGATCTTATCTTTGTGCATTACTACTATTCCCCACCCACCCCAACAGGTGGCAATATTAAAGGAGGTTGTGCCCCTCTGTAGAGGTTCACTTGTTGTATTCTACAGCCCTATCTGGCAGGGAGAGATACATAGAGTTTTGTATACGTTTTATGCTTATAAAGCAAACGAAAATCTTTTTGAAATATCATACCACAACCATTTCATGTGTTCGAAGATTGTGACTCGAGACCAATATCCCATAATCTATTTCACTTTTCTATATTTCAAAAATTGCACGTATTTGCTTTTTTTTCATTAATTCTGTATGCTACAGATATTGTAACGTTGTTAGCAAGTGGTTGCAGAATGCTGATAGATAGGTTATATCGGAAAGCTAGCATGTGGAAGAATGAGACAGAGACAGAGACAGAGACAGACAGAGACAGAGACAGGGAGAGAGGGGGGAGAGAAAGAGAGGAGGAGAGGAGGAGAAGGAAGTTGACAAAGTTTAAAATCTTGTCCTGTAGGCTGGCTGTAAAAATATATTTGCTCTAGTATCACGGACTGAAAATACTAATTAATGACAAATGTGCCGAAATCACTAGACGTGAGTTTGACCCGGGAATATCGCGCACGGAAGCCGGAAGTGAGGGTTCGGTGCACTCTGAACCCCAATAAAAGAAAATGGGCTTTTTATTCCCTCTTTTTTCTAACAGACGTAGCGTGGCAGAGACCAATTATTACCATTCAAAGATACACGAAGAGCTGTTTCCAACAATAATGAAGATACTACTCCACACATCCGTTATTCGTTTCCTCACACTTCCACGGCTTTAGATGCTCGACTGAGTGAATATAACCATAAAAAGTCCTACATTTGAGGTGAGGTGTGTGTTTGTGTCCCCTACCTCAACAGGCGATAGACTATCACTGAAACAGCGGACGTCGACGTATATTCTACATTGTTTGTAAGTTTCTTCCTGTCAGTTTTCTGTCTATTTGGCAATTTGTATCTTTTTAAAAAAGATTACAACTCGATCACAAACTTCTGTTGGTATTTTGTCATATTTATTAAAAGTTTTATAATAATTTTTAAATTAGTTTTGCCAAATCAGAACCGGTACCTTATAATTCGTATTAGTCAACGTGAACACCAAATTGATGATCCTCCGGTATATGACTTTATAAGTAGTGGCAAATACATTAGTTTAGAATTGCTTTTGGATAATTGACTGCCACAGGTAAGATCTCCATGGAAATACCATTATCTCAGTAATTATCTGGTTTAGATTCCGGCGTAGGATCATCCTTCAAGCAGTATCTACCCAATTGACCAAAAAAAAGGTAAGGTCAGGGTTTGTGGCATCCAATAAAAAGAAATGATTGACGCCTATTAGCTATATCGTTCTTTACTCATCCACCAGTGCGAAAGATGTGTCTGTTTAAGGGTCGTGCTTTGTAGATGTATTTAGTGGTAAGAATTCGTTTGGTTACTTTGTTTAAATGCGTATTAGGATTCGTGGGTTACTTAATATCATATTGTTGTAGATGGACAGCAGTAGAACGATTTAAGCTGAAAACTGGGAATATGAAGGAATTCATACTTTTTCAAACTGCATTAATCCAAAAGTGAATGCAATAGCACGACTGGAGTTCGAACTCGCTTACTACGGTGTCACACACACACAAACACACACACACACACACACACACACACTCATATATTATATATATATATATATATATATATATATAGAGAGAGAGAGAGAGAGAGAGAGGAGAGAGAGAGAGAGTGGGAAAGAAGAGTGATTTTTGCAAGTGTATTCTTGACGATTTTGGTTATTTTCACAAATACATATTTCTCCTTACGTAAACCTACAGGTGACTAATTGAAAAAAATCTTTAGCTATAATATATTTTGATATATTATCTGATTTTATTATATAATGTCAATTAAATCGATTTACCAGACGCAATGTTCACTTGTTTATTCACCAAGTTCCTGACGAAATTTTAAATGATATAACCATTCTGAAAGTAATTAGACAATTTAGAAATAAAATATATAAGCAAATGAAGTCAGACATTCTTAATTTTATTTATGGGTTTCTTTGATTGAATATATAGATAAACATTTAATTTCATTTTACGTTTATATATATATATATATATATATATATATATATATATATATATATATATATATATATATATATATATATATATATATAGAGAGAGAGAGAGAGAGAGAGAGAGAGAGAAATATCACAATTCCTGTATTCAGGAATATAATGGTATCAAAAAATTTTTACCAGGTAACACCACATTCTCATCTATCCGTTTTTGTTGGGCCTGGAATTATTCTATTATGATTGTTATTTATTGGTCAGATATCTATTAACTTTTTTCGCAATATGTTAATTTCTTTTTTAGTTTCACACACACACACACACGCACACACACACACACACACACACACACACACACACATATATATATATATATATATGTGTGTGTGTGTGTGTGTGTGTGTGTGTGTGTGTGATTTTGTATATTTTATGTCATAAAATCTTTTTATACAAGATAAACACCAATAGGATGGTTTGTTGATATTTTATTAAAAGAATTTAAAAAAGCATTTTTTCGGAAGAAAGTTTATGCTTCAGAAACTGATGATTTAGTTTCCATTGTTTAAAATTGTTTTTTTAATGTGTTCTGCTTAGATTGGCACAAAGCCTCTACTCTGCCTCCATTGAAGGCACACAATCCCTCTCAAATTCAGACCCATCCCTGTTCGTTCAATGTTACGGATCCTGACTGGTAAATCAAAACTGCCTAGCAATAAAGGACACTCCGTAGCCCATCATTCAACAACCACGTCATTGAATTAGTGCTTGCTCATAGTCCTCTTCAGTTTCCACCATTTCACCGGATGATACAATTCCGCCAATGTGACTCTTGAAAGAGACATTCCATTAATTTTTTTTCGACCCTGAGGCTTGAGGAGAACATTGAACTTTTATCTACATTTCCCTTTCCTTTCTTCTTGATATATATATTTGTTAATAATACCCAACCTTTATGTTGATGTCTTGAGTCTTATTTTTTTAATGTTTATTTCTTTGTTTCCTGTTCTTTTGTCGCCGTTTGGGTAAACTTCTGCTCGATTCCTTCGCACAAGTGAGAAGGCAGAATAGCCGCAAATATCGAGAATCTAGTGAACTCAGCAGTATCTGATCTACAATAAATCTTCCTAACCATTTTGATACGGTATTTATATTCCTGTTTACTTTAGAAATAAAGTGAGGGCTGTTTAACCTGTCCATCTCTTGGCTGGTCCATTAAAGTAGGTGTGATATCAAAGGTTTTGGATTGTTTAAAATTAAAATGTAATATTTAAATGAAACCATGTTCAAAGATAAGCAGGTTTTTATCATTCTGTCTACCTATATATACAAGCGTAACCTTAAAAAAGGGCACATAAAAACATAACGATCTTTTTAGTAGTACAATACACATAGAATACTCTTAGGAAATAACTATATTTTCAGTCAAATTTGAAAATTGCAGCTTTCTACTTGGTAATTTCTGGCGGTTGATGCTGACATTTCTTGTTTTCCTCTTCTTATTTTCTGGGGCTGTGGCATTTTATGGCCATCTCAATTCGACCCGTTAGGTTTTTTCCTCTGATTATTCATGTGTATAATATCATGTTTATGCTTGTACATACTCAGGCGTTTTTTTATGCTTCTCTTCAATTTTTGTCTTACGTTTTTTTTTTTCTTCTGGAGCACTTCTGTTTTATTCTGTGTCTGGTCATGCATGATCGCATCTAAAAAAAATCCGGTTTCTGTTCATTGTTTAAGGATGTGTTTTGTGCATTCTCATGTGTTCGTGCATGCACACTGGAGAACTTGTGTTTTTTCTTCTTATATTTATGGGGTTGGCTATGTATATATTCCTCACCGTATATTAGGCATTTTTCCCTGTGTGGGCAGGCTCTGAAGACCTCCGACTTTGTGTTCAGGAATTGGTTTGGGGATATTCCGCAGTTTTTCTATTGTACATAGTGAGTATATTTTTGATACATTTGGGTTGGTATAATATTTTCCATTTTATGTTCTAGTGTTTGACCTATTTTGTGTGTTCCCATACTCTGTTTACTAGTTCTGTGGTGTTTCCCTTGTTTTCATATCTGAATGACGCGTTGTGCTCGTAGTATCTTTGCTTGAAGTTACCATGCACTATTTCCACATAGTTCTAGCTGGTTGTGGGACGATTTATATTGGTTGGTGTAATTACTACTTGGTAATATTAAGCTGCATCTTTGTTGTCGCGGGTAGTCTTTGTTGCTTCTGCATAAACAGGTTGGGTTGTTTCTGGGTTTAGAACTGACTGTTATTTTTATTTCATTGGCGGCCCACAGGAGAAGCTGTTTTTTATTGTATTTCTATTGGAGATTATGTGGTATGTATGTTGGGGTGGGAAGTGCTTATTGACTAATTCTAGGAATTGTTTTGCCAACATGAAATAAAGTGAATATGAGGGGATTAAACCAGATAATTTTTATTTTTCTGTTTTTGGATATGCTTGGTGTGGTGGTTGTGTTTGCTACGTATGTAAACTTGCGTGGTGAGATACAAGAACAGCTCAAACACATATATGTACATACATAAATTAATTGATATTCGCTGCATATTCTTTCACAGGCATGTTGTCTTGACCATAAGTGGCTTACACGCTGCTTTGAAACCAATGGTAACAATCGTACCTTAAGAATTTCTATTACAAATAGATATATTTATATATTAATTTTTATTAGTGGATTTATGGTACATTTTACATTCTAAATGTTTCTTATTATTTACTTATAATATAAAAAAAGAATAAGGGGTTGTTAGTTTCTATAACGTGGGTAAATCTATGGTAGGTTCTATTTTTTTAATTAATTAAGGATTTTTGCAAAGCCAGTATTTGGGGATATATTTGGGTAAAATTTATTCAAAGGTACCTGATTCTAGAAATTTAAGAAAAAGGCACACATGGACACCACTAAGAGGCAAACCTATGCGTAATTAACTGGTAGAGAAAATGTGTTGTTAATTTTCTTCAGATGAGTATCTAAGCGTTTAATTCTTTGCCTACCAAATTTCCCACCACGGCTTTACCAAATTCTCTTGGATTTTTTTTTTACCTCTATAAAGAGATATATCAAGATTCACTATCTATTCACCTCAGAACTTATTCTATTCAAAAAAATATTTATTATTGCTGTAATCTGAGTTCTTCTGCTCAATTATAATGAACTAATCATCAGCGGCTTACGGTAGGACCGCAGTGGTTGGAGAGCCGCTGTGAGGTGTTTAAAGTAGGCAGGAAGTTAATGCATTAATTAATAGGAATACTGGTAACTAAAGACTTTATGTCTAAACTGGCTAAATAAGTATTATTCATGTTTATGTTTTGTTTTCTTCAATTTTATTGTGTATATCACCAGAATTTTTAATGCATGAGTTACTGATTTACCTAGAAGAGAGGTTGATATTGTAGCTATAGTTTCTTTTCCGATTTTATGGGGGAAGACATTGTCTATACCAGAAATGATTGATTTTAAAGTAATTTCATGTTTGTGATTTTTATGATGTCGATAGATATTAGGAATTATAGGGTGCAATAAATTAATGAAGAGCAGAATTTATATTAGTAAATAATCCTTAGCAGATTTGTTGAAAATATTTGTTTCAATGATATGTTATGTAGTATAGTTAGGTCATATGTATTTGTGTAAATTAATAATTCTATTAATTAGTTTGTTATGGTGTAATATCATCATCATCATCATGTCGCGCAGTTTGCACGGATATCCATGACGATCTCTCGCCAACACTCCCTATCATTCATCGACTCTGGTAACTCCTCTGCGCTGCGGTCAGCATCCATACATAGTTGGTCAATGTAGGTCCTGGCTGGGCGGCCCACATTAGCATGCCCATGTGCTAGCTTCCACAGTAGTACGTCGCTTACGAGCTCGCCCTTGCTTCTCCAGCAGTGCCCCGCATGGTGTAATATAATAAGGTATAAAAATATCTAAGTTACATGTAGATAATAGTGGGAAATAACTAGGTGATCTGTCGATTTCTGATTGGTCAGGACAATACAGGGAAGAGATTGAGAGAAAGAGACAGTTATGAGAGATTAATCTAGACTGAGCTGTTGAAGAGAACAAACGTAGTATGAGCGACTTTTCTGCTAGTCATTTTATCTTGGGGTAAAATAAATGGGCTCGGAAAAAACAAGAACGTCTTGAGTTTATTATTAAAAATTATGAACGGTACAAGACAAGATATTCTCAAGAGAGGACCCACGAAATTTCCAGACTCAAAACAAAAAGCTGAAAACTCCATCCTAACAAACAATAAAGAGATACCAGCAACTCCGGTTCAGAACAGCAGACAACACCACATTCCAACCAGGAAAATAGAAAAAGGTACATAATATTACTATTACCATTATAATGTAATCACTATTTTTAGATGCAACCCCAGAACGATACAATGGTATTGTGTAGTGACCATAATGACATCATCCCCTCCTTTATGATGATAATTTAATTGTTTATGAACATACTTTTTGGTTCAGCTAAATATCTTCTAGGTGAAGTATGGTCATTGGTGATAGCTTTAGTATGCGCGTTAATTACTCCCTGTATAATAACCTTCGAGAAATCAGGATCATCGCTAAACTTTGTCTCAGAATATTATCTTATCATAAATCTAATCATTTATTTCTCTCACCCTTTCTTAATACATGTAGAATAGAGGGTATAATGAGGAGAAAACCATCAGCTGTGGTTGACTGTTGACTGTTTATCTCTCTCTCTCTCTCTCTCTCTCTCTCTCTCTCTCTCTCTCTCTCTCTCTCTCTCTCTCTCTCTCTCTCTCTCATCTAGAATTTATCGAGTGAAGCCTAAAATGCTTTTTTGACAAAATTACTTTAGCCCCCCTACAGAAAATAATTTACCAAAAATCAGGGAATTATCGGATTTTTATGAAATGTTCAGTATTTATTTATCAACGAATGATCTTTATAATGCATTATTTATTTTATTTCAAAACTTTCTCATTTTTTTCAGGTCACTTAATTTTGTTGGGGGAGTAACATTTTTTGCGAGTTGGTCATTTTCGGTACTAATTACAGTATAAATAAAGAGATAACAGACCAAAGTTATGAATAGAAACAACAACAAAAATGTTTACGGTGTCTTTTCTATGAGAAAATAAGTACCGAAAATCGTAAAAATAAAATATAAAAAAACAATATATAATTAATTTTTGGGAGATTTCTTTTTTACTCATTTCGATAATTATCTTATAAAAAAAATATACATCGATATTTTTTCTGCTTAAAAAGGGGGCTAAATTTTCAATAGAGTTTTTCTTCAAAACTTATTACTTTTGGTATCTAAATTAAGGTTTGTATTAGATAGATATTTATTTCAAGAAACTAAAAATATAACATTTTAAACTTAACATCAAGGTTTTCATATTTTAAATGAAT
This sequence comes from Doryteuthis pealeii, assembly GCA_023376005.1. Classification (NCBI taxonomy): domain Eukaryota; kingdom Metazoa; phylum Mollusca; class Cephalopoda; order Myopsida; family Loliginidae; genus Doryteuthis; species Doryteuthis pealeii. The sequence continues at coordinate 131,660,448 of CM042139.1, forward strand.
TTTATATATTAATTATTCATAGCAAAAATACTAAATGAAAGTTTTGATATAGAATAACTAATACGTTATAAAATTCATTAATTGATAAATCAATACTGAAAATTTCATAAAAATCGGATAATTCCCTGATTTTTGGTAATTTTTTTGCAATCGCGAATGTTATATTAAATTTGTAAAAAAATCATTTTAAGCCATTTAAATCAGCGTTTCAGACCGAAAGCGATAAAAATTGACCGAAAAATCGTTTTAAATTTTTTTTTTAATTGTATATGTAATGATATTTTTCTTTCTTTAATGATGGTCATTATGTTACTACTTATCGTTTTAGACAAAAGTTTGACCTTAAATAATTGATTTAATTATTTTTAATTCGTTTTTAAAACAAAAGATCTGTCACAAGCAGACGAATTATGGGCCATCCTACTATTATCTTATAAAAGAAAAGATATACATCAATATTTTTTCTGTTCAAAAGGAAGGGGTCCTAAATTTTCAATATAGTGTTTCTAAAAAAAGTATTAGATAACAATAATAAACTAAAGTAGTTATTAAATGGATATTTGGTTTTAGAATCTAAAAATAGGAAATTTGAAACTTAAAATTAGGCGTTTCATATTATAAATGAATTCAAAATATTAATTTACCATAGCGGAAATACCTAATTAATTCAGAAAGTTTTGAAATAAAATAAGTGATGCATTATAAAATTCATTTATTAATAAATCAACACTGAAAATTTCATTAAAATTGGACAATTCCCTGATTTATTTTACATTATTGTGACTTTTTAATAATATAAGCCGAGCTCAATGGGTGACCCAGCGGGTCACGGGTTTTCTAGTATATATATATATATATATATATATATATATATATATATATATATATATGCATATGTATAAAATATATAGTGATCTAATTAGTTATATATATATATATACATATATACATATATATATATATATATACATATATATATATATATATATATATATATATATATATAACATATATATATATATATATATATATATATATATATATATATATATATATATATATATATATATATATATATATATATATGAAACGATGTTATTATATGAATTTTTATTTGTGTAAAAGGATATACTCTGTAATCAATATTTACCAGTGATATAATGTCCCCGAAAAGGCAAGATATTATATTTAACAATCAAATTTTGTTGTCTAAATAGGATACGAACGTATTGAATTACCTATGTGTACTCATAGTTTTCTACTTTGTTTATTGATTTAATCAAACTACTTTTATATCGACGGACCCTTTGTAAAACAAATTTAACTTACATTTTCTATCATCAGAGAATATTAACTATTTTTTTTGTTTTCTTTTAATATCATTTAATTACCATTATTGAATTATATTATTTTGTCGGCAGGACGACGTCCGTTTTTGGCAAGCCAACACAATCCATTGTTTTTATTTCCCTGGCGTAAAAAAAATAATTTTTCTTTTTAATTAAAAATGAAACAAAAAAACTGAACAAAGAACAATAAATGACCAGAAGATGTTTATTTTCTCTCTGCAAAAGATGTTTGACTCAAGAGACTCGAAGACGAGGTGAAAATATCCAAGATAGACGACAAAAAATTAAAATTAATCGAAAAAATTCAGACTAAAATAAACGAAATTTAGTGAAACACAGAAAAATATATTGTTTAAACTAGAAGTCAAGACTTAAGATATCACTTTGAATAATTTTCACGTCTATTTACACTACCCTCTCTCCTCTCTCTCTCTCCCCCTCTCCTCTCTCTCTCTCTCTATCTCTCTCTTCTATATATATAATATATATATATATATATATATATATATTAGAAAATACGTGACCCGTTGGGTCACCCATTGTGCTCGGTTTAGATTGTTGGAAAAAAATCACATGATAATATTATTTCACTAATTTAAAGTTTTCCCAAACTGTCCAAATAAGTTATTTAAACTGGAGTAAACATTTTCAAATGACCAAAGGAAGAACAAGAGAAGGTTCATTTGGTTAATTAATTTGTAATTAAAGGTAAGTAGGATTTTAATCATGGATATCCATGACAATCTCTAGCCAACTCTATCAATCATTGATCTCAAGAGGTCCTCTTCATAGTATCCAATATCTGCACAGAGTTGGTCAATGTACATCTTTGCTCAACGGTCCACACTGGCGTGGCTGTCTGCAGGTTAAAATTTTATTATAAATAATTTCTAACATTGTAATTCTGATTTTCCCAACTTTCTTTTTCAATAATATTAAGAGTTAAATCGTGAGGCATTTACCTATTCTTCTAGTAAATAAATTATGTCGTAGCTGACAATTTAATTCTAAACAACTTATTTTCTAATAAACTCTTGATTTGTTTTGTATTAAAAACTGTAGGAAACATAATATTTTTATAAGTATATATTAACATTACCGACAAAAACTTAGTTACAATAAAAAGACATTGGTTTGTTTGTGTGTGTGTATTATTTATCTCATACATTTTTTAATCTCAAAACAATCTTAAATCGGTTAAACTTGCAAATCGTCGTCAAAATTACGGAAACTTATTTGGGGATATATGACAGTTGTGAATTAACTTTTTTTGCGAATTCTGTTACGGTTTAGGGGTTAAGGTAACTAAGTTTTTGTCGGTAATGTTAATATATACTTCTTATAAAAAATTTGCGAAGTTTAACCCACAAATCTTGATTTTAAAACAAAATAAGCTGATTTGAATTATTTCACAGCTAAATTTATTTTAATTTTTCGGAAAAGAGAAACAAAAAAAATTTATCTACTTACCAAATAAGTTGATTGATTCACTAATTTAAGATAGATAAATTACCAAAAATCAAAGAGTTAGTCAGCAATGTATTCTTTTAGTTTGTTTTAGTTAAACGATGGGGGTCGTCAACGTTTGCTCATTTGAATAAGATCCCATCACATTTAAATATATAACTACTTTTTTTTTTTTTTTTTTTACCCAACATGAAATATTTTAAAGTAAGTTTAATAATCATGTTAAATTTGACTCTATAAATTAATAATTAAAGTAATTCAAAAAAATCTATTTTAAAGTCTGATTTACGCCACTTTATTAAAAAAAATTCTCTTTAGCCTGGAGAAATGAAAGGGGGTGAATCTACGTACGTAGGTACTTGGGTGTGGGCGTCAGTGCTGATTTTTCAGTTATTACAGGCACTCTCACTAACTGACAAATACAAACTTAACTGATAAAGCGAGATGGGAAGAGTGACAGGTAGTCTCCAAGACAATGATTGGTCGGTCGTTGACTTAATTGCTAATTACGCCTAATTAAAGCCAATTAAACTGATTTTTTTTCATACACTTTGTAGTGCTAACACAAGGAATATCTAAGTATAAATATTGTGTCCATAACATAAATAGAAAAAAATCCTTTAGCTGGAGAAGGTTGATAAACTCAGCTATATATATATATATATATATATATATATATATATATATATATATATATATATATATATATATATATATATATATATGTACAAGCATGTAAACGTTTACATGTACGTTTGAGTTGTCTAATTTGGTTGAAACCTATCTCGGAAATATTCGATATCATTCACCTACACCACTCCATATATAAATATATACGTGATATATATATATATATATATAATATATATATATATATATATATTCTCACACACAAAGTGCAATAGAAATATATAAATGAAAATCTTAAATATTTCATATATATATTTATTTGAGCTTCTTGATTTTTCAAATCTGATTTCAAAATGAACAAGAATTACAAACCGCTGTTGTATTATGTGTGTTTATGTCTGGTATCAATATCTTGTACACACACACACACACACACACATTCATATATCTATGTTTTGTATACATACGCACTCATATATGTACATATATATGTGTGTGCCGATAAACAACCACTTCGGTAATGATAACTGACCACATGTTGTACCCATATTTCTTATCTTCTCTTCCCCCCTATATATATATATATATATATATATATATATATATATATATATATATATATATATATATATAGAATGGGTTCAAAGAAGAGATGTTATAGAACACAATATGAGTTTTATGTATTATGTTAAACAAAAAAAAAATATATCATTTTATAATCTAATAACTTGACTAATTCTCGTTCAGATGATCTAATATAGTAGCATCCGTAGAAACAAGACACAAGTTTATGTTTAATGTTGAAACACCTCTTTTTCTCCAGTCAATGGCATTTCTATACGTGAACATAGAAAACACAAATCAATGTTTACTAAGGAGTATTAGTGTGTTTTATTTAGTTTTCAGCTTTATTCTGTCTTTATCACAATCCCTCATCGGATCTTTACCCGAGACATCAAGCGAGAAAAGGTACTTATTATATGTAGACTATATGGTTGCTGTTTTTTGTTGTTTTCTGTTGTTTTTATTTTCGCTTTTCGCTCCTTTTCTTTCCTTTTTAGTTGTTACTTTTCAACTCATATTGGTTGTAGTCTCTTCAGGAGATGAACACTAGCAGAAAGTGCAATTTATTGTATTTCATTTAGGCTGGAACTGCCAGGTATTATTATTATTTATCTCATTGAGAGGTTTTACACAGGTCTAAGCTGCTGGTTTTTCGTTGGAGGCTGAGTGACGGCCAGCCTCTTCAGATCTCCAGGACTCCTCTGAGTATTTTAGCTGATCCTAACAATTCACCCAGACTCTTTTCCAAACACTTGAGGATCGTTACAAGGACACTAATTACAATTGGTACGATCTTTATCTTCATGTTCTAAAGTTTTTTCCAGTTCTCTATCCAGGTCCGGGCATTTTCGTTTTCTTTCAATTTCACTCTGTGATTCATCAGGACTGAAGAATTTACGGGATAGCAAGTTTTCCACCGCTTGTTAATTATCACTATGCCTAGTCTCCAATCCGGAATCCTAGTCTCCAATCCGGGATTAGGTGATATGTCTGTATCCCAAAGTCACAGATAAGTTCATGCGTCTCATTCTCTAGGAGAGATTCAGGTTTGTGCATATAGCATTTAGTATCATGGAGATGATTTATTATCTTGCACAATTCCCATTGGATCACCTTTTCCACTCAATCGTGTTTAGTGTTGAATACTCTTTGAACTAGTTTTTTGCATTCGCTTATTATATTATTAAGTTTGGTCTTTGACGACACACATTCTACCCTTGTTATTCTGCTACATCTTATCTACTTTTGCTTCCATATAGTTTGTTCTCATAGAATTATTGTACTGTAGTTATTATTATTATTATTTTTATTATTATTATTATTAGTAGTAGTAGTAGTAGTAGTAGTAGTAGTAGTAGTAGTACTAGTAGTAGGAAGAGGAGGAGGAGGAGTAACCTTAGATAGTTTTGAGCTAAAAAATGATCAAAATTAAAATTTCTGGTATATTCTGATATAAATTTTCTGTAGAATCTTTGGCATCATTCTGACCAATCCGTTCATTTCCTCGTCATTTCCAACGAGAAAATTCCTGGTATAGATATAGTAGTAATGATAAAATGAAGATTTCACATGTGCTATTCTTATTTATTTATTTTTTTTTTTTTTTGACAGGGAGAGTTATTTTCACCAGTATGTTGCAATCTGAAAAAAAAAGTTTCTTTTTGAAAATTTTCCTAAATGCATCTCACTTTTATTCTATTTTTTGAAAAAGTAACTTTACATTTTTAAAAGATTTTCTCCAGACTAATTTCTGGAAGAAATACTATGCATCATTATACCGAATATTTCGTTCGCTCACAACTTTTGAAGCAAGAACAAAGTCAAAGTTTTTCCTTTTTTAAAAAAAAAAAGAATATCTGCTGAAATATTTCTTTCGATGAGATTGAAAGTTATGTAAGTAAAAGCCACTGAAGTTGTCAAATACTATCCCAACGTAAAAAAAAAAAAAATTAAAAGAACGGAAAGAAAAAGAAAAAGAAAAAGTAAGAAAATTTTAGCCTTATTTCAATAATGGGATATTTTCACTAGGTAATTGAAATCTATAATTTAAAATCCATTTAAAGTGACATTATACTTTTTTGCATTAAGAAACATGAGATATCAGTACATAAACCTATGTAAGTGTCAGTCATGGTAGGTTTTCATCATCGTTTTAATAGATACGTGTATATCAGAACATATATATATATATATATATATATATATATATATATATATATATATATATATATATATATATATATATAAGTGTGTGAGTGTTTTTGTGTGTTCGTAACTTATCTGATAATATAAGATGTGCGCCGACAAAAATTACACGACGAATTTTTACAAAATATTTTTTTCTGTTAGAAGGATACTTACTCGTCAAATTATAGGTGTAATGCTTTGCAATATAATCATGCAAGATACATTATTACTGAATTGCAATGTCAATGCTCGATGGATGCGCCATGAAACGTTATTTTAATCCGGCCTAGTGGGATGTCAGGAATTATTTTTCTTATTCAACTGAAAGAATTTGAACCGTTATTATTATTATTATTATTATTAGTAGTAGTAGTAGTAGTAGTAGTAGTAGTAGTATTCTCAAGTTTGTCACTCTTACTGTAGCCGGTAATTCACTGGAGGCTAAGTGACAACAAGTCTCATCAGATCCCCAAGACTATTCTGAGTATTCTAGCCGATCTTAACAGTGCTGTAATTTGGATGGTCTCGATTTCTTGCTTCACACGAGCGTTAGCTGATGGTCTTTCACTGGAGCCTGTGTGAGAGCAAATCTCCTCAGGACTCAGGGATTTCCTCTGAGTAATTAGATAGTGTTGATTCATCCTCTGAATTTAAATTACCCCAGTCTCCTAACCATATCCTTGGGGACTGTTACAAGAGCACTAACTGCAATTGGTACCCCGTTTTTCTAATGTTCCACATTTCATTTTGTTTGTTTTTTCAATTCTCTGGTAAGTATTTGTAAATATTTTCGTGTGCTTTTATTTTTACTCTGTGGTCCATCGGAACGGCAAAATCCACTAGATGACAAGTTCTCTTAATATCATGTTGGCTTCTCTCTCCAGGATTAGGCGATCCGTTTGTATCTCAAAGCCCCCGGGAATTTTAAGCGTCTCATTCACTAAGAAAGATTCGGGTCTTTTGTAAATACTCTTTGGTAGGATTGTCAAAATATAATATCTTGCACAATCCCTGTGTATCACCTTTATCACACAGTTGGGCCTTGTATTGTACCCTTTTTATTTGCTCCTTTTGGGTTTTCACATCAGCATTAGCTGATGGTCTTTCACTGGAGTCTGAGTGACAGCAAGTCTCCTCAGGTCTCCAGGACTCTTCTGGGTATTCTGGTAGATTGCAGCAGTGCAGTGTTCTGAATGGTGTCAACCCTTCCTCTGATTTCCAAACTTTCCAGACCCTTTTCGAATCCTTTTGGGACTGTTTCAAGTGCACCAACTACAACTGGTATCACTTTCACTTTCATATTCCATAACTTTTTCAGTTCTCTGACAAGGTCCAGATATTTGTCAATTTTTTTCATTCTCCTTTAACTTCACCCTGTGATCTGCTGGCACTGTAAAAACCACCAGTTGACAAGTTCTTTCTTTTTTGTTTATCAACACTAGGACAGGTCTTCTTGCTGGGATAAGGTGATCCGTTTTTATTTCACTGCCGTTGCTGGTGGTCCACAGGAGGCTAAGTGACAGCCAGTCTCCTCAAGTCTCCATGACTTTTCTGAATATTCCAGCCGATACCAACAGTGCTGTAGTTTGCAAGGTCTCGATTCTTCCTTTTATTTTCAATTCCTCCAAATTCTTTTCCAGGGCTTTGGGAACCGTTCCAAGGACACCAATTACAATTGGTACGAGTTTTACTTTCACGTTCCACAGTTTCCTCAGTTCTCTGGCATGGTATACGCATTTGTCTATCTTTTTGCGTTCTTTAATTATCACTCGGTGGTCGGCCGGGGCGGCAAAATCCACGAGATGACAGGTTCTCTTCTTCTTGTCGATTAATATTAGGTCCGTTCTCCTGGCCGGGATTAGGTGATCCATCTTTACCTCGAAATCCCAGAAAACTGAATGCGTCTTGTTCTCCAGGACAGGTTCAGGCTTGTGCATATACCATTTAGTCGTATGGTGAAAATTGAATTTCTTGCACAATTCCCAGTGGATTACTTTTCCCACAGAGTTGTGCCTAGTCTTGTAATCTCTTTGCGCTATTTTGCTGCATTCGGTTATCATATGATTTACCGTTTTGTCTCCACACATTCTGCACTTGCTATTCTGCTGCGTCCTATTCATTTTGCCTTCATATAGTTTGTTCTAATGGCATTGTCTTGTACTGCGATTAAAAGCGATCCGGTTTCCCTCTTGAGGTTACCTTTTCTTAGCCATTTCCATGTCTTCTGATGTGATATTTCTTAAGTTTGAAGCTTGAAGTACCTATGTAGTTGTTTTTCTTCCCATTTCTGTTTTTTTTAATTTCCGGCGTCAGTTTTAAACTGGTTGCCCGCAGACTCTGTCTGTCTGTCTGTCTGTCTGTCTGTCTGTCTCTCTCTCTCTCTCTCTTCTCTCTCTCTCTCTCTCTCTCTCTCTGCTAAAACAAAACATTATTTTCTTTCTTTTTTCCTCTTTCTTTCCCCCCCATGAATTCGACTCCATTTTTCTTGGTTTAATTTTTAAAAAGTTATCAGCTGTTCAATTACATTACAAGAAGAGAAAAGTGGAGTTATTAAAAAGAGACCAGACATCATAGTAGCAGCTAGTCAATCGTTGATTGCATAGCGAAAAGTATCAGTCCAAGAACTTTATGAAAGTAACATAGTCATATCCTCTAAAATACTTTCGGACTCATGAACAAGTAAGCCTTTTAAATAATATAAAACCATTTACATTCGCAAATTAATAACCACCCATACATTTTGTTATGCTGTTACTCATTTTTAAAAAAAGATAATAATATATACACAAAGTTCTTTGTTTGCTACTTATTATTGTTAGCTTGAATTATTGATGCTTCATTTACCTTTACCGTTTTTACCACGGCACACAGAAAATTCCTTTGAAACATTCCGTTATAATTTTGGTAAGCATAGTCACCAACAACTTTCACGTGACCCTGCCACAATGTCTTGCCTGTTATTGGGACTATCATATAGGTCCTAGGGATTGGCGTGACCAGCGGATTTATCGACCGCTTTCTAGCCTAAGTAAGGACCAAAGTGTTGCATGTCATGGACTGCTCAGCCATAAGGATTCCATCCTTAAACATCACGGGTCGCCACCCACTGCCAACAGGTGGCCCAATTCGTTGACTTTATTCCTCTGCAAACGTGCAGTCGGTATATTATATATGGGGATATAATTTTTTCGTATAATTTTATTTTTTCATAAATGACAAAATGTGATCTATACTGACATAGCGCTATTAGCCTTGGGAGAGGTACAAATAGAACTATTCTCTCTCCAGTTATAGGAAAATAGTCGGTCTGGCTGAGATCTTCAACTTTCGTATCACAATCTAGAAGGACAGCACTGAATTCAAACCTGTTAAACTTCGGTTAAACAAATTGACCTTGCATCAAATCCTGCTAGTGCTGAGGGCTTGGTAAATACTACTACAAAAACTTAAGTACCCGCCCTCTCCCCTAAATTTTGTTTATTTCTGTTTGAATTGCTAGATGAATATTACAACGGAAATTGTTTTAAAACTTTGTGTTCATTTCCATATGTTTAACAACAGATTATATGGGCACAGGTGTGTAGAATGAAAGGAAAGGGTATTTCCTTTAATGTTCTCTTTAACAGGAAATCTGTTTTTCATTTCATTCTTTTTAACTTGGCTGATGTTTACCTAATTTAGCGATTCGGTGTAATGCATTAATTCATTTCTTTATTAGAAACTTGCAACGTGTTCTGATTTCTTTGTTTTCTGTGTTGATATTTATTCTGTTTCCCAGCGTCAAGATGAGCGAAACAACTGAGCGAAAATCTTGCCTAACTATTGGATGAATTTGTCTCGAAGTGATGTAAGTGAAAAAAACAGTGAAAAAGAGACAAGAGTTGTTTATGAAGTAACGGTATGTAAGGTTAAAATGTAGATAAAAGAGATGCAATTGTTTGGAAGGATGGAAGGAAATGGAATGAGAATATAGAGTGAATGGAAGAAGAAATAAACAGAGGCCAAACATGGATAATAGAAAATAAAGAAAGGTTTTTAAAAAGATAGAATTTAAGAAAATATTAGCGGAAGAACCGAAGAACAAGATAAAAGAAAAGTAAAATAATAAATGAATACTAAGTAATAGAAAAAGAAGGAAATTGAAAAATATTCTAAATATTAAAAAAAAGACTAAGTGGTAATACAGAAAAATTTAGAAAGCTAAATTCTAAATATGAAGAGACAAAAAGAAAACAAAGAAAGAGAAGAAGGAAACATTAGTTAATTGCAAAGATCCGTTAAAAATACAAAGAAGAAAAAAAGAAAAGAAGGAAGGAAGGCTGGAAGGGAAAAATAATGAATAGATGATATCCAATAAAAATGAAGAGAAAAGAAAAGAAAGAAGCAAAAAGGAAGAGAACAATGAATACAGAAAAAAAAAAGCTGTTAAAATTTTAAATAAGAAAAGTAAAAAAGGATGACATTAAAAATTAATGAATAGAGAATATCCGTTAAAAATGAAAAATAAAATAAAATAAAAATAAAAACTAAAAAAAGAAAGACAATAATGAATACAGAACAAAAAATGCTGTTAAAATCTCCAAAAAAGAAAACGAACAAAAAAGAAATAACAATAACAAAATAAAACAAAGAGAACAGGAATTCAAGTCGAATTTCATGTAGTAACAAGATAGGGGGGCAACGAGAGTCGCCATGTTACCTACAAGCACGGATTTGTTAGCCGTGTACGGAATCAAATGATTGCAAAACTGAAAATAGACTCAAAGGTACTGTGGCGCCAAATGTGTTGTTGACAATGGCGGGAAGAGCCTAGCCGCCAGGAATGTGTCAACTATGGCGGCAAAGTCGGTGTATTGGTTAGGGATGATGGTGAAGAGTAGTAACAAATACCATTACAACGATAACAAATTTTACATTAACAAGAAACGTAGCTAATAGAAAGCCATAAAAACTACAACAACCGCAAGAAGCATCGATATATCAAAATTGAAAACAGGAAAAAAAGAAATGACTCCGTAAGAGCAATGGCGGAGATGATAACAGTAAAAGAGGTCGAGGAGAAGAAATTGTAAATGAATTGCAAATAATCAAAGCTGATTAGGTCGTTTGTAAAACTTGAAAATGATGGAGGGAAACAAGCAAAACCAAACAAACAAAAAAAGAGAGAAAAAAACAAACAGAAAATGTTTAAAACAAAACGAAAAGAACTTACAAACAAATATCAAGTTAGCACTCAGACAACAATCAAGTTTGATGAAAAGAAAAAATGAATAAATAAATAAATAAAATAAATGAAAAATCTCTTTGCCCCCACATTGCTTTTAGCCTTCAGGTCCTGACGTACATTGTGTGTAAGTGTAAAACGAACTGTAGGGAAGAAAAGAAGAAGAAAAAAATGCAAAAGAATGTGGCAGAGGAAAGAGTAAGGAAAAATAATAAGCAAGTGTGTCAGTTGAATGTAAAATGAAAAAAAAGAGAGAGTTATTAGATAAGAACAAAATGTCGATGGCGACTAGAAAAATATATGGGGAAATAAATACAAATGGGTGATAAAACTAAGAGTTAAACAAAAAAGCAAAATTGTAACTGGAAGGGGAAAAGTAAATATAACATTAGGAAATAAAAAGACATAAATGAAAATTGAACAGTTTAGGGGCCAATATCTTTGCATATTTCCCAGTGGCAGAAAAGGTCGGATTTCGCGCCCTGGTAAAAATTGGGTATTTCGAATGCTGTTTTTCAAGGTAAGCAAAAACTTAGCGTCATTGCAAATTAAATAGGAAGGGTAAAAAAGAAAAAAAATTCGTTAAGATATCAAAAGACATAAATGAAAATTGAACTGTTTAGGGACCAAGATCTTTGCATATTTTCATCTGGCAGAAAAGGTCAGATTCACGCCTAGGTAAATAGTGAGCATTTGAAATGCTGTTTTTAAAGGCACTTATCCCATTGGAAACAGATGCAATACTCTTCCCGCCCAGTTGGCGGGGTTTAGAATAAGAAAACTGTATCCCCTTCCTAGGTTTAATACCTCCCCGCCAAATGAAATGTTTATGGGCCAATATCTTAGCATATTTCTCAGTGGTAGAAAAGGTTAGATTACTTGCCCAAGTAAAAATTGTTTATTTTGAATGCTGTTTTTGAAGGCAGGAAACATTTTAGTCTCATATCCAAAGTAACTGGAAGCTAAAAAAGCAACAGTTACATTGAGAGATCAAAAGACATAACGGAGAAATGAAATGTTAACGGCCAAGACCTTTGTATATTTCCTAGTGGGAAAACAAAATTAGATTTAGCGCCGAGGTAAAAAGTTAATAATTTGAATGCTGTTTGTAAAGGCACTTACTCTCATAGGTAACTGAGGAAATACTATTCCTGTCCTGGTGGTAGGGCTTAGAATACGCCGACTAAAGGGAAGAAAAGGGACATGCTGCACGGAAAAATATGATAAGAAAGAAATAAAGATAAAGAGTAGGGGAAAGATAGAGAGGGGGGGACGATAACGCTAATCTGTTTAAATTGAACATAATGAAATAAGTCAAAAAGAACATAATAAAAGAAAGAAAAATCAAGATGATAATACTTTTTACATATTTGACTATTAAGCAATAACTCTTAAGTAAACATATCGAATGTAATAAGTAAATCATCATACTGAAATATATCCACAGGTCCTGCTAGCAATAAATAAATGAAATATAAATACAAATACAATGGGACCTTGACTTACTTGTAAGTTGGTGCACACCACCAACTTACGGGTTTTCAGAATCACGAGCTGTCATTCTGCCCATTGTTTGCTTTGTGTTGGGGGCTAAAATTTGAAGTGAACGAGCGTCAGATAAGCTTATTTAATTAAGTTTACTAAGAGGGTTCCAATTTTTTTACGCCAAACAAAAATTTTATTTATAAAAAAATAATATTAAAACATATTAAAAAAGATAATTCATTACATACAATTTTTTATGTTCTTATATTATATAAAAAAATGTTTATATATATATATATATGAAAAAAAGGGTGTTTTGTGGGCGGGATTGGTATATATCATTAATATTTTCTTTTATTTTAATGTAGAAAATTCCTCTGATTTTTGAGGAAATTGAGTTAAGAGAAGAACGAATTAAACTCATAAGTCAAGGTACCACTGTATATAAAACAGTAAAGTAAAAGTAAAGTTGCCTGGGTGGCTTATTGCCGGTATCAGCTAGACAGCAAAGGAGTCTATCTCCTTTTCGCTAGTGCTAGACCAGGTAGATTGTTTTGCTGAGGTGGAGTGCCACATCTACGGTCATCCCCTCACACACACACACACACACACACACACTTTACTGTACAGATAAGATTACTCAATTTGTGCTACTCATACGCTCACTTGTCGGTGACTAGTATCCAAAGCAGAATCTTGCGATTCCTGGTCGGTTGCTCTACCGACTGAGTTAAACCAGTCTTATTAGAATATAAAATACTAATTGTATATAAATGTGTTTTAATTATTTATTTCAATTAGAATTTATAACAGTTAAAAATAAACATTTATCACTTTTTAAAATACAGGGAGATGTAAAGGATATTTATTGTGCAAATTAACTGTGGGTGTGATGTGTTGTCATTTGATGAAGTCACTTTGGTTTTCGTTTAGTTTCTTTCTTATCAATTCAGTATTCTGAGGAACAGTAAATCTTCTCATGTGTCGATGACTCTTCAAGTATTTATCTATATTTTCGCTTTGTTTCATTTACAGCTTGTAGTCTACCGTTACGGCGAAATCCACAAGATGACAAGATCTTTTTTCTTGTTAATCAAAACTAGGTCTGGTATATAAGGACGGGATTATGTGATCCCTTTTCCTCTCAAAATCCCAAATAATGTTCTGTCTCATTTTATAGAACGGATTCTGGTTTGTGCATATAACATTTAGTAGTATATTCGAATTTTACTTTCTTGCACAATTCTCAATAGATCACCTTTCATACAGCATGAAGACAGCCATGTATTTGAGTTGAATCTACCTTATTGAAACTTTTTCCAATCATAGTTAAATTAGAATACTGCAGCAACATCATTACACCAAAGATTGCAGAAGAAACAGAGGCGTAAGACGCTGTTAAGTCTAAGAGTAGAGTTTAATTTAGAATTCCAGTGGGAAAAAACTGCGACAGTGAAATATTATTAAAATTCTAAAGAAAATGAAAATGTCAGTTTTATTCACGATCAACATATAAACAAGTTGAATTATTCTAAAATATTAAATACATTTCCAGACAATGCATATACATAAGTAAACCCAAAAGAAAAAACATACATTTTATTTTCAATTTTATCCGGTTTCTATTTTCTTTTTATTATATCAAATATAAAAACATTGAGACTATTAAAAAACACAGACAGTATTTTCATTTTTTTCTGTTTTGGTCGGTCCAGTCCAAGCTTGATAAAAATCTATTTGGCGAATAAAATTAAAAGATTATTAAAAAATATAAAACCCAGAATAAAATAATGATATACATGACACACAAATGCGAGGTATGGTATTGCGGTGTAATGGTTAGCAAGCCATTGTGGCAGATCCATTGCTACCAAACAGTAAATTCGGTTCGTAGTAGATGCTCCAAACCTTTTGCCTTGTGTCACAACTAAACAAAGCTTAGTAAATAACACACATACACACACACAAATAATATATATATATATATATATATATATATATATATATATATATATATATATATATATATATTCTTCCCCGCCTTTTCTTTCTCCTCACTTTCTTTTTTCTCACTTTGACCTTTCCTTCTTAAAGAAAGGATTTTATTTGTTTGCTTCTTTTTAATTTCTTTCTTTGAGTATTCCTTACATTCCTTCATAGCCTCCTTCTCTCCATCTTTCTTTTACATTTGTTTTTTTTTTAATTCTAATTCAACAATGTATTTCGTTTATTAGTATGAGACAACGACAGAGTGTAACACGCTCGTACTATAAATACGTAGGCACAAACAAGCATACTATTATTATTATTATTATTATTATTATTATTATTATTTTTCACACCCGCCGTAGCCGGTGGTTCACTGGAGGCTGAGTGACAGCAAGTCTCCTCAGGTCTCCATGACTCTT
>CM042139.1:131688261-131713261 GCA_023376005.1 Doryteuthis pealeii
GTGATCCTTAAGGAAGGAATCTTGGTGACTGAGCAGTCTATGACATGCTACACTCTACTTGGGCCTTTAGACGGATTAATTGGCTAGTCACATGAAGGTTAACATGTATATGATTGTCCCTTATGGAAAACCCTCAACCCTTTTCTCATATATGTTCTAGAAGGCTGTGGATGAGGGTTTTAGTTTCCTGGGTATGACGTTCAACTGCATTTAATGAATGTTCAGTTCCGCCGTTCTGGGAGTGTGGAGTCGCCATTACTCCCAGTTTCTCTGACCCGGGGTGGTAGTAACTGTTTTGGATCACATCTATGGGTTAAATAGAAATAAAAATGAGTTAAAAATTGAATTTAATAGAAAATTTGAATACTCTTCAAGAATGAATAAAAACAAAATGTATTCGGCATAAAATTACCCAACAAGTGTTACCGTAAAACTAACCCAACCAACCAACAATCAAGCAGGGTTTGAATTCAGTAGTAATGGGTCAGTGAGAACAGTTGCAAACCATTAGACGACTATTGGATACCAAAGGTTGACAGTATCGTATGAGCAATATACAGTTATTTCAAAATACAAGATATTAAATATACCGACGAAACAGTTATTATTTCGTAAAGGTTAAAAGTTAATTTTTTTTTTAAATAATACAAAGTAAGAAAACTGATTATTTTTAAAAATTCAAATTGATATTTAAAAATGTAAATTTTCATTTAACTATAAGTCCCTTTTTTCTTATATATTTTTCTTTACATATACGTTTTCTTAGATATATTTATTACATATGTATTTTTAAATTAATTCTAAAATTAAATATCAAGACATGTATATATGTATATGCATGTAGAATTTTATGGGTACGTATATTACACTCTGATCTCTGCACGGGGTAGAATGACACAATTTAAAGAGAGCGCCCAGATTTGTACCTGTGGGTAAAGACAAGATTAATCTATTTGCCCCGATAAGGGTCATGCAAATATCTGTATACTCTGACCAACATTTTGTACTTTACGGTTGAGTTCACTAGGACTAACCTTTTTTGTGTCTAACCCTTGTCGATGATTGAAAAATTGCTGAGGCAGTCAGGGGATTCGACCTATAGTTCTCTGAGTAAAGTAAAATTAATCGCGTAAATCCCAGGTGTGTGTGGGGGGAGTCTCCTCAAGCAACACCTACTCCCTCATCTAAAAGAGGTATGGCTTAATTTATTGTGCGGTGCCTCAAAAGAGGAATGTCGAAGGGATTCATGCAATTTTTATACTGGCGACTGCGTGAGTTTCGGTTTGTACGTGATCCCCCACGTTAATCTGACTATGTTCCTCTACCAAGGTGGGAGGCCGGAAAATACCTACATATTATACTTAGATAGTCGCCAAACTCACAGGTGTAACGCTCTGATCATAGACAAAGTTGCAATGCATTTCGATTTTGATTCAAGTGTTTTTTTAAACGGTGTTCAACAGGTTTGAATTCAAAATTGTTCTTATCCTAGACCAGTTGCAATACCATATTTAAAAAGGACATTTTGTCTTACTATTTATTCATAGCTGGAAGAAGAATTTTTGGATACAAAGAATCTTTGGATACAGAATTTGAACTCGGTTCGCCTTGTTCATTTCCTATGGAGATAAATATCACATAACGAACGCCTTCAAGTACGTGTTTATAATGAGTATTCATGTATGTGTTGGGAGAATCACCTTGGTGTAGTTGTTAATCTGCTAAACTGTGACATAAGTGAGCTCGAACTCCCATCTACACTTTTACGTTCAATTTCAGATCTTTGGATAAGTATGAAACCCCTCAAAAACAAGCTATGCTCTCATCTATACTATAGCCCTAATATTCCCCAACAAGGATGGATCTGGCATTAGATAACCCACAAAGGTTGATATACCATTAGCAAAGAGGCCAAACTATCATATGTGCGTAGGTTTTATATAATAGCAGGAATTGCAGACGGAAACGTTTCCTCTATTAGATATTTAAATTTGATCTTTGCTCACTATTTTATATTAAAGGTTTTGTATTTTACAGACGTGTATAAAATTAATTAATAGCATCATTACAACTAGTGACACACAGACTCATTAGAAAACCCAATGCACATAATTGTGGAGTTTTACTTCTTTTATTGACTTTTGTTTCCTTTTTGTCCGCTTTTAATGAAATATGAAATATTTTCCAATAAAACATTTGACAGTAATTATAAATTTCAATTTTATTTGCATCAACGGAGTTATTGTCTAGTCACAGTTTTTTCATATTTTATATATTTCTATTCTATCTTATTTATATAATATATATATATATATATATATATATATATATATATATATATATATATATATATATATATATATATATATATATATATTGACTTTTTAATGGCTGCAATATTTATATCAATTTTGAGTTTTATTGTTTAAAATGTTATTTTTCTTTTTTTTTTCTTTTTCTTTTTCTTTTTTTTCTAATCATGTATGGGAGTAAAATAGGGAAATAAATCCGACAGTATGTAGAAAAATAGAAAAACACCACGTTTTCTAATCATTTATAGTTACTGCAACCCAAGAGAGATTTTATAAGATTTTAATTCTTTGCAGATTATTTCACATCATTACATTTTCCTTTGATTATTTATTATTCCTTTTATTATTCTCACTCATCTTCCTTTTTCTTTTTTGTTAATTAACATTTTCTCTATATTCACACAAAAGACATCTTTGATCATTGGTGTGGACCAAGTGTGGTGTGGACCAAGTGACCGCGACTCTCCTTAAATATTTATTGAGAGACGAAGTGTCATCAGGTCTTCCTCAATCAATGTAGAGAACCAATTAAACCAAGATAGGGAATCAATTAAAAGCAATGAGGTTTTTTAAATAGTCACTGAGTTGTAAAGTGACAGCAAGTATACTTAAATGATACTTGTATATCGAATAATAGTAAATGTCCTAAATATTCAGTCTTGTAGGTACGACGTTAGACTGTATTTAATGGTGAAGTTCCAGTTTTGGAACTGTGGAAAGTGTGGAGTACCCCTTCATATACAATAATCCCAGGTTCATCCTGACACAAAGTGGCAGTACGTTTTGGGGTTTAGATAAAGAAATGAGTTTTAAAGAATGTTCTTTATAATAATATTGAGTTTTAAATAAATTTGAAAACCCATCAGGAATGAATAAAACAAAACGTCTTCAGCATAAAATAACCCAACATGAGTTGATAAGTCGTAAAAGCCAACAAACCAACCAACCTAAATATTCGTTGAAGAGTCAATGACAAGAATCCCTTATGAAACTTTAACACGCACACACACACACACACACACACACAAACACACACACACAAACACACACACACACACACACACACACATATATATATATATATATATATATATATATATATATATATATATATATATATATACGTATTTTGTATTGGAGAAAGGAAAATAAAGTGCTCAATTACAATTGTAAGAGCGACATATATTTATGAGATACTATACAATTAAATTCGTTTGTTACCATTGGTTTCAAAGTAGCGTATTAGGGCAAGATCTCGACCCAGTGCCCCTGCAGTAGTCAATCAATACTGGTTAATATTGTTCAAATCTTCACCCGCTCACTTTCAAATCTACACAATCATCGTTCAGGAGTATGGTGGGAAATGTTAAGCAACATATTTCAATGTTGTAGCGTTATTTCTCGGATTTCTAGTCCCCTAATTCTCTTTAATAGTCTGTTCCGAGTGCTCTGATTATGATTAAGATTACTGACACTTTCATATTCTATAAAGTTTATATATATATATCGCTTAATATTTGCCACTATACACCTGAACGATGATTGTGTGGTATTTGAAAGTGCGCGGATAGATGAAGGTTTGAATAATATGAACCAGTACTTGTTTGTCGCTTTCCTCTATTTTAACTCTGAGATCTACGAGAACGACGGAGCCCATTAGCTGACACATTCCTTCCTTTTGGTTTATTACAACTAGGTCTGGATTAGGTGATCCTCTTTTATTTCAGTCTCAAAGACCATTTTTGTGTGTCTTATATTCTAAGGCAGTTAATCTCAAGTACCTATATGATTGACCGTATGGTAAATTCCCACCCTTTTTTATTATATATGTGCTAGAAGGCGGTGGCTGATGGTCAGTGTCTTGGGTATGACGCTAAACTGCATCTAGTGTTGAGGTTCCAGTTCTGAAGCTCTGTGGAGTGTGGAGTACACCTTCATTGCTATTACTCCCAGGTCCACTCTGGCCTGGAGTGGTAGTACCTGTTAAGTTACCTATGGGCGAGGCCATGAGCAAATTGAAATATTCCAAGCCATATCCTGCAATCCTGAACATTTGGATTTCAAAGATTTAATTACTGCGATTGTTTTCCGCGATATTTTACGTGATTTTTTTTAAACAAAGTAGAAACTTCTCCAAGAAATTACAGAAGAAGCACAAAGTACTTTCTATTACACTGTGGTTGAACAAGTATATACGTTGAATTATCCAATAGTTCCCAAAGAACACATTGAATCCTCCTGGAATTGCATCACACAATCTGGAAATTTAAAAAAATGTGTCATTAATGCTATTGAGAAATCTAGATTCTCGTTAGCCGTTGTAATGGAACAAGGTTAATTGTCAAGAAGATGATTCCTCATCACTTGAAAGCAAAGATCCTTACTAGTCCAGGAAAGGAGGAAATAATTTTAATTCCAATAATTGCCAAATTCCTTCAGATCTTCCTTTTGAGTTTCTTTTGAGTTCAAAAGACTTCAAGTAAGAGTGAGTTATACAATGTCATTCAATAAATACCAAGGACAATCATTGAAAGTAATTGAGCTTCATCAGATGGAACAATGCTTTTATTACTGCTAGCTCTATGCTGGTTGCTCAAGGGTTGAGAATGGTAATTATCTATTTGTTCTGACCCCAAATGGGAAAACAAAAATGTTTTTTACGAGGCAGCTTTGCCATAAATTCCAAATAGACAAATTATACAATTGTTTTGATGAAAACTATTGCTTGAAAAATATTGTTCAAGTTTAATAGAATTTAATATGTACTCAATGCATCAAGTATCATTGTTGGGCCGAAGGTCTAATTAGGTCTCTCCGCTTAACTGTCATTCGGTAGCTAATGCATTAATATGAACGTCACTCCATGAAATTTAAATTATAAATTTATTAAATTGTATTATATTATATCAATTTAAATTATTAAAATTTTCAGAATATTTCACCTATGTTTTTTTGTTTTTTTCATTCAGCAAGAAATAAACTAATAGCAGATTAGACACAAAACACAAACAAAAAAAATCAAATTCTAATATTTTTTCACCAATAGATTCAATAATTATCTATTAAAATTGGATTCATCCAAAATATTTTTTCTGAATGGCTTTGAAAAAAATGATCCCATTAATTAAAAAGAAATAATATAATTTATTTAATGATCTGTGTGGTAAAGTGAGGAGCCGATGGTAGGTGTGGCGCTCCACCTCAGCCGCTCGACAATGTCCTTGGTCTAGTGCTAGTAAAAAGAGGATAGACTCCGTCGCTGTTCGGCTGATACCGGCACGCCGCCGACTTATTTAAATAATATTTTATGAAGCCAGAATGTTCAGCTGCTGAAGTATAAATATGATGCTTCTTATCTATAGCTAGTTTATTAACCGCTAAATAAAAGAAAAAAAAACTAAGAGAGCATTTTCTCAGGTGACTGATTCAATAATTTTAATCAAGAGTAATACTTATATCTCTTATTATAATTGAAATTGTGTGTTTGTCTGTCTGTAACCGAAACTATATCACTACTCAAGTCACAATTCCCCTAGTTATTTACTTCACATTATCCATGATATTATTCTTATTAAACCTCGATTATTAATAAAATCGTTTCACATTATTAATACCGTTGGCCTTATCTACATACTAATAACATGTAATTGTATTTATATATACAAGAAAATAGCGGTTTACAGTGTGAACGGGAAGGTTAATATGCATATTGATATAAAAAAATTGATTTTAATGAATATGTGCTTGGTGTTATTGATTTTTAATTGTTTGTTTTCATTTTAATAAATATGAGCAAAGAATCCCGGGAATAAATCATAAAAGAAATCCATTAACAAGAAGAAATGACTATAATTTTTTTCTTTACTTCCTAATTTAACTAAATAGTTAAATTAGGAAAATTTAGCATTGAAGAACGGAAGTGACGGAAGAATAAGTTTCAGTGGTTCTATTTTTTATTATGTGCCCCCCCCCCCCGTCTCAAATCTTTTTATCTGCATTCTTATTTAGTTTCATTAACCTTTCTTATCTAATCTAATATTTTATTACATTAAAACTTAAATACATTTTATTATATTAAAACTTAAATAGTTTCTACCGGAGGGTTCATATATTTGCTTGTGCACATAATGTACTTAGATCAAAATAGGTATCATCCTTCGGTGTGAACTCAGGTCTTAGTCACCTGACATTATCCTTATTTCTTTTATGCTTTTTTTTTAATTTAAATTTGTATTTATATATTTACATATATTTTTTCTTTATGTATCTAATTATTTATTTCTATTTTCTTTCTAATAATAGATTATTGTAAGGTATAGCTACTCCCCCTCGTCGCTTCCGTGGGCTTACCCAATCCCTCTACCTTTCCTCTACTCGCTCTTTTGTTTCTTTTTTTTTTTTTCTTATAATATTTTCTAAGCTACGCTTATCTTTGAGACGCCTTTACGGACTAATACGTTCTTAGCGAAATTTAACGTAGCCAAAAACAAGTTATGACTACCGGATTTTAAAAAAATTATTTGAAAAATAAAATTTTTAAAAAAAGAAGAAAAGAAAAAGAAAAAAAAAGAAAAATGAGCCCTTTCCCCTACTAATTCCTACTGCTACTGTTTGTTTAAAAAGAAACAATGGTTGCAGTGCTATTCTACTTCAGTGTAGTAATTCATTTCTAATATTAAATTAGATTTTTACAAGAATGAACGAATTTACAAATTGTAGTGGTTTTAGCTATCTTTACAAGTATACATGTATTCAATAGGCAATTATACCCAACCAAAACTTGAATATGTACGTCAGAATTTAAAAGAACGAAACTTTTCTTCAAATCGAAGGGCTTCGGCAAAAATTTCTTTGTTTTTGTCTTTTTAGCACTGAAGTAAATTACTTGAGAATTGCTGACTTCAAAACCGACTGATCTCTTTCTTACACTCCTTTTAACGTATTGAAGCCATTTCTTACGTTATCTGCTTAAACCCAACCCTTAACTTGTCGACAACGCTAGAGCTTCGCTAATTTCTGCTTTCTTTGTGTTTTTCTGCAACCAACGCTTTTTAAATATTTCGTCAACTTATATGTTTCGCTAACGAAATCGAGGCTGAACTTATGGAGATATCGATAGTGATTTTATAGGTTGGTTGGTTAGTTGGTTGGTTGGTTAGTGTTTAATTTCATATCAATCTTTGCTTATCTTTTTCCGTCAGCTTTTCTGTATTCACTTATAATGGGATTAGTTGGTTGGTTGGTTGGTTGGTTGATTTAATGGCATCTATACCCACGTGTGTTATTTAATGTTACATCATTTTTTTTACATATGATTGATATGACATTTACAAAGAAACCAAACCAAACAAAATACAAATAATTTGCACGCAGTTGTATGGCTATCCTTCTAAATCAAATACGCACATCTATTTGACCGAATTGACCTATAAACGTCGGGTTAAATACCTAGGGCGTCCCAACATGGAGAAATAATTGGCAAGCTAGTCTAGTAGATTTATTACGAATGAATAACGAGTTCATTCCTTGTTGGATACCCCATCCTTGCGACCTTGTATCACATCCTTCTCGATGCAAACGGGTGGAGTAAATACCTAGAGTGTCCCATTTAGGTGTAACGGTTAGCAAGTTCCATAATTAGTGAATAATGAGTTTGATCCTCGCCGGATGCCTAACAATGTGGCCTTTTGTCACATCCTACCCGTGGGAAACGGGTTGGGTAAATAAAGCTAGCAGATTTATAACGATGGAATAACAAGTTCAATCCTTACTGGGTGCCCCATACTTGAGGTCTTGTGTCACTTCCTACCCTTGGCCAAGGGGTTGGGTAAATACTATGGCGTCTCATTGTCGTGTAAGCAAGTTAATCTCGTAAATCCTTTATTACTGAGTTTGATCCTTGCCGGATGACCCATACTTGCGAACCTGCGTCACACCCAACCATGACAAACGGGTTGGGTTAATAACTACTCAAGACAACAATTTTATTTGGTCGGGAAGTCTTACCCCACTAATCAGGATACAGACAGTGTATTCTAAGCCCCACCGACAGGACATGATTAGGCCTATTTTTTATGTTACCACGGACTTTCAGCCATGCAAAAATTCCACATGTCGCTTAAAAATCTGTACCATTGAACATAATCTACAATAGTCTATGGAAATTGTTAAATGCTTCTATCGCGTAGGCCTGAACATTGACTCAGTATTTGATTTTGTATTCCATTTCCGTGACGCAATTAACTAAATGCACTCGTAAAAATCCAATAATGTTCGGGTTAACGAGAATTCTGAGAAGCAAACATGAACTGAATATTTTCACACGTGTTTCCAATCTGTTCTTCCAACCTGTAAAATAAGAAAAATCACTATTATTACTTTCTAGACCCAACTCATATATCAATTTTGACAAAGTTGATTCTAATCACACTGTAGGGCTACTATTACTACAGATTTACTTTCCTTTATTACGTCAGCTATGTTTTGCAACATTCTTTACGTACTTTTCTCCACAATCCTAACAACTCCATCTTATTGTAATTGGTTTCATTATTTTTGCACTTAGAAAACCTGAAAATATTTTAACTTCGTCCAAATATTCTTGGAAACTAAGTATAATTTTTAATGGTGAATTCAGTAATTAATTTGCTATAGTTCGCACCAAACGCCTCCATATCTCGATGTAGGCAGATGTTTGGCTGTTTCCGTCTGTCTACACCACTCCGCATTTCTTCTGATTAGTATTTTCAATTCCCTACACAAAAGAGTATTAAATATTTCTGTAACTTACCGCCAGGCTTAACGCACTGTTTTCTTATCGATTAAGGCTGTAAAGCAGCAATGAGTTTGTTCCCTACTTAGATGGGTGACCATTTAAGTCCAGCAGTACTGTGTACTGGACTTATCACATAAATTCTAATTCAAGCTAAAAGCCCTGGTTTCAGCGAGATGACAACATTAAAGAAAAAAAGATCTGTATTATTTGGATTTTTCGGATTGTTCTCATCTTTATTCTTATGTACACAACGTTTCGATCGATGTGCCCTCCGATCTTGCTTCAGGTTTTTCTTGTCGAACTCGGGAGACTTCTCGAAATTGGGAACCTTCTCTTCAAGAAATACCTGAATAAGACCTAAGGGCACATCTGCCAAAACGTTATGTATTTAACAATAATAATGAGGAAAACAACCTGACAATTCAAACTAATACAAATTATCAAGACTCATATAAAAAAATTCTGACAAATAAAAGAAAACTCTATTCAGTACTTCCATGGGTGACCACTTAGATTTGTTTTTGTTTTTCGTGTGATGACATATCAAACTTTGTGGGTCATTTAATACAAAAAGCATTCTTGTAGAAGAACAGTAGTTGTACTATTTAACCCATAGCTGAGGGATGAGATGGTTCATGCTTTGCACAAGGGTAAAAATCCGAAAGGGAACATGATAGTGTAATTGGATTTCAAACTCGCTTACTACGGTGCATGTTTGCCATTTCACCAGAAAAGCACGTGCTCCAGCTAGATTACCGAAGTTAAATAAAATTAAGTATGTTCTCTACTTCGATAGATTACCACATAACTGACAGCTTATTTGGACAAAGCAATTCTTAACGAGAGTAAAGGTGATTATAAGCAGATAGGATGATTAGCATTTTAAAGTGAATTAATACGAATGTTTATGTACAATGCTACATTGACCCTCCTACTTCAAATTTTAGCTATCCACACAAAGCAAAGAATCGACTGAGTGATAGCTCGTCGCGTATGTTATGACACTCTTAAGTCAAGTTACCACTGTATAAAAATTAACAATGAGATTAATCGTGTAGTGTATATAATTGACTGTAGGGAAGGGAAATTGCCAATACAAATGTTATTTCATCTTCCAGACCAATCTCTGCTCATATTCAAGATTTATATTTCCTTCAGCTCAGTCAACATAAGAGAAAAATACCACGAATCATTTTATGTCCAAACACACCCCAAGCAGATCAAACTTTGAGTCTCTGGGCGTTAATATTCCAATTATAGTGGTTGATAGTTTGTTTATTATATGTGTTGGGTCGACTGCCATTATTCTTTTCTCTTCTTTCGCTTTTGTGTTTTGATCACATCACTTCATGAAGCTTTTCTTTTCTTTTTTTCCCTGTTTCTTTTATTATTATTTTTTTTGCGTCAGTTCTGGAAACCTGCCGCATTTTTCTTAGGGTCGAGAGGAATACATGAACCACCAAGGTCAACAATGCCCAAAATAACACGATTGTCGTGTAAGACAAAACCTGATCGATACCGGCTTTGTGGCTAGAAGGTCAGCGGAGATCATGATTTGACCTTTATGGTCAAATACGAAAAGGCTGCCAGGGCTGGACAGAGGGCTAGCCGGTTGGACAAAGGAACGAAGGCCATACAGAGATAGTGCCACGGAAACGTGTGGACTGAATGAAGAACATCAACGTTTTTTTCCTTCTTTTCAATTCTCTCGTTTATACACTTTAATCCGCAGTTTTATTATCTTGTTCATTTCTTCTTTTTCAGTATATCTATTTTTTCCCTTCTGTTGTATCTAACTGTCGTTATTTCAATGTATCCTTTCTACTTGAGTTGTATTTAACTGTATTTATTGCAATGTATCTAGTTTTTCTTTTAGTTGTATTTAACTGTTTTCACTTTAAATGTATGTCTTTTTTCTTTAGTTGTATTTAACTGTTTTTATTTCATTTTACTTCTTTTCTATTTTTGTTTCTTTCTTTGCTCTATCAATGCTTCTTTTTTCAAAGTTTCCTTTAGTCTACACACACACACACACAGACACACACAGACACACACACACACATATATATATATATATATATATATATATATATATATATATATATATATATATATATATATATATAAGCCGACTGTAAATTAACCAGTAGGATTTATTACTCCTGTCTCTACCATAAAAATGATTATATATGAAATTAAGTCTAAACACAACCCTAGTTGTATCAGGTGGAAAAGTATTTTAAAAAATCTAAAACACGTGTCGTGCCCACTGAAATAAATTATAACAAATAAAAATTTTTACCGTCTAGTGAACATTTTTTATTATGAAATATTTACTTTTCTCAGATATATATATACATACATATATATATAATATATATATATATATATATATAATATATATATATATATATGCGTGTGTGTGTGTGTGTGTGTGTGTGTGTGTGTGTGGAATGTAGCTCTAACTTCTACATCATGATTAAGGTGTATCACCGCATAGATCTGGTCAATATATTTGTTTGCTTGTCGGCCAACACTGGTGTGTCCTTCGGTAGGATTCGGTATGACAAAGCCACTTATGAGTTCGTTCTTACTACTTTAACAGTACTCAGTCTCTTACTTGTGTGGTTTGTGAGATGGGAGTGAGTGGGCCTACAGCTGTTGTTTTGTAAGATACTGCTTCCAGGATTTATTCAAAACAGCACGTAGCATCCTTGTATTATTCCTATCTAGCTTCCTCCTCACTAGCATTCCGTTACTGCACGGCCACATTCTGGTTGGCTGGTTGTTTGTTTTTTACGGCAGGTCAACCAATTTGGTTCATTTATGCCAAAGACGTTTGTTTTATTCATTGTTTTTATTCATTGGGTACTCTTTTTTTTTCAAACTCAATTTCTAAACACATTTTTGCAAACTCATTTTATCTATTTAACCCATAGATAGGACGCTTACTGGTACTACCACTCCGGGTCACAGTGGACCTGAGAGCAATGGTGATGAAGGGGTACTCCACATTCCCCTGACCTCCAGAACTGAAACCTCACCATCAGCTAGAGTTTAACGTCATACCCAGAACATGAAGACCCTCAGACACCGCCTTTATAGCACATATACGATAAAAAGGGTTGGGGATTGCCAGAAGAGCAATAGGGTTGTGACAATCATATGGGTGCTAGGACTTAACGTGACCAGCCGATTGATCGGAAGGGGCTTATCCGACCATCCCTCTAGCTTAAATGGAGTGTTGCATGTCATTGACTGCTCAGTTACCAGGATTCCACCCTGGTAACACTCATATTTCAGTATTACAAATATTAAGTGTTACTAGTTCAAATTTCATATAGCGTTAATACCTTTGGGAAAGGTATGTTTAACTGTTCTCTTTCCAATTATGGGTAAATAGTAGGACATACTGGGCTTGAACCTTGGGGGATGTCAACTGGCCTAAGCGAAGGAAAACTCTGAATTTTGAAGATAATGAGAGTTAGAAGGTCAAGTATGACGTCAGCGGTCGGCAACGTGGGATGCGTGTGCTGAAATTGAAAAGTGTGGAAATGGACAAAAACAGAATGCGAATACATGTTATTTAGAAGTGGGAGTCACTGACCTTAGCTTCTGATTAGCCAAGCCAGAGCCACACGTGCACATAGAGAAAGAGATAGTAAGCACGTGGAGAGTCTGTGCTGTGTGTTTAGAGAATACAAACACAAGATGACGTTCTGTCCTCAGAAGCCATTTACTTGGGTTAATGAAAAATAAGAGTTCTGAAAAAAACATCAAGTCTTGTGTTCGTTGCTAAAAACTACCAACGGACGCAAAGACAGAAAAACCCCAAGAAGACTCAATGTAAACTGTTATATGAGTCAATCCATTTGCATAGTTAAATATACCTTTATATGAAACAGCTGACCGCCTTGATAAGGGATAATAGCATCCCTGCAGAGGAATAAGACCCCCTTAAATTGATGCCGTATGATACGAAGCTATTGTTGCTGGTGAGGATCGAGTTCTGGAATATTGGTATGTGTGGAGCTTTTCATTCATTGCACTTACTCCCAGGTCCATTCTGAGCCAAAGCGCTACTAACTGTTAGAGCCCTGTTTATTTATCCTATCTAGCTTATTCTGTAGGCACTTTGTTAGAGTCCAATTAGTACAATCATACAGTAGCACTAATATAACTACAGCTTGGAAGAATTGTCACTTTAACTTGTCAGTGAGATTGGATTTCCACATGACTTTCATATAGAATTTGACTATTTTTCTAGTTTTTAGAAATGTTATATTTCATCTATACTTGACATCCATGATTTCCATTTCTCTTTTGTATATGCTTCAAATTCTTGAAAAGGTGGAATGGTTTCCTTGGGAGTTTGAGTATTTGGTTTAGTTGGGACAATATTCTAAAATGTGGCAGAGGGGTTGGGTAAATACAAACTTCAGCTAGTTTTAAATATTTCTATCAAACCAGTATCTAGAAAAAAAAACATTTTGGGAACAAATTATTTCTGTTGCAAATTTTCCAAGATGATTTATGGTTAAAGAGCTTTATCCTTCAGTGGCAGTTGAACAAGAGATCTTGAGCTTCATGTTCAAAAATATAATCAGAGAGCTTACTGGCTTGGGACTTTTGTAAGGAAAAGTAATCTAAAAAAATATGGCTGTTTCTTCAAATTAGGCATATCATTTTAATAAGAATTAACAAGATAATTTTAAGGTCAAACTTCTGGTTCAAATTGATGGGTTTGATATCATCTAGAGATATCATGTTTGAAAAAAAAAAAGAAAAAAATTTGAAGAAAAATTAATCTTCGTATTCAAAAATTAAAACTGGAAGTAGAATTTAGTAAATTTTCTTCATTCTTGAAAATAACATTTTGTCTTGCTTGAAATGTAAAAGAATAAATAAAAACAAAAAGAAATTAAAAAAAGACAAAAAAATGTTAAGAATTAGTTATGACAAATAAAAAGAAAAGAAAAAGACAAAATTATTGCGATTTCCTTCTTAATATCTCTTTTATTACTTATTATTATCAGTTTTCTTATCTTTGATTTTATATTTAGAGCTTATTCTTTAAATGTATTTCTTTCAAAATGTAACCTGTTGTATAAGTAAACCCATTTACATAATTGAATATATGTTATGTTAAGCTTTTGTAAAATTAGAATGGCCGGTTTAGCTCAGTCAGTAGACAATCCGCCTAGAAATCAGAAGTTTCCTGGTCCGATACCGCCCTTTTCATTGTAGCTTTGTATATGCCAACTGTAACCCTGCAGAGAGATAAAAAGAAAACCTAAAAAACTGTTGTG
The DNA here is from genome assembly GCA_023376005.1 of Doryteuthis pealeii. Classification (NCBI taxonomy): domain Eukaryota; kingdom Metazoa; phylum Mollusca; class Cephalopoda; order Myopsida; family Loliginidae; genus Doryteuthis; species Doryteuthis pealeii. The sequence goes on from CM042139.1 coordinate 131,702,658, forward strand.
CGTATGATACTAAACTGGCTCTGGTAGTGAGGCTCGAGTTCTGGAACATTGGAAATTGTAAAGATTTTCATTCATCGCCATTATTCCTAGATCCACACTATGGACTGGAGTGCTAGTAATTGTCAGAGCCCGACCTTTGGGACGAATATGCTTGTTTGAGATGATAAAGTGTTTACCTGTTTAGAATGATTATGAAGCTTTGTAAATCACAATTGTTAAACCAACTCCGACATAAAAACCGAACAATATAGGAGTTATGATAATTAAAATTCCAGGAATAGCATCACCTGCTTAGGAGACCTACAGTAACGCGTGTGTTTTACTAACTCTTTTCGACACCACTTGCTTCTAAATGAGCGCCCAATAAAATGTATTGAGCAGCGTTAGGATTATCAAATAAGTTACGAAAACTTCCCCGTTGGAATCTGGTTACAAAGAAGTCTCAAATACCGTTTACACTATCTGACAATTACTCAATACCGGGACATCTATATATGTAGCTTTATGATTGATTTTATCGGCACGTCAACCCATCTAGGTTTATTCAATGACTAGAGATTAGAGAATTACTTTCATTGTACGTTCATATTTACATTTGCTCACATCAGAAACCGTTATTTTAAAGCAAAAAATATGAAAGATCATTTTAAAAATGTCAACATGGACGATATTCTCTCTTTTTTTAGGGAAATAAAATTATACCATAGAATATAGACATGAAACAAATCAATACCATACAACATAATACCCAATAATGCTAACACATTGTTAAAACCAATTACTAAAAAGTAAAAATATAAATACACGATATGTATAACTTTCTAGCCGTTAGGCATGACATAACTCCAAACGGGTTGATATTCCGTTAAAATAAAAAAAACAAGCAAACAAATATTGTGTGATGCTGTTTCTTAACTATTTTTGCACACGATCATATCGAATAAGAATATCTTTCAAACAGATCTATTTGACCCAGAGATGACGGCCATAATAGGCACTACAACTTGGGATCAGAGTGGATCTGAGAGTAATGATATTGAAGTGGGTACTGCACACGCCCCAGATGTACATAACTAGGTGCAGTGCAGTATCATACACTGGATAGAATTTGTGTCAGTATGTGTCTTAGAACTATGAAGGGATTATAGTTTGCATCTTCTAAGCCTCATCGATAGAGCACTGTAGCTTTTCTTACCAAATGTAAAGAATGAGATTTAAAACCATGTACACATTGATTCGTTAATTGTAATAATTTCTATATGTGAAAATATTTTGAGGTATTCGATCGAGGATGTACAATTTAGTCAAACTTTACGTATTGTCATGTGAGTTGACTAAGAGTTATTTTCAATTTGCCGAGTGGACCCCACATGTTCCTTATAAATTTAAGAAATGAAGCAGTAATACATATTTTTTTAACTTGGCCATATCATCACACAATACTTTATAATTAACTAGCCTATCCTTTTTCCATCAAATATATTTTCTTTTCTTTTGGGCATTACACTTACATTTCCTGTGCACAAGAAAAAATGTTTCCTACTCTAAAGTGTAAATCATATCCTAATTCGGAATAGGAATTTCCGAAGTCACCTTGGCCGTTTTATTATCGATTCGTGGTAGCTCTATATTGCACGTAATGTTTTGCTCAGTCGCCTCTCTTTGCATCTGATTCGATTCAGATTCACAGCATACGATGTGTCATTGTTGACATTTATTGCTTTTTTCTTATGGCTTGGTCTGACTATATCTAAAAGATTGGACCTTTCTCTCTCTCTCTCTCTCTCTCTCTCTCTCTCTCTCTCTCTCTCTCTCTCTCTCTCTCTCTCTCTCTCTCCTCCGATCTCTCCTCTCTCTCTCTCTCTCTCCTCCTTCTCTTTCTCTCTCTCCCCCTCTCTCTCCTCCGATCTCTCCCTCCTCTCTCTCTCTCTCTCTCTCTCTCCACAGTTAACCCCTATCTCCTTTCTGAGTTATTTCTGAACTGGAACGCTTGATTTCGACAAGTCCCACCTGACGATCACTATCGTGAATCTGAGAGTTGTAAGTTAATGATATTTAAAAAAAAAACATGTTATTGTTTACTAGGGTGAATTGAGAGTTTTCAAATATTTTAGTACGTGCTAGTTTGCGTCATGTATATCACGTGACTAAAGCAGTTCAACCCGTGATAGGTATCTACTGTGGTTGATAGTACCGTGGTAGGAGATAGGCTGACAATGTGTGCATAGCATCACTGCGTGTGGGATTTGAAAGCCGCACATATTATTTAGAGTAGGCATTCATTCAATTGTTACCTGGACGTGAACTTTAAAAGAAACATGTGTATGGCATACATGGCCTGGCGTTTTTCAGTTTGGTACTTTCTTGGGAGTTGTGTATATCAACTTCAGAACTTTATTCATGTCTTTGCAATTCATTTTTCAATTTTATTTATCCACTTGGTCTTTCTGTTTTGTTCTTTCTTTTCCCATTTTTTATTCAAAAAATTGAATTTCTTTTGCATTAGGTTTTCATTTGTCTTTATGCTTTCTAAACCGACTTGTTAATATAATTGTCCTTCATTATTTTCTAAAGTCCTGTTTTGTTTGTATTACTTGGTTCTGTTCTGGTATATTTTGAGTCTTCCTTCTTTCTTCGTTTATTTATTCCAGTTGGATTGTTAGTCCTTTCTGTTGTTGTCTTTTAGATCTTTTAATTCCATTGTATCCTTTTGTTTTCTTCCTTCATTAGGACTTTCGGTTGTTCTCGTAATTCTTCTATTTGTCATTCTAGCCTAATTTCCCACCAGGCTTTTGAACATCTAATCGTGTTCTTTAGAATGATACCAATGTTATCACTGACTAGTTTTACTTCTCAATAATTTAGTTTTATCAGTCTTGATTCCTTAGTGATGGTTATGTAAAAAAATTTTCGGTCATAATTTGTTTTATTTATTCTACATTGTTCATTTCATCTTATGTTAACATTGATGTTAGAAGCTGGGCACGGTGATATTTTGGCTTTAAATATGTTATGTTTTAGCTGTTTCGAGGCATGTTCTTCATGTTTTCTATATACTTGTCTATATATTTTTAGGATTTCGAGGGCAATAGCCCATTCTTAAAAATTATCCTTCTTAGTCGGCAAGTCTTTCCCTTGTATTAATTTTAGCGTATTCTGCCCCAATTTCGATCGTCCTTTTTCTGTAACCTTTTTGTGTAGGGTTGCTTTAAAGGTAACAATGGGTTAGATATGCATTATCTTCTATTGTTCGTTTTCTCGAGTTTTGGTATTTGTGTACCGAGAATTATAACACTCAACATTCGCAGAATGCCACTCGTATTTCCCATGCTGGAAGCACCAATTATTCATTAACAGTTTTCATGGTTTGTATATTGTGACAATACCAAATCCAGGGGTTTATTATTATCTGTGACCCCGTCAAAGATGGGACCTGGTGTTCTTTCAAGGAAGAACACATTTAAGTTTATAAGTTTTAACTTGTTCATATAATTTAATGCATTGCTAGTTTTTCCCACAATCTCTGAATGAAGTTTGAGTAAACCAAGTCTTCACAGGTTTCCAGAAGTCAACTAAGTATCCTAGCCAATTTTAGTAATGATGATGTCTTATTAGCTTGAGTTTTACCGTTAATTTCAAGTTCATCCAACCTCTTTTCCAGATTATTGGGGACTGTTCCAAGAGCCCCAACTATATATATTGATATCATTGTCACCTGTATGTCCCAAAGCTTTTTTAGCTCTCTGGCAAGATCACGGTATTTTTCCACATCTTAGCCTTCTTTCAATTGTACTGTGGTTTTCTGGTTCAGCAAAATTCCATAGATGACAAGTTTTTTTTCTCTTTGTTAATCAACAACATGTCTAGTATTCTGGTCTAGATTGGATGATCCGTTTATATGTCAACATACCAGCGAATTTAATGAGTTTCGTTCGCAAGGACAGCATGAGGTGTGTGCATATACCATTTGTTTGTATGTTGAAACTTTAGCCTCTTGTACAATTACCGGTAGATCACCTTCCCCACCCAGTCATGTCTGTTTTTGTATTCATTTTATGCCAGCTTGCTTCAAGCACTTATCGTGTGATTAAATGTTTCATCTCCATCACGACATATCCTCCACATGCTATACTCATGTATATTATGAATTTTTGCTCTTATGTAGGTATTATTATATCACTCCTTGCAAGATTTCACTTCCTCTGATTTCCAATTCCTACAGTCTCTTTTCCATACCTTTGAGGGTCCGTTCCAAGGACAACAACTACAACTGTTATCACCTTTACTCTCGTGTTACACAGTTTTTTTAATTTCTGTGGTAAAATACGTGTATTTATTGTATTATTATTATATTCATTATTATTATTATTATTATTATTATTATTATTATTATTATTATTATTATTATTATTATTCATTCCTTGTGAGTTTTTCATACCAGCGTTAACTCACGGTCTTTTGCTGGAGTCTGAGTTACAACAAGTTTCAAGACTCTTCTCAGTATTTAACCGATTGCAATAATGATGTTGTCTGGATGATCTCAATTCTTCCTCTAATTTCCAATTATTCCATTCTGTTTTGGGAACCGTTCCAAGCGCACCAACTACAAACTGTATCACGTTCATCTTCTTATTCAACAAGATGTTCAATTCTTTCTCAATATCCCAGAGAATGTTATCCGTTTCCTTCTCAAAAAGAAAATCTGGTTTATGCATATACGAATTTTTTATATGGTCAAAATTTGTTTTTGCACAATTCCCAATGGATGAATTTCCAACCCAGTCGTGCGTAGCCTTGTATTCTCGTTGTGCTAGTTTTCTGCATTCGCTAAATACATGGTTTATTGTCTCGTCTCTGTCACCACACACCTTAAATTTGCTGTTCTCTTGTGTCATATCAATATTTGCTTTGATATAATTTATTCTCATGGCATTGTTTTGTGCGGCAATGATGGGTGATTCGACTTCTCGCTTGAGGTTTCCTCTTCTTAACTATCTCCAGGTATTTTACAATTTTATAATTGTTTTTCTTTTGTTTTTTGTTTTCCTAATTTTTGTTGTTTTTCTATAATTTTTGCAGCTGTTTTGTTGGTTGTCGTAATTAATCTGTCCTTGCTCTTTATTGTGTATTTTCCGAGTCCTTGGATTGAGGGTCCTCTCTACCGGTTCGCACGGTATACCCCGGAAGGTTAGGACTGAGGTCAAGCCTTGTCACTCATCCTTCAAGGCTGTGTCTGTAGCTTATAACGGCCATTTTGATTTCTACACTATTGCCATAAATATTAGGTTACTAATAATTATGTAACAGCCTAACCTTCTTTTCCTGATGCATATAGCCTGCCTCTATCATATCTATGGTGTATACCTTGTGCACAGTCATTAATTTACTTGTCTTTTGGTCAGTTCTGTTTGAGTTCCTTTTTTTGTCCATTTTAAGAAAGATCCAGAGTATCTTAAAAATGTAAATGGTTCAGGTATTTATTTCTGCTGCAGAGCTTGGTTTCCAGGAGTGTTCTTGTTCTTCTGATGTATTCTTCCTCTTTAACTTTTTTCATCTCTACTTGCTTGATGATTTCCAGTTCTAAAATTCATTTGTATTTGTAACTTACCTTTTCTTCAAGTGTTCCTATATTGTCCCGATTTGTGTAGTTTTATTATTATTATTATTATTATTATTATTATTATTTTTTATGCATGTGTGAAACTTTCTCTCTCTCTCTCTCTCTCTTTCTTTCTCTCTCTCTCTCTCTCTCCACACACACACCTACTCGCCTACACATACACACACATATATGTTTGTGTGTATATATATATGTGCATGTGTTTGTGTGTGTGTATATATATATATATATATATATATATATATATATATATATATATATTATGTAAAATGTAAGATTTTTCCATTTATTATCAAATGTGTTGTTCATCTATTTCCTTTCCTTTTCTTTCACCTCAAACAAAATAATTAATCTTTATATTTCCGAGTGTCTTTTTATCAATAAATCGTTCGAGTGCATCCTGGTAATTAAGAGGTATCATGCCTAAGTGTGTTCACAGGAAACAGTGGATTTCCATTAATGCTCTTTACAATCAAATCGGAATTAATTTTCAGCAAATCTATTCCATCATTTGAGATCCAATTTCATGAAGATGACAGATTTGAAAGAATCGAAAAATCTCGCATTTTTACACATAATTCTTTTTCAACAGAAATCCTGTCCGTCATAAAAATAAACCACTTTTTAAGATTACCATAATAATAATAATAATAATAATAATAATAATAATAATAATAATAATAACAAAAAGAGAACTTGTCAACCGGTAGATTTTGCGGTTCCAACAGATCACGGTGAAGATGAAGGAAAACAAGGAAATTGACAAATACCTGGACCTTGCCAGGGAATTGAAAAAGCTGTGGAATACGAGAGCTTAAGTGATACCAATTGTAGTTGGTGCACTTGGAACGGTCGCAAAAATCTTGGAAAAAAGACTGGAGAATCTGTAAATCAGAGAAAGAATTGAGACCATCCTGACAACTACATTGCTGCAATCGGCTGAAATACTCAGAAGAGTCCCGGAGACTTGTCACTCAAACTCCAGTGAAATACTATCAGGTAATGCTGATGTGAAAAACTCAGAGGGATTGAAATAATAACACAGCTAGAATACAGAAATGAATAAAAACTCAATGGATCTTTTGAGCGACAAACTGGAGAGTCTGTAAACGAGAACATATAGGCATGGTAAAGAAAGGGTAACGTTAAAAGAGAAATTAAATATTCTAATAGCAGACGAAAATGATGCCATAACGACCGATATATCAAAGACTGAATCGGAACTGTACGGACAACAACACTGTTCAGATCAACTAGAATACACAGAAGAATCCACAAGATATGAAGGGTTTTGATGTCACTCATTACTCAGTAAAAGAGCACGGGATGATGCTGATATGAATCGTTTTTGAGGCCCGAGATCTGCTTTCACTCAGACTTCTGCGAAAAAAAAACGATTTGTGAAAAACTCACATAAAGTGAAAATAATAATAGGGATAGCCAAATGGAATATGAACCTGACGGTGATTTAAAAAATAATTGGTTTCATTGAAACAACCCAAAATAACCTGGAAAAGAGACTGGAGAATCGGTAGAACCGGGAGATATTTGAGATCATCCAGAATATGGCATTGTAGAGATCGGTTGAAATGCTGAGAAGAGCTCTGGAGATTTGATAATATTTTATGTCACTCGTAATTCAATAAAGGCTTATAGAACTGGTTTGAAATTAATAGTAGTAGTAGTAGTAATAATAATAATAATAATAATAATATAATAATAAGAAGAAGAAGAAGAAGAAGAAGAAGAAGAAGAAGAAGAAGAAGAAGAAAAAGAAGAAGAAGAAGAAGAAAGAGGAGGATGTACAAGAAGTCGTAGATCCTGGTGGGAAGAGTGATCTAATGGGAATTCTGTAAGCGACTAACATTTGATTACTCTGACAAATGATATTTGCACAGACGCGAATGTGTCCTAGAAAATTAGACACACGGAATTCTCTGAGGTTTTGATATAGAAAACTTCACTCAATCCTACATAAATCATGTCTAGATTTAATTAAGAAGAAAAATATCTAGTCAACGAGTAGATCTCGTACTTCCAGCGGAGATCAGACGCATCTACGCTATCTTCAATGTGTATATGTTGTAATAATTGAGATAATCCGGACAACAACACTATGAATATCACCTAGAATACTGATAATTGCCCTGGAGACCTGAGAATATTTCTGTAAACACCAACAGTAACTAAAACTCATAAAGAAATAATAATAATAATAATAATAATAATAATAATAATAATAATAATAATAATAATAATAATAATAATAATAATATAATAATAATAATAATCAACACTAGGTCTGGTCACCTTATCCCAGCAAGAAGACCAGACCTAGTGTTGATAAACAAAAAAGAAAGAACTTGTCAACTGGTGGATTTTTCAGTTCCAGCAGGTCACAGGGTGAAGCTAAAGGAAAATGAAAAAATGGACAAATATCTGGACCTTGCCAGAGAACTGAAAATGCTATGGAATATTAAAGTCAAAGTGATACCAATTGTAGTTGGTGCACTTGGAACGATCCCAAAAGGATTGGAAAGGGGTTTCGAAATCAGAGGAAGGATTGACATCATTCAGAACACTGCACTGCTGCAATCTGCCAGAATACTCAGAAGAGTTCTGGAGACCTGAGGAGACCTGCTATCACTCAGACTCCAGTAAAAGACCATCAGCTAACGCTGATGTGAAAACTCAAAAGGAGTAAATAATAATATGAATCGGCACGACTGCGTTGAAAAGATGGTCCACTGGGAATTGTGCATTGAAATTGAAATTTTAGCATACTTCCAAATGGTATATGCACAAATCAGAATCGGCCCTAGAGAACGAGACCAATAATATTCTGAAGGAATATAAATGTAAATAGAGGATTGCGTAAATGCGACAATTCTGGAATTCGAGAGCAAAGAAAGACTAATTAAAGAAGACATTGGCACCAATTACAACGTATGAACAAACAAAAACAACAAAAACAAGAAAACAGAAATGGTAAGAAAAACAACTATACAGATACTTCAAGTGAAAAACTGAAGAAACTGCAAATGAGAAGACATGAAGATGACAAGGGAAAACTCAAGAAATAAATCTCTTAGACCAGCAGCACAAAATGAGCGGTTAAATAGGCAAGAAAAGAAAGCAAAATAGTTAATATGCCACAGAATAGCAAAATTAAGCAAGTTTAGGATGTTTGGAGACAGAGACAAAATGATTAATCACATAATAAGGGAAAACAGGACTAGACATACATGGGTGAGAAATGTGATCCACTGGGGATTGTGCAAGGGATTAAAATTGGACCATACTACAAAATGATATATGCACAAATTATCCTAGAAAATGAGACGCATAAAATACTCTGGGTATTGAGATACAAATGAGATCATCTAATTCCAGCAAGAAAACCAGACAGAGTGTTTGTTAACAAGAATAGAAGCACACGTTTCTAGTGGATTTTGGTGTTCCGGCTAACTACAGATTGGAAATGAAAGAAAGCGAAAAGATAAACAAATTCTTGGACATGGCTAGAAATATACAAAAACAATGGAACATGAGAGTGACAGTGGTGCCAATTGTAGTTGGTGCAATTGGAACGGTCCCCACATGTTTTGGAAAAATTCTGGTGGAATTCAGAAGGCACCTGAATATCAGAGGACACTTGCTGTCACTCAGACACCGGTTTAAAACCACCAGAAAACGTTTCTGTTAAAAACTCGCAAAGAGGGATATAATAATAATAATAATAATAATAATAATAATAATAATAATAAAATAATAATCATCTGTTCGAGAAATGACGCTACCAAATATTAGAAATCCAGGTCACAGTGAATTTAGGAGTTAATGTATCTCCAGAACTGCAAACCTATCATCAAATGCAGTTTAGTGTCAACACCTAGAACCCCTTTTTTGGGGGAAAGGGGTATATCACTCTGTAGTAGACACAGTCATCGTAGTCTAACGCCCATCGATAGGGCTAATAATCGAGCAGAGTGTGATGACTAAAGTCCTAAACGAAAAGTAAAACATTATACATTGACATCATTTGACATTTCCAACATATATATATATATATATATATATATATATATATATATATATATATATATAAACGCAATAAATATTCCCAACTGAATAAAACTCGTACCACAAACAACAGCACACAAATAATCCCCTTGACAGCGACTATGGAGGTGGTTAACAGCGGTACAGAATAAAATATGGGTTACGTTCTCTACCATGTGGACCTCGATATAAGAACGACCAAAAAGCTTTGAATGTAAACAATTTCAGATCAAAATGAAATATACCATGGTATTTAAAAAAAATCTGCTTATATAATAAATTGCCGCCAAATATACACTATATATATATATGCGCACACAAAAACACGCACGCACATAAATATATATATATATATATATATATATATATATATATATATATATATATATATATATATATTGGTTGATTGATTGTTCTCAACTAGTTTCGACCTTAGGTCATTGCCAGGAGAAAAAGATTTTTTTTTATAAATGTTCAAATTAGTTGATATACACCAAGAGAAGCCATTAACAATTTACATCTTCTGGTTACATTATCTTCAACTGCTTTTTTATATACATATCTGGTTAATGACTGATTTTATTAGGTTTGTTAGTAGTTCGTTAAGTTAGACGTGGGTGAAATCCGGTTGATGTATTTATTCATAAAGTTGTTTGCAACACATATATTATTACCAGACCGTATGTGTTGGGGTGTGCGTGCGTGTGTGATTGTCTGATCATTTTCCACAAATAAAATGTTTCATAAACTAATAACATATCAAAGTAGAATTCTTTAAGTTTTCATATTGAATCTGATCTTACATAACAGAAGGAGATTTTTGAGGTGTAATGGTTATTTTCGTAGGAAATGGGAATGACGATCCCAGTTCAAATCATTGACGAGGCTGTTCGAATTTCACATAGAGTAAATACCCTGTGGA
>CM042139.1:131718261-131730761 GCA_023376005.1 Doryteuthis pealeii
GTGTGGGATGAAGCAGCATGATTCACCCAAAAAGCGGAGGGTGATGCGACCCAAAAAGAAGCAGTGACATGGAATTAATGCTGTGTATATGAAGTAGTGATGTGACAAGGCCACATATATCAACGAAGCTCTCAAATATACCACAGTTCCTGAAGTTATAACGGCCCTATAAAATAGAAGCATCCATATCAGAAATGTTGATTTCTGGATATTTCAATGTAGTTTGTAAAATATATAGCTTCGCCGACCAACCACTTCTGACTACTGAGGTCGATACTCATAAGGATAGGACCCTAATACTTCTGACCTTGTCTCTAAATCTTAAGTCTTAGTGTCAAGTTACATTTATAGAATATGTCCCGGCAAGATCAAGTTAGGCATCGATGAACCCGTTCAGTTCGGGTCTTTCTCTTCAAAAATGTAACATGAGTATCAATATCTTCAATATATATTTTTCATTTTTAAAACTATTTCTCCTTTTAGCACTCACTATCTCCTCTTTTTATATCAGAAGACAATATTATGAATTATTTAATAAACTCAAGTATAACCAATCCACAAAATGCATTTCCATTAAACAGAAAGGATGCCGTTTAAGATTATGCATAAGCTTAGGCAAAACATCTTGAGATTCTGGGATGCCCAGTCTACAGAATCCGCTTCTCTAAAATTACAATTACATAGTTCAGGGAAAAGTAGGTATTTACCCAAGCCGTATGACTTGTGTAGGATGTGACATAAATTTGAAAATATGGAATCCAGTGAGGAACAAACTTGCTATTCAGTAGTAATGCATCTATGAGGCTGCTTCGCTAACCATTACGCCACAATGGAACGCCTATATGAAAAGTAAAGCAATACATTCGGTATAAGCTTGGATGCTAGAACTGCTTTAAGAAAGTAATAACTTACATTTAGACACCCGAAGGGGCTTCCATCCCTGGTTTGGTTTGGTTGTTTTGGGGCTATTTGTTCAATGGCATATCAACTCCTAATGGGTTATTTAATGTCGAAATATGACTGATTTGTAAATGTTCGATTGTAATCATAATTATATTTTCAATTTTCCATTGCATTCTCTTTAGATATCAGAGTCATATCTAATACAAATAATTTTCAAACAGCTTTATTTGATTCAGAGATGGATCTTTAACAAGTACCACCACTAGGGGACGGAGTGGAGTAATAATCTTCAGGGCTAAGGAACAGGAGCTTTACCACCGGATGCAAATCAGTATCATACCTAGGATTCCCCCAACCTTTTCGGAGGTACTCTTCCTCTGTAAAGGAAGTAGGACGCACATTCTAAGCCCCGTTGACTCTGGTGGATTGTTAATTCAATAACTGTTTCACTATTAGAATTAGTCATTATTAGTGGATCTTATAGTTTTTTAAAAGCACACAAGTTAGTATTGCAGACAATCTACTAGTGATTTCCTTATTAAATAGTCAATAATTTTACAGATCTCATTGAATCTATAGTATATTACAGGACGTATGCTTATTTTAAATGATCCTTTTATATCAGTTAAGTTAGGGATCGATGAACCTGTTCAGCAATTAGATATATAGCCACGAGGGAACAGCCTGTAAGATATGCATACGACTAGTCAATAATAAGAATCATTAATTTCTAGCTGAAAGTTAGACATGTCGTTTTTTCAATTGGACTTATGAAGGAAGTATATATATATATATATATATATATATATATATATATATATATATATATATATATATATATATATATATTTAAATATATTGTCTAAGCTCCCCGAAATAGGCTATAATGCAAAATCTCTAAGTCTTTTGTTATTTCTTTACTTATATATATATATATATATATATATATTTTGACATCTCAACCACTTCTCATCTGATGATTGGACTACCAAGAAACTTGAAGTTATGAGTGTGAAATCATAATATCAACATTAATTATAAATCTGCTCTGCTTTATTAGCATTGAGCACCTTTCCATGCAAATACTTTTCTCATTTTTTCATTCACTATTCATTATATATTATATATATATATATATTATATATATATATATATATATATATATATATATATATCGTCAGTCAGTCAGTTAGTTAGTTAGTTAGTTAGTAAGGCAAGTCAATGGAGTTGCCTATTGCATTAGATCAGGAGATTGTTTTTGTGTCTTAGGTCTGCTGTCTATCTTACTGCTCTATATTTTTGTGTATTGAGCACTGTAAATATATTAAGAATCAGTCAACTTTAGCGTTAAATTTTGAACATTATATATATATATATATATATACATATATATATATATATATATATATATATATATATATATATATATATATATATATATTGACAAAATAGTTTGCTATATTCATATGTAGAGAGTGCCCAATATCATGGATATATATATGCATGAGAATGGGAAATGACAAAATAATAGTGGAGATAATATTTCTTTTCAGCTTTTATGTGCCTCGTCACGTTTCCGTTGGCTCTTCCTAGAAATTGATATATTCCAGAAAACAATGACATTGTTGTTGAACCTCTGATAGGCAAACCGATATCATGTTAGTGAATTGGAGTTCTGCATATGGATGTAACTTAATGCATACCTTCATACTCTGTGCCTCTTTTCTTTTCATTACGAGAAAGTAAAAAAAAAATAAGTGAATACACCGGGAAAAAAATATTTACCTTTCTCAAATCTGGTTAACCCTTGAAAGCAACTTCAAATGGCCCGAAGGCACCTGTACAAACAATAGTGCACAAGGATAAACATAATGGGAACACGCATCTGTTGTAGAGCTAAGGAAAGAGACGCATTTTGTCTCCTAGAGGTGAACGTTCATTACAGCGAAACGCGCAAAACAGCCACAGAACAATAGCGAAATACTTTGTAAAGATGCTGAAGGAAACATGTACAAAGGTACAGAGAAACGAGATTTCTATCGAAGTGAAAGTCTGTTTGGCATGAAAGAAGCCACATCAAATTAAATCACACCTTTATACTAAAAGAGGAACCTCCACCAAAATATTCACGTGGAATTAATCCAAATATTCTCACTCCAGCTCTGTGTAAATAGTAGAGCAGACCTTTAACCATGGTATGGCAAGCGGTCTTGTAGAAGGAAAACTTTAAAGTCCGCTTAAAATTTGATCATGCTCATATTGTGTGGATAGGAATACACACACACACACACACACACACACACATATATATATATATATATATATATATTTAAGTCACCAATACAAAGTTCGTCGACGAACTTTGTATTGGTGACTTAAATAAATAAATACAGCTCTTAAAGAAATAATTGAGCACTTTATAATTATTTCTCCAATATTAATAACAAAAAAATAATTTATATATATATATAATATATATATATATATATATATATATATATATATATATATATCATGTAAGTTTTATGTTGCCGATCTGTGACCCAATATCGATATATTTTGAGACTGTTGAGTCTGTAGCGAGAGAGCCGAAGTTTTTGAATGTTAGTCATGTTTGGCTACCACAGCTCCCGCTCGCCTTATTAGACTGTGAAGAAACCATCTGTACACTTGTATGGTAGAGCTGTGTGTAGTTTGATACATCATCTTGTTGGCAGATATGCAAGAACAATTCCCAAATATTTCACAATGACAATTTTATTGCCTGGCCAAACTAAATATAATTGAATACTGAAGAATAATTAAAGTCCAATTACCGTCGAACTGGGAAGACAAGGCAGCAAACGGTTGTAACTCAATACAATCCCGAAAGCTACAAAGTCCACTGCAAAATGACAGAGTATGTCATTCAAATCAAGCAGTCAAGCAGCCAATCAGAACTCAAGGAATGGAATCACTCAAATCACCCAGATTCATGGATGGGTCATTCTTGAGTCCTATTTATACCAGCTGTCTTGGACACTGCTTGAGTTGTTCTTAGCTGATGTTATTCAAACCAACAATAGGCTAACTGACTTCAATATGGCGCTGCGAACAGCAATTGAACATGAAGATTGGGAAAGCTACTTCATCAAAGCTGGTGTCTCTGCTGACTCAGCCAAAAGCTATGCTGCAACATTTGCAAGTGAAAAGCTGACAAAAGAAAACCTCCAAATGATGGATCGGGCCATGCTAAAAGAGTTGGGAATCACAGCAATGGGAGAAGCCCTGTCTATCCTTAAACAAGCTAAGGAGACCTCTACCCAGACAAACTATACTAAGGCACAGTCAGCCAAGCCCCCAACTCCACTTTCAAATGACCCCCCAACAATTCAGAAAATTTCGAATCGATTGGGAAGTTTTTACAAGAATGACAGATATGCCAACTTCTGAAACCAACATCCAATTATACAATTGCGCTGATGAATCTGTCCAAAACGCAATCATCAACACCCACCCTAAATTCTTCACCACTGACCCAGACAGGCTGTTAGAGATGACAGAAAAATTGGTAACTCAATGATCGAATCCCATGGTCCATCGGATTACATTTGCATCGATGTCACAGTACGAAGATGAACCAATTCAACAATACCTTGTTCGCCTTAGGGCTACAGCCATAGATTGTAAATTCTCCTGTACCCGGTGTGAGCATGACCTGTCCGACACGTACATCAAAGACCAACTCATCAGAGGGATAGCAAACGACGCACTCCAGACTGATCTACTAGCAAAAGCCGGGGTACTGAAGTCCCTTGAGCAGAATATCTGTCATGCTGAAGCATTTGAATCAGCACTACGGGACTAAACTGCAATGACTGATACCACAGACATAGCTACTGTTCGGATGTCAACATATCACAGACAGAAGAACAGTGCAGCACAGACCAATAAAGGAACTAATTCCACCTCAAAGGCCGCTACACCCGCGCAATGGGGGAGGAGAGGAAGGGGAGATGAAGTATAATTAAAGTCCAACTACCGTCGAACTGGGAAGACAAAGCAGCAAACGGTTGTAACTCAATACAATCCCGAAAGCTACAAGGTCCACTGCAAAATGACAGAGTATATATAAGACTCCACAATGTCATTCAAATCAAGCAGTCAAGCAGCCAATCAGAACTCAAGGAATGGAATCACCCAAATCACCCAGATTCATGGATGGATCATTCTTGAGTCCTATTTATACCAGCTGTCTTGGACACTGCTTGAGTTGTTCTTAGCTGCTGTTATTCAAACCAACAGTAGGCTAACTGACTTTAATAAATACAAAATTGATATGTATACTAAAAGTGTACATGAAGAATATATATATTTACCATCCTCACCGTACGAGCAGGATATGACACAAGATCAATTTCTTAAGTGGAGTTTAACAGATTTGAATTCAGAGCTTTTCTTCTCTTAAACTTAGCCAAGAGTTCAGTCTGTCCTACTATTTACCCATAGCTGGAGCGAGGGATCTTGGATGCATACCTATCCAAATAGTATTAGAGCTATGTGAAATACAAACAGCTTCGTCCAGGATTTGAATACAGGACGACGAGTCAATTTTGTACGATTTCTAACCATTATACCACGCAACTCTATAAACAAGATATGTGGATAAATGTCTGAATGTTGTTGAACGAGTCTTTCGTAACTTTTAAGCTCATTGATATACACATAAATGAAATACATTTTGATGGAATGCAGAAATCTCATCCACACTCGAAGGATATTTTACTTCATAAAAAGTCTGAAATTACAATCGAAGTCACTAACAATAGGCAGATAATCAAGCTTGCTAACCATTACAGCACACAAGGAACCCGAAAATTATTTACCATGCTTATCTTAGTTGTGGCACAAGGCAGGAAATTAGGGCGCTAGTAAAAACCGAAGTCGCTCAAAATCTAATTCAGCTTGCTAACCATTGGACCATACGAGGCACCCGAATATCATTGGTGTTCTTTTCACATTGGGTAATCGAGTAGGAGTAAAAATAGAAAGAAACTTAGACACTTTTCTATTTTCTGTCACGGTTAAGAAACAATTCGTAATATTTAAAGACTTGAATTGACAAGAGAGAGTTCTTAACGTTTCTAAGTGGCTTCACGACAAGATTGAAGGATAGGCTGATAAATATGTAATATATGCGTGGAAGATGATAAAAGTAATACTCATCTCTTGAATGGTCCTTATCTCCGGCGTATCAAAATAAAGTATTTATAAATATCTTTTTTTCTTATCTTTTTCTCTGATGTTGTGACAATATAAACTTTTCAGCTTCATAGTGGACATAGGTGCAATAATGTGTATGCGGGTAGGTGTGATCATGGCTATATGCGTATATATGCAAATAGGCGTAGCATATATGTATTTCTATACGTGTGGGGTGAGCGTATCTATACGGTTAGATGGACAAAGTACCGTGTATGTATGTATGTATGTATGTATGGACAGAAATTGTGAAAGCCTGAATATAAATGTATTGAGGTAAAGTGAATGTACACATTTTATTTCAACTATATATATATATAATTATATATAATTTTAATTTTCTTTAAAGCAAGATAACAGTCCCTCATCAAGTGTAGATGATATGAAGACGTTCCAGGAACACTTGGCTGATTTCAAATAGTCTATTAGCCTCAACACTCACTCAATTTAGACTACATTGAACATTTAAGGAACATGATACAGAACCAACAAAATTTATCTCAGCTAAACTCAACACACGCAACTTGTTTATAGACAACTATTGAAAAGTATTGGGTAGATGTACCCATCCAACACCCCTCCCTGCAAAAACATCTCATAGCTATCAATATTCCGGTGAATGGAATAACTACTACCAATTTTATAAAGTTTGAACTCAAGTTGTGCTATTACGTTTACCTTGACTAATATCTTTGTTAAAGGTATAACTACACCTCAAAAAAATACTCCCAGCTATGAGTTAAATAGTGCCAATTTACCATTGCCGTTTGCGTGTTGGTATTATATTATGTCACGGAGGTCTGGTCCATTATTGGCCCACTACGTGTACCAGTGGTACTTTCAAAACTGATGCAATAGAAGAAATAAAAAGAGAACCTGCAATTTGACCAAACTTAGACAACGTCTTAAACCTGAAACAAAACTTCCAGTACTTAACGATTCGGTGTAGAAGATTGATGCGTTTTAGTTTTCTTACTATTATATTTAGTTCTTAGGAGGAAAATGCAACATTCAAAAATTCAGATCTATCATTAGCTCGTTTACTTTTTTCTTTTCTACATAGAAAAAGAAAACAAAAAAAGAGCACGTGCCATTATTTGTTATTCACATAAGTGAAAATTTAAAACGATTAATTCTGATGGAAATGGGAAAACATTTTGTTTTATTTTGTTAGTAATAAGACTAACGATTTAAGATGTCTTAATCTTTATATTATTTTTACTTCACTACTAATTCCGATCGTTGTCCTATCTTAGAAAACCAGACTACTTCGCGTTGAGCAGGTGATGTTAAAAAAACAAAACAATATAATTCTGCATAAAACATTGTTTTAAATAAGAATGCAGGAAATAAATAACATGGAACGTATAAATCGATTTTTTAAACACACATGTTTAAAATATATCGATCGAATTATTCGAAAGAAAACGAAGACTAGATTAAATAATACAAGGAGATTTCTCTTCAGAATCTACATCTGAGGTTTTTCCTCTGATGCAGAGAGCGTTATCTGTCCTGGGAATTTAATAGGAGACAATCCTTCCCATGAAAAACCAGACAAATAGACAGAATCGTAATTGAAATTGTATAAAAGATCTGTCCGCGTATACTTTCTTTAGCTGCACTGGATGACCAAATGCTCAACCAAAAATAAAACAGGCACGTATAACTCAATTTTCCTCTTGAGCTATAGGAAGTACAAAGCCGAAAAAATAGGACAGTTCCAATAATCACGGGAACACTTTAACATAAAACTGTTCACTGGGGGGAAACGACGTAAATTTTATTTGTGTAAATATTGCATATGGGATCAAAACAAGTGCAAATGACAATTGTCGATACAATGCTATTTCTATGTCTTCAGGCACCGTCACCATGTTCCACAAATTGTTCAGTCCTCTGGCAAGGTCCAGATCTTTGTAGATCTTGTCGATTTATGCTTTTTTCATAACTAGTTAACTGTAGTCAACGGCAGAATCCACTAGATGACAAGTTCTCCGCTTCTTCTTAATTATTACCGATACTACATCGTTGTCTTATAAAACATCTGAAATATTCTGGTATTATTTATTATTATTATTATTATTATTATTATTATTATTATTATATCACTCCTTGGGAGTTTTTTTACACCAGTGCCAGCTGGTGGTCTTTCCCTGGAGTGACAGCAAGTCCCTCAGGACGTTCCTGAGTATTCTAACTGTTCAGATTACATCTCTTGGCTAATAATGGACAAGAGAGTTAATCACCCTCCGTGTCTACCAGTAGGCGCTAGGTTGCAGAGTGAGCAGCATTATAAAGGCGGAAGCACCAAAGTCCAATTCAGCCTTCAAAGAGTTAAGACGCACCATTTGCCCATCCTACCTAGAGGACAATTTGCATTTCCAGCATTTCATGTTGCATCACACACAAGGACAAGCTCAACATGCAAGTGATTATACTTTTTTACCTTCAGCTTCAAGACTTGTATCGACTAAAAACTATTCACCTATTTGGACATTTCTCTTATGGAAATATGTATAAGATTCCTTTTACTTCTTGTCATGTCTGTATTCTCCTCTATTAAGTTTGCTCAGGCAATAAAGTATCCTTGTCATCTATTTGTCGTGAGTTGTTATACTTATACCGTTCTAGAGAACGATATATTCAACATATCGTTCTTTAACATTGTCATTTTAGCAATGCTGTGGTCTGTATGTTGTCGATGCCTTTTCTGATTTCCAGTTCTTCCACTCTCTTTTCTAAGCTATTGGCAAAAGTTCCAAGCACATCTACAATTGGTATCACCGTCACTTTCATGTTTCACAATTTTTAACTCTCTGGCAAGATCTAAGTATTTGGTATGTTTTCGCTTTATTTCATATTTACTCTGTAGTCCACTGGAAAGTCCACTAACTGACAAGTTATTTTTCATAAGTAGAACTACATCTAGTATTTTGTTCGGGGTTGGGTGATTCGTTTGTATCTCAAAATCTCAGTGAATTTTATGGATGGTGTCAATCTTTTTTCTGATTTCCAGTTTTTCTAGTCTTTTTTTCTAAACTTTTGGAGATTGTACCAAGTGCACCAACTAAATTGGTATCATTTTCACCCTCATATTCCATAGGTTTTTTTTTTTAGTAAGTTCCAGTTTTTTGTCTATCTTTTTGCTTTCTTTCATTCTCCCCCTATGATTGCTGGGACTGCAAAGTCTACCAATTGACAAGTTCTCTTTTTCTTGTTAATTAAAACTAGCCCTGGTCTTCTGCCTAGGAAAAGATGATCAGTCTTTATGTTAAAGTCACAAAGAATTTTATGTGTTTCATTCTTAGCACAGATCCTGGTTTAAGTCTGAGTGACTATACGCCTCCTCAGGCCTCCTGAACGCCTCTAAAGAGTATAGCTGTTATTAATAGTAATGTGGATGTCCTAGATGGCCTTTGTTCTAACAGTGATCTCTTGTTCATACAGTCTCTTTTCCAGTTTTTGGGGATATGTCCAATGTGCTCCAACTATGAATCAAGTATAAACCCCTTCATCACACCAGCTATGAGTTGAATATAACACTATTGTTCTACAACAAGAATAGCTTCGGCATTAGATATCCCACCAAGGTTGATATGTTATTATACAAAGAAAGCACATAAAAAAATGTTCCGAACGTAAAACGCAAGAAAATACAATCATATTCATAACAAAACATGTGGTCCAAGTATCATCAGGTTTCCTTCAGCATACAGCTTGTTTAGATTTATTTATTTCCTTTTTCTTTAATTATTAAGAAAAATCTAATTTCTTATAATAATGTTGTATATATGTATATATACTGCAACATATATAAACCTAACATAAAAGCCGTCCTATCGGCGGACAATTAAGTTACCTCCTTCAGAGAATACATCGTGCATTGTACAAACGAAGTAGTCGCAAAACATTACGTAAAAAGTCGCCTAAAACAATCGCAGTAATTCAAATTTGGGAATCCAAACTTTCAGAATTGCAGGTACACATTTGGCCCAGAATTTTTTTAATCTGCTAACGGAATTGGTCTGGTTTCATAAGGGTATGATATGTTGGGCTACGCTCACTAAGATTTAAAGTTGAAAATGTGACACACTGTCACACTGATATTCACATTTATCCTAATCGAAGGGGTTACTCAAAATCTTCCAATTCATAAACAATCATACACGAAATATCGATTAGAATTGATAGAGAATGAAATAAACGAACGAGAATGACTGAAACATAACAATAGGTTATTGAGAGAAATGATGTACAAAGCCAAATATAGGAAGTTACTTGAATAACACGGCAGGAAACAGTATTATTTGCTGATATAACTTCCATTTATCTAAGATGACTTCAAGCTGCTTACGGTCTATAGAAGTTCAGAATTTCTTTAGGGATGATAGAATTATTGTTTATATTGTTTACCAGATTCAATGTTAGAGGGAAATTGCTTACTTCCCACATAAAGGTCCCCTTTTAACATATTACTAGGATTTTCGATAAATCTGGGGTTGCCGAATATACAGATCTCTACCTAAGTCAAACGTTTTAACCCTAATTTATCTACAATTTCAGTTGATGCAGTGGCAGCGAAAACTGTCACGCATAAATGTCACTTTACCCTTGAAAGCCAGTAACATTTTCTTCAATAGAACCTGAAAGGTAATCTTTACATGGATTTCTTAAAGACCTTTTGGCATTAATATTTTTATTGTTTTATTGATTTAAAGCCGCCATAGGCAGTACAAAATATAATTTGCTATAAGATTCTTTATATGAGAACTATTATCTCTCTCCCCACCCCCTCTCTCTCCCTCTCTCTCTCTCTCTCTCTCTATATATATATATATATATATATATATATATATGTATATATATATATATATATATATATATATATATATATATTGTGACGTGACCCACTAGACCTGACGTGACGTGACCCACTAGATAGGTTATTTTAGCTGACCTACTTAAGGGTCTATCAGTATTAAACCCATGCAGGAATTAGTATAAAGATTTAACTGTAACCTATCTTAACCCTTTTTCTGATGTTTCAAACCACAATGTCGAACAACCGAATAGCCTCAAAACCGGTCACGCACAAATAGGGGACAAACGGTCAGTTGACACCGGAGGAAAAAATCATGTAAACTTTTCTTTTAGATTCAACCGGCAAAAGAAAACAGGTTTCGGCAAACGGCTGAGAGAATTCAGTCATGGCTCAATGCCTTTTAACAGTAAGAAACTACTCTATATATATATATATATATATATATATATATATATATATATATATATATGTGTGCGTGTGTGTGTGTGTGTGTGTGTGTGTATGACGAAGATTCAAGTATCTGAAAGAAAGTTTTCTGCATATCAAGGAATCTCAACCCATGAAGTTACCATGAAATAAATTAATGTTGAGAATCAACAAACCAGATAAATCAGTCCAGAACGAATATATAAGAAAAAATACTCCACACAAAAAGTGCATAATCAAGTTTTCCTGTCAGCAAGTGGAAGAACGTACATGTAAAAAGATACGTCCGTTGTATTTCTCAAGCCTACCTTCGTCTATTTGTTTTTATCTTTCTTTCTTGTCCCCAATTATTTATATTTTTTATATAAAATTTTAAACTTTACATTACTCAGTTTGTTCTCGGTGTCTATCTTGTATGCGATAATTCCCCCCTGAACAAATAATATATTTTCATATTTTTTCAACCTTTTTTTCGTAGACATTGTTGCGAGTTTCTCAATTTCGAAAAAGTCGTAACAATATATATATAATATATATATATATATATATATATATATATATATATATATATATATATATATATATAGTCAATGTCGTTGGGAATCACAATAGCTGACTCTATATGTTGAAGATGGGTAAGACCGTATCCCCAAGGGAAGTCCTCTGTATGTATTTTACAGCCGCTCTATATGACCAAGAAAAGACTCATTATCAATTTTAATCGGGGTTTAAATGGCTTGAATTCATTCAAAGTTTTTCTTTATCTATACCAGTTACCATACAATGGTTGACTGTTATCCATTATGATTCAGATGCTTTTACTAAGAAGGCATTTTTGTTTCGGCTTTCATAGTCGAATTACCACATAAATTGGAAGAAGTGGAAGAGGGTGTGTTTTTGCATAAAATAACCGAAGGGTTAACATACAATGGAATGCAACCTGGCAACTAAAGAAACAGATTTTTTTTCCTATACTTCGTTCGACCTTGTCTAACGTAAAATGGAAATTTATCTCAAATGTATGAGGGTGTGAAGGAAATTAAAAGAAATAGTACAGATCAACGTAATTTAAAAATAATCATTTCAAAGTTGTTTTGACCAATGA